>CM059198.1:65831510-66470584 GCA_030323885.1 Branchipolynoe longqiensis
TGGCAAGCAACTGGCTGGGAAGCAACATGTATCAATTCTTAAATCATTGGGTTCGAATCCCATGATCTACTAAAACAGGAGACGGACATTCAACAAACTAGGGCTTTGTGACTCTCTGTGCCCCAGAAAGGACCCTGATCTCATTCAAAACAATTTGTTTATTTGTGTTAAATCGAGGTGCCTTTTGTGGCCCTCATCCATCTAATTGTTCTGATGAAGTGTATTCTTATAAATAATACTAGCTTTAGCCTGTACTGCGCACGGGTATAAACTAGGCTCCACATCAATCCTGGACCAATATTGCGTTGAACTGTCATTATTTATATATATTCACAGTCTCTGACTATATTCAGAGACCATATACCTTCTCTGCTATATTCCGGACTCATGCACGGTCCCATTTTAATATAGTGCCACCATCTGGTGGAATCCATCTGTACCATTATGCAGTAAATCATATCGGTGACACTATCTAATGGTGCAGTTAACAACACTCATGATTACGTGACTCAAAATGGATGTCACTCTGGTCGAAGTGACCTAAGTTAGTCAAAACCATCAAAATTAATATGAAATATATATGGTAGGCATAAAAAACATGTTGACAACCCATACATGGCCAACCATCAGTGTAGTATGATGATGCATGTTGGCAGCACTGATTAACAGAGAAGCACAGATCAGAACGACCCTAAAAATTAACCATTTGATAATATAGTTTTAGTCCTGACCTAAATTAAAAACAAATCGCCTTATCTCATGCTTACTATATTCTAAGGAGAAATTAGCATCGGGATCATATCCGTACTATTTATTATTGATGCTGTCAGCAGCAGGATTTCCGTGGTCTATAACTGTTATTATTGCCATGTCATTAATATTGTCCTAATCATTAACTGCATCAGTGTTTTCCTGCTATTGTGTCTAATTAATCCTGGATTGTTTACACCAACATAGACACACTCTACAAGAAATACAAGACAGATGAAGGTAATGGAAACCATGGAAACCATGCACAAACCCACCACATGCATGCAGAGCAAGCAGGCATGCGCCTAGAACAGAACCATGCGTTTGTTTTGTTTTTGTTTGTGTAATTAGGTACCGGCAGCGAAATTTAATAATAGGCACATGGTTCAATATATTTATTCTTTCATGTAGACATTATAATTACAAGTCCAAATCCAAAAACAGTTAGGCTATATATTTTATTGTTTTTTAGATAATCATTTTTTAATATTAAATATATAAACTGTATTAATTTGTGAATTAAAAGTGGAACTTTGACCAAATATAATAAACAGTGGAACCATGTGAGGGGAGTTCCGCTAATCAATTTTCATTGTACACATATAGAGGAATTTAACATGCCAATTGGTAAATCAAATAGTGAAGCAGATTTTTAATGACACAATGTCAAAAAGTGCAATTCATAATGAAAAAATCGTTATGATTTGGCCAAATAGCCATTTTCAAGGCACCGTATTTTCTTCCAAAACTGCAACAAGACTGAATAAATACTAAATAGTTCAAATATTTATAACAGTGTAATAGCCTATTTTTTTCCAGACCTCTATTTCCAGAGCATCAAAAGATATTTGCATCCTAAAATGTGAAAAAGTGTAAAAGTGTAATTGGAAACCATGCACAAACCCACCACATGCATGCAGAGCAAGCAGGCATGCGCATAGAACAGAACCATGCGATTGTTTTGTTTTTGTTTGTGTAACTGTAATTCAATAGATGCGAAAACAGACATATCAAGGTGCTAATTAAGTTTCATTGTTTTAATAGACAAGATCGTCATTTCGACTGCGCATGTGCAGAAAACGCCGTTGGCAGCAGAACGAATGCGCCCGTCAATTTAGTTTGCCAACACCGGTAGTCCAAAACTTCGATTTTATTCAAAATTAATAGAAAAATAGAAGAATTTGGAATAAACATGGAGACATGCATGCAATATCATAATATAATGAATATATTTAAGACACAACTATCCATGATTAAACATTTTGAACTTAGAAACATACAATTCCCCACAAAACAATCACTTTACAGGCTGATATTTACATCACCATTTTAAATTCTTGTTCTAAATATTAAAATATCAAATGTTTCAAAGAAATATATAACCAATGTCTCATTAACCCTACCCATTTCCTAGCCCAACATATGATATAAATAAAGGCATGAATAAAATAAGTAAAAGTACTAAAACTGACTCTGGCTATGGCTCTAACACTAGTCTGAGTGGCCAGATTTGTTTAAATCTAAATGCAGATGGTATAAGATGTGCTGATTAGATTTATGTAAATGCAATGCCCAATAAAACATTAACAATAACATCTTAATATATATATATATATATATTTTAGTTGGTGTTCTATGTTTCAAACAAGACCTGAGATGAGCTGAAACTAGCACATTTCATAGCTGCACCCAGTGTATTATTAGCATGTGCCATGTGCTTCGTGCGGGTTTGTTTTGCTTTGACGCATCCCACAATGCGCCACACCGCTGGAAAGACGAACTAGACTATTGTAATGGCAAAATATATCAGAGGTATATTGTCTTTGTTCCGTTAAATGAGTCTTTATAGTGTTAGCTACCACCCGTATACTTAACCCTAGCCATTTTAGATATCATACAGATGGGTGTGTGGGGTGACTGAGAATGGCTGGAGAAATCCACACACCACGTGGGTTCGGATGCTGCCGACAAAGTGAGCAGCTCAAGCCAGCACCACCTGGTGGCGACTGACGAAACCGCTAGATGGCGTGGGAGTGTCAATGTTCAAAATTACCCAGAAGGTGGCGCCAGGGGCGAGCATCGTTAGTAAAAGTGGCTAAATGTTTTCACGCTCTGAATTATCCATGTTGAATTTCAACATGGGGCAATGTTTGTTTTAAAAAAAAATTATTATGTGCTTTATAGCACATTGTGCATGTTATTCATAACATGGGTAATTTCGGGCGGAGGCGCGGGTACCTTGCTGTTCGGCTAACTTGAGCATCATTGGCGCCATCTGCCAACAACCCGCGAACTAAGGCTGTCGCCTCGCACGCTATGGTGGAGCCACCTTGTGGGGAAAAAAACCCGAAATAGCACACAAGACGCGCTGCAGCCATCCCGCTAAAAACGTGGTCACGTGCCTAAGATTCGAACTCAACCCTCCCTCCACTCCGCACTTCTACTACTGTTCCCGATCGACACGGACTGCCTCCACATTTTCTTGGGTAGAGCCGCCTGGAGATCTATTAGTCTGCTCGCTATCAGGCAAACCCATACAAACCCAGCATCCGTCCTGTTTTTATTGGCCTATACTCAGCCTCACACCAAAAATGATTTGCTGTTCTAAGCTACATCACCATATTGTGCAGCATTTGAATTGAAATTGTATTGTTGCGCTTGTTATATTTTCTAGTGAATTTATTTATTCCGCTGTACTAATTATTCTCCTTATTAGTGACCATGCACTATAGTCTTCCGGGTCAGAGTTAGTAGTTATTTACATTTCTTTTAATGTTGCATAGTCCAATGGTTTTGAGTTTCTGAAATTGTCTGAGATAAATATATTAGGTTGATCATTATAATCTACGTTACCTTACTTTGAAGTAACTTTTAATATAAATGGCTAATGTTTGAGATATTTGAAGTGCAAGCATGCAAGATTAAAGCTGCATAGTCCGATGAAGCATCAAATTTTCAAAATCAAGATAATTATATAGATTTGACTCTACATATATAACTTAGATATTGATGCACATATTAAGCATTTATTGCCACATAGAACCGAGCACTGAGACAATTTGATATAACCTGTTACTGTTGAAGCCTATGGTGTCAGAGTTTTGGCATGCTTGCCAAAACTAAGTTTGCATGTTTGAATTTCAAATATCTCAAAACTTATCATTTTAAAATCAAAGTTACTTTAACCTGAAATAAGGTAGATTATAACGATCAATTTAATATATTTATCTCAGAAAAATGACCAAAATGCAAAACCATCGGACTATGCAACTTTAATATTGGCAAGCACACCAACAATTCTGATACCATAGGCTTCTCCAGTAGCATATGTATTTTAAATATATATTATATATTGCATATATTATGAATTATATATCACTATAATATATAGATTGTATACATAGTATATTTCGTATATAGTAACTATGAGAGTTGTACACTATTGCTAGGCCCACTCCTTGTGGCCATGTTCTATCTATATGTGTATACTCTGGACACCTCACCGTACCCGGATGTACTTGAGAGAAATAACATGCTTAATTACTCAGAATTAATCAGCCATTCTATTTAATTGACCAATCTATAATTATGGCTTAAATACTAGTGAACTGTTTCCATAGGCTACATCAGGCCGTTGTAAAAAAAAACCCACAAAAAACCCACGATGTAACAAAGAGCCCATGGAGTTTGATTATGCATACATTCTTTCACTAAGGAATCATATGTTGTTGGCATGCTTCATTGGTCGTAATGCTCGCATTACGTTTGATGCGAGGGAAGGAAGAGACCCTCCCCCCGCCTCTGCCACTGCCCGGCGTTCTCACCTTCCCTGTCATCTTCCCCTCAGCTTTCTCCCACCTCGCCCTCTCACCCTGCCCGCCGCTTTCTCACCTTCCCCGCCTCTCACCCCCCAGCTCCTTCCCTTATAAGGCCGCCCGCTGGCCCCCCTCAGTCACTCGCCTTCCAGCCGTCTTCCCTGCTCAAGCTCCTTTTTTCTCCACCCACCCACCCAACTCTCCCTACAGCTGGTGGAGGGCTCTTCGGCACCCCTCCCCACGAACTCTAAAGCTCCCCCGGAGCTCCTTAGCATTAGGTTATCTTACCGCCTCCTTACAGACTCCTTATTTCCTGAGGTGCCAGCCTTAAGTTTATTTTACCTTAGCTCTATTCTTACCGCTTCCCTGTACTTACTCTGTTTATCTCCTGAGGCGCCTGCCTTAGATTATTTCACCGTTGCCCTGTACATACTGTATTTCTTTCCTGCGGTGTTGTCAATAAAGCGCCTCTTTTCCCACCCCCGCCTTGCCTTCTTCCTTTTCGCGCATCAAAGCTGCATATTCGCGCATTAAAGCTGCATATTCCGTTGAAAACATCAAATTTTCAAAACTAAAACAATCATCGAGATTTGATTCTACATATCTAACTTCTATACTGGTGCACTTATCAGACATTTGTCACCACATAGAAGGGAATACTGAGGCGATTTAGTCAATTATGTTCCCGCTGAAGCTAATGGTGTCAGAGTTTTGGCATGCTTGCCAAAAGTAATGACCTTTGATTGTGTGCCCATGTACATAATGGCTTTGCACATTATGACCTTGCATTTCATAATATTGTACTTCATGACCTTGTATATTGTGACCTTGTATTTTATTACATTGTACTTCATGACTTTGCACTTCTTCACCTTACACGTCCTCAGATTGCACTCCATGACCTTTTTGCATTTTAACTTGTTCCTTGGTCACTTTGTACTTCACAGCTTTGTAATCCAACACCTTGTAGTTCGCTACCCTGTCCTGACAATACCAGAGATGTTACCAGGACATAAAACCCAACAAAGGACGACAGTTCAATCCCTTTTACTTTATCACTTTGTAGTTCAGCCCCTTGTATTTGGTCACTTTTTATGTAGTCACGTTGTAAGTTGATGAACTTGAACGTCCTGCCCTTGTAGTCCGTGACCTTGACCTTGCACATCATGACCGTGTACTCCGATCCTGCCCATGTACTTTGTGACAATTGCCATCACAATATTGTCCTTTGTCAGCTTGTAATCATTGACCTTGTACATTGTAGCCTTGTACACAACCATGTTGTACTCCATCACCCTGTACTTGGTCATCTTGTAGTTCATGAACTTGAATGTCCTGTGACCTTGTATTTTATCATCTTACACATCATAATCTAGTACTCCGATCGTGCCCTTGTACTTTGTGACCTTGTACATTGTCAGTTTGTGACGATCTTGTCATTTGTTAGCTTGTAACCAATGTTTGTGTACATTTTAATATTGTAAACAATCATGTTCTATGATCACCCTGTACTTGTCACCTTGTACTTCATAACCACCAGGCGGGATGGCCGAATGAGGTGAGCATCCGTCTCCCCTCTTGGTAGATTATGAGATTCAAACCCATGTGTTTGAATTCTGGTCAAGTCAACCTGATGACTTAAAAATTTCTAAATTGTCACTTCCTAGACAGACGCACGGCAATATTAGGATAGGGCAAAGACTGGTTGCCTCAGTGTCAGGATAATCTGACTGAGTGGGATATCAGGCCATGGTGCTGGTGACCTGGTATCCCAGTGGGGCAGCACTATAAAGTCGCCATGAGTGCGCACTGTCACAAGTCGGTACCCATCCTGATTCTTCGAATCAGAAGATTGCGAGTTCGAGTCTCGTCGTGGTCGCCATTTTGTAAACGTGCCGGCTGGTGGTGTGGGTGGTGTAAATAGGTCAAGTGAAAGCACTACAGGTAATGAAGGAAAACAGGGTAAGAAAGAAAAAAAGTAAGAATGAGACTCAATCTGTTTATTGCTTATATAGTCTCAAGATTCAAGATGGCCGTTGTCACATGATCCTATTCATCAATCACAGTACAATGCAGTGGTCCACATGACTCACCTCCTCCAATCAGAGTACAATGCAGTGGTCAATGATCATAACAATACCATGTGGGGGGGGGGAGGGGGCATGTGAGGTGACTCTTCCAAAGACTGTTCTTAGTCAAACTCGGAAGTGACACTCCCTCTCAAAGACTATTCAATATACAAGTTCTATACCTAATGAATAATAGTTTACCAAGTTCACACATCCTCTATATGTCTTTGGGTTTTTATAATTTAACATTTATCATTATATAGACAGTTTGTAATTTATTATAGTAACTTCACCTCGGTTCACATGTATTATATCGGACAATTTTACACATAGATGTTGCCGGGACATAAAACTCCAACAACCAACCAACTTTGTAATCTTGTACTCTGTCACCCTGTAGTTCGCCAGCCTCCTGACATCCTTCCAACCAAAGTTGGTGGACACATCCTGTATGAGACGGATACGGAAGTGACCCTCCCGTGCTTGGCGACTGGGCATCCACGGCCGACGTAAGCACACACAGCTTCTTTGCACCTGCACCTTCCTTGTACCATGGCCCATATCTACGCGAATATAAGTTGACTTCGAGTATAAGTCAAGGGGTATTTTTAAAGGAAATATCTGGAATTAGACCTAACCCAACTATAGGTTGAGCTTCAGCAACCTAAGCTGAAGGAGAACATTTACAACTATCTACCAACTTAAATTTGGTTGATTTTGCATTTACAACTATCTACCAACCGTCACAGTTCTTGTGTGACAGGTGGTGGCACGCTAGTCAGTGAGCAATGCACTGAGTGGACTGCCCTCTACTGCGTCTGGCTAGCATACCCTACCCTTACCTCCCACCTTGACCGTAATCGATTAACACGACCCGTGCGACTCGGGTCACCCGAGTCGTCAGAATATCAAATAGAACACCGCGAGTGGAGTCAACAAATACACGTGCCGTGTGCAAACCAACCTGACCCCAGTAACCCACCTCTTGGCTGGGGTGGCTAGGAGCGATGGCATCACATTTGCGCTGCTACCATCCTGCAGGATAACTGCCACCGGTACCAGTCATACACATTTTTTGTTGGTAATAACATAGATTAACTATGCCATCATAAAATAATTTAAATCCTATTTTGCTGTAATTATATCGGCTATTAAAAAACACAAAAAAGGGCCACCATTTTTTTCACCCTGAGCGTCGAGAAGCGTATTCGATTATTCAACCCGAGTCTGCAGGATATGCGCAAATGCCAAAAAGTGGCTCGGGTGACCTGAGTCGATTAATCGATTATGCCCCATGAGAGTTGACGTGTGACTTGACTGGTCAGGGGGCGGGTTATGTGGTTATGTGACACAGCGGTGGTCGGAACTGCACAATAAACGTGGGAAGCAAGCGGTGTCTTCTTCGTTCTTCAGTGTGCTAAACTGCGTGAGCGACCAAGTAGGATCCGGCCGTACATGGGCCTATCAGACTGGTCCCGTGACCAGGATACAAACCTGGGTTGTCTCGGCCACAACGAGAAGTACTAAATGTACAGACTACTGCAGTTCTAAAGAATAAAACTACTTACCACCCCCCCCCCCCCAAATTTAATCAGGTTCCATTCCTTTAACCATTACCGCAGGTACGAATGGCTGCGTGATGGGAAGCTGCTGGACCCGAACGCGCGCAACGTGTTCCTGTCACATGACCACACTATTGTAGGGTCGCTCACCATCCGGCCTCTAACGTCACTGGATGAGGGATACTACCAATGTCACGCCAAGAACATCTACGGCACCTCTATCTCCAAGATGTACTTCCTGCAGCGGTCCAGTGAGTGCAGGTCCCAAAGACTTACAGATTAACTGACAGATCCTCTTCTGGCCTCTAAATAAGACAACTTTTTTTTTTGCACACATAAGAAGGTGGATACAGCCTTGAAGTCATACACTTTTGGGTGTCCTCTCCAATGTCTATCCAGCCTTCTCTGAAATGCTTCTACCGTTGGTGCTTGGCTTAGTCGGGGTTCGAATACATGACCAAGCCAGCGCTCAGCCCGACTCGGCCATCTCTTCTGGTAATTTGGGCATGAATATTTGTTGTAGTCTAACTATATATATATATAGAAAGTAAAGAATTAAATGCATTGAATTAAGAAGAGTTCTGAAATACTTAGCATAAAACTGCCTAGTCCCTGTACCTGGTGGGTTCGAGTTCAAATACCCTATACACTGGTCTTCCAGCTATTTGTTTTCAACGGTAGCGCGCGGGAGATCAGGAGTTTGGTTCCTGGTCCAGTCAAACCATTGAATTATAAAATTGATACTTGTCACTTCCTAGCATTAATAGGATAGGGTAAGGACTGGCTAGCTGTGTCCGGATAATGTTACTGAGTGGGATATTGGGCCATGGTGCCGGGATCCTGATTTCCCAGTGGGGTAGCTCTATAATGTCCCCATGAGTGTGCACTGTCACAAGTCAGTACCCATCCTGATATGACATTAGATGTTGCCAGTACGTAGCACTCCAACAACCAATCCAGCTATTTTTCAATTCAGGAATATTTACACAAAAATGGTATATAAATTAAGATAAATAGATATATCTTTTCATTAAAAAAAAAAGTTTTTAATTGTGTGGTGGATGGGCGGTAAATAAGTTGGTGCTTAGATCAATCGGGATGGGCAGTGAGCAGATGCTGAATGCTCTGAGTGCTGTGTTCGCAGGGTTCGGGCGCTACCCAATTTCCGACGTGCGCAACTACACAGTGGAAGAGGGCATGCCGCTGAAGATGGAGTGTGCCAGCATTAAGAGCATCCCGAAGCCATCTTTCAAGTGGGCGCTCGCCAAGACCACCACCGACACCAGCCCCGTCCGCCTCATCAACACACGCCGCGCTGTCAAGGATGAGGATGGTGAGGGGGCCAGCAACAAGCTTTTTTATTTTTTAGATCCTAGAGATATATATATATATTAATTTTGTTATGATCCTGAATATCTGGGTTGTTTTTTATTATTATACATTCTGAAAATCTGGATGTGTTTTTTTAGATCTTGAATATTATTTTGCCTTTTTTTTTAGATCCTTAAGATAATTTTTCTCTTTTGTTATCCTGAATACCTTTTGTTTTTAGATCCTGAATATCTGGTGTTTTATAATTCTGAATAGTTGGTTTTTTTTTTTTTAATCTTGATTATCATTTCTTTCGTTTTTTTTCTATCCTGGAGATAGGCTTACTTTTAAATTCCTGAATATCTTTCGTTTATAGATCATGAATGTCTGAGGTGTTGATGTATCTGAAATTACTGAAGTTGTTTTTTTAAGATTTTGAATATTATTTTTCTTTTTTTAGATCCTGAAGATCTTTTTTGTTGTAGAACCTGAAGATATTTTCTTTTATATACTGAAGATCTTTTGTTTTGTAATATATTAAATAGCTGAGGTTATTTTTAGCTTTTGAATATGATTTCTTGCTTTTTTTTAAGATCCTGAAAATCTTTCGTTCTTAGATCCCGAATATCCGGTTTCTTTTATATTCTGAAAAGCTAGGTGTTTTTTTTTTTAGATCTTGAACATCTTTTTTTATTTTATATAAATAAGATCTTATATTTTTGGTTTGTTTAGATCCCGACTGTCTTTTTCTTTTTTACATCCTGAAGAACTAGAGAAAAAAAAATCCTGAATATCTTGGGGGTTTTAGATCATGAATGTCTTGTCTATCTTCCTTTCAGATCCTGAAGTACAGTTTTACCTGTAGGACACCTGTACTATGTATTTATCTCAGTACCAAAACACTTGCATTTCCCAGGAGCTGAACTGTATTTCCTGTTCATTGTAGCACACGTGTACTTCTCCCTCTACCACACCTGTTTGTACCTTATACACCTGTCCTTCTATCTGTACTAAATATGTACTTATCCCAGGGGCCGTATGCATGGAGCGGTGTTAGCGACCCAAAACGCGTTTATGGCGGGATTTCTGGTTTAGCGCCAAAAAGTTGGTATGCATGGAGCAGTGTTAGGCCTAACACCGAGCGTTTAAACTCGGAAATTCTAACTCTGCTCATAGCAGGTTTACAGCCAAATCTACTCAATGCTATCATATTTAACAGAATTACATATGCAATAAGTGAAATTTTTATCAATTTAACCCTAAATCCGAAGCGAGAATAACGATGTTGCCATAAGTGCCGCGATATTAATATTTTTGAATAGACGAGTGTAAAGTAAACAAATTGCCGCCGCCACAGCGACGTCGATATCCATACTGTCCAACGTCAAATAAACATGGCCACCGCCGTCACCGCCAAATCGGCGGCAATATATTATACCCAAATCTATTCAATGCGATCATATTTGACAGAATTACATACGCAATAAGTGAAATCTGATCAATTTAACCCTAAATTCGAACCGATATTAATGTAGCCGCAGCAATTGCGGCGTTATTCATATTGTCGAATCGAGGGATTTCCCAAATCTATAAATAGATTCAAGTTTAGCTAACTCAACCCGTGTAGACCCCCATGCATACGGCTTGACATAGTTCTCGACGCCGCAGATAACCGGAGATAGCTACCCGGAGTTAGAGGGATAACACCACACGCCGCTAACACTGCTCCATGCATACGGCCCCAGTATCAAAACATCTCAACTGTATTTCTATCTGTACCATACCAATAGCTTTCATTATAACACACCCCTACTTCTGTACCTTGACCACACCTATGCTTTACCTGTTGCACACCTGTTTTACCTGAACCACACCTGTATTTTATCTGAACCACACCTGCATTTTACCTGTTGCACACCTGTTTTACCTGAACCACCCCTTTATTTTACCTAAACCACACCTGCATTTTACCTGTTGCACACCTGTACTAAACATGTACTTCTCTCAATACCAAACATGTGCATTTTCCAGCAATTCAACTATTTCCATCCGTACAAAACAACTAGCTTTCATTGTAGCACACCTCTACATCTGTAGGCCTACCTTACCATGTGTGTTTACCTATACCACACCGGTGTTTTTACCTGCAGGACACCTGTACTTTTCGTACATAACGCGGCAGGATGCCCAGCTGTCTTTCAACAGTCCGGACCACCCTAGCCTGCTGTACAAGTGCAACGTCTTCAACAGTCACCTCGACTTCTCAATCGGCGGGTCCTACTCGCGCATCATCACCGAGCCTGCATGTACGTTGCTGTATCTTCATTTAATTTGATCAATTTCGAGTCAATTTTCTATGATCAAAGTGGCAAAGATGCCGGTTTTGAAATGTCTTATTTTTCCTAGTAAAATAGTTTGTTTGCTGTTTTACGTCCTAGCAACATCTAAGGCCATATTAGGACGGGTACCGACTTGTGACAGTGCGCACTCATGGCGACTTTAGTGTTGCCCCACTGGGAGACCAGGCTGTCAGCACCATGACCCGATATCCCAGTTACATTATCAGTCCTTGTTATATCCATTTCATGCTGAGCACTAGCCTAGGGAGTGACAAGTATCAATTTTATAAGTCATTGGTTTGACTCGGCTGGGACTCCCAACCTTCCATATGGGAAAGAAATTCAGGCACTGCGTCCCGTGTGGTATATGCACTGACCTCACATGATTGGAGACACAAAGACAATATATGTGGGTATTGCTATTGCATTATGGACCCTAGAGAAAAGATTCACTGCTACCCAGAGAAGGGGTGAATGACAACTATGCCTAAACCCCAGGGATGAAAGTGGTCTCCGGGGGAAAAAAAGCGGAAATGCTGATATTCTCCCATAGGCTTAGCATTGTCAGGGAATCGTTGAAAATTCCCGGAAGTCGGGTTTCATACATATTGGAATACGCTGATAGTGCTGCGGCGTTTGAAGCACATATTAGTAGTATATGCTGCTAGTGCTGCGGCATTTGCATCACATATCAGTATATGCTGATAGTGCTGCGGCATTAGAAGCACGTATTAGTAGTAAACACTGATAGTGCTGTGCCGTGAAGGCATTAGTAGTACACGCTGCTAGTGCTGCAGCGTGAAACAACATATTGGTTTTTTGGTGGAATTTTACGTCCTTGCAACATCTAAGGTCATATCAGGATGGCCGCAACTTATTAGTATACACTTATAGCTACAGGAAAAATCCCGGAAATCCGCGAAATCGCGGAGATCTTTCATCCCTGAAACGCGAGTAAAAACTACTTCAAATAGAAATTAACTGTGGAGTTAGTGGTTCCAGTGCGCAGTATTTACCTATTGTGGTGTAAAGATAACAAATTGGTAGAGAATGCCAAAATAAACAAGATGGTAGCCAGAGAAATCCCTCGATTCGACTTTCTGAGTCTATTAACATTGCATAGTGCATTGATTTTGAGTTTCGATCATTTTCTGAGATAAATATATTAGGTTGATCGGTATAATCCACTTTACATTAGTCTGAAGTAATTTTGCTTTGAAATAATGAACTGGGTTAGATATTTGAAGTGAAAACATGCCAAATTAATTTCGGCATTCTTGCCAAAACTCGAACCCCATAATCTTCAGCAGTAACAGGTTCTATTACATTGTCTTAGTATGCCCTTCTATGTAGCATCAAATGCTTAATAACTGCACCATTATCTAAATTGACCAAGTAGGTTCAAATCTAGATAAGGTTTTTACTTTAGAAAATTGGATGCTTTCATCGGACTATGCAACTTTAAGCTACATGATTCCTTAAATTTGTCACTCAAAATTAGGGGGCTAAGATAAACATATATTTAACATATTTAATTTCAAATTCCTAGGGTAGTGGCCTATAACCCAACCTTCTGACGCTTTTTCTAATGGGTTGTTCAGCAACCCTGTCACAGGAAGAAGTCTGCAATTACTTACAAATTTATCCTTGTCGATTCCTAGCCAGGCGTTCGGCATTATTAGGATAGGGCAGGGACTGGTTGGCACAGTGTCAGGAAAATGTGACTGAGTGGGTTATCAGGTTATGGTGCTGGTGGCCTGGTCTACCAGTGGGGCAGCACTATAAAGTCATCATGAGTGCGCACTGCCACAACTCAGTACCCATCCTTATATGACCTTCGATATTGTCAGAACATAAAACAAGCAACCGAATCCATATACATCTTATACATAGTCGACATGATTCATGACCCAATGTGACTGGTCTGTCTGTGTGTCCCTCCTCTGCAGCTGGCGACGCCCTGGCGGACAAGGTGCCCACCCTGCTCCATGTGACCAAGTCGCCCCGCCTCGCTTTGAAGGGTGACGAGGTCCGCATCCAGTGCATCTTTGCAGGCCGGTAAGTTGCTAACCAGTCCTTGCCCTATCCTAATGTCGAGCGCCAGGCTAGGAAGCGACAAGTATCAATTTTATAAGTCATTGGTTTGACTCGACCAGGGTTCGAATCGCATTATCTACCAAAACGGGAGGCAGACTCTCAACTCATTTGGCCATCCCCTCTGGTACATAACTGATTAGCTTTCTAGAGGTGAGCTTACACATCCCATGCATCTTACTTAAAGCTGCATAGTCTGATGAAATATCAAATTTTCAAAACCAAACCAATTATCTAGATTTGATTTTACATATCTAACTTAGATACTGATGCACATATTAAGCATTTGTTTCTGTGTAGAAGGCAATACTGAATAAGTTTAACAGAACCTGTTACTGCAGAAGTCTATGGTGTCAGAGTTTTGGCAAGTTTGCCAAAACTAATTTTCGATGTTTGCACTCAAAATATCTCAAAAGATTACCTTTTAAAATAACAGTAACTTTGAACTAATGTAATGTAGATACTAGAGATCGATCTAATATATTTATCTCAGAAAAAAGACAGAAATTCAAAACCATCGGACTATGCAACTTTAAGCATCTGCTTCTAAATGCAGTCTGGAGCTAGTCATGGCAGTAAGATCAATTTGGTTTATCTACCCCCTTGACTACACTGATACGATTTTTGTTGTTTTCAGGCCAGAGATTGCAGTGACCTGGGAACCCATGCCGGGTAGTCGCAGTTCTTTGGAGGAGTTCGGCACAGTCTTGGTGATTCGTGATGTACAGTTCTCAGATGAGCGCAAATATCAATGTCTGGGAAAGAACAGCGCTGGGGAGGCGACAGCGGAAGTCACCATAGATGTGGAGTGTGAGTTGTGAGCTCAGTGATTTAGAAAACCCAGACAGCATTCATTAAACCGAATAATACAGACACCATCAACACAGAATCAGCCGCCTACACCGGATGCGGTGACCCAATCGATAGGGCGCAAGCTTCCCATGCGGAAGGTCGAGTTTGAATCCTGGTTAGGTCAAACCAATGACTTACCAAATTTATACTCATCGCTACCTATTTCTGGCGCTCGGCAATAGGGCCTATGACTAGTATTACTAGGATAGGGAAAGGACTGGTTAGCTCAGGATCAGGATATGACAGTGGGATATTGGGCCATGGTGCTGGCGGCCTGGTCACCTAGCGAGGCAGCACTGTTGCCATGAGTGCGAACTATCACAAGTCGGTACCCGTCCTGATATGAAGATGTTGCCAGGAAGTAAAACTCCAACAAACATTTAAATATACGGAGAGGACTTTTAAATGTTCATCTAACTAATTACTAAGTTGACTTGTAGCAGTGTAACTGTATGAATAGCTTGTTTGTTGGGGCTTTACTCTAGCAGCATCTAAGGTAATATCATTAAAGAGCGATTTGTGACACTGAGCACCCATGGCAACTTTATAGTGCTGTCCCACTGTTAGACCAGGCCACCATCACCATGACCCAATATCTCAATCAGTCACATTATCCCGATACTGAGCTAACCAGTTCTTGCCCTCTCCTAATAATGCCAAGCGCCAGGCTAGGTAGCGGCACACATCAATTTTGCAAGTCATTGGCTTCACACTCCGGGATTTAAAACTTATGACATTCTGCACGGGAAACTTGTGTTCTTGTCGATTCGGTCGCCACGTCTGGTCTTTTAAGAATAAGAAAATAATTATGAGCGGAGTGCTTGCTTCGTAGTTGACACATTGCTGAAAGGTCACTGCTATTTATTTCTCTGCTCCAGCTGCTCCTGTGTTTGACGCCCAGCCGATGAACATGAATGCCACCGAGATGGACACTGTGTCAGCAGAGTGTAGGGTCCTGGAGGACACAGAGCCGCCTGCCACCATCGACTGGTTCATCAACGGAGAACCCCTTGACCGTAAGCACTTGAATATAAGTAATTACCAGGGACGTGGTCTAGGAGAGGGTGGGACTTAAATATCTAATTTTGTCTTTGAAGAAACGCGGGGCAGGAGGTGGGGGTAGAGTGGTGCATGCAAGGGTGGGGGGAGGGGGCGGGAGACTACAGGGCTTGGTACATGCGATAAAGGGTGTATCACTATTTGTTACACCCAAACCGCACGATCCACCACATAATGTAGATTATGGTGACATTTTCCTAGCAAATATTTTATTTAGATAAACTACCACTTGCTGTATGGGGTGTTCTTCACCTCCCTGACACTATGCCCCCCCCCCCCTCAAACAACAGAGTTCTGTTTCTGGCCTCACCCAACATATTTCATAGAGATGCAGACTAGAAGATTATGGAAATATATGTTTTTGTTTTTGAAGACATAAATTAGACTAATATAATGGGGATAGATTTGAACAGACTGATGGACTATGAGGTTGTGAAAATACTTATTTCTTCATTTTTCTTTGAAGGGATAAGTGTCACCAACACAATTCACAGAGATGCAGACTGGGAGCTTGTGGAAATTTCGTTTTCTTTGTTTTTGTTTGAACAAGACATTACTTTCATTGACACAATCCCTAGACATGCAGACTAGGAAGTTATGGACATTTGTTTTTGTTTGAAAAAAAAAAGACAAGATGCACTAATACAATCTACAGAAATGTGGACAAACTGGTGGAATATGAGGTTGTGGAAATATTCTTTCTTCATTTTGTTTGAAGACATAACTTACACAGATATCATTTTAAGAGAAGGTTGTGGAAATACATGATTTTTGTTTGAAGAAGACAATTTACACCAACATAATTCATAGAAATGAGGCTAGGAGTAGGAGGTTGTGGAAATAAGTTTATTTATTTTTGGTTGAAGAAGACAATAGTTACATCAACATAATCTACAGCAGTGTGGACTATGACTCATGCCTAATTCTTGATAGTGTTGCTCAGCTAACATATATGCATGAGAAACCATTGTACTAAAAACGGACTCAATGCATTAAACGTGAAAATAATTAAATCTGTACATTACTGTGCAAATACGACTGGAAGACCAGGGCTGGGAGTTGAAAAAAACCCATTGTTAACTTTAGGAGTAAAATTGTCTCGTCCGATAAAAGCAAAGCACTTATCTAGATCTGAACATACATATCAAAATTATACATTGATGCATTTATTAAGTATTTGTTACTACATGGGGAGGGCAGACTATGTCAGGTTAATAGAACTAAGTAGTCCAAAGTGGGTGTTTTTTAACTCAAAAGTTCAACATTCGAAATTATATATTTACACAGATCCTTTTAATCTGGTTCCAATGATAGAAAATATATGTAGATCACTTGAATAGTTCTGAAGTCATGAATCTTTTAATATTTAGTTTTTTCTAAGATGTGTTCACAATTCAAAATTGACGAAATCCCGGTATTTAAGGTCCACATAGAAGCATACGGGTATGCAGGTATTGCAATATTGCAGGTATTTCAATACCTCAGGGAGTTTGACGCCCCTGTCCTGCAGAGTTGTAAACCACTGCCTTGTGGTACAGGTTCTTGACAGAACCGAAGGCTAAGGGAGCAAACCTTAAACAGAAAACCATGTCACTGTGGCAGCCTTAAGAGCGGTTGATGTATGGAACTCCCAACATCTCCCGACCAGCCCCTGCAGGGACAAATAGTTTTGCGCCTGTCTGGACATGTTCTTGCCGGTGTGAAACCTCTATTTGCTCCCCGAGAGAGTGCCGCTGGTAACTTGCAAAAGGCAGCAGCACTTCAACACTTTTGCAGGCAGCTTTCATGAAATGTACAGTGCAGTCAAGTAATGAAAGCAGTCTTTGTCGCATCGCGATCGACAGCATGATGATGATGAGAAGCTATTTTGCATATCACATGTCCAATATTAAAGTATCCTACTGTCTCATGTCCAAATAACAGCCTCACATGCCATGTTCAGTCCCAGCAATAAATGTGGAATGGAGGAAGTGCACAACAATCTTTTGACCAAGCTGTGTCTTCATGAACTCTAGAAAGTTCACATCAAATTTTGTTCATTGTAGCAGCCCTGTCTGATATGAAGTTGGTTAGCTTGTTGAGAATTTCAAGAAAGATTTGATCAATATCAGATTCCGTGTACTCATAGTACAGGTTGGCCACTTCTTGTAGCTGCTGAATAGTGCACTCCAGAAGAGCTGCAGCATCTTCTTTAGCAACAGTTGTAAAACGAAAACTCAGTGTATCTCCTGTGTCCGAAGTGCTTTGCTGGCTGACACATTTAGTATGGTCTCTCGAGGTCATATCTGTGTGGAGGGTACTGGTCTCTGATGACAATATTTTTTCAGCTGCTTGGATCTTAAACAAGACCTGATCTTCATCAGCAATGTTTAGTGAAGTTTGTTTGCATGGAAGCTCTTGGTCAGAGAAGTCATAACTAAAGATATTCCCAGCCACAATCTTTATGACTGTTGCACACCTATTTGCTGGGATGTTTGCATCAGCTTGCAGTTTTAGAACAGTGTGGCGAATTTCGTCCGTGAAGCGATTGTTCTCATGCTTCAGTCTGGTTTCAGCCTGACGCCCAGTTGCTGTCACAAACTCTTCCTGAAGGGCATGAATCATCTCCTTCAGCCGACCATTCTCTTCCCTTTCCTTTTGGAAATTATACTTTTGTTTGTTTATGTTCCTCAGAGAACTTGCTTGGTTCTTTACAGCATGAACCTTTGTCATAGCTAGTTTTCCTTTCAGTGAGGCTATGTTTCTTTGAAGCAATGTACTCGAGTACATTCTACTCTTCAAATCTGTCAGTCTTATCTTCATTTTCTCCATCTTATGGGGCTGCAGTCCTATAATTTCTAGTGCTTTTTGCTTCAGAGTCGACTGCAGCTGATGTATTTTTCTGTTCAAGCTGGCATTTTCTTGTGCTATTTTGGTGAGTTCCATTTTCTCTTTGCTCAGGTCCTGAACACAGTTTTGCAGAACATTTACTTCAGCTTCCAGTCGGTTAATTATTTCTTGAAGCCTCATGTTTTCTTTAACTGTCTTTGCAAGATGCTTTTCAGACACTACAAATGCTGCTGGTGGTTGGGCAGATATGATGCGACTCCTTGTTGATATTTTATGCACAGCAAATGGTGTTGCCAAAAACACTTTTAACTTCTCATCACGGTCACCACATTTCTTTCTCCCTACTTTCCGGTAACAGGTCATCGTCTTTTTGACACTTGATACCAGTTCCTGATGTGTGTTACTGCATCCTGTGATAGTCTTGATCCATTTTACTGTGAACTTATCCTTCAGCTTTTCTCTACTACGGAACTTTTCAAGGTCCACAATAACTTCATGGGCTACCTGAGTTTGTGTCATACTGAATGCTTCAGCATCAGTGTTCTCTCCAAGGAGTTGTCCTCTCTTTAGTCCAAGCTTCATCAATGATCGGGAGACAAAGTCAAGGTCAACTTGGTTTTGGAGGAAAACAGTTAGCTCTGCACTCTTATCATCTCGAGACAAGTCCATTGTATTCTTTATAATGCGATGCAGTGTGCCTCGCAGACGAGATGATGGGAAACTTACAGTGGGAAAGAGTCTCTCAAACCAAGCACCAAGCTGAAAAAGGTGGGAACAAATAAATTGTTGTGTGATTTAAGAATACAATTAGAAACTTATAATGGGAAGATTAAAATAGTATATGGAAGCAGGAGAATAGAATTAAATTCATATTTATGGCAGCTTAGAAGATCTTGTAATTTGTATACATGTACAAAGTGCAACAATTTATATCAGCAAAGTTCAAATTAAGTTGCAGATCAATGGTACTTCCTCATAATGTTAGAAAAAGCAAAAGTAAAGATAAGCTGAACTCGAAGCAATGATGGTATAAGGAAGATAGTATGTGAAGGAAAGAGACTAAAATTAAATCCATATTTAGTCATTTACATCTCTGTTTGTCCTTCTGCCTTCAATCTTGATCACTTCTAACTGCAGAAGAAGGCGGTTTGTCAGCCTAACTGCAGGAGGATCTGGGGGGCATGCAGTTAGAAGTAGAAAAGTTTTCTTTAGAGCCTCGCAGGTTTCATCAGCTGAAGAAGAAAAGTGGATGAAATGAAGGTGTCGGTAAAAAAATCACTGAGCTTGACCAAATTTGGTTGATTTTATTTTTAATTATACTAGTGCGGAAGGACACAGTTCAGCAGTATGCCCCATCAGTAGATGCATGAATCGCAACAATTAATAAGTAATTTTTCTTGTACAATATTTGTATGTGATAAAACAATGTCCAAAATCAATCAAATACTCAATTGAAATTAAACAGCAGGTCACTCTAGCATAAATGTTAATTTTAACGTCACAGCTGACACGGTCACGTGACTTCAATAATAATAATAATAATAATAAACAAAGATAACTTGTAAACCTCATATATATTTAGACAAAATAAAGTATCTCTAGACTGTCACTAGTAAAAAGGTTTGCTAGACTTGCCATAATTAAATAATTTCTCAATCTATCCACCGATTACCCAAACCAACTTTTGTTATTTACAATCATTCTCTGACCGACTCATTTTCAACTTTTGGTAGGCATGTGGACTTTTTTTTCAAACACCCTGAATGCAACAAATTCTTGTTTTATCAGCAAGAGGCTCCCTAATACTGGACCAAAATACCTTATTTGTTATAATAGCCTAGAAGAACCCGAGATATGAAGATTTTGGACAAAAATGTGTCATTGGTTTATAAAGTAAACACAACCATATCAAGTAACATATCCACTTAAAGGTAATCACCTCAGGAATTTAATTAATGGCATTAACTGAGGATTAAATCACGAAGGACTAAATTAGACAGGAGGAAGTGACCGACTCGAGGAAGTGAGAGGTGAGTGAGCAGGGCAACACAAACTTGAGGAACTTGAAAACATCAGTGATTATATTCAGATAATTATTCTCGATGTCAGACATCCGGGCAGTTTATGCGCTCACAACGCGCGAAGGGGAAAACAAATGCCACTGTCATACAGACGACACTAAGACCACCTTAACTATCACAGTAATGTGTGCTTTTTGGTGCTTTGAAAGCAAATTTCTCTTACTTCTATTAAATAGTTCAGATCTTTCTCATTCAACTTTTTTTTAATCAGCCAATTGGAAGTTCTTGAATTTATTTTGCGAAAATAATTTTTGAGGCCATGATCCGGTATCGCTGGCTACCACTGGCACTGACACTCAGAATATCCCAACTTTCACTATTGTCTCTGTTTTTTAATTCGTTCAGAGACTATTGATCTAAGATTAAATTTAATACTTCAGATCTTCCTCTTCAATCGCACATTAAGATCTTATTAATCGACCCAATGAAAGCTTTTAAATATATTTTGCAAAAATAAATGCTCCTCATAGACATAGCATTGCTGCAGCACAAATTACTGCATTGTTTTACCCTTTGCGAGTAGTTGCCAGGCCTGTGACGTCACGCCGATATCGAGAATTAAGCTTCACATATCAAAGGTTTAGACAATAAATAACAAGTTTTTGCAGAAAAGAAAAAAAGTCTGTTATGTTGCATGAGTGTACTAATCTAGGTATGTGCGCATCGCACTGTTTATCCAACTTTCGCTCCGACCCAAATCGCGATTATCGGCTGGAATGGCATGGCAATGACTAGGTTAGAGCTAGATAAAGGATTCACCCGGTACTCGCAGTACACGGGTGAATACCAACCCTATATAAAAACGGTCGAAAAAGCGTGTTAATGAAATGAGAGCCTAATTTCACAATCTAAGAAGCAACATTTATTCTTTGTAGATGTCTTCATATTTACCCGCTACCTTTGAGTTGAAAAATATAATAAAATAGCTAGTTTAATATGATTTAAAATTGAAATCGACGGCGTTCTATGGCCGCCATCTTGGATTTTTGCATTCTCTCCCATTTGATCATGGAACCACAGTTTCTATTTCATGTTCCATTCTAAAGCTATTTTCGCCCCTATTTACACTACGTTGTCATTCACCTGTGTACTACAAGTACCGGGTGAATCTTTTATCTAGGTTGGAGCATGTGTTACTCTTTGCTTTGCTGTGGGGAGACTATTATATATATTATTATTAACAAGCAGTCTTTTGCATACTGTAGATAAAATGTTCTTCTTCACATGGGTCCTCAAAATCTTTAGAATTTGGTAACTAGAAGTTTGATGAAAATTATCTGAATTTATTCTTTTTTTTGTTTGTTTATCAACAACCTAAATCAGGGTTTTTATTTTTTTAAACTACCGTATTCATTTTCGCATCCCTGTTTTCTATCTCTTGGCCAATTCTTATGAAGATTGAGTAATTGACATGCATTTTGAGGATGCATAGAATTCGATGTCAACAAAGTTGTTCACCCCAGCCCTAGCCGCCGAGTTCACTCAAAGGGAATTTTTTTTTTTTTTTTCAAATTTGCATAACTTTCTTAATATTTACATTTTACTATAGATATATATATATATGTAGAACCATTTTTAAGCTCTCATTGTGTAAATTGAGCAGCACAAGTTTCATCTTAAGTCTTTTATTATAAAAGATATGAGAGTTTGAAGTTCAAAGTCTGGATTTGGGGTCATATCTTTTCTTATGTTCCAATAACCAATTTGCATAACTTTCTAAATATTTAGTTATATATATATATATGTATATAACTAAATATTTAGAAAGTTATATGATGGATAACTGTTGTTTTACCGAGGTATAAGCCTCGGATAGATGTGGGCTAGGGAGAGGTAAGCACGTCCGGTACCAGCAATCTTAACCTACTTATTGAGGATAAAAATGACTTTCAAACAATGGATACTATTACTTTACCGAAAAGGTACACCAACGGAATAGATGTGGCAGGGTGTGGCGGGAGGGCCCTAGCCCACATCTATCCGAGGCTTATACCTCGTAAAACAACAGTTATCCATCATCTGTACCAAGGTAAGACTCGTATAACTATACTATTTTACCTCGGTAAACAGCCTCAGGCTAGCCTCAGGCTAGGGAGACCTTTACATAATTCATTTTTATCCTTAATATCATTCTTTCTTATTATTATAACATTCTAAATTTTTGTTCTCACCTATTCTTGTTAGTTGGCGAGAAGACGCTTTGCAACGCCGGTAGGCTTTTCTAGTCGTTTATTATAATGTTTTGCAAACGACTTAGCCGTCTTCCAGCCTGCATGCGCTAGTATTCTTTTCACAGAAATACCAAGCACCCGTGCCTTGGAGACCATGGCTCCTCTAGTTGAGTGGGAAGAGTATTTACTCGTATCCACTCCAGCCAATTTCAACACCGTAATTGTCCATCTGGCAAGTGTGTCTCGTGAAATCGCCTTATGTGGCTTTATAAAGCTCACTAATAGTTGTTGTGATGCACGTAAATCCTTTGTCTTGTATATATAAGCCCGTATGGCCGACACAACACATAATTTCCGATCATTCGGAAAACAGTCTAAGTGAACCGTTGATAAAGGGTCACCTAATGTGTTCGATTTAAGCAATTTTTCTAAATAGTGCTTGTTGCTTGTCTATTTCTAATCCAGTTAAGGATAAAGCAACAATCGTCTGTCCTCTGTGTCCGGTTACTAACAATAACAGGACCGCGACCTTAAAACCTAACTGTTTTATATCTAACCACGAGTTGTGAGGCCAAGCCTGAAACAACTTAAATACTATAGAAACATCCCAAAACCGACTATACTTTGGTTTTGGAGGATTCCTTTGATAAATTGAACGAAGTAAATAACAAATAACATAATGTTTTCCAACTGTTTCGCCATCAATTCTAGGTAATATAATTGATAACGCACACCTCGCCGCATTAATCGATCCAAAGGAAAGTCCTTCATCCTCTAGAGAACGAAGAAACCGAGCTACTTGTGAAATCTTTGGATTTGTTGGCTTAACTTTCATTAACAAACAATGTACACCCCATTTCTTTAAATAGGTTGTATACATTTTGACAGTTCCTGGCCTCCAGGCATCCGATACTATCCTATCCTCAGTAATTCTGTCCAATCCAAATTGCTGTAGCTGCTTCCTTAGAAAAGGAATGCCAATAGGGGCGTCGTTGACACGTCGCCGTGAACCACTAGCGGTCCGTGGTGCGTCAGATTCCCGAGTTTTCTTGGGAATCGTATACGATCTTTTGCCAGTTGTGAAACTGCTGGCAGCCAAGGTTGCGTGTCCCAATCGGGCACCACCAGTATCGCATGTGTCCCTTCCAAGCCGATTTTTCTCACTACTCGGCTGATAATGCTAAATGGTGGGAAAATATAAAAATAATTATTTTCCCAGGTAATAGCAAACGCATCTACTTTCCAAGCATCCGGTTCAGGATGCCAAGAAACATAACAGGGTAACTTGTTATTATTTCGTGATGCAAATAAGTCAACTTCAGGTGTACCCCATTTTTCACAAACGAAGTTAAACAAATGTGTAGAGAGAGACCACTCTAAATGGTCATGGAAATTTCTACTTTTATAATCTGCAAGTGTATTTTGTGACCCTGGAATATGCGCTACAGTCAGCCAGACTTGTTGAGCCTGTGCCCAGTTCCAAATCAGTTTAGATAACTGATTGCAAGACTTTGATTTGGTTCCACCCATGTTACGAATATATGCCATGGCAGTAGTATTATCAGTTAGTATTCTAACCTGTGATTTATTTATCTTTACTAAACTACGTAAGCCCAGATAAATAGCACGCAATTCTAGTGCATTAATATAGTCTGATTTTTCATCATCAAGCCATCTACCTCCTGTTGTGACCCCATCTCGATGAGCTCCCCAACCTTCTAACGAAGCATCAGTAGTAATTACTGTATTAGGTTCCGCCATGCGGATTGGATTTGGTGAACTTGCTATATGTTGCATCCACCATCCAATATCCTGTAACCCTTCTTGCGAAATAAACATCTTTCGCTCAAAATTGCCTTTAGTTCGTGTTAACGCTAAATTTTTATCTATTTCTAGCGACTTAATATGGGCCTTCCCATATAACACAGCAGGTGCATATGAGGTCATTATGCCAATAAGAACAGCAACCTGTCTAATTTTTGGCTTTGATAACTTAATAAGCTGAGTCGCTGTAGTCATAAACTTAATTAGTTTTTGTTCTGTTATCGACACTGTAAGGGACTGTGTATCCAGAATAAACCCTAAACATTTGAGTTGTTTTGTTGGTTTAAACACTGACTTTTGTTGATGTACATAAAACCCCAATTTAGTGAGTAATGCACATAAATCCAAAACTGCATTCACACAACCAATTTGTGTTGATGCTATAATAAAAGAATCATCTATGTATGGAAACATTATGTGACCCTTCCTCGCCATTACCGAGAAAACAGGTTTAAGCAATTTAGTAAATAAACGTGGCGCACAAGCTAAGCCATTCGGCATGCAGGTAAACTCATAGAGTTGGTTATCCCAAATAAATCGAAGAAATTTTCGGTATTGTTCCATTATGGGAAGCGTATAATATGCATCCTGTAAATCAACACTAGCCATCCACGCATCTGGTGTAATCAGATCTCGTGCCGTATCTAGAGAGAACATTTTAAAATGTCGATATTCCACCCTTTTATTAAGGATTGTTAAATCCAGGATCATTCGAACATCACCATTAGGCTTCGGTCTCGAGAAAATGTTTGAAATAAACTGTCCTGAACAGTGTGTCACTTTTTGTATAATTCCTTTCTCAAAGAATTTATGTACCTGTTTAGTTAGTGCGTCTCGTTCAACTGGTTGAATGTTATATGGAAAAGGTATTATACTTTGTACAGGAATTTGTGTAAAGGGAATGTGAACACCCCTAACTATTTTTATAATTTCTTGGTCACTAGTAATTTTGTGCCACTCAGAAATATGATTACTAATATTACCAGCCACAAAGTTGCTTACAGTTTGTGTGTTTTTAGAGGCTGCAGGGACTTGTAAAGTTTGTGTTTGGACCTCTACTTGGACCCGCCCCTGGGGAAAGGTCTCGACGAGTTGAACCCTCGGCCTATTGGCCGTGCGGTGTTGTCGGTCCAGCCTGGGCGAGCGCCCCGGCCCCGAAACCCTTGACCGAAGTTTGAACTCGGTCTGGTTCCTCTGGTGAACCGTCGTGGACGAAAATCCCCTCGTGACTTTTTGAAACGAGGAGCTTCCTGTTTCTTCTTGCCATCCATGTTTTTGCCACTCTTGGCTGCAGTCTCTACCTCTTTATAGAGGTATTGTAGTTGACCGCCAAACATCTTGGTGTTATCTAAAGGTTTCCCTTTAATCGGCTCTGGAGCAAGATAAAGCGTAAACTCCTTCCCCTCATTATCGGTAACCTTCTTAGAGCGAGCCACTTCCTTGCCAGCATCTGTGCAAACTGACTTGAAGACATTTTCATATCTTCGAAACGACAGGTAATTACCTGCCGCCGCTAACACTGCAATGCCTTTGTCCATTGTCTTAGCCAAAGACGAGAACTTATTTTCACTCTGCATCCTATTAGCCACAGGAACAATAGCTGTTAGGGTAGCCAACACTGCCTTATGCACTGTGTGCAACACATCCTCAAACTTCTTACGGTCATCCGTCATATTGACATCCCGATCCATTTCTTTAATGATGGAGTTGGGAACACCCTTTATGCCTGTTAACTCATCTCCTAACTTGGAGATAACCTCCGCCGGTTTGAACGTGCGAAAATGACCATTCACGGTCTCGCGCATAAGCGTAGTGGTTTTAACCCGCTTAGCCTTTGGCTTCTCCACCTTCTTAGCCACTTTAGTGCCAATGTCCGCATAGACCCCTTCATATACGGTGTCTGAGTCTGATTCCGTAGAAGTAGACTCAGTGGACGACTCAGAAGAAGAATATTTCCTCTTCCTCTTCTTCTTTTTGGACTTAGTCTTCCGCTTTTTGCGCAAACCAGACTCTGCCCGCTCCTTGGTGAATTCATCACCCGAAGAAATCACCTGTTTCTTCTTCTTCCTCCGTTTAGGAGAAGGAGGAGGAGGAGCCTTAAGCTCCACCGCCGAGTCTGTGTCCAAGAAATCCTCAAACGAATCCTCTTGGACACTCGGCCTACGCCGCTTCCGAGACACAGGCGATTTGGCAGTCAAGATGTGGCTTTCCAATCGTGCAAAGCGAGCCTCCCAATCTGGAGGCGCAGGCACATCAGGCACTGCGTCCTCGTCCGGGTCGGAGAGGATATGCGCCCGGGGCTGTGTCGACGGCCCTGCCGACAACACAGGTGAGGAGTCGTACTCCTCGTCCACTCCACTCGGAACACGCCCCTCGGCTGCTGCTGCACCGCGCTTACTCCGCTTCGTGGCCATCGGGAGCTGAAACAAAATTTTTGGTCAGTCCCGGTATATATATATGTCACAATATGGTTGTTTCAAACTCATTTGGACATCTATTGGTGTTAGAGAACGTGTTTATACCGTTATAACACAGGCGTAATAAGCTAAATTTGTGCGTGGGTTGTGGGTCAAGCCCAAACCTTACGCGGGGTCGGGACCAGTGTATCGGCCCGCCCATCCCTCTGTTCCGCACACTTCTCCCACCTGTGACTACTACGTCAACAAGTTGGAGAAAATGCTACGAAACTCGGAGAAACGCCTGAAAAATTTTGTCTAGGGGAGTCTATAAAAGAAACCCAGGAGCATCTCCAACATTACTCTCTATTAGAGTACGAGAGAATTTCCACATGAGATAGGGCGAAACCCACATCTCTACCCATAGTCACACGGTGACCCGGGTGTTGACATAACCGCTAATGACCGGTTTGGTTCCTTCGAGAAACCCACTCGAGTGTTCTATCCTTGGTTGTTTATAACCAAATAACTCGTCCAAATTGGACCAACGAAAGTCTAAACTTTCCATATTGATGCTCTAATGCATCATAATTAAGCTAACCACAGTTTTTATTATACTTACTGCGTATTTGCTTGTATGTAGACTAATTTTGCCGGAGCAACCCAACGACACGTTATCCAGTCGTGAGTTGTATATGCTAATTGCTGGTACCGGACGTGCTTACCTCTCCCTAGCCTGAGGCTAGCCTGAGGCTGTTTACCGAGGTAAAATATATATATATATGGGTCAGGATCACGAAAAGAGGCCAATTGGTGGAATTTGTCGGCGTCGAGCTTGGATGTCTGCGTCGATCGGTATAATTATAATTTAGCATTGACATAGGTGTTGGAAAGCCTTTAAATTTATCCTGAATGTAAAGGTCGAGAAAGTACAACCTGATTTGTTTCTAGGATAATATAATATAAAACAAAGAAATGTACAAGACTTTAAGAATTGCGATGCCAACATCTATTAAAGTTGTCAGCGTCAATCATTTGATGTCGGCGTCGATCATGATAATTATAATTTAGCATTGACAGAGGTGTTAGAAAGTCTTTAAATGTATCCTGAATGTAAAGGTCGAGAAAATAAAACAACCTGATTTCTTTCTATGATAATTGAATATGAAACAAAGAAATGCACTACACTTTTAAGAATTGCGATGCCGACATCTTCACTCGACCACCAATTGGCCCGTTTTCGTGAGGCTGACTCATTATATATATATATATATATAACCATTTTAAAGCTATTTTTTATCTCAATTGAATAGTACAAGTTCAATCTAAATAAGTATTTTATTTTAAAAGATACGAGAATTTGGAGTGTCAAATCTGGATTTTGGGTCACACCATTGAGCAGTTTTACTATAGGGGCCAAAAAGGTTCTGATTTTCCCAACTTCAAATCAACATAAAAAAAACGTTCTTGATATTTACTTTAGAAACATTATATGGCTGCCATGATTAAATTCCAGTCAAGCTCTTTCCATTGGTATATGTTCCATTGCATTAAGATCAAATGCATTCTAAAAAAACTGTTCACAAATACCTACCTAAATTACTAATGTTACATTAAATCATATAATAAATGTAAGGAAAATTACTTCAAATTCAGAACGCTGGAGTTCTGCCAATTCGTAATAGATTTACTGAAACCAGCGAAATTTAATGCACTTCAAAATAGCAGCAGATTCACCACAATTTGAGCAGAACTAAACTCCAGAATCTGCGGTTTCGTGCGCGACGAAAAACGGTCCACTGAAAACTTAAGTCTTAAGTGGCGTTCTCTGTGGCAGAGTGGTTAGAGTATCTGACTTTTTTCTAGGTCAGACTCCTAATCTGAGGGTCGGCGGTTCGATTCCCCGTGCCCCCAGCTATGCCAATTTGGATTTCCACTGCTGTGTATAACTTACAGCGTCATCAAAGGCCGGTTGCTCTCAATCTCATACCATGTCTATGACTATGTGGTGTGGGAGGTTAAAAGTGTAGGCTCGGGCTTTCTATCGACCAGCAGTGGAATGAGGAAGACCAGTCGTCTATGACTGAAATTTCCCCTGCTTAAACAACTAATGGACCAACAACAAAAAAGTTTTCAGTGGAAAAGCGATGACTTTTTTCAAGTTTAGCGTTGACCAGCCAGCGCCGCGGATTTCCAAGGCAAGTGCCTGCAAGTTCTTGTGAAAGAAATTTTCATTTGATAACATAAGCATAACCATACTTTCAAGCAAGAAACAAACTATTTCACTCACCAACAAGATCCGCCAGACAAAATGCAGAGCAATGTGAATGTGGAGGAGAATTGAGAAGGTTGGTCGGTTGTCCAGTAACTTCAACTTGTACAGTCCCATCCCCAGGCATGGTATTGCTATTGGTAGATTCAAGACACAGCATCGTCGGAAACGGCCGTTTTTCGTCAGTTTCAGCAGCTCGGTGTTGGGCTTGTGATTAGTTATTGACTCGTATTTTATGACACTATTGTAGAAGACAAGTTTCTCTTTTAACTGATATTTTATGTTCTGACTGTCAGTAGTTTAAAAGTTGCAGAATCACCTGAAAACCAACTCTGATCAACTTTGTTGATACCTCGAGGAAGTGGCCATTTTGGATATGTAAATAGGGCTAAGAATCAGCCCTTTTGATTGGTCAATGTTTCAGATAGGGCTAGAAGAGGGCGTGTACTCGATTAATCAACTCGGGTCACCCGAGCCATTTCTTTGGCGCATGTGGCGCATTTGTTAATAACCGATAAAACTACATCAAAATAGGATTTAAAGTATTTTATGATGGCCTCGTTTAGCTATATTTCTATTTCATTAATCTAAGTTATTCTTTAAAAAAAACATGTATGACCGGAACTGGTAGCTGTTATCCTGCAGGACGAACGGGGGTGGCGGTTTCAGCGCCCGGTCAGTTACAGCGGCCTGTCGTGGCTTCTGCGCATGCGCGGATTTTCGAACGTTGCGGCTAGCACTGCTATTTGTTTTGTTTACACTCGGCTATTCGACGCTGATCTAGCTGCTACGTTAATATCGCTTGGAATTTAAGGTTGATTTAATTATATTTCATTATTTGAGTATGTAATTCTGTTAAATATGATCTCATTCAATAGATTTCGGCCTAATCGGTCCCTAACACTGCCGGGCACCAGGTTTAGTTACAGCTGAGCTTGTAGCCGGCAAGGCCACGGGTGTTTTGCATATGTCTTAAAATCCGCGCATATTATATTTATTTGTTTAGTTGGTATTTACACGGGGAATTGTGAAACGTTCTAGACAAGGCGATTCATATGAAGCGTTTTAGAGAGATGTTTACACGGCGGAGTTGAAAAGTGTGTGGCGCCGGGAATCAGCAGGTGCCTGTAGCCGGCTAGCACTGCTATTTGTTTTGTTTACACTTGGTGATTCGACGCCGATGTAGCTGCTACGTTAATATCGCTTGGAATTTAGGGTTAATTTAATTACAGACTCAAATAATTTAATTAAATTTAATTATTTGAGTCTGTAATTCTGTTAAATATGATCGCATTCACTAGATTTCGGCGTAATCGGGCCCTAACACTGCCGGGAACCAGCGATTAGTTACTGCTCTCCCTGTTCCCGGCACGCACTACTATTTTATACTATCGCCGCCCGGGAACAAGCTGAATCGCTTCAAATAAACCACCTCCCGAGGTGGTATAGATGAGGCGTTTCATATGAAGCGATTCAGCCCTAAAACGCCACAGCATCGCATTTACACGGCAAATGTGAATCGATCTAGGCAAGGCGTTTCATATGAGGCGTTTTAAATCGCCCGTGTAAACACAGCTTATGTATCAAACAAGAGCTGAGATGAGCTGAAACTAGCACATTTCATAGCTGCACCCAGTATATTAGCATGTGCCATGTGCTACTCGAGGGTTTCTTTTTCTTCCACGCATCCCACAATGCACTGCACCGCTGGAATGGTGATGTAGTCTATTGGACTACTTTGGAGGGTGCGGACATCCGGGTACCGGTACTTAGCGCAGCGCGCCCTAGCAACTTTTCCAGGCGGTGAAAACAATGGCAGTCAGAGCATTAAAGCGAATGTTAATAAAACCAAAAGCACAAATCTATTCATTGCTACAATATAATTATGTTATTTAGAACCATAAATATTGACTAGGGATTTGAAATAATGTTATTTTGGAGTAAAACTTATCCAATAAGTGAAATTTGGTCAAATTAAACCCAAAATCCGAGCGATATTAAGGCCGCCGCAGTGATATTAAGGCTGCCACCGCATTGGCGGCGTTATTGCGAAAACAACTAAACCACAAAGCACAAATCTATTCATTGCTCACGATCTATTTCTGTTGAAATAATGTTATTTGGGAGCATAACTTACTCGATAAGTGAAATTCAGCATTATTGCAAATGTAAATAAAGCAAAAAATTGATTTGTTTTCACCGCGTCAACCGAATGCGTGCCCTCCTATAGAACATGTTGTTATTGAGGCCGATGCCAGGCTATGGGATCCGAGTTTTGACCAGCAAGTACACCAACATTATTTTTACAATTAAAATATCTCCAAAGTTAGTCATTTTAGATGTTAGTTACTTCAAACTAAATTAAAGGAAGTTATAACAATTAACCCGTTATGTTTAATCACTGGAAAGGATGGTAAAAAATATACATCAGCAGAGCAATACTACAGTTCAATAATGGCAAAATACCATGAGAAACACAACATAATGAGAATGATAGACAACACTGAAAATCCATATACGATAAAGGCAATGGCAAAGAAGATATGGAGAACACAGGAGTGGTGCAAAACCAATGAAAACGTGCTGGAGGACATCGTCCGCGCAAAATTCACACAAAACGAAAGCCTGAAGGAGAAACTAATAAATGCTCCAGGAAACGCATTCAGGGAATGCACAAAATGCCGATACCGGGGCTCAGGTCGGTACCTGGACAGCACCAGTGAAGGTGAAACAGTAAAACAAGGACACAAAAATAAAATGGGGAACATCCTCCAAAAAATAAAGGAAAGCCTGTGCAAGGAAGCAAATACAAATAAATAAACAATTAAATAAACGAGCAAAAACAAATCTGTCATAAGAAAACAAGAAGTAATTGAAAATGAAGAGCAGGAGAAAGCATAAGAGCTATCCCAGCAGGTAAGGAGGAGGTGCAAAAAACATAGCAACGCACAGCTTGCTCCACTTCCGCCCACACTAGATTAAAAGACAACAAACCGTCAACCCACAAAACAAGGCATCGAAAGAGAGTGGGACGATATGGCATTGGCATGACGGATGGTATACACTACAATGAGGAATATGCCAGATATGTCAATGCCAGGCTGTCAAAAAGCATCACGGAGAACTGGAAAGAGCACCACGGCTCCAAAACATAAGTATCACAAACTTTGATAAATTTCACTAACCAAACCCTAAATCATAAGTATAATCAGGTACAACTAATACACACTTTAATGTTCATGTCTTCCTCTATGCGCACAGGTAAAAGTAAAAGTAATGGAGGTATGCATGACTATCTATCAAAAGGGGCTGTATGCTCCAGCATATACACCCCGAATCCATCAATCACTAAGCCAAAATAAAATCAAAACAAAATCAAAAACTCGCGAAATCAAGCAACCACTATCCTAACAATATTATTCAAAGTAAAATAAATATGGTAGAAGAGATTGAATGCAAACTGGGAAGGGGCACACACTTCGCCCACCTAAACTGCCAGAGTGCATCCAATAAAATAGACATAATAAAAATGCATCTAAAAAAAGACAATCTAGATGCACTAACGTTATCAGAGACATGGTTCACTGACAAACACCAAAACAACACCCTCAATATAGACGAATATAGGCTTGTACGTAATGACAGACAGCACATTAATGCAATGAACCAAACAAAGAAAGGTGGAGGGGTTGCCATTTACTGCAAAGCCACCAAAAACCTAGACACTGAAAAGCTAAAACCAACAAATCTCTGAAATGAGCACATAGAGCTACTATGGTGCCTAATAAAAAACGAAAAGCAAGCAAATGTAGCCATAGGGGAGCGTCTATAGGCCACCGTCAGGTGAAATTGAAGTATTCCTTGAAGAACTAGAAAAGATCATAAACACTGTAAAAAAAATCAACAAATGCAGAAATCTTTGTGCTAGGGGACTTCAATGTGAATTACAACAGCAATGACAAAAATAAACTAATGCTGCAAACCACCATCAAGATCTTAGGCCTGCAGCAGCTCATCACTGAAAACACAAGGCTAATCAAAAATAGCTCAACAATAGACCTAATATTAACCAACTCAAACCATGCCACAAAATGGGGCACTAGAAGCTGGGGTATAAGCGACCACAAACTAGTATATGTAACCAGGAAAAAGCTCAAAAGCACAAATCACTATGAATACAAAATGGGTAGGTCCCTAAGAAACTACTCAGAAGATACATTAAAAAATCATCTGCACCAAAACATAAACAACATCACACAAAACAGAGATGATGTTGATATCTATTGGGACAACATCATCACAGAAATAAGAAAATCAACTGATGAGATGTGTCCCATGAAGAAAATAAAAGTACAAAAAAACCAAGACCCTTGGATAGACAAAGACCTGCTAACACTCATCACAAACAAAAGTAAACTGGGTGATAAAGCAAAACGCACAGAAACAATAGAAGACAAAGTGGCCTACCGCATTGCCAGAAACAACTCTCTCAAAGCTGTGAGAACAGCAAAAAAGAAATCATAATAAAGCAGGACAAAGACTGGGGAAGCAACACAAACAAATTCTGGAAAAATGTAAACCTATTCCCCAAAAATAACAAAGAAGAGCATACAAACTTCCAAGATAACGAAGGGGCAATGCTCACAGACAAAGATGAGGCAAACAAACTGAACAGCCACTTTGCCACAATAGGGCAAAAGCTGTCAGAAAAATTCAAAAAAAGATGCGAAAACAGATCAGGAACTGTGGAGAACGAAATCCCCACCTGCAAAACAGATATGATACAAGTAAAACAATTAATAAATGACATAGACACAAATAAACCAAGTGGAATAGATGAAATACCAACCAAAATACTGAAAGAGGCACTCCAAGCCATCCCGGCAACCATAGTAGACCTATTCAACATCTCCTTTGAGCAGGGGCGTTTTATCTCAGCCTGGAAAATGGCAACCATCACCCCCATTCACAAAGGTGGAGACAAACAAAACATGGGAAACTACAGGCCAATATCAATTCTTCAAACCCCAGGCAAGCTCATTGAAAAAGTGTTACATAGACACATCAATGAACACATGGAAAAAAATGATATACTAAACGAAAGACAAGGGGGCTTCAGGAAACTGCACTCCACATCAAAAACAACAGCTAACCTAACAAATGACATAATCGCATCAATGAACCAAAAACAATTAGTTGGAGCCACCTTCATTGACTTCAGCAAAGCATTTGACACAGTAGACCACAAAATACTACTGGAAAAACTAAACATGGGAATAAAATCCAACACTATGGATTGGATAAGATGCTACCTGAACAACAGGCAACAGAAAACAAAAATAAACAATACACTATCAGACGACCAACCTGTCGCATGTGGTGTACCCCAAGGGTCAGTGTTAGGGCCACTACTCTTTATAATCTATATAAACGACCTTGAAAAATGGTTGCAAACTGAATGCCTCCAACTATATGCAGATGACACAGTCATATACGCAAATGGCACCACAGAGGAGGAGGTAATAACTAAACTAAATAAACTCCTACTAAAACTAGATGAGTGGTGTGAGTCCAACAAAATAACCATCAAAACAAGCAAATCAAAAACAGTACTCTTCTCGCATAAACAAATGCCAGAAAGAAAACTACACTGTAAGTTAGGAAACCAAACACTAGAAAATGTAGACCATTACAAATACCTAGGCCTTGAGTTGGACAGCCAACTAAACAACAACCTATGTATAAATAAAATTATACAAAAAGTAAACCACAAACTGTGGCTATTTGCAAAGCTAAGAGACTACATGACACAAGAAATGTCAATAAAAATCTTCAAGGGCATGGTGCTCCCCTATTTTGACTATGGAGATGTAAACTACATGGGTGCGAGAAAAGAACTACTAAAAAACTGCAAACACTGCAGAACAGAGCCCTAAAAATCTGTCTAAGAGTAGACAAGCTGCACCCAACCTATGACATACACAAAAGAACCAAAGTGAAACTACTAGAAAATAGGAGAATAATTCATTTGAAAACATTAGCATATAGATATAGTCAAAACAGTAAACTTCTAACAAAACCACAAAGGGCTACTAGAGCAAATAATGCACCACTACTAAAGCAGACCAGAAGCCGAATAAAAGCTCATGAGAGAAGCACGCTGGAAATGGCTGCCAAGTTGTGGAATGCCCAAATGGTAAAGGAACGACAAATTCCTGACCTAAAAACTTACAAAAAATATCTGTGCAAAATAAGGCTAGGAAACCCCCAGTAAGCTGCACTGCAAAGGGGCATGTGATATGTCACGGCCCACCAGCGGGATGCCCAATGGAAGGTAACCATGCCAAATGTAGCCAGTTAACACACCACACAGCTTCGTACAAGCATATGATATGTTAAATAGGAGTAGGCTAGTCTTAGTAATAAGAGTAGAAAATATATAATATATACCAAGGAAAATCACCCTAAAATTTTGCAAAAAACTAACATAGGCTATTAACCATACCAACCAATTATCTATCTGCTACTGAAATGCAGGCAATCAAATACCTTATCAGCAGCCACTCTGTGGTAAGATAACACCAACACTACAACTGGCCAGCATTGAAAACAAGCCTGGGTACCCGGGCTTATATGCTATGGACAGTATAAATACAGCCTCAATTAAAAAATAAAATAAAAAAAATGTTTATCTCAATAAATAACACACATTCAGAACCATCGGATTGGGCAACTTTTACTATTTAGTCTTCAACCAAAATTAAATTATTTGTTTGTTTGTTTGTTGTTTTACATCCTATCAACATCTAAGGTCATATCAGGACGGGTACCAACTTGTGACAGTGCGCACCCATGGCGAATTTATAGTGCTGCCCCACTGGGAAACCAGGCTGCTGGCACCACTACCTGATATCCCACTCAGCCACATTATCCTGATACTGAGTCAACGAGTCCCTGCCCTATCCTATTAATGCCGAGTGCCAGGCTAGGAAGCAACAAGTATAAATTTTTAAGTCATTGGTTTGACTCGACCAGGGTTCGAACCCACGGCCCTACGATCTAACAGCACGGGAGACGGGCGCTCTAACTCACCAAAATTAAAGAAAAAGATAGTTCCACAACCTCCTATTCTGCATCTCTATGAATTTCGTTGGTGTAACCTGTCTTCTTCAAACAAATAGAAAGACAGAAATATTTATACAACCTCATAGTATGTTTGTCCAAAGCTTTGTAGATTAGTCTACCTACGCGTGTGTAACTTCTAGCTTCTTTAAACAAATTAAGGGATAAGATAGCTCTTCCCTTTTCTTAAATGTTTAACAAAAAAAGAAGTAAAATGTTGGTGCCACATTTGTGTGTGGGTTGACCTGGCCCTTTACACTTTAGCGGGTCATCTACCTGCTCTTGTACATTTCAGCATGTGGTATATTTACTTACCATAGCCCTAACCCTAACTCTGATGCACGAAAAGGAAGAAAGGCAATGCGGGAGTGGAAAGTAAGGCGTTTATTGGACACCTCAACAGGAAGACATACAGAGGAGCAAACAGTAAGGAGAGGCGCTCATGAGGAGCAGATACAAGTAAGCAAAGGGCTCATGAGGAGCAACGACAGGTAATATACAAGGGCCCTTAGGAGGCAAATTCAAAGTCCGGTAGGAGTTGGTAGAGTCAGTGAGGGGGGCCGAGGAGCCCTCCACTAACTGGAGAGTGAGGGTAGGAGAGAGTTGGGTGGGTGGGTGGAGAAGATGGTAGAGCTGCGAGGAGGCTGGAGGGCGACTGGCTGAGGGTGGCCGGCGGGCGGCCTTATAAGGGAGGACCGTAGGACGACGGCAGGTGAGGTGTGAATGCGACCGGCCCGGGGGAGGTGAGGGAAAGTGAGCAGCGGGTGTCGGGTGAGGCAAGAATGCTGCGCGACAGCCCGGGGCCGGGGGAGGGTCTCTTCCTCTCCTCGCATCAAGCGCAATGCTACGCATTACGACCGATGCGCGAAAAGGAAGAAAGGCAATGCGGGAGTGGAAAGTAAGGCATTTATTGGACACCTCAACAGGAAGACATACAGAGGAGCAAACAGTAAGGAGAGGCGCTCATGAGGAGCAGATACAAGTAAGCAAAGGGCTCATGAGGAGCACCGACAGGTAATATACAAGGGCCCTTAGGGGGCAAATTCAAAGTCCGGTAGGAGTTGGTAGAGTCAGTGAGGGGGGGCCGAGGAGCCCTTCACCAAGGCGGAGGAGAGGGCTCACGGCGCACCCAAGGGGGCGAGGCGGGGGACGTAGGAGTGCACCGACCCGGATGTCCAAGTGCCCTGCGCCATGATGTCCGCGAGGGGAACCCCGGCGCGCTGGCAGGCTTGGGCGGCACCTCGGCGGAGGCTGTGGAGGGTGAACGCCTCGGGCGCCGGCACCCCTTGGGCCTGCAGGGCCCCACGCAGGAGCGCAGTGAGGGAGCGTGGGTCGAGGGGGCGGCCGGAGGGAATGATGAACGCCGGCGCGTCCGGGGCTGCGGGGCAGAGGGCAAGGGCGCCTGCCCAGGCCGAGACGTGGCAGAGGGCAGAGCCCGGGATGGCAGGCACAAAGAGCGCGACCGTGCCTGAGGGGCCGGAGATGGTCTTTGAGCTTCTGATGATGAGGCGGAGCCCCCCGGGCGCGGGGCGGACGTCAGCGCGGGTGAGTGTGTGGGGGCCGCCCCACCCCTCGGGGCTCGGGGCCAAGAGGTTGGACTGCCGCAGCATCCCGAAGTACCCGAGGAGGAGGGCGGCCCGAGGCACGAGGGAGGTGGGGCCCGCTCGCGTGAGGTGGGTGATGGCGAGAGCGAGCCTGGCGCGGGACGTGCGCGGAGGTGCGCTCCCCCCCCCGGCAGACATCCTTGGGGAGGCGGGCGTCGAAGCCCGAGGTGAGGCCCCCGGCACCCTCTACCCAGGACCGGGCCCCCAAGATGGTGTTCTTGATGGAGGCCGGGGCGATGCCGCGGCTGAAGAGGGCAGCGGTGAAGGCGGCTACGTCGAAGGGCGAGGGCGCGAGGGGGTCCACGCCTCGGGCAACCGCGTAGGTCACGAACTCCTCAGCCTGGCGACGGCGGTTCCTCCAGGTCGCCGGGGCGAGGGCAGTGAGGCGGTGGCGGGCGACGTCAGCGACCTCCGCTGGGGGAAAACCTATAGGCCGGGATAGAAGGGGAAGTCATCGTGAGTGGCGGGGGCGAAGAGGAGCCCGAGGCGGGCCACCTCGGCGCGGGCCGTCACGGCCCAGGGGCCTGATAGGTGGGCCGGGCTGAGGGCGTCGGCGAGGAGGAGGTCCGCCCCGGGCTTGTGGGTAATGCAGAGCTCGAAGGAGCCGGTGGCCGCCATCAGCCACAGCTCCCTCGCGCACGTCCCGAGGGTAGGGTCTCGGGCATGTCCCGACTCGAGCGCGATGGCGGATGCCATATTGTCGGTGTTGACCACGTCTGTCGCCCCCGCGATGTCGTCTGGGAGGAGGGCGTGGAGGGCGACGACGAGGTTGACCGCCTCGAGCTCGTGGATGGTGGGAAACCGCGCCTTGAAGTCTGCAGAGTACCCTCGGGCATAATAGTGCGTGGGGGAGTAGGCCCCCCCGCCGGTGAGGCAGGAGTCGCATTCTAGCACCAGCCGGCGACCCTCCGGGGCCCGGAGGAGGCAGAGGCCGTTGGAAATCCGCCCATAGGTGGCGAACCACCTCAGGTCGTGGAGGGCGTCATCGGCGAGGGTGAGAGCGGGTGCCCCGAAGCAGCTGCGCAGAGCCCCGAGGAGCCGGGCCATGAACTTCCGGCCGGGGAGTACACAGCTGCTCACGTGGTTGAGGCGGCCCAGGAGGCTTTGTAGCTCTTGTTTCCCGAGGGTGGGGTGGGCGATGCGGCTCTCGCAGTCGTCGACGAGGGCCTGGATCTTGTCGGGGGCGACCCGGATGGTCATCGCCTCGCTGTCGAGGGCGAACCCGAGCCATGTGAGGCGGACAGCGGGCGGGTGACACTTTCCGGGTGCCACGTCGAGGCCGAGGGCTGCGGTGACGGCGAGGAAGGTGGCGAAGGCCTGGCACGCCCTCAGGTAGGAGCCCTCGCAGCCGATAAAGTCATCGACGTAGACGAGGGCGTGGAAGCCCTCGCGCCGAATGATCCAGGCCACCGCCGAGGTGACGCAAACGCACGCCGCGCCCGAGGAGCGGCACCCGAAGGGGAGGGCGAGGTCCACATAAGTTTTGCCGTTGAGGCAGATGCCGTACAGGGGGCAGGAGAGAGGGTCGGCACGGAGCTGGCGGTAGGCCCGGGATATGTCTGCCGACCAGACGTAGGCCCCAATGCCCTTGCTGATGAGGCGGCGGCCTACGTCGGCGACAGAGGGGAGGGTGTAGCTGTGGGGTTCCCCAAGGTACTCGCGGCGGGTGATGCCCGAGTTCACGCTGGCGCCTCGGGGGTAGGAGAGGTCGACGATGACCCTCCTCTTTCCCGAGTCGGACTTGGGGCGGGTCATCATGGGGGAGACCTGGGTCCAGGGGCTGAAGGGGGGAACGGTGAAGGGGCCGATGAGGGCGGCCAACAAATTAGGGAGGCCCGCTTCCCGGAGGGCGGTGTAAGTGCGGTCAAAGGCAGGGTACCGGGCCCACGCCTCGCCGGAGGTGTGGGGCCAGGCAGAGAGGATGGTGGGGCGGTACTGGGAGGGGGTGGGGCCGCAGGAGGGGGCGGCGAGGAGGGTGGCCTGGAGGTGGGGTCGATGACGTCGACAGTGGGCTCGTCGAGGGTGGGCATCGAGGCGGGAGGGGGTTTGGGGGAGGAGGTGCGCCGGGGGTGGGAGAGGGGGGCAGCGAAGTCCTGAGGGCTGGGGGGGGGGAGAGGGGGGGGGGGGCGGGAGAGGGGGTGGGGGGCGGGGGGGGTCAGGGGGGTAGAGGAAGGCGGTGTCGCCGGGGTCGAGGTGGACGTCCGGGTCGAGGGTGTTGGTGAGCAGCGGATGCTGGGAGGCGTTGAGAGCCTTAGGGGCGGGGTGGCGGTCCCCGGCTGAGGAGATGGTGCAGACAGGGTCGGCGCCGAGGCGGTGGTCAGGCCGTGCCTCGGGGGAGCTGAGGGTGCTCCGGTAGGCCTCCGGCTGGGGGCCGGGGGCGGTATCAGGGGGGCTGGTTGGCGTTCTGGTGGGCGAGGCGTGGAGGGCAGTATGGTAGGCGGCTTTTTTAGGATCAGTGGGCCGGTTAAGGGCCTCCGGGCCGGGCGGGAGATGCCGGCTCACTGAAAATCCGGCGAGGTGATGGGTGCCGCGCGCTCACGTGCGCGTTTCGCCATGCACACGTCCTCACTGTGCATGGTGAGGACTTTGCGCACATTGGCGCAGTACGCGCACGTGTGGCGCTGCCTGGTGGCCCCTTGGCCGTGGACCTCCCCCGGGGTGGCTTGGGTGCAGGAGGTGGGGTCCCTGTTCCATGAGTTGCAGGGTGCCCCGTGGAGGTCCCGGCTGTAGGGGACCCGGCTGTCGGTCTGGGCGCGGGGCTGGGGCCGGGGTCTGGCGGGGTCTGCGGGGCGGGCGGGTGTCATGGCTGCTTGGTGGGCGGGCATGGAGAGGACTTCGACCCTCAGGAGGTTGAGGGCAACCGGGTCGTGCCACCCGTGGGGGAGCCTCCCGTCCGCGATCCAAGTAAACAACGTCTCGGAGTAACGGCGGACGGTCGGCCACGGGTAGACGAGGTTGTCCCTCAGTACGGTAAGGTGATGGTGGTGTAGGCCCTGGGCGGAGTGGGCGGGGAAGCTGGGGTGGTCGATCAGGGTGAGAAGGGCGAGGCTATACTCGTCTTTAGTTGCCTCGCCCCTCTTCATCGGCTTCCTCTCGGGTCCCCTCTCCACCAGGTCTGAGGGGAAGATATAATCTGCTGGTATACCTTGCCGCCTCACGGAGTGCCGCGCCTCGGCGGAAGCCAGTATTTCCCGCACGGCGTCGGCTGCGGATGCTGGGGTGTGCTGGGTCGGCTCCTCGTAGTAGGTAGGCGGCGGAGCAGGAGCGGCTTGGCTGGCGAGGTGGTGGTACCGCTCATACTGGGGGTGTGCCGCCCCCGGCAGAGTCGCTTGAGGTGGCGGCGGGGGCCGGGCCCCGGCCGGGGCGCGCGCCCGAGGAGCCGGGGCGGGCGCTGAGGTGTAGTTGGCCTGGCGCCTTGGTGCAGGTGACGGCGTCTCCGGGAGGGCTCGGGCGTCCCCTGACTCCAGGGCGTCCATACGGGCCTCCATGCGGGCGGTCGTCTCGCGCTGCTGGGTCTCGAGGTGCTGGAGGGCCTCGACAATCGCCGTGGTGTCGGCGCCCGAGGTGCGGTCCGAGGGCACAGAGGGGGACGCCGGGGCCGAGCAGGGTGAGGCGCCCCGCCATGATCTTGAGGAGGGTCCCGGCGTGGCCAGGGCGGTCGCCCGGTGGCCCTTGCGGCCCTTGCCCTTGCCTTGTCCTGGCATGCTTGGAGCGGCCTGAGGAGTTGCAGCGGTCCGAGGTGGAATCGGCGTGGTGAGTCCAAAGTAGAAGATGGTAGAGCTGCGAGGAGGCTGGAGGGCGACTGGCTGAGGGTGGCCGGCGGGCGGCTTTATAAGGGAGGACCGGAGGGCGACGGCAGGTGAGGTGTGAATGCGACCGGCCCGGGGGAGGGGGAGGGAAAGTGAGCAGCGGGCGTCGGGTGAGGCGAGAATGCTGCGCGACAGCCCGGGGCGGGGGGAGGGTCTCTTCCTCTCCTCGCATCAAACGCAATGCTACGCATTACGACCAACCCTGACCCCTAACCTTCAATTTGAGGAGGATGCTGGTCACAAAGCCAGCTGAGATCTCAGTAGATAGATCAGGTCATTTCACAGTGTCGACTACAGATACTGCAATAGACCGCACGCTAAGACAGTACCATTTTTCTTTCATTAATAGCCCCTATATTAACTTTTTTTTAAAATTAAAGCTGCATATAGTCCAATGCAAACATCAAATTTTCAAAATCAAAACAATGGGGACCTTTCATGAGCCATTTCTCTCGCTATAAACTAGGTGGCAGCACCCGTTCCCGGTCCAAGTCGGCCATCATGGTTGGATAGAAGGGTGTAGGTGTGTGTGTGGGAGGGGGTTGAGGGATGTGTGTGGTAGGGGTGTACATGTGTGGTAAGGGTTTAGGGGTGTGGTGGGGGTGTAGCTGTGTGGTGGGGGTTTAGGTGTGTGGTGGGAGTGTAGGTGTGTGGTGGGGGTGTAGGTGTGTAGTGGAAGTGTTGGGACATGTGTCTGGTGGGGGTGTAGGTGCGTGGTGGGGGTGTAGGTATGTGGTGAGGGTTTAGGGGTGTGGTGGGGGTGTAGGTGTGTGGTGGGGGTTTAGGGATGTGGTGGGGGTGTAGGTGTGTGTGTGGTGGGGGTGTAGGTGTGGGGTGGGGGCGTAGGTGTGTGGTGGGGTGTAAGGGGTACTGGGGGTATAGATGTGTGGTGGGGTGTAGGGGGTATAGGTCTGTGGTGGGGTGTAAGGGGCATAGGTGTGTATGGTGGGGTTTAGGGATATGGTGGCGGTGTAGGTGTGTTGTGGGGGTTTAGGGATGCTATAAAAATTGTGAGGTGCTGCTCTGCAAGACACCCCTACACCTCCACCACAAACCACCTACACCCCCACCACACACACCGTCAACCCCCACCACACCCCTAAGCTCCCACCACACCCCTACACCCCACCACACCCACCCGACCATACCAACTCACCCCTACACCCCCACCACACATCTAGTGCCAAGGATTTTCTACGATCGCGGAAAACGGACGGAAATCGCGGATTGTCAAGTTTGAAACGGAATTCATAAGTTGGAGCGGAATTCCGTTATTTTCATGTCAAATGAAACATTCCTGTACGATTTTGAGGCTGCATACCATTAGAGCTGAGAGCCATAAGCTACCAGAAGCCTGCATCAAAGAAGAGGATAAACCGTTATTTTGAACTAAAATGTGACAGAATATAGCCTAAATTGATTCATCAGCCTGTGACTGGTGGGATTCTAGGATATTTGAATTGATTTAGTGATAGTCATGAATATCATAGTGACACTGATTGGATTCTTTAATTGTATTATTGTGATCAGTTCTGCTGGGAGGCAAATAGTCGCAATGTGACAGGTTGTGGTCTGTGGAGCAGGTATCAGTGATTATCACGATCCACCAGCCTCTGTCTGGTGGGATTATTGGATATTTGAGTTGATTTAGTGTGACGGTCATGAATATCATAGTGACACTGATTAGATTTCTTAATAGTATTATTGTGATTTATATGCATATTTATTGACTTTACTTATATCTTATCAACTTGTATATGTTATATTCAATTTCATGTTCTGTTTTATGGATTTCAGATAGTCATGATCTCCAATCTAACATCAGTATTTATTTAAATTTTAGTTGTCATTCTTTTGTGTGATGACCATGTTGCGATGTATTACATTATTATTTCAATTGGTATCATTATAATAAAAGTGCAGTGTCAAGTTGAATGCTAAAGTCCCCGTCACCATCTCAGTGTCTCTTACTCTGTCATCAGAAAGTGCTTTACCTGCAATTAGATAAGATTCAATTAATTCTAACATGATAGCAATACATATGTAACATAATCAAGCATAACATTAAACAGTGTGGAATGCGATTCGTTATTTTTTTCTGAAACGGAATTGAAACAGAATTTGCTATTTGGTGAAATGCAATTTGCCTTATTTTGAAACGGAAAATCATTGGCACTACACATCCCCAAATCCCCATACACCCCCACCACATACACCAAAATCCTCACCACATCCCTACACCTCAACAACACACCCACCACACACACATACACCCCCACCTACACCCCAACCACACCCACCCCACCATACCCACTCACCACACACCCCTACACCCCCATCACACACCCCTAAATCCTCATACACCTCCACCACACACGTCCAAATCCTCCCCACACCCCTACACCTCCAGAACAAATGGGACCGGCATGGTGCGCCATCTGACAGAGAGTCATGCAAACTGAAAGCTCCTCATTATCCAGATTTGATTCTATATATGTAACTTAGATAGTGGTGCACTTATCAAACATTCGTCAACACATATAGGGGAATATTGAAACATTTTAATAGAACCAGTTACTACATGAGCCTATGGTGTCCGAGTTTTGGCATGCTTTCCAAAATTAATTTTGCATGTTTGCACTTCAAATATCTTAAAAGTTAGCCATTTACAATAAAGGTTACTTCAAACTAAAGTAGGGTATAGCGATCAACCTCATATATGTGATGTATAACGTATTATGCGAGTATAAAGATACATAGGGGAATATCACTTATTATTATTGTTATCCTCCATAAGATACAAGACTTTACCAGTGGCGCCATCTCGCACACCTCGCACACCTCACCTCCCCTGGATGTTGACCAGTGTCAGTAGCACTGGAGGATATATATATGTATATGTATATATATATATATATATATATGGGATATATATACATATACATATATATATATTTAGCTCAGAAAAGTACCGAAACTAACAATCGTTTGATGATGCAACTGCAGCAGGCTTCAGATATATATATATTGCTTCTCATCCACGGAAATTATCTCTAATTTCCCTCTCCGCCGACAGTCGACAACCCGGGGGTGCGGACCGAGGTTTCTGACGGCGGGAAGCGGATCACCGTGTCCCGGCTGTGCAAGGACTGTCCCCGGGGCAGCTCGGACCTGCGTGTCATCCAGTGTAACGCCAGCAACGTCCATGGTCACGTGTTTGCCGACGGCTACCTCAATGTCCTGTGTAAGAATACCTTTCTCCTCCTCCTTCCACCGGACGCGGAGGCCGAATCGGTAGAGCATCATCGGCCTCCCGTGCGGGACATCGGGTTGTTCGGTTCCCGGTCGACTCAAACCAATAATTTATAGTTATACAATTGATACTTGTCGCTTCCTAGCCTATCGCGTGTCATTAATTGGATAGGGCGAGGACTGCATGGTTAGCTCAGTGTCAGGATAATGTGACTGAGTGAGATATCGGGTCATGGCCTGATTTCCCAGTGGGGCAGCAGCACTATAAAGTCGCCATGAGTGTGCACTGTCACAAGGCGGTGCCTGTCCTGATATGACCTTAGATGTAGCCAGGATGTAAAACTCCAACAACCAACCAACACCCAATCAGTGCAGACATATATTGTGTGTGGGTGGTAAAATCAAGGAACTGCCGGCTCTGATCACCAGCACTAGTCGGCTACTGAACTGTTTTTTTCGGGATGGGTCTCCAACCAGCTGTTGTACTTACCACATGAACTGATTTAGTGTTAAGCTCATTATGACATATCCCAGTCACTGCTGTCATGTTACTCTCATCCAATTAACACCAGGTCTAAGTCACATACCTTCGTTAAATGATCGCTTACTGCTCAAGTCATGTGGCTATATTTTATTTTTCCAAATAAATATTACTTAATTAACTGAAGAGTCCTTGTCTGTCCAAGTGCAGGGAATTGTTCTCGTTTCCAAAGTCGATCAGTCAATCATTACACCAATCCATCTTCTCTCACTGACAGTGAAGACGGTCATAGTGACCCCTCCTGTTGACCTTCACCTTGAGGTCGATGACCCCTACGCTGTCTTCCTCTGTGAGGCCTACTCAGACTCGAGCACACCGGTCATGATCACGTGGGAGCTCGATGGGAAGCCACTCGAGTTTTACGCCGTAAGTCCACATTTTAAAATTAGTTAATTATTAAATTAAAGTCTGATGAAGTATCAATCTTTTTAAACCAAAGCCATTGTCTAGATTTGATTCTACATATTGAACTTAGATACTGATGCACTTATTAAACATTTGTCGCCACATAGAAAGGAATACTCAGGCAATTTAATAGAAAATGTTACTGCAGAAGCCTATGGTGTCAGAGTTTTGGCAAGCTTGCCACAATTAATTTGGCATGTCTTCACTTCAAATAGCTCAAAAGTAAGCCATTTAAAATAAAGGTTACTTCAAAATGAAGTATGGTAGATGAAAACAATCAAATTGATATATTTATCTCAGAAAATGACAGAACCTCATATTGGGTTGAGCGTGGGAACATTCTCCCACTCACCCCCATCAAATACACCTTACCCATAATAGCAGCACAGTGTTTGCAGCGACCCACCATCTTAACCCATAATACTGAACTTATTACGGCTAACCCGCTAACACATTAACCTCCTTCAAAATCTACTAATATGCCCTACCTAAGTACCCGCTGAACTACCTATTTACAATGCAATGTAAACAGTCGGAAGACTAGTACTTCGGTGCTGAAAAAATGTATGTTCTGATGAATAAACTGTTTTACCAACAACTCAAAATCTAGGACAAGCGCCTCATCGCTAATGGATCTTCTCTAACCGTGGACCTCGAGGACTTGGAGTATGCCAAGAAGCGCGAATATGAGGGACTCTACTCCTGTTTCGCAACCAACATGTACAGCAGTCAGGGGGCAAGGGCCCGCCTCACAGTCGACGACGGTCAGTGCAACAGTACAGGGGTTAGGGTTTTCCTTTGTAGCACCACATCAGGTCACAGCGGGATAGTTTTCAGACTTAGGGGGGGTGGGGGGTCACTCAAAGTTTTAAACATTTTCACGGCTGCATAAAGTGTATGGTGTTGGGAACCAGATTGGGGGGGGGGGGTGATAGTATTTGTAATGTTTGTCAACCTGATATATTTAGCTCACAAAAGGTTTCGGTTGAAAAGATTGTATGGAACATGAGCCACAAGAACTTTATTTATTGACCATTATCGTTATCAAAGATGAGTAGTCATAATTTGTACAAAATGGAATAATCCATTTCCTAGAAGTTATTAAAGCGGCTGTCACACCTCGCCGGATTGGTGAAATGGAAAGAAACCGAACAAAGTCCGTTGATAGTCTGGTTTGTGTCCTTACAAGTTTTTAACATGCACAAAACTTGGAACGGATGCCGCCGGATTGACGTCTACAGTTCTTGTCCGGTTTGAGTTCATTTCGTCCGTTGGCTATCCGTTCATGTCCGTTTCATGTCCATTTCATGTCTGTTTCATGTCCGTTTCATGTCCGTTCATCCAGCAGCCTTTGACCCGATCGCAACATTTTGACACAATTTAATACATCTTAATACTTATGACACCCGAACACCACCAGACTAGACAATTCTGTCCGTTGCTCAGTCCGGTGATGTGTGACAAGGGCTTTAGGGTCCAATCATGGTCCGAGGGCCCCGTTGTGTCAAGCTGTGGCTATTCGTGGCATTCGGCCCTAATCACTTTCCTCAGTTAGACCAGATGGGATGGCCGAATGAGTTGAGTGTCCGTCTCCCGTTTTGGTAGATCGTGGGATTCGAACCCATGGTTCGAACCCTAATCGAATCAAACCAATGACATAACAATTAATGCATGTCGCTTCCTAGCCAGGCGCTCGGCATTATTAGGATAGGCAAGGACTGGTTGGCTCGTGTCAGGATAATGTGACTGAGTGGGATATCAGGTCATGGTGCTAGTGGCCTGGTATTCCAGTGGGGCAGCACTACAAAGTCGCCATGAGTGTGCACTGACGCAAGTTGGTACGCATCCTGATATGACCTTCGATTTTGCCAGGAATGTAAACTCCAACAACCAACCTTTTCTCAGTGAAGTGGACTAGGGAATACTTGCAGACTTGAAAGTACTGCAAACCCTAATATCACTTAAGGTCAATTTTAAGGTTTGTGTGTGCACCTTATAGCCCATTGTTAACTAGTGGTATCTTACATGCTAGAATCTTTATAGGAAATAGAACCCTAACTTCTGTGTGTGGAGGCCGGAAAGCACTAATGTATGATATTACTCAAGCGATGATCTGCTTACTATATCTGCTTACTATATCTGATTTCTATATCTGCTTACTATATCAGTTCCAAGAAATAGCAACCCAACAGAAATTAAATGTGGTAAAGTCTAGTACGGAGGGGTGGCTGGCTCCTCCTGCTGTGCTGTCTCAGACCAGATGTATATACTGTCCTTAGTTTCAGCATTTACCTCCCTTTACACATTATACAATACCAATAGACTTCAATTCAGTAATACATGTAAATATACCAATATAGTAATAGTTTTCCAGATTTCTTATTTCCACTGGTTATATTTGATGTAGAACCTTAGAACAATCTGATATTAATTATTACTTCACTTAATATATATTTACTACCATGGTTTCACAACTTGGTTTGAATATTATGCATAAGTATTTACCAACATGATAGAATGAATTAGGTATTATTAGAGCGGTTTTATAGGGCTACTTATATAATTGGAATATTATTATAATGACTTTATAGAAATACCTGGATGATTTAAATATGACTAAAACAGTTTTCTTAATGCTTAACATACGAGTTTCATGAAAAGGAGATATTTCAGAATTTATTTAAACTATTATTTATTTATGAACCAGACCTAAAAAGTCGGAATATTTTACACTATGTATTCCCTCCTTTGCCTTCCATGTGTTGTGTCATAGAACTAGTAATACTAACCCTAGACTACTGAGGGTCTAATGGTGCATGTCAGATCAAACCAGACCTGCTGCATTTGAGCAAAGACCCTATACTAAGACGTCTCACTCCCTATCTCTCCCATGGTAATGTAAATTTTGCAGTGCCACCTTGTGGTGGGTTTGATCAGCCCCGCTGCTGGTTGGTGTTTCACATGTAAACACATACAATTATATTATACATGAGATAAGTAAGTATGAATACACATCAATATGAAATTGCTATGAACAAATACACATCATCATCAGCATCATCATCAGCATCGCAATCATCACACATCTTTCACATTCATATATACATTTATACATATAATGTAGCACCTGTTTAACCAAGAGAACAGCCAGCGCACCAAGTGGTGGGTTTGATCATTTTGATTACACAGTACAGGCTGAGTGATCAGTCTTAGTATAATAGGGTCTTTGATTTGAGTTCAAATATCCCATTTTAAGTATGTGATCTTTCATGAAGATAGATGCATAAAATATTCATAATAAAATCAAAAGTGACCAGGTCCTTAACAACAGCTGATCTATAACATATGAACCCAGCGTGAAACATATAGCTTTACATAATAATATGGACACGGCCGGACCCGGTGACCTAACCGGTAGAGCATAGGCTACCTGTGTGGACGGTCACGAGTTAAACCAATGACTTATTATACCCCTGTCACACTACAACGTAATGAGCGAACATGAGCCTAACGTGGTGATATTTGGTCATTACGTTGAGGTACGTTGGATTACGTTATGATGACGTCATAATGACGTTAGAGTGACGTCGAGCTACGTCACATTAGGTCGTGTTACGTCGAGTTACGTCGAGGTTTTGGACATATTCAAAAGTTTCGACGTAGGTCGAACGTAAGGGTTTACGTTCGCCGTACGTTCTGTTCACGTTCAGCGAACGTCAATGACGTTAAACGGACGTTATTCCAACGCATATGTGTTACTGCTATGGGGCTGTCACACTACGACGTTTCTGCCGGCGTGCCGGCAACGCGGAAAATATTTGCAACCCGTCGAGAAACGTCAAACTTTTCGGCGTTTCGAGGGGTACTTGGACGGGCGGCAGCGTGTTGGTGGCGTAATAATAGCGTGTTATTAGCGCGCCGTCAACGGGTATCGACGTTCCAGGCGAAAAAGGCCTCCTTCCCTCCCTGTGTCTCTGTGTGTGTGTCTCTGTGTCTGTATGTGTGTCTCTGTGTCGATGTGTGTGTCTGTGTGTCTCTATGTGTGTGTCTGTGTGTGTGTCTGTGTGTGTGTCTCTGTGTCTATGTGTGTGTCTCTGTGTGTGTCTTTGTGTCTCTGTCTGTGTGTCTCTGTGTGTGTGTCTCTGTGTCTCTGAGTGTGCGTATCTGTGTCTGTGTGTGTGGCTCTGTGTCTCTGTGTGTGTCTCTTTGTCTATGTGTGTGTCTGTGTGTGTATGTGTGTGTGTCTCTGTACATGTCTCTGTGTCTGTGTGTGTGTCTGTGTGTGTGTGTCTCTGTGTGTGTCTCTGTGTCTCTGTGTGTGTCTGTGTGCGTATCTCTGTATCTGTGTGTGTGTCTCTGTGTGTGTCTCGGCGTGTGTCTCGGTGTGTGTCTCTGTTTCTCTGTGTGTGTCTCTGTGTCTTTGTGTGTGTCTGTGTGCGTATCTCTGTATCTGTGTGTGTGTGTCTCTGTGTGTGTCTCGCTGTGTGTCTCTGTTTCTCTGTGTGTGTCTCTGTGTCTTTGTGTGTGTCTCTCTGTGACTGTGTGTGTGTCTCTCTGTCTGTGTGTCTCTGTGTGTGGCTCTGTGTCTGTATGTGTGTCTCTGTGTATATGTGTGTGTCTGTGTGTGTGTCTATGTGTGTGTGTCTGTGTGTGTCTCTCTGTGTATGTGTCTCTGAATGTGTCTGTGTGTCTCTGTGTGGGAAGGAGGGGGGTGAGAGAGGGAGAGAGAGAGAGGGAGGGAGGGAGAGAGGGAGGGAGAGTGTCTGTGTGTCTTCTTCAGAGCACACACACACCACAGCCATAACACACATAGAGACACACACAGAGACACAGAGTCACACACAAACACAGGCACACACAGAGACACACACAGACACACAGAGACACATGCACACAGAACACAGACACACACATACACAGAGACACACACACAACACAGAACACACAGAGACACACACAGAGACACAGAGACACACCATACAGACAGACACAGAGGCAGACACAGAGACAAGAACACAGACACAGAGACACACAGAGACAGAGACAGAGAACACAGACACAGAACACAGACACACACACACAGACACAGAGACACACACAGACACAGAGACACACACAGAGACACACACACAGACACACGAGACACACACAGACAAAGAGACACAGAACACACACAACACAGAGACACACACACAGACATAGAGACACAGAGACACAGAGAGACACACACACAGACACACACAGAGACACACACACAGACACACACAACAGACACACACACAGACACAGAGACACACACACAGACACAGAGACACACACACTGAGACACAGATACAGAAACACAGAGACACACACACAGAGACACACACACAGACACAGAGACACACACAGACACACACACAGAGACACACAGAAACACAGAGACACACACATACACAGAGACACACACACAGAGACACACACATACACACACAGACACATGACACATACAGACACACACAGACACACACACAGACACACAGACAGACAGACACACACAGACAACCATACACACATAGACACACATACACACACAGACAGACACACACACAGACAGATACACAAACAAAGACACACACACACATACACACACACAGACAGCCCCCTCCAACCCGTCGGCGCGCGTCGGGGCACGTCGAAAGTTTTGTGCAAGCACAAAACGATCGGCGCGACCCGACTCGCGCCGACGGCCGCCAACGTGTCAATTCACACGTTGCTATCCCTCAACGTGTAACGACGCGCCGGGAACGCGCCGGTAACGTACCGGACGTGTACCGACGTTTCGACCAAAAAAGCAACACGTCGACGCACGTTGGTGGGAAACGTCGTAGTGTGACAGCCCCATAGCCTGGTGCTCGGCACTAATAATATAGGACAAGGACTGATTAGCACAATGCCAGGGTAATGTGACTGTGGGATATTAAGCTGTGGTGTCTTGGCCTGATCTCCCAGTTGGGCAACACTATAAAGTCGCCGTAAGTGTACACTGTCACAAGTAGGTGCCCGTCGTGATATGACCGTAGATGTTGCTAGGACGTAAGACAACAGATAACAACAGTTATGCAGACGGACCTTGACCTATATATTCATTAGGTGAAAGCACATTTTGGGGGTGGTTTCTTTTCAACACAGGCTATATTTGTGTTAGCGTCCTTGTGTCACAGTTGGCTTCGCATTTTAATTCCTTGTACATTTCCAGGTATCATCCTGCCTCCCCCCTGGTGGGTGTTCCTCATCCTCGCCCTGCTAGCTCTCATCCTGCTCATCCTCCTGCTCATCCTCTGCTGTTGCTGCTGCTACAGGCACAACCGTGGTGGCGTGTACCCAGGTAAGATAAATTAGGGACATGTACCACCAAGACTTTATATATATATATATATATATACATATATATATATATATATTATATAGGCCTATATATATGCAATATATATATATAATTGGTATAATATTATACAGGTATAAATCTTCGGCAGGAGGTATTATTTTCTACTCGACTATTGTATTTAATTATGAACCAATGTGCTACCTGCTAGGCTGCATACTCATAAGCTGTGGGACTTCAGGGCTACGGTGCCGCCACCACTGGCGTGTTCTGGTACTGTAGAGCCAACTGCGGCCTAAGCACTATATGCTAAAAGTTGTTCATTCATATATGTATGATGGGTTATATCCTACCCGTCCTGATATGACCTTAAATGTTGCTAGGATGTGGACACACGCGCTATTTTTCCCGCACTATTTTCTCTCGTGCGCACTACTCTCTTCACATGACGTACTTCCTCACCTCACTTTCCCGCTCTCAACTACCCGTGCCAGTCATTTCAGTCTTGCGTTACCAAGTGAGTGTTTCTGTTTGGCATGCTGGTGTTGCGGATTCCGAGGGACACCAGTTTGCCAGGGACACATCGCTTCTGCACATGCATCAAAATCGAACAGCATTGTCACTAACGTTATAAATTTAATATAATGTTTTTGGTAAAGATCTTTTCTATATGTATACCAAACGATTTGGTTCTAGATGGTGTAATTTGAGAGATATTTGACTTCTTCTGTATTTTATGTATGAAGATGGCTCACGACCATTGACAATGCCTTGAGTTTGACGGTACGCGCAGTCCAAAACGTTAGTTTTATTCAAAATTAATAGAAATCAAGAACCCTAACCTTATCAATTTAATATAGTCTTTATGGTAAAGATGTTTTCTATATGTGTACAAAGCGATTTGTTTCTAGATGGTGTAATTTGAGAGATATTTGACTTCTTCCGTATGAAGATTTGCTCAAGGCCGTTAACAATGCATTTCAATGGAAGTGTCCCTGGCAAACTGGTGTTCCTCGGAATCCGCATCACCGCCAAAGAAGAAAAAGAGGGGACGCCCTCCCCTCAGTGTAAAGGCAAGTTTGGTGGCAATACGGAAAGTTACTAGGAGGAGCGGGAGAGGGCTACAGCAGCCGCCCGGCTGGAAATGCCCCTAACCCCTGCGAGCCCGTGGCCTGCCGTTCGGCCCCAGCCGGTCGCGTCAACTTCAGCCACTCTGGACTTCCCAGACCCGGATACTATGACGCTTTACAAAATGCAAAGAGAGAACCTACAAAGGAGTAGGGAGCTGGCGGTGTGCGTTGCCGACTTGGAATGCAGATGCTCCGCCCCTCCGATGCCATGCCCTTCGGCGCCACTCCCTGTGTCTCCCCTGGGCTCACCGGTAGTACTGCCCCCGTCGGTGGCCCCGCCCGAGGAGGCGGACCATGGCCATAGTGCCGGATCTCCTGCAGGTGCCTCAAGAAGCTCCCCCGTCTTCGGTCACGTGCCCGGCACCGGTTCCCCCACCGCTCAGGCTGGCTCCACCCCCTACCAGGCTGGTCACTTCACCGGTTCTCCGAGCGGACGAAAGACCAACACTAACAACACTGACACCTGCGGCTCATGCTCACCAGACAGCTGCGGCCCTCGTGGAATTGCTGTTAGATGAGTCGGCAGCCTTCAAGAAGCATACAGGTACCACATTTCAACCGCACTTGTTTATTACACAGGGGGATGCTTGTAGGCCGATACCAATGGGGGAGGCAACCTGGGCCGAATACTTCAGTGCGCTGAAGAGGCTTGCGGCTTCCCTTTCCCTGCCCCCAGCTTGGCTTCCTGCCCTGTCTCAACATGAAGAAGATATTGCAGAACTCGGGGAGACCTGGGACTGGCCTACCTGCTGGCGGTGGTCAGAAAAAGTGTTCAAGCGGCTGGCGAATGAGAGGATAACGAACGGCTGGGCCAACGAAGCTGTGATCAAAGATCTACAACGTGATCTCTGTTCGGTGTCTATTAAGCAGTCCCAGGCAGCATATCAACATTATGCTTTCTAGTCGGCCTCCGCTCGGCAGGGCTCCCCGCCTCATGCAGCTGCACAAGGGGCCCCACCAGTGTCGTCACAACAACGCTCAGGTCAACCGATCAACCCCCGCGATGACTACTCGAAAGAAGTGAATGGTCATCCCTGCCACAAGTGGAACTGGGGGGATGACTGTGGGTTTACCGAGTCACATGGCATCCTTCCAGGCCGCATCATTCACAACTGTGCATGGTGTGCGCTCCACTACAAAAGGCTTCTGTCGGACCGTGAGCAGGATTGTCTAAAGAAGTGACGCTTTCTAGACAAGAAAGCACCTCAGTCGTCTACAGCTGCCACCTCAGAACCAAAAAGCTCTCCGAGGTCCTTGACGAGCGCCGGGCCTGGAAAGAGAAATGGGTCACGTCAAAGAAGCAATTACCGAGCATAGCGGGGAAGATGCAACGCATTGCAAAATGTGTCAAGCCTGCTAGGACATTCATGAACCGTGTCCTCGTAGCGATCAGGCTGTTCCCTAATGCTGGTCAACATCCTTTCTCGGAAGAAATCCTTAAGGATATTGAGTGGTTCTTAAAGTTTGCTGCCAAGTTTATTCAAATTGTCCTCCTTTCCATAACACCAGTGCTTGATTGGGTGATAGAGTCCGACTCCACACTGACAGCTGGAGGGGCTTTCTCCCCGGTCGCCTACTATGCACAAGAATATCTGCTTGAGTTAGTACAGAGACTTAAGTATATAAACCAGCTAGAAGCATTTAACTTGATAACCGCATTAACATACTTATTGCCTAATGAGCCTACGAATTATAACGTAGTAGTCAATACCGATAATCTTGTCTCCCAACAAGTGTTAGCATCAGGCGCAGGGAGGGACCCAGTCCTCTCCGCATTTGCAAGGCAAATCTGGCTGATATCAGCGATGAAAAGTTGTAGCATCACAATCCTACATAAAGAGGGGAAGGCCTTGATCCTAGCAGACAATCTAAGCAGGTTACCACATAATCCACAAGCTAAGGCTGCAGCACTACTTGAGTGCGCTGACCATCAGTTAAACCCTATCCTAGTCTCCTTTTCTTTGAAAAATGTTGATTTTTCTCTCTAACCGAACAAATAATATGATTCGCTGGAAGATAGTCACTCTTCTGCTTCTAGGTTCCAGGCTACAAACTGACACAGCACCTCCAGCTAGACACTGCTTTCTAAGCGGCGCTATCCAGAGGGACTTGGGCAAACAAAGCGGTCCATCTACACTCATACAAGAGGTTCTGATGGCGCCACCAGGTTGACCCGCTGAAGCCTTCGGTCTATGATCTCCTATCCTATATTGGTTTCCTTAACTCATGATTGAAATCCCCAGGGTCAGTTGCCAACTATCTCAGTGGTGCGAAGACCTGTGTCGAGCACTCTGGCGGAGATGTCCAACCATTTAATGCCTATCCAGCTACCCTCCTCAAGAAAGGCCTTGCTAAGAATTTGACACATATACCTACCCGAGCTACCCCCCTTTCTCCTAAAGAGCTTAACTCTGTAATCCTCTATCTCGCTTCATTCGGTGATCAAGCCCTGGTGTACATAGCATCTCTCCTCATAACTTGCTTCACCCTAGCGAGACAGAGTAACGTAACTTCCCCTCCCTCTGCACTACTTGGTCCACACACCCTCCTCACTTCAGATATTATTGTTGCGAAAGTTGGCCTTTAAGTCTCGATCAGATCATCTAAGACTAGATCTAAATCTCAAGCTCCTCTTACCTATCTACTTCCCCTCCTTCCCTCCTCACCTTGCTGCCCTGTTACTGCCTGGACGAAATATAACCATGCTTACAACCCCTCTCTTTCTTCTCCTGCCTTCCTCTTACCCGATGGGACCAGACGGGATGGCCGAATGAGTTAGAGCGCCTGTCTCCTGTGCTGGTAGATTGTGGGTCATGGGTTCAAACCCTGGTCAAGTCAAACCAATGACTTAAAAATTGATAGTTGTCGCTTCCTAGCCAGGCGCTCGGCATTATTAGGACAGGGCAAGGACTGGTGTGCTCAGTGTCAGGATAATGTGACTGAGTGAGATACCAGGTCATGGTGCCGGCGGCCTGGTTTCACAGTGGGACAACACTATAAAGTCGCTATGAGTGCGCACTGTCACAAGTCGGTACCGGTCCTGATATGACCTTAGATGTTGATAGGATGTAAAACAACAACAAAAAAACAAAAAATCTTACCGGATGGAGCTCCGCTCACAGTCTCTCGTCTAACAGAGGTTCTTTCCCTTGCCTCGACTTTCCTCTTCGGGCCTGCCTGACCCTTTACCTTGCACAGCCTCCGGAGGGGAGCTGTACAGGCTTGCGTCTCAGCAGGTGTGACTCTTGACAACATAAAAGAGGCTGGCGCAGTGGTGTAGTGATGGCCTACCTTAGCCCCTCACTCATCTCCTCAGTTCCATCAGCCCTCGGTAACTTGTTGGGTTGAGGTCTGATGGTTTCTCTCGATAAGCCTCCCGTGCTTCTCCTTTCCTCCTTCTCTAACACGACTTCACCACTAAAAACGTTTAACCATTCATATTTGCTATGACCCTGATTCATTGTACGATATTTCTTGATTACAGTGATTTGATGTTACTCATTCCTAGATATTACAGCCTTCATGATTGATATGTTACAACTTTACTGATTACCATGTCTCACGATACGATACACGATACCGATACTGTTCTCCAGTCACAAGATGCCTTGACCTGCCCACAGGTTATGTTCTCCAATACATGTTTTGAAACTACTCATTCCCTTTCTTACTTTTGTCTGCGTGAGTAAATTACATATGTTGGTGTGTCAACATAGATCTTTTACGAACATGGACACACACACTATTTTTCCTGCACTATTTTCTCTCTCGTGCACGACTCTCTTCACATAACACACTTCCTCACCTCACTTTCCCGCTCTCAACTGCCCATGCCAGTCGTTTTACCCACCCACCCTCCCGATTCTGATGGGATTGAGGTCTGATGGTTTGTCTCGATAAGCCTACCGTGCTCCTCCTTTCCTCCTTCTCTAACACAACTTCACCAGTAAAGACGTTTAACCATTCCTATTTGATATTACCCTGATTCATTGTACGATATTGCTTGAATGCAGTGATTTGATGTTACTCATTCCTAGATATTACATGCTTCATGATTGATATGTCACGACTTTACTGATTACCATGTCTCACGATGCCATACACGTTACCGATACTGTTCTCCAGTCACAAGATGCCTCGACCTACCCGCAGGTTATGTTCTCCAATAAATTTGTTGAAACTACTCATTCGCTTTCTTACTTTTGTCCGCATGACTAAATTATGTACACAATTTCTTTTATTTTCTTTTTATTGAAATGAAAAATATGTTTTTATTTAAAGAAATTGTTATCTTTAAAAGAAGTACAAATAGGTATAGGCCTACTAATAAAGACAAATGCCTTTGTGCTGAAAAAATGCTTTGTTCAGAGGAATAAATATGTTTGCAACAACAAAAAACAACTAATATGTCTATCAAAGCCAAGCTCCTTTAATTAAAACAAGCCCAGTGTGCCTAATTATAATAGTAAAGGTTACTTAACTATAATACTGATTGATCTCCACCCTCATCTTCATCTTCAACTTCAACTCCCCCACCTTTCTCACCCCCACCCCTACTTCCACCCCACCCAACCCTCCACCATCGTCTCACAATTAACTCATTTGCCATGTGGATGTCGTTTAGTTGACGAGAAGGAGAGACACATGGGCAACGATCCGGATAAAGAATGCTACTTCCACGGCTTCCGTGACTACATCAGACCGTGAGTATTTACTGTAGTTAAGCATGTCACTTCTTCTTGGTTGTCCATCAGTGGCGATGATGACAGCAACTCATCATTTGTTGTGAACTCGTCGATGACCAAGGAGTCCAATTTGGGCTTGGAATGTGGGGTGACACGTTGGACATGTGTATTGCTTCAGTCAGAGTCTGGTAGGTGAAGGAGATGATCTTTTCTCTGCTGATGCTTTTGTTTAGCTTGAGATATATACGATCAGTTTCACCTTGACCAATGGATAATTCGTGTCCAGTATGTGTTTGTCTATGAAACCAGAAGAACCTTTAACCACCGTATATTAACATGTGTATGTACTACGGATTTAATCATATATGTATGGTGGGTCTATAAACAAGTGATCAATGGGTGCATTCATATATGTATGAGGGGTTTATTAACAGATGTATTAGGGCTTCATTCATATATGTATGATAGGTTTATTAACAGGTTATTAGGGCATCATTCATATATGTATGATGGGTTTATTAACAGGTAGGTGTATGAGAGCTTCATTCATATATATATGATGGGTTTATTAACACGTGATCTATGGATTCATTCATATTTGTATGATAGGTTTATTAACAGGTTATTAGGGCTTCATTCATATATGTATGATGGGTTTATTAACAGGATATTAGGGCTTCATTCATATATGTATGATGGGTTTATTAACAGGTTATTAGGGCTTCATTCATATATGTATGATAGGTTTATTAACAGGTTATTAGGGCTTCATTCATAAATATATGATGGGTTTATTAACAGGTTATGAGGGCTTCATTCATGTATGTATGATGGATTTATTAACAGGTTATTAGGGCTTCATTCATATATATATATATATGCTGGGTTTATTAACAGGTTATTAGGGCTTCATTCATATATATGTATGATGGGTTTATTAACATGTTACTACGGCTTCATTCATTTATGTATGATGGGTTTATTAACAGGTTATTAGGGCTTCATTCATCTATGTATAATAGGGTTATTAACAGGTTATTAGGACTCCATTCATATATGTATGATGGGTTTATTAACAGGTTATTAGGGCTTCATTCATCTATGTATGATAGCTTTATTAACAGGTTATTAGGGCTTCATTCATATATGTATGATGGGTTTATTAGCAGGTTATTGGGGCTTCATTCATATATGTATGATGGGTTTATTAACAGGTTATTAGGGCTTCATTCATATATATGTATGATGGGTTTATTAACATGTTATTAGGGCTTCATTCATTTATGTATGATGGGTTTATTAACAGGTTATTAGGGCTTCATTCATCTATGTATGATAGGTTTATTAACAGGTTATTAGGGCTTCATTCATATATGTATGATGGGTTTATTAACATGGTATTAGGGCTTCATTCATCTATGTATGATAGATTTATTAACAGGTTATTAGGGCTTCATTCATATATGTATGATGGGTTTATTAACAGGTTATTAGGGATTCATTCATATATGTATGATAGGTTTATTAACAGGTTATTAGGGCTTCATTCATATATTTATGATGGGTTTATAAACAGGTTATTAGGGATTCATTCATGTATATGTATGATGGGTTTATTGACAGGTGTATTAGGGCTTCATTCATATATGTATGATAGGTTTATTAACAGGTTATTTGGGCTTCATTCATATTTGCATGATGGGTTTATTAACAGGTTATTTGGGCTTCATTCATATAAGTATGATGGATTTATCAACAGGTTATTAGGGCTTCATTCATAAATGTATGATGGGTTTATTAATAGGATATTAGGGTTTCATTCATATTTGTATAATAGGTTTATTAACAGGTTATTAGGGCTTCATTCATATATGTATGATAGGTTTATTAACAGGTTATTAGGGCTTCATTCATATATGTATGATAGGTTTATTAACAGGTTATTTGGGCTTCATTCATATTTGCATGATGGGTTTATTAACAGGTTATTTGGGCTTCATTCATATATGTATGATGGATTTATCAACAGGTTATTAGGGCTTCATTCATAAATGTATGATGGGTTTATTAACAGGATATTAGGGTTTCATTCATATTTGTATAATGGGTATATTAACAGGTTATTAGGGCTTCATTCATATATGTATGATGGGTTTATTAAGAGGTGTATTAGGGCTTCATGCATATATGTATGATGGGTTTATTAACAGGATATTAGGGATTCATTCATATATGTATGATGGGTTTATTAACAGGTTTTTTGGGCTTCATTCATATATGGATGATGGGTTTATTAACAGGATATTAGGGCTTCATTCATATATGTATGATAGCTTTATTAACAGACTATTAGGGCTTCATTCATGTCTGTATGATAGATTTATTAACAGGTGTATTCGGGCTTCATTCATATATTTATGATGGGTTTATTAACAAAACAAACACAAAAAGGGTTTATTAACAGGTTATTAGGGCTTCATTCATATATATGTATGATGGGTTCATTAACAGGTTATTAGGGCTTCATTCATATATGTATGATGGGTTTATTAACAGGTTATTAGGGCTTCATTCATGTATGTATGATAGGTTTATTAACAGGTTATTAGGGCTTCATTCATTTATATGTATGATGGGTTTATTAACAGGTTATTAGGGCTTCATTCATATATGTATGATGGGTTTATTAACAGGTTATTAGGGCTTCATTCATTTATGTATGTTGGATTTATTATCAGGTTATTAGGGCTTCATTCATATATATATATGATGGGCTTATTAACAGGTTATTAGGGCTTCATTCATTTATGTATGTTGGATTTATTATCAGGTTATGAGGGCTTCATTCATATATATATATGATGGGCTTATTAACAGGTTATTAGGGCTTCATTCATATATATATATGATGGGATTATTAACAGGTTATTAGGGCTTCATTCATATATATATATATATGATGGGTTTATTATCAGGTTATTAAGGCTTCATTCATATATGTATGATGGGTTTATTAACAGGTTATTAGGGCTTCATTCATATATGTATGATGGGTTCATTAACAGGTTATTAGGGCTTCATTCATATATGTATGATTGCTTTATTAACAGGTGTATTAGGGCTTCATTTGTATGGGAGATTAATAGATGCATTAAAAAAATGTTATAGTTGTATGGTCCGTTGATTTTGAGTTTGTTGTGACTTTCTTAGATAAATGTATCAGGTTGATCATTATAGCCTATACTTTGGTTTAAAGAAGGTTTATGTCAAAATAACTAACTTAGGAGATATTTGAAGTGTAAACATGCTAAGTTAATGTTGGCATGCTTGGCAAAACTCTGACCCCGTAGGCTTCAGCACTAACAGATTAAAACAAATTCCTAATTGACTTAGTCTGCCTTCTATTTAGCAACACATAGTTGATAAGTTCACCCGTATCTAAGTTGGCTATGTAGGTTCAAATCTAGACAACATTTGATGCTATTATCGGAGGATGCAAATATTGGGAAACGCTATACAACTGTAGCATTGAAAAGTTACTGTTGCGACAACAAAACTCCACAGAAAAGCACATTACTGGAGTTATACCCCCATCACACTATGACGTAAAGAGCCAATGTAAACCTGACGTGCTCACCTTTCGTCATTACGTTGACGTACGTTGGGTTACGTTATGATGACGTCAGAATGATGTTAGACTGACGTAGTGTAAGCTACAGTGTGACAATGTAGCTTACACTTACATTACATCGTGTTATGTCGGCGCGCGTCAATGTTTTGAACCTGTTCAAAACTTTTGACGTAACTCGAACGTATGGGTTTACGTTCGCCGTACGTTCTGTACACGTTCGGTGAACGTCAATGATGTTAAATGGACGTTAGTCAAACGCTGCTCACTAGGCTCCGCTACGTTCCATTACGTTGACCCACATTAAAGCCGGTGGAAACGTCCACGTGGCGTAATGGGAACGTCAGAAGAACATACGACGAACGTACGTCCAACATATGTCCAACGTACATTCAACGTACGTTCAGCATTTCGCCACCGTGTCATGATGTATGTAACATCACGTAACGTAAAGCAACATAGTTCTGGCGATGGAATAACGTTAATAACGTTCTGTGAGCGTAATTACATTGTCCTCTCTCGTTGAATAACGCTATCACTACGCTTTACCGACGTTACGCTCTCATCAACTACGCTGCATCCACGTTCAACTTGTGCCCAAATTTGCATACTACGCCGAGAAGTTTAACGTTTTTCAAGTTCTCCCTACGCTGACGTTGTTACGTCGTAGTGTGACAGGGCCTTTAGCTAAGTAACATAGAACACGACAGGCAATGTTGTAAGCAGGTAATACCCTTCACAATAGTGACTGGCACTGTGGCAGAAGCTGTGATGTGCCGTGGTTTCATTCTAAAAGCCTCATGACTAGCAGTAGTTATTCTCGTAGCCCTTGATCGTGTAGTCTATACTGAATGCATCCTTTCTATAGACTAACAGAAAAGCTCTCCCGTGCGGGGCACGGAAGTTCGATTCCCAGTCGAATCAAATCAATGACTTACAAAATTGACACTTGTCACTTTCTAGCCTGGTGCTCGGCATTAATAGGAATGGGCAAGGAATGGATATCCAGTGTCAGGATAATGTGACTGAGTGGGATATTGGGTCATGGTGCTAACAGCCTGATTTATCACTGGGGCAGCACTGTAAAGTCACCATGAGTGCGCACTGTCACAAGTCGGTGCCCGTCCTGATATGACCTTAGATATGGCCAGGATGTAAAATTGCAACAAACAACAACCAGAAAATGTCTGATCAAGAGCGTATCTAGAAATTAAAAAAATTGTTTGCACAAAATTGTTCACACATGCTTAACAGTAAATTAAAAAATTGTAAGCACAACTTTTGTTTGAAGTGCATATTATAAAGGATTTTGTACACGCCAAAACATATATGATGCTGAGAGAAACCAAATTGTTCTCCCATGCTTATAGTGCGACAATGTAGCTTACACTTACAGTGTCACAATGTAGATTACACTTCCTTTAGTTTCAGTGTGACAATGTAGCTTACACTTACAGTGTCACAATGTAGCTCACACTTACAGTATGACAATGTAGCTTACACTTACAGTGTCACAATGTAGCTTACACTTCCTTTAGTTAGAGTGTGACAATGTAGCTTACACTTACAGTGTAACAATGTAGTTTATACTTACTTTAGTTACAGTGTCACAATGTAGCTTACACTTACTTTAGTTACAGTGTGACAATTTAGCTTACACGTACAGTGTGACAATGTAGCTTACACTTAAGGTGTCATGATGGAGCTTACACTTCCTTTAGTTACAGTGTGACAATGTAGCTTACACTTACAGTGTCACAATGTAGATTACACTTACATTAGTTACAGTGTCACAATGTAGCTTATGCTTACTTCAGTTACAGCGTGACAATGTAGCTTACACTTACAGTGTGACAATGTAGCTCACACTTACAGTGTGACAATGTAGCTCACACTTACAGTGTGACAATGTAGTTTACATGTACAGTGTCACAATGTAGCTTACACTTCCTTTAGTTAGAGTGTGACAATGTAGCTTACACTTACAGTGTAACAATGTAGCTTACACTTACTTTAGTTACAGTGTGACAATGTAGCTTACACTTACAGTGTCCCAATGTAGCTGATGCTTACTTTAGTTACAGTGTGACAATGTAGCTTACACTTACTTTAGCTACAGTGTGACAATTTTGCTAACACTTACGGTGTCACAATGTAGCTTACACTAACTTTAGTTACAGTGCGACAATATATCTTACACTTACAGTGTGACAATGTTGCTTACACTTACTTTAGTTACAGTGTGACAATGTAGCTTACACTTAAAGTGTGACAATGTAGCTTATACTTACTTTAGTTACAGTGTGACAATGTAGCTTACACTTACTTTAGTTACAGTGTGACAATGTAGCTTGCACTTACAGTGTGACAATGTTGCTTACACTTACTTTAGTTACAGTGTGACACTCTAGCTTATACTTACAGTGTGACAATGACGTTTACACTTACTTTAGTTACAGTGTGACAATGTAGCTTACACTTACAATGTAACAATGTAGCTTACACTTACTTTAGTTACAGTGCGACAATGTAGCTTACACTTACAGTGTCCCAATGTAGCTGATACTTACTTTAGTTACAGTGTGACAATGTAGCTTACACTTACTTTAGTTACAGTGTGACAATTTTGCTTACACTTACAGTGTCACAATGTAGCTTACACTAACTTTAGATACAGTGCGACAATATATCTTACACATACAGTGTGACAATGTTGCTTACACTTACTTTAGTTACAGTGTGACAATGTAGCTTACACTTAAAGTGTGGCAATGTAGCTTATACTCACTTTAGTTACAATGTGACAATGTAGCTTACACTTACTTTAGTTACAGTGTGACAATGTAGCTTGCACTTACAGTGTGACAATGTTGCTTACACTTACTTTAGTTACAGTGTGACACTAGCTTATACTTACAGTGTGACAATGATGTTTACACTTACTTTAGTTACAGTGTGACAATGTAGCTTGCACTTACAGTGCGACCATGTAGCTTACCTTAGTTACAGTGTGACAATATAGCTTACACTTAGTGTCCCAATGCAGCTTACACTTACTTTAGTTACAGTGTGACAATGTAGCTCACACTTGCAGTGCGACAATGTAGCTTACACTTTGAGTGTGACAATGTAGCTTACACTTACTTTAGTTACAGTGTGACAATGTAGCTTACACTTACAGTGCGACCATGTAGCTTGCAGTGTAGCTTCCGACTGCGCATGTGCTGAAAACGGCATCGAGAGCAAAGCAAAGGCTTACGGGCATTGAGTTTGCCGATACGTATAGGGCAAAACTTCGATTCTATTCAAAATTAATAGAAATACATAGCAATTTGGCATAAACATGTATGCACACATGCAATATAATGATCTGATAAATATATCTAAGACAAAACTAGCCATAGTTAAACATTTTGAGCTAAGAAACATACAATTCCACACAAAACAATCAGTCACTTTAAGGTTGATATCCACATCGCCATTAATAATTCTTGTTCTGAATATTAAAATGCCACTTGTTTCAGAGAAATATATAAACAATACCTGGTTAACCCTACTCATTTTCTAATTCTATGTTATGGCTCTAACACTAGTCTGAGTGCCCAGATTTGTCTAAATCTAAATTCACATGGCATAACATGTGCTGAGTATATTGATGTAAATGCAATGCTGGATAAAAGATTAATATCTTAATTTATTATATATATTTTTTTAGCTGGTATTCTATGTTCCAAACAAGAGCTGAGATGAGCTGAAACTAGCACATTTCATAGCTGCACCCAGTGCATTAGCATGTGCCATGTGCTTCTCGCGGGTTTGTTTTTCTTCCACGCATCCCACAATGCACCGCACGGCTGGAATAGTGATCTAGTCTATTGGGAAAGGCTCATGTGGTGTTCTCTGTAGCGGAGTGGTTAGAGTGTCTGACTTTTTTCTAGGTCGGACTCCTAATCTGAAGGTTGGTGGTTCGATTACCCGTGCCCCCACCTCTGCCAATTTGGATTTCCACTGCTGTGTATAACTTACAGCGACATCAAAGGCCAGTTGCTCTCATACCATGTCTATGTGGTGTGGGAGGTTAAAAATCCCTTGGGTCAGTAAAAGTGTAGACTCAGGCTTTCTATCGATAAACTGTCTAATGGTGAAAACAAGTCTATTCAGACTTATCCAAGAAAAAAAAAAGAAAAGACGAATAGCAGCGGATATGGCGTAGCGTGACCTCATTCCGAAAGACCCGTGACTAGCAGCAGCTGTGAAGTAACATGACCTACTTCTCCCTCTCCCGACGCAGGGTAACCCCGCCCCCGGACGTGACCGTTTACCCGACGGTGGGCAGTGCTGCCATCAGCGGTGGGCACCGGAAGGCCCGGCAGGCAACCGGAAGTGCCCAGACCTGGGGTGGCCGGTCGGGTGCGCGCGCACCGGTGGTCGAATACATTAACACGATAGACTAACTAAAGAGTCTGTCCGGGTATGCATTGTGTTGTATTCTCAGTGCTAGGTAGATAAAAGATTCACCCCGGTACTTACAGTGCAACCCATTAAAATAAGAGACAAAAGGCTGGGTAAATGAAACGAGCGGATTAATTCATAATGGAAGAAGCGAAATATATTCTTCGCATACACCTTTATATGTACTCACTACTTAGGAATTGTTAAATAAATTATATTATATAGTTTAATCGATTTTAAAAGTCAAATCGAGAGCATTCTTGGGGCGCCATCTTGCTTTGTGCATCCTTTGTCATTTCCTCAACTATGAGCCAATATAGATTGATACTGGATCCTGGAACCAGGAACTCCACTTCTTGCTCATACTAAAGCAATTTTCATTTGTATTTAGACATATTTGTCATTAACTGCTACTCTGATAGGGGTGAAGCTTTCATCTAAGTACCATTGTGTCAGTTCTGTACCAGCCCTCTCCCTCCCCACCCCTCCTCCTCCACCGGGTTAACACCGCCCGACCCACACCCACACCCACCCACACACACATCCTCTCCAATATATCACTTCCCAGTTCCTCCCTCATGGGGACCTGGGAAGGTATAGGTAGTGATAGGAAGGTATTGGACTTGGAGTGCACACAATTGATAATGTTGGAAAGTAAATTGATCAAGTAAATTAGTTCAGCACTCACAAGATACACCTATCAGAACTACTGGAGTGTATATACACTTCATAAATAAATCAGTATACTACATACAATAAGCATAGAGTACTCATCAGTAGCAAGACAGGCATCAGTATTAGTGGACTGTTTATACAAGCATCACATTTCCGAAACTCAACTCATTATGTACATTTGATTCTAGATATCTTTTTTTATTTTTTAAATTTTTTCTTTGGTTATTGAGGCTGTATTTATACTGTCCATAGCATGTAAGCCTAGGTACCCAGGCTTGTTTTCAATGCTGGCCAGCTATAGTGTTGGTGTTGTCTTACCAAACGGTAGCTGCTGATAAGTTATTTGATTGCCTGCATTTCAGTAGGAGATAGATAGTTTGTTGGTATGCTTAGTAGCCTATGTTAGTTTTTTTTGGGCCCTCTTGGCATTGTATTTTTGTTCTATTCTTATTACTATGTTAGTTGTTTTCTTATGGTTCTATCTTAGTGTTTTGGGGTTTTCTTGGGAAGAGTTTTACACTTTTTCTACTTAATTCTATTCTAGCCTATTTTATTTACATGTCCATAGGCTTGTACGTAATAGGTGGTTGAGTTGTGTTTGTTTGGATTTGATTTGATTTATATTGTTGTTGGTCATGTTATCTGGTTTTTATATTTCCGGTTTTCCCCACCCTGGGCTGTCCTGTTAAGTACTTGTTGGCACATAGAAGATAAGTCAGTTTAATAGAATTATTAGAACCTGTTATTACGATACAGGAAGCTATGGTGTCAGAGTGGTGATGTGCTTGTTGACATTGAATTTGCATGTTTGCACTTCAAATATCTCAAAAGGTAACCATTTAAAATCAAAGTTACTTCAAATGAAAGCTGCATAGTCCGATGAAGCATCACATTTTGAAAACTAAAACACTCATCCAGGTTCTATTCTACAAATCTAACTTAGATACTGATGCACTTATTAAGCATTTGTTGCCACATTTTGTTTTAGATAAATATGTTTATTCTACTGAATAAGCCTTTTGTCAGTGCCGAAGCACTGGTCTTCCAGCCATTTTTCAATTCAGGGTTATTTACCCAAAAGGTCTATAGAATAAGGTATACAATAACTGTTGAATACACAATTTGCAGCATGTAACACAATGAAATTCTGTAACCCAAAACTTCCATAGCAATATGGTAACAGTAGAGTCATATAACTAGATCAATATTAGTCAGATCAATGTGAGTATTTACATAGTATTTAGAATGTAAGCAGGAGTTATCTTCTGTATTCAGTTGGTAAAGTTGTAGTAAGTTTTAATGTTCAGTTGCTATCATAGAAGGGCATATTGACTCAATTTAATAGAACCTGTTATTAAAAAAGCCTAATGTTGCATAGTCCGATGACAGCATTACATTTTCTAAACCAAAACACTTACCTAGATTTGATCCTACATTATCCAACTTAGATACTGGTGAACTTATTAAACCTTTATTGTTTCATAAGAGGGAATAACATTGCTATTTACGTCAAGTTAATGGTGAAGACAATGGTGAAATGTTGCTCCTTTACACTTCAAATATCTCCAATGTCAGTCATTTAAAATAAAACTTACTTCAAGTTAAAATAAAGTAGGTCAGAACGATCAATCTAATATATTTATCTAAGAAATATGGCAAAACATCAAAACTATCGGACTACAACCGACTACAACATTGACGGGACTTTGAATCATTTCACAGTTAACAATGTTTTGGACTTTGTTTTGTTGTTTGTGGGGAGATTGATTTGGTTGTTGGGGTTTTATGTACTGGTAACATTTACGGTTATAGTAGGACTGGTACCAACTTGTGACAGTGCACACTCATAGCGAATGTACAGTGCTTCACCACTGGGACACCAGGTCACCAGCACCATGACCTAATATCCCACTCAGTCAAATTATCCTACACTTAGCCAACCAGTCCTTACCTTATCCTAATAATGCTGAGCACCTGGCTAGGAAGCGAGAAGTATCAATTTTTTAAGTCATTGGTTTGACTCAACCATAGTTCAAACCCATGTGTTCGAATTCTACGATCTACCAACACGAGAGATGGACACTCAACTTATTTAGCCATCCAAACTTGTCATTTGAAGCAGCCCTTAAGAGGGTAATGGAATGTTAGTAGTTCTTGGTGCTGTAATTCCTGAGCTGATAGATAACTTTCTTGCAGTCAGGTTTTTTTGTTCATAGGAAATTTTAGAATTCACCCTTATTGTGAGTCGTCTGCGAAGTCTGTAGTTATTTTCGGTTCAATTCATTGGTCAAAATAATTTTTTATTCTAGTTATTTATTTCAAGCTATCCTTGACAGAGAGGCAAATACATGGAATAGGCTTCCACCCAAATAGTCGAAGCACCATCACTAAATGCATTGAAAAACAGATTTGATCAATGTTGGATTCAGTAACAGTATCGGTATATAGTCAGTCCTCGGCGCATAACCACTATAATTATGACAGGTCATATATAGACAGGCCGAATATGTTAAGAGGCTATTCTGCCTGAATATATAAACAGAAGAGGATAAGTATAAGCATGACATATAGATGACAGTGACGATGCTTACATCGACGGATTTGCTGCATCATCACTTTTCGTGAAATGCGTTGCATCGGGTTCCAAGTTCAACCCGATGGATCCGTGTGTTGTTCAGTGAGCTGATTGACCGGTGCAGTGGGCTGGTAATGATATCCATGAAGTCAGGTTTATATTTAATGTTTATATTTAATGTTTATATATACTGTTTATATTGAATGTTTATATTGAATGTTATATTTTATGTTTATATTGAATGTTTTATTTAATGTTTATTTTTAATGTTTATATTTCATGTTATATTTAATGTTATATTTAATATAATGTTTATATTTAATCTTTATATTCAATCTTTATATTTAATATTTATATTTAATATTTATATTTAATGTTTATATTTAATGTTTACATTTAATCTTTATATTTAATGTTATATTAATGTTTATATTTAATGTTTATGTTTAATGTTTATATTTCATGTAGACAGCATGTCCAAATCTATTATTTATAATTGCGTTGTTTTTTGTTTTTCCTCCAAAGTTCACTTTCCCTCTTATTTCTCTCCGTCGCAGGGAGGCTAAGCTGCTGAAGGGAAGTCGGGCTTCCCTGTCAAGTACAATGCAAGTTGACCTGGATGACGAAGGATCGCTGGTAGAATATTGCCTGCGTGACAACCGCTGGTGAAAAGAAAAGGGGAAAAAGAGGCACCCCAAACCAGTGGTGTACCTGGTGGTAGAAATGCAGAATAACACACACAAAAACAGAAAGGTTCTATCTTGTTTACTTTTCAAGATGTTCACATTTTAAGATTTTGTTATTTACTTGAACAAAATTTGCCTTCAACACTGAATGAAAAATGAGGTCTGATTTTTTTTGTTTGCCATTATTTTACTTTGTTTTAAATATATGTCTATCATCTACCAAATTAAAGCTCATTTAGTGGTCCTTCTGATAGGATCTATTAATATATTCATAGCCTGGGTAGCCAATGGGGATTCAGTGCTGGGCGAGACAAAAGCACATCCTTTGGTAGGCCTACTTGTTATGGTTACTGAAGTGCAAAAGAATGCACTAATAAGTCAAAGTGGCTGTAATAAAGTGCCCTTTGGTGTGTTTTCTTGATATACAGCCCAGGTAATTTTGGTATCAAGATAAAGAGTAAAGCCTATAGCCCTGTTTACACGGGCGATTTAAAACGTTTCATATGAAACCACTTGCCTAGATCGACACACATTTGGCATGTAAACGCGACTCTGAGGCGTTTTAGGGCTGAATCGATTCATATGAAACGGTTCCTCTAGACCACCTCGCGAGGTAGTATAGATGAAGCGATTCAGCTGGTTCCCGGCAGTGTTAGGGCCCGATTAGACCGAAATCTAGTGAATGCGATCATATTTAACAGAATTTCATACTCAAATAATGAAATTTAATTAAATTAACCTTAAATTCCAAGCGATATTAACGTAGCAGCTACATCTGAGTCGAATCGACGAGTGTAAACTAAACACATAGCAGTGCTCACCGGCTACAGGCGCACCACAGGCTGCTGGTTCCCGGCGCCAAAACACTTTTTAAACTCTGTCGGTGTAAACGCGCCTCTAAAACGCTTCATATAAATCGCCTTGTCTAGAACGTTTCACAATTCCCCGTGTAAACACGGCTTTAGTTCATTAGTTTTAGTTCATTCTAGGTATTTTTTAATTTAAACATACACCCAAATAGGAGTGTTTAAAAACTAGCAATCTTTCATAATTTTCATACTTTCTTCCAGTAGTAATAAGGCACCCATAGTGGCTTATTTGCCTTTGAATACTCATTAAATGGGTACCCCATATAGTAGCGCTAGCAAAATAAGGCTTAGCGTTATCAATGGACTGCAACCTAGGTCTTGCGCAAAGGAAACACACTGATCATAGCTCAACAGGCTAAGCTCTAGAACCTTTGATACTGTGCTTAGTTGGTCATATTTGAATTTGATTTGATTTTACCATAAACTATGATAGGGTGAAATTGGTTGGTATCCCCTCAGGGGACAATGCTCCTGCCTGTACACCCAAAATGCATTTATGGAAAGTGACAATAGCTAATTAACAACAGTATCGAAACAATTTAACAAATAACATCTAAACAATTAAAAAGTTGATAAATAAGATCAAGCTAAACTGATGTTAGAAAAATACATGGGATGCATGAGGATCTTATCTGGTATTGTTGATGAAGTTAATCAAGAAGTGATGGATCATACGGGAGTTAATTATATCATAGCATCGCATAGCGATGAATACAAGTACATAATAAATCAATCATTGCACGCTTCTTACTTTGGTTTGGGATTTCTTCTGATCAGCCGAATGGTTAAAATCTCATATATCGTCATGAGAACATAAGTCCATGATAAATAGCAAAATTAATTACATGGTTATGCATGTAAGCATCATACCAGTTCTTCCAAGAGAGTGGACTATTTTTAAGTGGGGTTCAGCCTTCACCTTTGACTCATTTGAAATCAGTGCACCCACCCAGCACCACGGGGCCTAGTAGGCGGTGTATCCATAGACTGTTCCCTTGTGGTGTGTTCCCTTGTTCCATGTGCGCTTATGACCTTGTGACGCACCATGCAGACAATGAACATAGTCATTCTCTATGTTCCCAGTCACTATGTCACATGTGCCGTGTACAAGACCATCTGGTCCCTGGGTCCAACCTATGGAAATGGCCACTAAGAAAAACACGGCTTCATTGTCTGTGTGGCATGTCACAAGGTCAGAAGCGAACACGGAACAGAGAAACACACCACAAGGGAACAAACAGTCTATGGATACACAGCCCACGCATATGATCAAAACAATGTCCTTCGGATATACTATTAATAAGTGGAACATGTCTTAATGGATATATTTTAAGGAGTTGTGTTTTTGGTTTAGAGATTCTAAGAAGCCATGTATATGAGGTTATTTGTTATTACTGTGGCGCTGATTAATGTTTATATTTATGTGGATATGGATCTAATCTCTGTGTGTGCTCACCGAATCTCAACGCTCAGTGTGTGATATGAAATGTAGCATTTAGTTGTATTATATAACACCCTACTGCAGGGTTTGTACAGTTTGGCTTGGCACTTACCTGGCCTTCCTTATATGGTCATACGCCATTTGGGTATGGCTACAGACTACATATAATGATTATATCATGGGATGAGAGCCGTGCCAAAAGCGATTCTCATTAAAGCTAGCTTTTGGCCGATAATTGAAGACATATTTAGGAGATTTGAATACAAGAGATATCAATCGTTATACTTGCTACAAGTGTTGAACTCATAATGCTTGCCCTTTCTACACATGGTCTTAGGCATCAATGGGAGTTATAATTAATTGCCTTCTGCCTCGAATTTGAGTTTATTTCTGGCAAATATATTTGTCTTTACTGATGGAGAATGTCGCTTCTTTTAATAGCATATTCTGCGAAGCTATAGCATGTACTCTTTATTTTAGCTGCATTTTCTTCCATATCCATATCAGAGCCTCAAAAGAGCAAAGAAGGAAACTGAATTTAGTAAAAATTCAAAATGATGACAATAATAATAATAATAATGATGATGATAGCATTCAGGTCATCTAGGGTCCCAAGAATACTCTTAGTTATTTATTGGTTTGTTGGTTTTATTCTTTGATAAAGAGCATGGCTTTCTGTTAATTGAAGGTATATCGTATAACTCTAGTCTTACTTTTAAGTGGTCAGAATTGTTTCTCGCCTCGACAAAGTATTTCTGGTTTTATTATTTGCTGAAACAAAATTCTCGTTGACAGTTATTTATTTTTGCCGGGAATAATGGATGAATGAATCTCCACTGCGGGCCTAACCTGGAGGTGATATATAGATGCATGCTTCACTGTTTAATGTACTCCATATTGACCTAGATATACTGTATATACGCGAATATAAGTCGATTTTGAGTATAAATCGAGAGGTATTTTTTAAGGACATGTCTTGAATTAACGCCTAAGTTGATCATAGATCGAGCTGCTTCTGCTATTCAGGAGGTGTCAGCCCCGCACTGTGTACTACAACCGTATATATAGGTGTATATATACTAGGTATATATATATATATATATATATATATATATATATATATATATATATATATATATATATATACATATAAATCGAGGTTTTATCTGAGGTGAAGGAGAAGCAAGGAGGACTCCAATGGGTTGAGTGTCTTTATTTTCCAAGCGAGTGAATCAGGCGCAGTTGGCGCATAAGTACATGGATTTGCCGGTGGTGGCACCACCATCCCCAGCAGGCTCGGGCAAGACGATATCGCATTGGTAGGTAATGAAAATAGAAGCATACAATATATAATAATACATAATAATAACAATACCTCCAGCCGAAGATTTATACACGTATATGAATATACTCACTATATATTTATCTATATATATATGTACGTGTATATATACGCATATGTATAGATATGTATGTTTATATGTATTATATATATATATATTATATATAAGACTCCCCTACGAAATGACAAGGAGACCAGCAGATTGGGTTGGTTCGTTTATTCGACTCCGGGCTGAGCGATAAATGCCCTACCTAATTCAAATGCAAAAAACGAGAGGCAACTGACGATTCAAATAGCTCGAGAAGCCTTGAACCCCGCTGGGCCCGGGAGGTCTGCAGCAAAGTGGCTGGACGACGGTAGTTCACAAATATTAACTCGAGTTGAATCGACTAATAAATAATTAAATAATTCTCAGAGCGTTTATATGTATATAATAGATTATATATTATATATATGCACATGTCGTACTGGGTGTTATCATGCTCACATGGAGGGTATCGCGAGTATAAGACGACCTTAGAATAGGACATTTCTTTTGGTAAATTTCCTCGACTTGTATTCTAGTATATACGGTACCCAACTGTGCCATTTTCATCAATAACACATATCAACTGTGAACTGTGTGTAAATAAATCGGTGTGTGTAGCTAAAATGCACGATTATTATATGTTCATGTTATTCAATAACTACTATATAATGATATATAGCAGTTATTATATAATGATATATGTAACTATCAGATGGAATGGATAATATATACATAGTTAGCGTATAGTAGTAAATATGCAATAGTTATTATATATATATTCTGCAAAGTATATATGGATACCTTAGTATATATATAATATGCCTCATGGGTTTTGAAGTGAAGTTTATTTCTTTAAATATACGATCATTAACAGGGATGAAAGATCTCCGCGATTTCGCTGATTTCCGGGATTTTTCCTGTAGCGATAAGTGTATAGCTGTCCTGATATGACCTTAGATGTTGCCAGGACGTAAAACTCCAACAACCAACCAACCAATACGTTGTTTCACGCTGCAGCACTATCAGCATATACTAATATGTGGTGCAAATGCCGCAGCACTAGCAGCGTATACTACTAATGACTTCAAACGCCGCAGCACTCGCAGCGTATACTATGGATACATGCTTCAAATGGCGCAGCACTATCAGCGTATACTACTAATACGTGGTTCAAATGCCGCAGCACTATCAGCATATACCAATATGTATGAAACCCGACTTCCGGGAATTTTCAGCGATTCCCTGATAATGCTAAGCCTATGGGAGAATATCAGCATTTCCGGTTTTTTTCCCCGGAGACCACTTTCATCCCTGCATTAAAAATAAAGATATTTTGATTACCTGCTTATTTATGTGTATAATGATATCGTTGATTTAATTAAACATACTTAGAGTTATCAGATAGATATATAATTATAAATTCTACATTGTTGTTCAGCCATGAAAACAAGCCGCGATGCAACTTACTCGTTGTGGACAGGGTAAATAAACCATCACCAAAAAAACACATTATTAACCCCTGAATTCCTGTCACCCTTTACCACTTCACACTGATCCCTGTTTTGTGCACCAACTCTGGAATAAACTGTCAATTATTTGCAATGCACATTGATTCCTCGTTTTTCAGTTATTAAACCGGAAGCAATTTTTTAAAGCTGCACAGTTCGATTAAAATATACATTTTGTAAAGCAATTACCTAAATTTGCTTCTACATATCTGATTTAGATCAACTTGAACTTATTCAAACTGACTCGGTAAATGCTGCTGAGGCTGGAACTGTACTCTGACAAATGCTCTTGGTCCCGTTGCCCGACCCGTCTTCCGTCCTGGGAAGAGTCCGTCCGCCGTCTGCCCACCGTCTCAGTCGTAGATGGGTGCGATTCCGGTTCACGCGTCTTCTGGTTCCATCGCTCAGACCGGTGTCGCAGTTTGAGCGCCCTGCCAGTTTCAGCTGACTGCATACACTCAAACTCAAGGTATTGTCAATGGTCATGAGCAATCTTCAAACAGAAAATACAGAAGAAGTGAAATATCTCTAAAACCACACCACCTATTGACAAATCGCTTAGTACACATATAGAAAACATCGTTACCAAAAAGATTATATAAAATTTATAAGGTTAGGGTTCTTGATTTCTATTTATTTTGAATAAAACTAATATTTTGCACTGCGCGTACCGTCAAACTCAAGGCATTGTCAATGGTCGTGAGCAATCTTCATACAGAAAATACAGGAAAAGTAAAATATTTCTAAAAGCACACCACCTAGAAACAAATCGCTTGGTACACATATATAAAACATCTTTACCAAAAGCATTATATTAAATTCATAAGGTTAGTGATGATGCTGTTAGATGTTGACGCATGCGCATGAAACTGACAGTCAGCTGAAACTGGCAGGGCGCTCAAACTGCGACACAGGAGCTTCCTCAGTTCTTCCCGCTGGTCCTCCAGGCTCGGCAGCTCCTCTTCCATCTTCTTGACGCACCTCGGCCCTCACCTCCTCCAGGCATTTCTCCAACGACAGGGACGGCATCTCAAATGCCAGGGCTGTCTCCTGTTTGGTTTTCGTCATCCGTTCCGCTGATGCTCTCCGCGACAGACGTATGTTCCGCCCTTCTACCTCTGTCTCTATCTGAATGTGGGTGCAAGTTTCCAGATGTGGGTGCAAGTTTCCAGATGCCCTTCCTTGTGATGGGAGCCACAGGGCGAGCAGTAGACGGCATACATCCGAGGTTCTGGTTGTGACGGAGGTGGAGGTTACACAGTGTGGCGATCCCGGTTCCGGATCGTGTCGGTGGCGGCGCCACCGGTCACGCGAGCGAGTGGTCATACATCAAGTAAGGGAAAAAAAAGTAAAGATTGTTTTATTTAACGATGCCTCTAGAGCACATTGATTTTTATCATCGGCTAGTGGACGTCAAAGATATGATCATACTGCCATATTTCTTTGGAGGAAACCTGCAGCCATCACATAGGCTCCTCTTTCCAATAAGCAGCATATGGTATTTTATATGCACTTTCCTACAGACAGGAGAGCACATACCACAACCTTTGATGAACCAGTTGTGGACCACTGGTTGGAACAGAAAGTAGCCCAAACTGCAAATGGGTCCACTAAGAAGGATCGATCGGATGACCCACACCTTCACAGGTGGCCACTTTACCGCCTGAGCTACGTCTCACTCCACATCAAGTAAGGCACCAAATCAATAATAAAAGGAGAAAATAATGTGTAATTCCCTTCCATGCCTTTATACTCGCATAATGCTAATACATCATATATATTTATATATATGATTGACGTATGCATACACACATATATACACAAACATATACATGTATACGTGTGTGCATCATATATATATGAAGAGTTCAGGTGCAAAACCAGGTAAACGCCAATCCAAAAAATGTAGTTTAAATAAAGAATTTTTCCATGAAAATAATTTTAATTCTCACTAATTCCACTATTCATATAATCATATAGTTATGGAGCAATGAACAAAAAATTCGAATATAAAAAAATTAACTTTTGGTTTGATTCCAAAGTTTAGATCCATTTTTGGATTGGCTTTTACATGATTTTGCGCCTGAACTCCTCATATATATATATGTGCTCTATAATCTATTATGGGAATATAAACAAGGACACTAACTCTCTACAGTTCGCTCTATTACTATATACATATATACCTAGGCTCTACTTATAGACTACTGTCAGGTGCCCCCCTATTAAAGCTATCACTCACCTTAGATGCATGCGCCATACTGTTGTGAGTAAGTGCAGCAGAATGCAGCACTTACTCTTTTTTTATATTGTTCTTTAACCTGACTTTGGCGGCTAAGTAAGCGGCCCAGCTGGTGGTGACCAGAGCCCGGTTAGCTAGCAATTCGTCGATTCACTCCCATGTCACCATGTGGCTGTGGCTGTAGCTGTAGATGTTCGAATGGTGGACATAGCTACGCTTAAAGTTGCATAGTCCGATGGTTTTGAGTATCTGTCATTTTCTGAGATAAATATATGAGGTTGATCGGTATTATTTACCTTATTTTGGTTTGAGGTAGCTTTTACTTTAAATGCTTAGCTTTTAAGATATTTCAAGTGCAAACGTATCAAATTAATTTAGGCAAGAATGCCAAAACTCTGACACCATAGGCTTCTTCTACCATAACCAGTTCTATTCAATTGCCTCAGTATTCCCTTCTATATAGCAACAAATGTTTAATAAGTACACCAGTATCTACGTTAGATATGTGCAATGCAATCTAGATAATTGCTTTGGTTTTGAAAATGTGGTGTTTTCATTGGACAATGCAGCTTCAATTTAATATAGATTAAAGACAATTAACGTATACATTTATTGAGAAGATATATGAAGAGTTCAGGCACAAAACCATGTAAAAAGCGAATCCAAAAATGGATCTAAACTTTGGAATCAAACCTACAAAAAGTAAATTGTTTTATATTTCTATTTTTTTGTTCATTGCTCCTTCAGAACTATATGATTATATGAATAGTGGAATTAGTGAGAATTAAAATTATTTTCATGTAAAACTACTTTACATGGTTTTGTACCTGAACTCTTCATATATAGTAAATGCATGTAATCGGTAATGTGAGGACAAATCAACAAATTGTGTATTAGCTGAATTGATTGCGATGGCTGGGAAAATGCGAGTAATCTCGAAGTTACTGAATGTGATAGAGCTTTCATCTGATAGCTGGATCAATGGAACAATGTCTGATATGTGTCTTTTCAAAGTCGCCCGGACTAGACGGTATGACCGAATGAGTTAGAGCGTCCGTCTCCCATGTTGGTAGATCGTGGGGTTGTGGTTTCGAACCCTGGTTGAGTCAAACAAATGACTTAAAAATTGATACTTGTTGCTTCCTAGCCTGGCGCTCGACATTATTAGGATAGGGTAAGGACTGGTTGGCTCAGTGTCAGGATAATGTGACTGAGTGGGATATCAGGTCATGGTGCTGGTGGCCTGGTATTCTATTGGGGCAGCACTATAAAGTCACCATGAATGCGCACTGTCACAAGTTGGTACCCGTCCTGATATGACCTTAGATGTTGCTAAGATGTAAAACAACAACAAACAAACAACAAAGTCGCCCGGTATTGTCCACTGAGTTAACAAACGAACGTGGAATGTAATATACGTAAGCGCCAATCCAAAGATTGAATATAAATAAAACATTTTTACCTGAATCTTATGTTAATTCTCATTAATTCCACTTTGTTTGTGAAGACATTAGTTTGGAGCAATGGACAACAAAAGTAGGGATATAAAAAAAAGGGACCTTTTTGAAGGTTTAATTCCGATGTTTATCTGAATTTTGGATTGACATTTACGGGGATTTACCCCTGAACTCTCTATATATATATATGAAGAGTTCAGGTGCAAAACCACGTAAACGTGAATGCAAAAATGTAGTTTAAATAAAGGATTTTTACCTGAAAATAATTTAATTCTTACAAATTCGACTTTTCATATGATGACATGGTTATGGAGCAATGAACAAAAAAGTCGGAATACAAACAAAAAAATTGTTGAAGGTTTGACTCCAATGTTTATCTCCATTTTTGGATCGGCGTTTACGTCGTTTTGCACCTGAAATCTTCATATATATATATATATATAATGCACCATGCACACAGTGTAATATTGATTACCATGCACTGATTTACATGGCATGATAATTGGGTGCAGGCTATATATGTGTCATCCCTTTCTTTTCTTCTGTTTACTCTATCTATCCATATAGATATATATATATATATATATACAGCCATATATGGATATATCCTATATTTAGAGCGAGCGAATTATATATTGAGCTAATTATAGATAGTGGGACATGTATATATGGCAGTATTTGTATTCTTTTCAGAGCAGATTTCTTGTTTGCAGTGTCGTGTGAGTGATGCTCCGACTATAGCAAAATCAGATGATTGCTAAAACAAGATGTGTGTCGGGAAGCTTTACGTCCTGGCAACATCTAAGGTCATATCAGGACGGGTATCGACTTGTGACAGTGCACACTCATGGCGATGTTATAGTGCTGCCCCACTGGTGGACCAGGCTCTCACACGCCACTATCGTATTACTGAGCTATCTAGCTCTTTCCCTATCCTAGTAATGCCAAGTGCTAGGCTAGGTACCGACAAGCATCAATTTTGTAAGTCATTGGCTTGACTCGAAAAGGAATCGAACTCCAGACCTTCTGCATGGGAAGCATACACTCTACCGATTCGGCAACCGAGCCCGGTCAACAAGATGTTGTTATTACTTAAAGTTGCATAGTCCAATGAAGCATCACATTTTCAAAAGCAAGACTATTATCTAGATTTGTTTATATATATAAGAACTCATGGTGCTGTCACATTACGACGTTTCTCGCCAATGCGCGTCGACGTGTGTCATTTATTGGCGAAATGTCAGGAGACGTCTGGAAGCATTACGCATGCATTAGGTGCGCATTGGTATTCGTTGATGGTCGGTGAGGCGCATCAGGGTATCGGCGAAATTTTGTGCTTGCACAAAACTTTGGACGTGGGACAATGCGCGCGTGCTAACATTATGGCGACGTTAGGGGCGCGTCGAGATACGTTAAACGTGCTGGAATATCGTTATGCAAACGCTAGGCATACGCCGCGCGCAGATGAGGGTCATTCCTACACATTGCGCCAAACTGTTGCTTTTTGTTGTTTTACGCCTTAGGAACATCTAAGGTCATATCAGGACGGCGCACCAAACTTTTACCACAACGTCGCCCGCATGCTACCAATACGTTGCGCTGACGCCGAAAAGTTTGACTAGTCTCGACGATTAAAAGTGATTGTCTATATATGTATATATATGTCTATAACTATGCCTGTCTGTGTATATATCTATATATATGTATATGTCTATAAATATATCTCTGTCTGTACCTGTGACTGTGTCTATAACTATGCCTGTCTGTGTCTATATATATGTATATGTCTATAGATAGACATATGCATGTACATGTAACTGTGTCTATGCCTATGTCTATATCTATATACATATATATGCATATGTCTATAGATATATCTCTGCCTGTACCTGTAACTATGTATATAACTATGCCTGTCTGTGTCTATATCTACATATATGTATATGTCTATAGATATATATATGCCTGTACATGTAACTGTGTCTATGCCTATGTCTATATCTATATATATATGCATATGTCTATAGATATATCTCTGCCTGGACCTGTAACTGTGTCTATAACTATGCCTGTATGTGTCTATATCTATATATATATGTACATGTTTATAGATATATATATATATGCCTGTACATGTAACTGTGTCTATGCCTATGTCTATATCTATATATATATATATATATATATATATATATATATATATAAAAGAGAAGGCAGCCGGGGCCATACTCTCAAACTAGTAAAACCCAGAGTCGTTTCAAAATTAAGGCAACATAGTTTCTCAAACAGTATCATAAATATATGGAACAGTCTCCCACAAAATGTTATTGATGCCGGCTCAATAAATTCATTCACGAACAGCTTAGAAAAAGCATGGGCTGATGATCCAGGGAAATTTCACCACTAATTCACCACATGCTACTAATTTATTCCTTATGTTGCTAATTACTTGCACTCAAGCAAAAATGAGAGACAAATAATTGTTCACACTTCCTGTGTACCAATCGCTATATCGCTATATGTCTACTGGACGGACCAGGGAGTGAGCAGGGGGGAGGGAGTAGATGGGTTTCGTCAAACGATGAGACGGAAGACTTGTCAAGCAAGGTATGTTTTGAGAGCAGACTTTGGTTGTGCCTGTATCTGTATCTGTGTCTAATACTAACTCTATGGCTATGTCTATGGCTATGTCTATACCACAGTGTCAGATGGCGGCGTGTGAGTGTGACGTTATGGTCGGTGACTCATTAGTTAACCCAGTAGCAGGTTAAAGTGTTGCACCGCCTGTGTTGGCGCCAGCCTGCGCTCGCTGGAGTTGAGGCTGTACTGGGGGGATTCACATGTTTCTCTCCTGGGTCTATGCAGTCACGTGTGCTTGCCAAACGCGCACACACTTACATACATAAATAGGCCTATACAGCAAGGAGGAGAATTAGCTTATTACACACGTTGTCCGGAGCCGGTTAAAATCCTGAGAAACTACAACCCCAACCCGATGCTGCAGCTCATGCAGGAACATCAGGTAGGTGGATATTCATTAATAAGAAGGATTACATCATTAACAATGACATGAGATGTGATGAGCTTCTGGTGATGATACTTGCGGATGGTCTTAAGCCTGGTACACACCTCCCGTATACGATTCACACGCTAAAACTGACTGCCTTGACGGTACCCGTTACAACCCGACCCAGCCCGTTTCCCGACTAAAACTGCCCGATTCATTTTTTTTAATCATATAAAACCTGGTATACACCTCCCGTATAAAACCTAAAACTGAGTTTTAAGTCGCGAATCGGAAAGCTCTGGTGTGATACCGGGTCACACACCTAAAGACTGAAACTGACTAAAACTCAAACTTTGTCGCGAAACGGGCAGTTTTAGGTTTTATACGGGAGGTGTGTACCGGGCTTTTGTCAGGTGTACACTAGTAAGTCCGGCATGTCTTCAGCGACGCATTGTTGTTGGAGTTTTACATCCTGGCAATATCTAAGGTCATATAAGGATGGGTACCGACTTTTGATAGTACACACTCATGGCAATTGCATAGTGCTGCGCCACTGTAAGACCAGGCCACCAGCACCATGACCTGATATGCCACTCAGTCACATTATCCTGACACTTAGCCAACCATTCCTTTCCCTATCCTAATAATGCCAAGCACCTGGCTAGGAAGCGACAAATATCAATTTGAACCAAACCCATTGGTTCGAATCCCATGATCTACCAAAAGGACAGACAGAGGGCTCAACTCATTTGGCCATCCTGTCTGGTCGACACTGAAATGAGGTGTGATGAGCCTGCTGGTGCTAATAGTTGTGGATGGTCTTAGTGAGGTGTGCACTAGTATTAGTAAGTCCGGAATGTCTTCAGCGACCCATGTAATTGGCAAGACCAGATGGGATGGCTGAATGAGTTGAGCGTCCACCTCCCATTTTGGTAGATCGCGAGATTCGAATCCACGGGTTTCAAAACCTGGCCCAGTCAAACACAATGAGTTAAAGATTTATACTTGTTGCTTCCTGGCCAGGCAATCAGCATTATTAGGATAGGGCATGGAATGGTTGGTTCAGTGTCAGAATAATCTGACTGAGTGGTATATCGGGTCATGATGCTGGCAGCCTGGTCTCCCAGTGGGGCAGCACTATAAATTTGCCATGAGTGCACACTGTCACAAGTCGATACTCACCCTGATATGACCTCGGATGTTGCGAGGATACAGAACTCCAACAGCCAACCAACTAACCTGTAATCGGCAACCATTTACCATGTACAGACAAAATATTTTCAATTTGAGAATTGTATTTGCTTCATTTGTCGGGGGGGGGGGGGAGAGTAAATAGTTTGTATTCTTCCAGAACGATATGTTTGTCAGCACGAGGCATTGATCTTCTGGCCATAGCACTCGGTATCATTTAGCCATTTACACAAATCATTTTAATGATGAACAGAATGTAATGAGCGAAGGTGTAAATTGATCATTTTCGAGTGATGATCAGGGGCATAGGTGGGGATTTTCAGGTGGTATATAGATAGATGGAATAAAATGCTATTGGGATGAAAAGTGATGTAACAAAACGCTAAAAGAACATTATATATATTGTGTTTAAAGATTTGTAATATTAGGTGGTGTGCAGCTGTGTACATGAATATATAAAAGGTAGGCACATGGTGATGACTGTTACGGATGTAAGTCACACGACGGGTTGGTCAGTATATATGCATATTCATTTATTGAATTCTGATGTTCTGTTATATGGGACAAATTCAAAAACAGTCAGAGAGGGGAGCAGGGAGGGGGAGCAGGGAGCAGGGAGGATGGAGCAGGGAGGAGGGCAGGGCAAGGGGAACGCAGGGGGGGGGCACCACGGAAGGACCGGAGATGGTGGGGGGAACAGGAAAGGTGGAGCAGGGAGGGGGAGCGGGGCCGGGTAGCGGGGCCAGGAGGACCGGACGGCAGGAGGGGCAGGAGGGGGGACAAGCAGGGAGCAGGAGGGGGAGCGGGATGGGGACGCAGGAGGGGAGGGGGAGGAGGGAGGGGGGAGGAGGGGCAGACAGGGGGGAGCAGGGAGGGGGGCAGGGAGGGGGGAGCAGGGGAGGGGGAGGGGAGGTGGAGCAAGGAGGGGAGGGAGCGGGGAGGAGGACGAGGGAGGAGGGCAAGAAGGGGAACAGGAGGAGAGGGAGCAGGGAGGAATGGAGCAGGGACGAGGGAGCAGGGAGCAGGGAGCAGAAGAGGGGAAGCAGGGAGGAGCAGCAGGGAGGAGGGCAGAGAGGGGGGGAAGCAGGAAGGAGGGAGCAGGGAGGGGGGGAGAAGAGGGGGGAACCATGGAGCAGGGAGGGGGAGCAGGGAGGAGGGAGCAGACGAGGAGTTAGCAGGAGGAGGGAGGAGGGGGGTTGCAGGAGGAGGAGCAGGGAGGGGGAGCATGGAGGAGGGAAGCAGGGAGGAGGCAGCAGGAAAGGGGGGGGGGGGGGGAAGCCGGTAGGAGGGAGCGAGAGGCCCGCGCAGAGGCGGAGACAGGAGGGGGGAAGCCGGCGGGGGGAGCAGGGAGGCGGAGCAGGGAGGGGGAGCAGGGAGTAGGGAGCAGGGAGGGGGAGCAGGGAGCAGGGAAGAGGGAGCAGGGAGCAGGGAGCAGAGAGGGGGTAGCAGGGAGCAGGGAGGAGGGAGGGGTTGCAGGGAGGGGGAGCAGGGAGGGGGAGCAGGGAGGAGGGAGCAGGTCGGAGCAGGGAGGAGGGAGCAGGGAGGGAGAAGAAGGCCAGAGTCAGAGCAGAGCAAGATGGGTTTCGTCAAACGATGAGATGAAAGACCTGTCCATAAGGTATGTTTTGCGAGCAGACTTTGGTTGGGCCCTAATTAATGCAGAGAGAACAGGTTGTTTCAAGCTCTACAAATGATGTTGGTTGGTTTTCTCAGTTTTACATCCTGGCAGCATCCAACATCATATCAGGATGGGTACTCACTTGCGACAGTGCACACTCATGGTGACTTTACAGTGTTGCCCCACTGCAAGACCAGGCCACCAGCACCATGACCTGATATCACACTCAGTCACATTATCCTGACTTTGAGCCAACCAGCCCTTCCCCTATCCTAATAATGCCAAGCGCCTGGCTGGGAAGCAAGAAATACCAATGTGTAAGTCATTGGTTTGACTCGACCCGGGTTTGAACCTGTGGGTTTGAATCCCACGATCTACTAAAACGGGAGATGGACACTCAACTCATTCGGTCATCCCGTCTGGTCTACAAATTATGACTTGTCATATTTGATCATAATAATTGTGAATAAGTAAAGTTGTTTTGGTCAAGTTGCAGTCCCTTTAAACCAATCGGCTTATTTATACTGATAGTGCACATTCATGGCAGCTTTATGGTGCTTCCCCTCTGGGAGACCCGGCCACTGACACCTTGACCTGATATCCCACTCAGTCACATTATCCTGATATTGAGCCATCCAGTCATTGCACTATCGTAGTAGTTCCGAGCTTTGGGATAGATAGTGACATGTATAAACGTTGTAGGTCATTGGTTTGACTTGGCCGGGATTTAAACTCCCGATCTTCCGCACAGGAAGCCTGTTGGCTGGGACTTAAACTCCAGACCTTCCGCACGGGAAGCTTGCGCTCTTACCGATTGGGTCACCGCATCCTGTCCCAGTGGGAATATGGTGGGGGCTGGCTGTTCCGTCGGTGATGTCTTCCCCCTTCCCCCCCCTCCTTGAATCGGCCACATTTCTCACATATTATACACCAACATCCAGTTGTTTCTTAGAAGTGGAAGAGACCAGACGGGATGGCCGAATGAGTTGGAGCGTCCGTCTCACGTGCTGGTAGATCATGGGGTCGTGGGTTAGAACCATGGTCGAGTCAAACCAATGACTTGAAAATTGGTGCTTGTCACTTCCTAGCCAGGCGCTTGGCATTATTAGGACAGGGCAAGGACTGGTGTACTCAGTGTCAGGATAATGTGACTGAGTGGGATACCAGGTCATGGTCCCAGCGGCCTGGTTTCCCAGTGAGACAGCACTATAAAGTCGCCATGAGTGCGCACTGTCACAAGTCAGTACCCGTCCTGATATGACCTTAGATGTTGCTAGGATGTAAAACAACAACAAACAAACATCTTAGAAGTGGTCCTTTACGTATGTGCATCATAAAAACAAAAACAAATTTCAATGGATTCCGCGGAAATGACGGACATTCAAACTGGTACAGCTTGTTTATAATCGTAAAAAATCACTGGATTTATATGGCAGCCACAGTGGAAATAAACATATTATTCCACTAGATGGCATACATGCTTGAGTTCTCACTATGGTATCGGGGTGGCCCGATAGGTGGCGGCACCATGTGTAGTTCAAGAGGTTTCGTGATATACCTTGCAAGGCACAAAGAAAGGGGGGAAACGACAAGGCAGACAAGGGATTGGTTGGTTGGTTGTTGGAGTTTTATGTTCTGGCAACATATAAGGGCATATCAGGATGGGCACCGACTTATGACAGTGCGCACTCATAGGGACTTATAGTGCTGCCCCACTGGGAGACCATGCTGCCAGCACCATGACCCAATATCCCACTCAGTCACATTATCCTGTCCTTGACCTATCCTATCAATGCTGAGGGTCAAGCTAGGAAGTGACAAGCATACATTTTTAAGCCAGGGTTCAACATTTTCACAAGCGAACAAAGCATACACATTTACATGACTGCCCCTCTCCTCCCCTACAAAGTGTACAATAAAAATGTTGATATTGTAGCAGTCTGCACAATAGCTCTGGAATGACAAGAAGTGTGGCTTCGAACCTGGCTTAATTTGACCAACATTTGTATATGTTTAAAGCTGCATAGTCCGATGCAAATATCAAATTTTCAAAACCAAAACTATTGTCTAGATTTGATCCTACATAATTTTCTAACTTAGAATCTGGTGCACTTATTAAACATTGGTCACCACATTGAAAGGAATACCGAGGCAATTTAGTAGAACCTGTTACTGCAGAAGTCTATGGGGTCAGAATTTTAGCATGCTTGCCAAAAATTAATTTTGCATGGTTGCACTTGAAATATTGCAAAAGTTAGCCATTTAAACTCGCTTCAAGCCGAAGTAAGATAGGTTATAGTGATCAATCTAATATATTTATCTAAGAAAATGACAGAAACTTAAAACCATCGGACTGTGTGGCGTTCTCTGTGGCGGAGTGGTTAGAGTGTCTGACTTTTTCTAGGTCAGACTCCTAATCTGAGGGTCAGTGGTTCGATTCCCCGTGCCCCCAGCTCTGCCAATTTGGATTTCCACCGCTGTGTATAACTTACAGCGTCATGAAAGGCCGGTTGCTCTCATACCATGTCTATGTGGTGTGGGAGGTTAAAAATCCCTTGGGTCGGTAAAAGTGTAGGCTCGGGCTTTCTATCGACCAGCAGTGGAGTGGGGAAGACCAGTCGTCTGTGACTGGGATTTCCCCTGCTTGGGACAACTAATTTCCCCCCCCCCCCAAAAAATGAGAGGCAAATAAGTGTTCACACTTCCTGTCTACCATTCGCTATATCGCTATATATCGCTATGCAGCTTTAAGAAAGCGTACTATGGGTCTTAACTCCGCACATACCCCCAACACATGAACTACAGTGACTGGTGCTGTACATTATACAGCAGCTGTAACTAATACAGCACTGATCAAACTTAGATTTTGCTGTTGTAAATATTTGTATTCATCTGAATACATATTTTGTCAGTGCCGAGGCAATGGTCTTCCAGCCATTGGAGCGATTACATTTGATTTGTACACAGTGGAAGTGGAATGTGTTGCATTGTGTGCAGCACAACCCATTCTGAACATAAAAAGAAAGTGAGGGAACAATCTATGCTGCCCCAAGACCCCTCCCCCTTCCACATTTTGACATTAGGGGTCTAGACTGTCAATTCCAATAGTAAGATGGCCGGAAGACCAGTGCTCCGGCGCTGACAAATGTCATATTCAGATGAATAAATACTTTACCCAAAAAAATATATTAAAAAAATATAAAAGAGTATGGTTTGTACACTTGTGAGAATGTTGATAATTGTGAAGGACCCCATAATATATATATATATATGAAGTGAGCATGACTGTGGGGAAGTAGGAAGTTTGGGGGCCTGCATGACTGCATGACTGCAACTGTCTTAACTCGACCGATAGAGGATTGAGTTCTCTCCCTGGCCACGGGGAAGTCATCATCATCAATCCTTAAATTTTGAGAGTTGTTGGGGCACTAGAGCAAATCAGTTTTGCGCAACTGATAAGGTGCATGGTAGTGTCTCACATATTCATCGATTCCACCTTAAAGCTGCATAGTCCGATGAAAACCTCAAATTTTCAAAACCAAAATAATTATCTAGATTTGATTCTACATATTCAACTTAGATAGTAGCGCATTTATTGCCACTTAGAAGGGGATACTGAGGCAATTTAACAGAATGTGTTACTGCAGAAGCCTATGGTGTCAGAGTTGTGGCATGCTTGCCGAAATTAATTTAGCATGTTTGCACTTCAAATATCTTCAAAGTTAGCCATTTAAAGTCAAAGTTATTTCAAACTACGGTAAGGTAGACTATAATGATCAACTTAATATAGTTAACTCAGAAAATGACAGAAACTGAAAACCGTCGGACTATGCAACTTTAACCATTTGTGGAAGGGAACACTGAGAGAGTGTAATGGACAATTTTACTCCTGAAGCCTATGAGGTAAGAATTTGTGCATAATAATAATAATAATAATAATAATAATAATAATAATATAATAATAATATAATAATATATTTATTTCCACATGATCAAAGTACACACATGTTGATATTTATATCAGTAATTTTGTCACATGAAAAAGGAGAAAGCAGAAGTACAATACCTATGAGGTGCTTTCCCCATTTTAAAAATAACACAGATACATTGCTTATACCATCAATCATCAATCAATAGTTCCATCCTCTAGTCGAGGGTTGGGTGCAATGGTTCTCCACTTGTCCCGATGGTGTGCTGTTCTGATAGACTGTGAATAATTCAAGCCTGTCCACTGTGAAATATTTGTAAACCATGATGTTCTTGGTCTCCCTCTCCCTCTGCTGCCATTCACCTTCCCTTCCAACAATGTACGGTATATTGAACTCTGACGAATGATGTGGCCAAAATAAATAAGTTTCTTTGTCTGTATAGTGGCAAACAAGCTTTTCTTATTTTTAATTTTTCTGAGAACTTCTTTGTTGGTGATCTTCTTTGTCCATGATATTTTCATCATCCTTCGATAAGTCTACATCTCAAATGCTGCTAAACGTTTGTACATTTTCTTAGAGATTGTCCATGTCTCAGCCCCATACATTAGAGTAGACCACACATAACACTGAAGAATACGCTTTCTTGCTTGTATTAATATCTTACTTGATGTTAACACTCTATACATTTAATAATAGCAGCTTTCCAAAATGAAGTTGGCATGTTTGCAATTTAAAAATTACCAAAGTTAGCCATTTAACATAGAAGTTACCTCAAATTGAAGTAAAGTAGACTATTACAATCAATTTGATATATTTATCTCAGAAAAGTGACAGAAACTCAAAGCCATCGGACTATGCAACTTTAAATAAGATTTGCCCATAGGATAATGTGTATGGTACTATCGGTAGAATATAACATATTCATTGATTCCCCCTTAATGCGCAGTGTAACTTAAAGTTGCATAGTCCGATCGTTTTGAGTTTCTCTCATTTTCCGAGATAAATATATCAGGTTGATCATTATAATGTACCTTACATTGGTTTGCGATAACTTTTATTTTAAATAGCTAAACTTGGAGATATTTGCAGTGCAAACATACAAAATTAGTTTTGGCAAGCACGCCAAAACTCTGACATCATAGGCTTATACGATAACAGGTGCTATTAAATTGACTCAGTACGCCCTTATATTTAGCAACAAGTGCTTAATAAGTGTATCAGTATCTAAGTTAGATATGTATAATCAAATCTAGGTGAGTGTTTAGGTTTTGAAAATTCTATGTTTCATCGGACTATGCAACTTTAACCAGATGTTTAATTTGTTGTTTAGCTACTTAGTATATCACTATATCATTTATGATGGGCGAAAAAAAGAAATAAGCTAGTTAGAGATTATAATATCAATGGACGTGAGACAGATACTAATCGAGGAAATGTATTAAATGCCGCTTTAGTGATTTAATTTAGTAATGCGCGTAATATGCCACATATGACGGAGAGACAGATGTATGGATGAACAACTGTAGAGATAACCAGACAACAATGTAGGTTGCAAAATAAAGTTGCAACTTGGCCATTTATAATAATCATTTCACCACAATAGGGCCTCATTTGGGCAATGGTTTAAGCTTCATTTAGGATATTTAATGTAGCATGTGCTTATTGCGATACAGTAAATTAGCAGAGCCCTCTGGGTTGAATGAATATTTTTAATTTGGAAGGTAGCTGACACCATTCTGACTGCTGTCACTGGCAGACGAATTTCGGTAACTGATTTAAGCAGGTAGGCCTAGTGGGAATGTCACATTTCAAAATGGAAACCCATCTGGTGGGGTTCAAGGGTCACATACCTCATATTTATACCAGAATGACAGACAGGCGTTGAGCTATTAGTCATTGCTTGTTAACACATAGCTTAAAGTTGAATAATCCGTTGGTTTTGAATGTTTCTCATATTTATGCGTTAGACAGGCTAGATGACAAATATAACTTCTCTATCTTAGTTAGGTTGTAAATTATATAATTCTGAGCTTATTTAAATTCACACTGTCTATTGACATGTAATTGATTTATGTTTTTACACTATGTAAAAGCGATGGTTGAAAAACAAAAAAAAATTCTCACGGCGGAAAGAAACCACGAATCAATCAATCAATCAATCAGTTAGGTTGATCGAGGTGATTTTTGGGGTGTTTTTTTTGTACATTAGTTGTACGAAATTTCAATCGCGGACAAGTGTCCTACCTCATTCCACTGCTCCTTGCCCTATCCTAATAATGTACCCAGCCATTCTTCATACATTATGGACACCACCTGCCCTGGGGTTGAATGACAAGTACTGATTTGCTGGCTGTGTGAGCCCAGTCACCCTTGAACTCCTTGCACTTGCTGGACAGAAAACACTCTCTCTAGAGATACCAAAGGAAGCAGTTCATGTCTGAGCTGTGTGTAACACCTATAGGACTTAGGTTCAATGGGCTGTAGGCACTGATTTTGACTGAACAAGCAGAAGTTATGTGAGTCTGTGCAGCAGGTTGTAAGTGAGTCAGGGTGGCAGGTCACTAGTAGGTGAACAAGAGTTGTAGCAATAAAGCTCAACCTTATCACTGTCAATCTTGTGTGACTTGTCTCCCTTCCTTTCTTATGAGTTGTGTTTTGGTATTTAGTGGGGGGAGACTGGCAGACAGTTGCCAGGATCCTCCTGATAGTGGTGAGTATAAGTGGAGTAACTGGAAGACGGTCAAGAAAACACAGTTATTCTTCAATGTACAGCGAAATGAACCCTTACAAAGTAACAATAGCTGACTAATTAAAGTATCTAAACAATTTAACCATGTAGTTGTTAGTTGCTACCTGTGTTGATGTTAATTTCTGATCAGGAAGCCATAACAACATCACACATGGAGGCCCGTTTGTTATTTAAAGCTGCCTAGTCCAATAAGAGCATCAACTTTTCAAAATCAAAGCAATTACAGTATAACCCTGTTAAACCAAACTAGAAATTTGTTTGGATTAACTGATCATTGGTTTAACCGAGCTTTGGCTTCGGCTTTGACTTGGCTTTGGCGAAAAGGCGGGTGCATTATGAATGTAACATACAATGTATGTGGACACTTTGATTATTGTTTATTTCTGTACATAGTAGTCTGTACATGTGCTCCACTACCACGCGGTGGCGGCAAAAACTACGCCGTACACCTACGCAGTTACACTGAACTCCGCTAGGTGGCGGAATGCTAGCCAAAGGGCAGGGCCCTGACTGGGTTGCCCTCTGCTGCGTGTGGCTAGTGCACCCGCCACCCACCTATAGAGGCGATGTGGGACCTAGCGAGTTAGGGGGAGGGTCACTTGACTGTTGGCCATGTGGAGAGCGGAGGCTTAGTAATAAACCAGTGGAAGCCTCCTGTCTCTAAATTATGGCATTCTAAATTATTGACAAGTGAAAGACCGTGGAACGGCGGACATCGGGTCTACTACATTGGTGCCGTGATTCAGGCCTCACCTTCTGTGTAAGGGGTGAGTGATGGACTTGTTCCAGGTCTTTGTAGCTCTGTTCTCTTCATAGTTTAGTATGGAGGGGATGTCGACAAAACCCACCAGGGGTGCTGGTCTTTAATTACCCCTATGTGACCCCCAGAATTCCTCGGACAGGGGTGGGCGCCAAACTGCATGCGCAGTTAGTCGTCGTTCACCTTACTGTCCCTTGTCATCTGAACATCGTTATCTGCTTTGGCGGCTGTGACACCTATCTCTGATGCTGAACCTGGGAGAAAATAATTCTAGTGATCTGAAAGATCCATCCCAGGTTCGGAAATCTCCTGGGTAATTTTTCTGGGTGGATACTGGGTAATTTTCCCGGGAGGGTAAAGGAAGAACTATCTTAGTCCTCCCACCCACATCTACCAAAGGACAGATGTCAGACACCTCGACGCCCATTGTCTTGTTGGAACCTCACCCTGCTGACTGTGTGAGACGCAGTGTGGGAGTTGACTGCCCGGAGGCAGTGACTCCACCACCTGCAGAACTCAGGGCAGTTTGAGCAGGAGGTCGGGCAGTAACTGCGGATGGCGGTACCACCTGGTGTGATCCGTCCTCTCCAGAGCAGTGCTCAGAGAGGGCGGATCCATCTGAGACGAGAACGACGATGCGACCGACCGATCTTGGCAAACCTGCCAGGCTCGAGAGAGAGCAAGCTCCTTGAGATCCACTAGGATAACCTGGGACCTTTTAATTTTGTACATGCTGGGTGCCACTGGCACCAAGGGGGAGTAAAGTGACCGAAAGGCGACTCCAGGTGCAGACACCAGTCTGCCAACTGCACCCCTCCGTGAGCCTCTGGCAACTGCGAACAAGGTGACACCTGCGAGTTGACCTTTAACAGCAACTCCTCCATTATAGAGTCATCGTCACTGACTAATGGCCAATCATTAATATGCCCGCGGTGTCGCTACCCTCAATGGTATTATTTTGCCGGGCCGCGGACAAAAGTTTGATTAACCAATCCTGTGGTTTAACCGAGCTTGGTTTAATGGGGTTGTACTGCACCTAGATTTCATTCTACATATCTAACTTAGATATTGATGGGCTTATTAAGCATCTGCTGCCACATAGAAGGGCATACCGAATCAATTCAGTAGAATATGCTACTGCTGAAGCGTATAGTGTCAAGAGTTTTGACATGCTTGCCAAAATTAATTGTGTGTGTTTGCACTTCAAATATCTTCAAAGTTAGCCATTTAAAATAAGAGTTGATTCAAACTAATGTATGGTCATTCTGGTAACATATGGTCATTCTGACATATTTCTTTGGAGGAAACCTGCTGCCACCATGTAGGCTACTTTTTCCGATAAGCAGCAGGGAGTCTTTTATATGCACTTACCCACAGACAAGACAGCACATACCACACCCTTTGATGAACCAGTTGTGTACCACTGGTTGGAATGGAAAATAGCCCAAACTACAAATGGGTGCACTGAGCAGGATTGATAGATGATCTACACCTTCACAGGTGGACACTCTACCACCTGAGCTACGTCCCGCTCACTTGTACTAGCATGAAGAGTGGATATTAACAAATTATAAATGAAGGGCTCAAGCGCAAAAACCGACAAACGCTATCCGGCCCTAAATGAAACCATGACTACCAAGTTTGAACTGAAACTACCATCATTCCCAAAATCAAATCTTTTTTTTTCATAGAATCTGACACATTTGCTATGTAACGCCCTACTCGATATGGAATTCATAGACGTTAATTGGAAAGCACAACAATAGATTCTATTTGATAGGAAACAACTCAAATGGATTTGTCGGATTGACACCCTGCAAATGCTAGTTAGCTGGTTATAGTGATGATATCAAGCATGAGAGATCGTCTGTTAACCTGTTCACCCATTACATGACTTTTCTTTAAAGTAATATTACCTAAACTACATCCTAATGATCAACACTATGTTAAACATATATAATGTATATATATAATACCAAACGGTGGTTAGCTTTTAGGGTATTTCTCATCACTACTCCTCTGTTAAAGCTGCATAGTCCGATGAAATATCAGATTTTCAAAACCAAACCAATTATCTAGATTTGATTTTGAATATCTAACTTAGATACTGATGCACTTATTAAGCATTTGTTTCTACGTAGAAGGCAATACTAAGTCAATTTAGCAGAACCTGTTACTGCAGAAGTCTATGGTGTCAGAGTTTTGGCAAGCTTGCTAAAACTAATTTTCCATGTTTGCACCCAAAATCTCTGAAAAGTCTACCATTTAAAATAAAACTAACTTTGAACTAATGTAAAGTAAATACTAGTGATCGATGTAATATATTTATCTCAGAAAAAAATACAGAAATTCAAAACCATCGGACTATGTAACCTTAATCAGAGCTGCCAATGTGCATCATCGTACTCCACTGATGCTTCATTATGTGTGGATTGTTAATAACATATTTTAGTGTGCCTACCAAGTGGAACCCATTTTGAGTCATGTAACTGTGAGCGTTGTTAACTCCACCATTAGATAATGCCACCGATATGGTTTATCACATAATGGTACAGATGTATTCCACAAGATGGTGGGACTATATTGAAACAGGACTGTGCACGAGTCCAGAAAATAGCAGAGAGCATAGATATATACACGGTCTCTGAATCTAGTCAGAGACTGTGAATATAAATATAAATAATGCCAGTTCAACACAATATTGGTTCAGGGATTGATGTGGAGCCTAGGTTTAACATGGGTTGTGCACAGGTTAAAGCCAGTACATACGGAATTATGGAGTGAGTCTTCAGCTCTGGCTGGCTATAAACCCCACATCTTTATTAAAGGAAAATACAGGTGGAAGTGATAAACAGGTAGTGAACAAGCAGCACCTGTTGACCAGGTTACAGTTTGCTTACCTATGCGCAGTTACAACTGGTCTCCATGCTGCTCCAAATGCACATGTATAGAAGACTCTCGAACCAGAGTTTCGCCAATACAATACCGATATATTGCGTTTATATAATATTCACATAAAGCTGTGTTTTATATGTAAGCATAAATGGCATCATTTAAAAATGTTCAGAAACCTGACTGAAGACTACATATATAGGCTATAGAGAGAAGACTGCTTTCTTTAAGATTGCATAATCCGATGAACCTGACGGGATGGCCAAATTAGTTAGCGCGTCCGTCTCCCATGTTGGTAGACCATGGGAAAGTGGGTTCAAACGCTGGTTGAGTCAAACCAATGACTTAAAAATTGATACTTGTCGCTTCCTAGCCAGGCGCTCGGCATTATTAGGATAGGGCAAGGAGCAGTGGAATGAGGAAGACCAGTTGCCTGCGACAGAAATTTCCCCTGCTTAAAGAACTAATGTAGCAAACAAACAAAAACCTATAGCGCTTTGTAAATCAAAGCACTGCCTACATTGAATTATGCTCGACCAACCTAGATACTTGTGTGCTTAGCAATTTATTCCTGCATAAAGGGAATATTAAGTCAATTTAATCAAATATTATGTAAATTTAATCGTTCTATATTTCAAAGTTCTCACTTCAAATATCTCCAAAATTAGAATTTTCAATAAGAATTACTCTAAACTAAAGAAAGGGGATTGTAGGGATCAACCTGGTATAAGTAAACCTACTTATCAAATATGACAGAAACTCAAAACTATCAGATTTTCAAACTTTGCATTATATAAATATATTAAAATAAATGTTATTCTTCCCTTCTTTTCAGAAAGCTGACAGAGCAGTATGGGAGTGGCATTGATCTTTGGAATTGTCATAACCTTATTCCAGCTGACCTTGACCTCGGCAGATGGAAAGGTCACCTTCTGCTACTACAGTAGCTTCGCGCAGAATCGGGCCGAACCAGGCAAATTCCTCCCAGAGGACATTGACCCATTGCTTTGCAGTCACGTGATCTTCGCCTTCGTAGACATCGTCGGAGGCCGGAAGTTGGTGCCGAGCAACTGGAACGACATCTTACCGAACGGAGATGGTAACTTGTGAGATAAAAGATTCACCCCATAGGCATAAGCATATTCAGCGCTCGACGGAGCGACCCAACCAGCCATGGCTGCGACCCAACCAGCCACGGCTGTGACCCAACCAGCCACGGTTAAATTTGTTTGAACTTGTTTCCACTACAAAGGTATTCGGGGTCAGCGATTGGTTAATAATATATCAAAACAAATGCCCGCTGCCATAGAATTTTTACTCAAAATTAAAAGAAATAAAAAACAATTTGGCATAAACATGGTGCACAAATGCAATATTATTACTTTATTATTACTTTATTCCACCGAAATGATGGTCCTATAACATATTGCAAATGGCGGCCCCCATAAGGGGCGGCCATTTGCAATCGAAAAGAACAGCTCTGATTGGCTAAAATTATGGAAAGATCACATTATTATCTTAGTAGTTTCTTGTTCAGACATATTTACACATATATATGTATTTTTTGCTCAGATTAAATTGTTTGAAGTATATTTGAAATTGATCTACATTGATTTCTGTTTAAATCACACAATATCACTACTTACTGAATGGGAAACTCATCCTGCAAGGGTATGCTCAATATGACCCAGTGGTCAGCCGTTTTTCATCCTTTCGTCGCTGTGGACCCTTCTCCCCGTAGGCCTACTTGCAGTAGGGGTGAAAAGCAACCCATTAGAAAAAGAAGGGTATCCCTGCTTGGAGCAAACACTGCTTCAGTATGACTTAACTGGAGGGGTAGTTCCAGTGTGCAGCATTTATCTATAGCCCTATTGGCACAGAGTTGGCGAAATGGCAGAGAATTCAAAAAGACAAGATGACGACCATAGAATACTTTTGATTAAATTTGTTAAGTCTATTAAACTATATGTTTTATTATAGTCTTAATTCAAGTCAAAAGTAGGGGTTTGTTTGTTTGTTGTTGTTTTACGTCCTAGCAACATCTAAGGTCATATCAGGACGGGTACCGACTTGTGACAGTGCGCACTCATGGCGACTTTATAGTGCTGTCCCACTGGGACACCAGGCTGCCGGCACCATGACCTGGTATCCCACTCAGTCACATTATCCTGACACTGAGCACACCGGTCCTTGCCCTGTCCTAATAATGCTGAGTGCCTGGCTAGGAAGCGACAAGTATCAATTTTTAAGTCCTTGGTTTGACTCGACCAGGGTTCGAACCCACAACAGGCATTTTATGAAGAGGTGTATCAAGGATATATTTTGCTTCGCTGATTCCTTTGCTTTGCTCAGCCTTCCGACACTTTTTTTGTTGTGGGTTGTTCAGCGGTTCTGTGTCAGAGACAGTGCTCTGGGAGTAACTATAGTCTGTGCCTAGATACAAGATTCAGCCCTGACTCTGTTCAGAGGTGAGTTACTACCCTATACGTGTAAAAGTTGGAGAAAATGTGTCTCACTGTTGATGGTCTTAATTTGGCATGCTTACCTTATGTTGAATCAAATCCAATATATACAATCCGATTGTATATGTTTTCCCTCAACATATTCTCTCCAGAGTGTTCAAATCACATAATAGCAAGGCATAATGACACAAATTTAGTTTGAAGTGATAGAGTCCATGAAGTAAATCGGCCAAGTTTGAATGAACCGGGTCACCACCTGACTACCTCAGCCATTGAATAATGACTACTTCCTGACCTAGATTGGATTATTACCCAGGAACCTCTCAACTTCCTGCGAATGGCCACGATGTGAATATTTGAGCTCTGTCAATTCAAATTTTAAAGTTCATTTATCTACTGGAATTAATCTACTAATCAGTTCAAAAGTTAAGAATAAATATAACAAGGTACGTGAAGAATATACCTTGCTTCTTAGATTCAGAATGTATGTGCTCATTTCATTTAGCCACAAGTTCTCCACTTTTTATATAGGGTTTGTTCTTCACCCCTAAGCCGTGTTCACACCTGGGCATTAAGTCGCCTCAACTAGTTCGCCTTATCTAGTTCGACTCACATTGGCCGTGTGGACGCGACGCTGAAGCGAATTAGGGCTAAGTCGATTCATCTAGTTCGCCGTGTTCACACCTGGGCGTTAAGTCACCTCAACTAGTTCGCCTTATCTAGTTCGACTCACATTGGCCGTGTGGACGCGACGCTGAAGCGAATTAGCGCTAAGTCGATTCATCTAGTTCACCTCAACTACACCATGTCGTGAGGTGGTTTATATGAAGCGAACTAGCTTAAGTCGGCCCATCTTGCTTGTGTGGACGGTAGCGGTTTACTTGAGGCGGCTTAAGCACATCACACGCATGCACAGTCAAGACCTGAGTTTGTTGATTTTCCGGTCGATCAAAAGCGCATATTATATAATTTGGTCTATGAAACCGCTAGCTGTGCACAGATATTTTTTTCATCATTTATTTTTAGGTTTTCACTGCTCAGCAGAAGTTTTGACCATTCCAAAACAATACGATTCAGTCGATACATATCTAGGTCGAACCCACACTCTCTCGTGGTGGCGTCGACTAACCGAAAGTGGCACTGGTTAGTATGGACTTGCTCATGCGCAGATATCGATTTCCACCTTAAACCGCCCCAAGTACTGCATGTGTGGACATGACACACTTTCACGCCTAGTTCGCCTCATCTAGTTTGCCTTATCTAGTTCGGCCTAAAGTTGTGTGTGTGAACACGGCTCTAGACTCAGGTAGAGGATGAATCGTGTATCTAGTAAACATGTTGAAGTACTGTGACTAAGGCCACATAAAAAGGTGATCGTCCTTTTGAAATACAAATCAGGGTCAGGCGGGAATTTCTTGTTGTTGTTATCTTTTTTTCTCCCGGTATTTTACTGGTATCCTTGCTATCCCCCCTGCCCCCTCCATTTTCTCCGCCACCCTCATTCACATTCCCTCCCTCCTCCCCGTCTAACACCCTCCCTCTCCCACACTCCAACACCCTCCCTCTCCTAACCTCCGCTCTCGACTCTGCTCCCTCCTCTTCCCAGTTTCCGCCCTATCACCCCTCAAATCCCTCTCCCTTCCTTTCCCCTACTGCCCGGTCCATTCCTCCCTCTTCACTCCGTTTTATATGTCTCATTCAATCAATTCCCCTCGCCACTACCCTTTCCATTTCTCAATCCATCCGCCCTCGCCATTTAGCATTTTTCTTCACTCTTTTTTTTTTTTAGAATAAAAAGACTCAGGGGCGGGAGACTTTTCCGGTGTTGTATTCTCAGCGCCCGGTCATTCTCAGCGGCCTGTCGTGGCTTCTGCGCATGCGCGGATTTTAAGACATATGCAAAAGACCCGTGGCCTCGCCGGCTACAAGCTCAGCTGGTGCCCGGCAGTGTTAGGGTCCGATCAGGCCGAAATCTATTGAATGCGATCATATTTAACAGAATTACATACTCAAATAATGAAATTTCATTAAATTAACCTTAAATTCCAAGCAATATTAACGTAGCAGCTAACAACGTAGCAGTAAACAAAACAAATAACAGTGCTCGCCGCAACGTGCGAAAATCCGCGCATGCGCAGAAGCCACGACAGGCCGCTGAGAATGACCGGGCGCTGAGAATACGACACCGGTATGGGCGGGGACAAGATAGTAAAACCATACGCACGCTCTAGCCAAGGACGTCGCGTTGGCACTGGCAAGCCGAGACAGCAGGTGCCGTGCGATAAATTGAAAGAGAAGTTAAGAAACTGCTCCTGTATTGACATATTACATGTTAAGAAGCCTATTGTAATTCAGGTAGAAGCTTGTCAGGTCAGGTTTGGGAGCCGTGGTGATGCAAGGTGGTAAGCCCAATCCACTCGCATCTCGTGCGGGCTTATGCAGCGCAGTGTGGATATGCCACTATTGAAAAAGAAATGCTCGCCATAGTTTCGGATGCCAAACGGTTTTCATGGAGTATATATTTGGCAAGGAAGTTCAAATTCAGACAGACCACAAGTGGTTGGTAGCCAAATTGCAAAAACCAAACACAAGCTGTCGGCTAAAATGCAAAGAATGCGAAAGCGATTGCAGAGAATTACAATATTCAGTTATGTCATGTGAAGGGGCTCTTTTGATGTTTTTTGCAGACACGTTTGTCCAGGCGCATACGCAAAGTAGGTCATGATAGCTGTTCGATGAATGTTCTTGCCCATTGATGCAGTGGACGTGCAGTCCGTCTAGTCTGATGATTAAAATTGTAGTGAGTATGAAAAAGATGTATCTATGTGTCTATGTTGATCTCACACATTGAAGATGGGTGGACATTCACGTGTACAGACACCACGTGTTGAGAACAGTACATTCCGTAACAAAGCATGAGTTGACAGTTGAAATATTCTTGTAATGAACGGCATCGGGTGGTGGTTCCTCCGCTCTTCGTGGTGGTGAAATGATAGAGGTGTGCATGAGACGGCATCTGGGGGTGACTAAGTCCAAGCACGGTTGGCGGCGGGGGACTGGATGTTTTGGCCAAATATAACAAGCAAATAGAAGATAAGTCAGTCGGTGTTGTGACACCTTGTCAAAACAACCGGAAAAATTTGCATACGTGCCATTGATAATTCACCGATCGCCTGTCAGCCATAATGACACACCCCAAAGTGGGGGCGATTTTTTGAATTAAATCATAAGAATTACCTGATAACTGTAGATTACTACAACAAGTTTTCTAGAGGTAACGCTTTTGGGCGATAATAGTCGTCTGTTCACTGTTAATGGAAGCGTTTTTTAAAGACACTTTGCAAGGCACGGTATGCTAGTCAGGTAGTGTGGATAAACGGTCCACAGTTCAAGAGCCATGAGTAAGGGAGTTTGCACTGATTACGGGTTCAAGGGCCGGTGTATTCCAGTCCACAGTATCAGCGTAGCAACGGTGTTCAGGTTGAACGGTTCGTACAAACAGTTAAGGACAATGTTAAAAAAGTGTTGGAGAAAACTGGAGTGATTTTCAGTTGCATTGCTGAATTATCGCAACAACTCCGTTGCCTGTCCTGAACGTAATCTCCAGCGCAGTTGCTCATGAGCAGAAGGTTGAGAGGCAGTTACCTATGCAAAGGTTTTATTTGGTGCCTGAAACGCAGGATCCCTAAGAAAAGGCAGACAGCTCGCGGCAGGGCAGTCAGGGAATAGCGTTTTCATGACCGGGAAAGTGCGGTAAGGCGCACAAGCCCATGAAAGTTGGGAGATAAAGATAAAGTACAAAAAATAATGCTGGGGAATGGAAAAAAGGTGTTTGTTTTTTTTTATTTTGGGACGGACTGGGGTTTTGTCTGGGAGAGAATATCAGATTTTAAATGAGGTAGGCAACATGTTATATCGTAACCGAGGTGCAAATCATGGAGCGCCAGTGGAGGGGCGACCCGAGTTAGTCATGCAGCGCATTGGGTCACCGTCAACGACGCAATCTGGGTCAGGCGTCAAAGCCGATGTAAACAGTTTCGGTTAATCTAAGTAGTCAGGTTCGGCTGATAAGGCGCGCGAGCAGGTTTAGATCTATTGTTAGGGTCCGTTGTGCATCCGACTGTTGCCTGTTGCAGGATTAACATGTGCATGTACAGTTAAGTTTATTTCAGCTGTTGTGTTTACTTTTGGTACATATGGACAATATGAGATATCAGGCATTACGGCCGGATTGTGAGGACTTAAGTGCATTGTGCACTCGGTCATTTGCAAGTTAAGTGCGCATATATGTGATATTGTGTAGTTTATGTTTCTTCATTGTTATTTTGTAACATTTCATGTTTCAGAAATACTTTGAGGGGGGGATGTGATATATGCGTAATAGACGTCTAGACCTGTGGTTAATATATGTTAACGATATGCAGAGTTGGGGACAAAGAGATATGCAAATGAGATGACGTCATGGAAAGTTTAGCCGGCGGGTCAAGCGTGCCCTACGCCATGAAATAAACCATTCAGTAACCAGAAGTCAAAGTGTTCAGACGTTGTACTTTCACAAGCACTGCTTCAGTATGACTTAACTGGAGGGGTTAGTTCCAGTGTGCAGCATTTATCTATAGGCCTATTGGCACAGAGTTGGCGAAATGGCAGAGAATTCAAAAAGACAAGATGACGACCACAGAATACTTTTGATTAAATTTGTTAAGTCTATTTAAACTATATGTTTTATTATAGATTTCAAATCAAAAGTAGGTTTTTTTTTGTTTGTTTGTTGTTGTTTTATGTCCTAGCAACATATAAGGTAATATCAGGACGGGTACTGGCTTGTGACAGTGCGCACTCATGGCGACTTTATAGTGCTGTCCCACTGGGACACCAGCCTGCCGGCACCATGACCTGGTATCCCACTCAGTCATATTATCCTGACACTGAGCACACCAGTCCTTGCCCTGTCATAATAATGCTGAGTGCCTGGCTAGGAAGCGACAAGTATCAAGTTTTAAGTCCTTGGTTTGACTCGACCAGGGTTCGAACCCACGACAGGCATTTTATGAAGAGGTGTATCAAGGATATATTTTGCTTCGCTGATTCCTTTGCTTTGCTCAGCCTTCCGACACTTTTTTTTGGGGGGGTTGTTCAGCGGTTCTGTGTCAGAGACAGTGCTCTGGGAGTAACTAGTCTGTGCCTAGATACAAGATTCACCCCTGACTCTGTTCAGAGGTGAGTTACTACCCTATACGTGTAAAAGTTGGAGAAAATGTGTCTCACTGTTGATGGTCTTAGTTTGGCATACTTACCTTATGTTGAATCAAATCCAATATATACAATCCGATTGTATATGTTTTCCCCTCAACATATTCTCTCCAGAGTGTTCAAATCACATAATAGCAAGGCATAATGACACAAAATTTGTTTGAAGTGATAAGAGTCCATGAAGTAAATCGGCCAAGTTTGAATGAACCGGGTCACCACCTGACTACCTCAGCCATTGAATAATGACTACTTTATGACTACTTCCTGACCTCCGTCCTGATATGACCTTAGATGTTGCTAGGACGTAAAACAACAACAACAAACAAACAAACAAACTTCCTGACCTAGATTGGATTATTACCCAAGAACCTCTCAACTTCCTGCGAAATGGCCACCATGTGGATATTTGAGCTCTGTCAATTCAAATTTTAAAGTTCATTTATCTCCTGGAATTAATCTACTAATCAGTTCAAAAGTTAAGAATAAATATAAGAAGGTACGTGAAGAATATACCTTGCTTCTTAGATTCAGAATGTATGTGCTCATTTCATTTAGCCACAAGTTCTCCACTTTTTATATAGGGTTTGTTCTTCACCCCTAAGCCGTGTTCACACCTGGGCATTAAGTCACCTCAACTAGTTCGCCTTATCTAGTTCGACTCACATTGGCTGTGTGGACGCGACGCTGAAGCGAATTAGGGCTAAGTCGATTCATCTAGTTCGCCGTGTTCACACCTGGGTGCTAAGTCACCTCAACTAGTTTGCCTTATCTAGTTCGACTCACATTGGCCGTGTGGATGCGACGCTGAAGCGAATTAGCGCTAAGTCGATTCATCTAGTTCACCTCAACTACACCATGTCGCGAGGTGGTTTATATGAAGCGAACTAGCTTAAGTCGGCCCATCTTGCTTGTGTGGACGGTACCGGTTTACTTGAGGCGGCTTAAGCACGTCACACGCATTCGCAGTCAAGACCTGAGTTTGTTGATTTTCCGGTCGATCAAAAGCGCATATTATATATGAAACCGCTAAGAGGTGGAAGGCTGGGTAAATGAAACGAGCGCATACATTTTTTATTTAAAAATAAAAATATCGTTATATTTACCTGCTACATTTGAGTTGGACAATATAATAAAGCATGTAGTTTAATGGACTTTAAAAGTGAAATCGACAGCATTCTGTGGTTGTCATCTTGTCTTTTTGCATTCTCTCTCATTTCACCAAATCTGTGCTGATATAAGCAGCCATTTGATATTGGAACTAGGAATGCCACTTCCTGTTCCATACTAAGGCAATTTTCACCCTTATTTAGACTATGTTGTCATTCACCCCTCTACTACAAGTATGGGGTTAATCTTGTATCTAGTAAGTTGTCTGTGCCTAGATAAAAGATTCACCCCTACCCAGAGTAGGAGTGAATGGTATCCCTGCTTGGAGCAAGCACTGTGATATATGCGTAATAGACGTCTAGACCTGTGGTTAATATATGTTAACGATATGCAGAGTTGGGGACAAAGAGATATGCAAATGAGATGACATCATGGAAAGTTTAGCCGGCAGGTCAAGCGTGCCCTACGCCGTGAATAAACCATTCAGTAACCATAAGTCAAAGTGTTCAGATGTTGTACTTTCACATGGTGTCAGATGAGGAAGAATGCCGCCCGCAAATACTTTGCCGGGATTGCGGCCGCCTGGTCAGCTTGTCCTCAGCAACAACGCAAGATCGAACTGGAAAACATGGATCAGAGCATATGATATATACGCCACTGCGGCAGGTGTCATATTGAAAGGAGAACGAGTGCAATGCTGCATCTTCCTTCACATTGCTGGCGAGGAAGCGCAAAAGGTATTTGCCAATATGACTTTTGCTTTCGCCGATCAAGACAAGATCAAACCGGTAACTGAAGCATTTCAAGTTTATTGTGTCGGTAAAAGCAGTATAATTATCACACGGTACAAATTTAATTCGCATAATCAAGCGTCAAAAAATATGGCGACGTACATCACAGCATTAAGGGACAAAGTCAAAGACTGTGAATACGGAGCGGTGGAGGAGTCGCTTTTGCGCGATCGAATTGTGGCTGGCGTAAGAAATGTGAATTTGCGGAACAAATTGCTTCAAACTACTGAGTTAACGTTGACAAAGTGCATAAGTATGTGTGAAATGAGTGAGTTCAGTTCAGATCTGTTGGAGGACACCAAATCAGACGTGGAAAGTAAAGACATAGATTTCATTCGGAATTATGCTAATGTGCGTACCGGTGCACCGGCGGTCCGGTCAGCGGCGACGCCATCTTGGAAATCGCCATCTTGGATTGCCGGCGGCGCCGGTGCAGGAGATTTCAAGATCCGCTGCCGCCAGAACTGTGGTTATGAGCACCGCCGGGGAGTCTGCCCAGCGAAAGGAAAGGTGTGCATTGCCTGTAAGAAGATCGGGCACTTCGGGAAGGTCTGTAGGAGCAGGCTCGGGAGAGTCAACGAGCTTCACGTCGAAGCGCCCGACCCTCACAATGCTGAGCAAGACCCGGATCCGGCGGAAGTCAATGTACAGGCAACGGATCTGTTTGTGGGCGCCGTCGATCGCGGTGCTGGTCGTGATGCCAAGCTGTGGCATGCAATCGTTCGGGTGAACGGTTGTCCTGTCAAGTTCAAGCTTGACACTGGATCGGAGGCAAACGTGCTTCCAAGGTTCGTCTTCGACAGAGTCGCTCCGGGGAGGCTGGCGAACACCAGATGTTCGTTGGTGACGTTCTCCGGTCACCAGATCATGCCTGATGGAGAGGCACTGCTTGATGTCAACGACAGTGTGCTTCGGTTCCAGGTGGTGCTGGTGTGACTTTGAACCTGCTGGCACGTGTGGATGAGGTGCACAGGACCATACCGACGAACATTGCCAAACCGACGAACATTGGCAAACCAACGAACATTGCCACACCGACGAACAGTTCCAGCGCAGGGGCAGAGAAGCTGGTAAGCGAATACAAAGACGTATTTCAGGGTTTGGGGTTGATCAAAGCAAAGGCTATCATTCATGTCGATAAGTCTATTCAACCTGTCATAGATCCGCCTAGACGGATTCCGTTTGCAATTCAGAGTAAAGTATGCACTGAGCTTGATCGTATGGTAGAGTTAGGTGTTATAGTGGAACAGGATGAACCTACCGAGTGGGTTAATTCTATCACCATCGTCAAAAAAACAAATAAAATTAGAATCTGTCTGGATCCGACTAAATTAAACAAAGCGATAAAAAGAGGGCCGTTCCCAACCAAAACTATTGATGAGATTATTGCCAAAACAGCTGATGCTAAGTATTTTTCAGTTTTGGATGCGAAGACAGGTTATTGGCAGATAGAATTGGATGAGGAAAGTTCATGTTTGTGCACGTTCGATACTCCGTGGGGCCGATACAGGTACACACGCTTGCCTTTTGGCATCAAAACAGCGGGCAACATTTTTATTCAGGAGATGCACCGTGTCATGGGCGACATACCCAGTATCGGGATAGTCACGGATGATATTTTGGTATATGGGTCAATGGTTCAGGAACATAACGAGCGGCTCCGAGCTGTTTTGGACCGAGCTAGGTCGGTTAATCTTAAATTAAATGATGCTAAATCGTTGCTATGTAAAACTACAGTAAAGTATGTAGGTCATCAACTTACCCAGCAGGGTGTAAAGCCTGATCCAGACAGAATACAAGCAATAGTAGACATGCCAGAGCCGCGTGACAAACAAAGCGTCCAAAGGTTCGTGGACATGGTTGGATGTGTGCACAAGTTCATACCCAACATGTCCGAGATAGCTAAACCACTACGCACGCTCCTAGCCAAGGACGTCGCGTGGCACTGGCAAGCCGAACAGCAAGGTGCGTTCGATAAATTGAAAGAGAAGTTAAGAACTGCTCCTGTATTGACATATTACAATGTTAAGAAGCCTATTGTAATTCAGGTAGATGCTTGTCAGTCAGGTTTGGGAGCCGTGTTGATGCAAGGTGGTAAGCCAATCGCACTCGCATCTCGTGCGCTTAATGCAGCGCAGTGTGGATATGCCACTATTGAAAAAGAAATGCTCGCCATATGTTTCGGATGCCAACGGTTTCATGAGTATATATTTGGCAAGGAAGTTCAAATTCAGACAGACCACAAGTTGTTGGTAGCCATAATGCAAAAACCAATACACAAGCTGTCGGCTAAAATGCAAAGAATGCGAATGCGATTGCAGAATTACAATATTCAGTTATGTCATGTGAAGGGCTCTTTGATGTTTTTTGCAGACACGTTGTCCAGGGCGCATACCGCCAAAGTAGGTCATGATAGCCTGTTCGATGACACGTTCTGTCGTCGAGTCTGTTGAGTAAAATTGTAGCTGAGTATGAAAAAGATGTATCTATGTCTATGTTGATCTCACACATTGAAGATGGGTGGGACACTACACGTGTACAGACACCACCGTGTCTGAGACAGTACATTCCGTACAAGCATGAGTTGACAGTTGAAAATAATCTTGTAATGAACGGCAATCGGGTGGTGGTTCCTCCAGCTCTTCGTGGTGAAATGATAGAGGCGTTGCATGAGACGCATTTGGGGGTGACTAAGTCCAAGCAGTTGGCGCGGGACTGTATGTTTTGGCCAAATATTAACAAGCAAATCGAAGATAAAGTCAGTCGGTGTGACACTTGTCAAAACAACCGGAAAAATTTGCATAACGAGCCATTGATAAATCACCCGATCGCCTGTCAGCCATATGACAAAGTGGGGGCCGATTTATTTGAATTAAATCATAAGAATTACCTGATAACTGTAGATTACTACACCAAGTTTCCAGAGGTAACGCTTTTGGGCGATACGTCGTCTGTCACTGTTATTGAAGCGTTAAAAGACAACTTTGCAAGGCACGGTATTCCTAGTCAGGTAGTGTCGGATAACGGTCCACAGTTCAAGAGCCATGAGTACAGGGAGTTTGCACTGCATTACGGGTTCAAGGCCGTGTATTCCAGTCCACAGTATCCGCGTAGCAACGGTCAGGTTGAACGGTTCGTACAAACAGTTAAGGACATGTTAAAAAAGTGTGAGAAAACTGGAGCTGATTTTCAGTTAGCATTGCTGAATTATCGCAACAACTCCGTTGCCTGTCCTGAACGTATCTCCAGCGCAGTTGCTCATGAGCAGAAGGTTGAGAGGCAGATTACCTATGGCAAAGGGTATTTTGGTGCCTGAAACGCAGGATCCTAAGAAAAGGCAGACAGCTCAGCGGCAGGGCAGTCAGAAAGCGTTTCATGACCGGAAGTGCGGTAAGGCGCACAAGCCCATGAAAGTTGGAGATAAGATAAAGTACAAAAATAATGCTGGGGAATGGAAAAAAGGTGTTATTTTGGGACGGACTGGGGTGTCTGGGAGAGAATATCAGATTTTAAATGAGTCAGGCAACATGTTATATCGTAACCGAGTGCAAATCATTGGAGCGCCAGTGGAGGGGCGACCCGAGTTAGTCGTGCAGACGCAATCTGGGTCACCGTCAACGACGCAATCTGGGTCAGCGTCAACGCCGAATGTAAACAGTACGGTTAATCTAAGTAGGTCAGGTCGGCTGATAAGGCCGGCGAGCAGGTTAGATCTATAGTAGGTCAGTGTGCTTCCGACTGTTGCAGGATTAACATGTGCATGTACAGTTAAGTTTATTTCAGCTGTTGTGTTTACTTTTGGTACATATGGACAATATGAGATATCAGGCATTACGGCCGGATTGTGAGGACTTAAGTGCATTGTGCACTCGGACATTTGCAAGTTAAGTGCGCATATATGTGATATTGTGTAGTTTATGTTTCTTCATTGTTATTTTGTAACATTTCATGTTTCAGAAATACTTTGAGGGGGGGATGTGATATATGCGTAATAGACGTCTAGACCTGTGGTTAATATATGTTAACGATATGCAGAGTTGGGGACAAAGAGATATGCAAATGAGATGACGTCATGGAAAGTTTAGCCGGCGGGTCAAGCGTGCCCTACGCCGTGAATAAACCATTCAGTAACCAGAAGTCAAAGTGTTCAGACGTTGTACTTTCACAAGCACTGCTTCAGTATGACTTAACTGGAGGGGTAGTTCCAGTGTGCAGCATTTATCTATAGGCCTATTGGCACAGAGTTGGCGAAATGGCAGAGAATTCAAAAAGACAAGATGACGACCACAGAATACTTTTGATTAAATTTGTTAAGTCTATTAAACTATATGTTTTATTATAGATTTCAAATCAAAAGTAGGTTTTTTTTGTTTGTTTGTTGTTGTTTTATGTCCTAGCAACATATAAGGTAATATCAGGACGGGTACTGGCTTGTGACAGTGCGCACTCATGGCGACTTTATAGTGCTGTCCCACTGGGACACCAGCCTGCCGGCACCATGACCTGGTATCCCACTCAGTCATATTATCCTGACACTGAGCACACCAGTCCTTGCCCTGTCATAATAATGCTGAGTGCCTGGCTAGGAAGCGACAAGTATCAAGTTTTAAGTCCTTGGTTTGACTCGACCAGGGTTCGAACCCACGACAGGCATTTTATGAAGAGGTGTATCAAGGATATATTTTGCTTCGCTGATTCCTTTGCTTTGCTCAGCCTTCCGACACTTTTTTTTGGGGGGTTGTTCAGCGGTTCTGTGTCAGAGACAGTGCTCTGGGAGTAACTAGTCTGTGCCTAGATACAAGATTCACCCCTGACTCTGTTCAGAGGTGAGTTACTACCCTATACGTGTAAAAGTTGGAGAAAATGTGTCTCACTGTTGATGGTCTTAGTTTGGCATACTTACCTTATGTTGAATCAAATCCAATATATACAATCCGATTGTATATGTTTTCCCCTCAACATATTCTCTCCAGAGTGTTCAAATCACATAATAGCAAGGCATAATGACACAAAATTTGTTTGAAGTGATAAGAGTCCATGAAGTAAATCGGCCAAGTTTGAATGAACCGGGTCACCACCTGACTACCTCAGCCATTGAATAATGACTACTTTATGACTACTTCCTGACCTCCGTCCTGATATGACCTTAGATGTTGCTAGGACGTAAAACAACAACAACAAACAAACAAACAAACTTCCTGACCTAGATTGGATTATTACCCAAGAACCTCTCAACTTCCTGCGAATGGCCACCATGTGGATATTTGAGCTCTGTCAATTCAAATTTTAAAGTTCATTTATCTCCTGGAATTAATCTACTAATCAGTTCAAAAGTTAAGAATAAATATAAGAAGGTACGTGAAGAATATACCTTGCTTCTTAGATTCAGAATGTATGTGCTCATTTCATTTAGCCACAAGTTCTCCACTTTTTATATAGGGTTTGTTCTTCACCCCTAAGCCGTGTTCACACCTGGGCATTAAGTCACCTCAACTAGTTCGCCTTATCTAGTTCGACTCACATTGGCTGTGTGGACGCGACGCTGAAGCGAATTAGGGCTAAGTCGATTCATCTAGTTCGCCGTGTTCACACCTGGGTGTTAAGTCACCTCAACTAGTTTGCCTTATCTAGTTCGACTCACATTGGCCGTGTGGACGCGACGCTGAAGCGAATTAGCGCTAAGTCGATTCATCTAGTTCACCTCAACTACACCATGTCGCGAGGTGGTTTATATGAAGCGAACTAGCTTAAGTCGGCCCATCTTGCTTGTGTGGATGGTAGCGGTTTACTTGAGGCGGCTTAAGCACGTCACACGCATGCGCAGTCGAGACCTGAGTTTGTTGATTTTCCGGTCGATCAAAAGCGCATATTATATAATTTGGTCTATGAAACCGCTAGCTGTGCACAGATATTTTTTTCATCATTTATTTTTAGGTTTTCACTGCTCAGCAGAAGTTTTGACCATTCCAAAACAATACGATTCAGTCGATACATATCTAGGTCGAACCCACACTCTCTCGTGGTGGCGTCGACTAACCGAAAGTGGCACTGGTTAGTATGGACTTGCTCATGCGCAGATATCGATTTCCACCTTAAACCGCCCCAAGTACTGCATGTGTGGACATGACACACTTTCACGCCTAGTTCGCCTCATCTAGTTCGCCTTATCTAGTTCGGCCTAAAGTTGTGTGTGTGAACACGGCTCTAGACTCAGGTAGAGGATGAATCTTGTATCTAGTAAACATGTTGAAGTACTGTGACTAAGGCCACATAAAAAGGTGATCGTCCTTTTGAAATACAAATCAGGGTCAGGCGAGCATTTTTTGTTGTTGTTATCTTTTTTTCTCCCGGTATTTTACTGGTATCATTGCTATCCCCCCTGCCCCCTCCATTTTCTCCGCCACCCTCATTCACATTCCCTCCCTCCTCCCCGTCTAACACCCTCCCTCTCCCACACTCCAACAGCCTCCCTCTCCTAACCTCCGCTCTCGACTCTGCTCCCTCCCCTTCCCAGTTTCCGCCCTATCACCCCTCAAATCCCTCTCCCTTCCTTTCCCCTACTGCCCGGTCCATTCCTCCCTCTTCACTCCGTTTTATATGTCTCATTCAATCAATTACCCTCGCCACTACCCTTTCCATTTCTCAATCCATGCGCCCTCGCCATTTAGCATTTTTCTTCACTCTTTTTTTTTTTTAGAATAAAAAGACTCAGGGGCGGGAGACTTTTCCGGTGTCGTATTCTCAGCGCCCGGTCATTCTCAGCGGCCTGTCGTGGCTTCTGCGCATGCGCGGATTTTAAGACATATGCAAAAGACCCGTGGCCTCGCCGACTACAACCTCAGCTGGTGCCCGGCAGTGTTAGGGTCCGATCAGGCCGAAATCTATTGAATGCGATCATATTTAACAGAATTACATACTCAAATAATGAAATTTCATTAAATTAACCTTAAATTCCAAGCAATATTAACGTAGCAGCTAACAACGTAGCAGTAAACAAAACAAATAACAGTGCTCGCCGCAACGTGCGAAAATCCGCGCATGCGCAGAAGCCACGACAGGCCGCTGAGAATGACCGGGCGCTGAGAATACGACACCGGTATGGGCGGGGACGATCACCAATTTGTTATTTATTTATTTATTTGGCCTAATACAGTACAACCCCGTTAAACCAAGCTCGGTTAAACCAAAGATCCTATAATACTAAGACGGCTCACTCCCTATCTCTCCCATGGTAATGTAAATTTTGCAGTGCCACCTTGTGGTGGGTTTGATCAGCCCAGCTGCTGGTTGGTATTTCACATGTAAACACATACAACTCATTAATCATGAGATAGGTAAGTATGAATACACATCAATATGAAATTGCTATGAACAAATACACATCATCATCAGCATCATCATCATCACCATCATCACACATCTTTCACTTTCATATATACATTTATACATATAATATAGCAGCTGTTTAACCAAGAGAACAACCAGCGCACCAAGTGGTGGGTTTGATCATTTTGATTACACAGTACAGGCTGAGTGAGCCGTCTTAGTATTATAGGGTCTTTGGTTAAACCAACCGATCGGTTAATCCAAACTGTTTTCGGCGGCCCGGCAAAATACTACCATTTATCATATAAAAAAGTTGGTTAAACCAAAGTCGGTTAATCCAAAGCATCGGTTAATCCAAACAATATTATTGGCCCCAGGCCACTTCCGGTACAGTTAAACCAAACTTTCATGTGGTTTTAAGGTCATCTGAGACTTTTTTATATGATAAATGGTAGTATTTTGCCAGGTCTCCGAAAAAAGTTTGGATTAACCGATCGTTTGATTTAGCCGAGGTTGGTTTACTGGGATTAAACTGTATATACATAAAAAAAACAATAACCATAGTGTCCACATACATTGTACATTCATAATGCACCCCCGTTATTGCCAAAGCCAAGTCAAAGTCAAAGCTCGGTTAAACCAATGATCGGTTAATCCAAACAAATTTCTAGGGTCCCTTCAAGTTTGGTTTAACGGGGTTATACTGTACTGTGGTTCATGTTTCCTACAGGCCTCTACGCGCGAGTCAATGCACTTAAGGACATCAACCGAGACCTGAAAGTTCTTTTGGCTGTTGGAGGGTGGGCCATTGGATCCAAACCATTTGCGCCTCTAACCGGAAATGAAAAGAACCAGCGTTACTTTCTGGGCTACCTCATCCACTACCTGCGCCAGCACGGCTTCGATGGCCTCGATATGGATTGGGAATTCCCCGGTTCTCGGGGAAGTCCCCCTGAGGATAAATATAGATTTACTCAGCTAATGCAGGTGATGTCTACAAAGTGGTTTTATTTGTCCGAGTCCTTTTCATTTAATTAATTTTAACCGTGAAATAGTTGAATCTCCATCACTAAATGCATTGAAAAACAGACTTGATCAATTTTGAAGTCAGTATCGGTATTATATAGTCAGTCCTCCCTGCATGGTCGCCATAATTCTGACAGGTCATATTATAGGCATTCTGAATCTGTTAACATAAGAGGATAAGTCTTAGTAAGCATAAGTAAGTATAAGTAAGTATGACTAAGTATGTGTAAGTATAAGTAAGTATAAGTAAATATAAGTAAGTATACATAAGCATATGTAAGCATCATTAAGCATCAGTGAGTATAGGTAAGCATCAGTAAGCATATGTAAGCATAAGTAAGTATACGTAAGTGTACATAAGCATAAGCAAGTATACTCAAGTATATGTAAGCATCAGTAAGCATCAGTAAGTATATATAAGCATCAGTAAGTATGGGTAAGTATAAGCATGTATAAGTAAGTGTACGTAAGCATAAGCAAGTATATGTAAGTATATGTAAGCATCAGTAAGTATAGGTAAGTATAAGCATGTATAAGTAAGTATAAATAAGTATAAGTATGTATAGGTAGTATAAGTAAGTATATGTAAGTATAAGTACGTGTACGTAAGCATATGTAAGTATCAGTAAGTATAGGTAAGTATCAGAAAGTATAGGTAAGTATATGTAAGCATGAGTAAGTATGCGTAAGTATGAGTAAGTATAAATATATAACTAGTGTTGTTTCAATATTCAAAGCATAGCAACCGGAATGTGCTATTTGAGGGCGTTTGTGTCTGCATACATCCTAGATCTATTTCAATTAGTATTATTGTTGTTGTTATTATTATTATTAGAGGCTGAAATGGCATAGTGACATTGTCAAAATTTCGTATCGGTTGTTTGGTGGGGTTTTATATCGTAGCAACATTTAAGGCCATGTTTGGGTTAATGTTGGCATGTGACAGTGCACACTCATATATAGCGACTTTACAGTGCTGCCCCAAAGGGTGATCAGGCCACCAGCACTTTACTGTCCATAGCATATAAGCCCGGGTATTCAGGCTTGTTTTCAATGCTGGCCAGCTGTAGTGTTGGTGTTATCTTATCACACAGTAGCTGCTGATAAGGTATTTGATTGCCTGCATTTCAGTAACAGATAGATAATTGGTTGGTATGGGTAGTAGCCTAGCTTAGTTTTTAAAAATCTTCTTGGCATATATGTATTTTATTTTGTTCTACTCTTACTACTAGACTAGCCTACTCCTATTTACATATCAATTATCATAGGCTTGTACCTAGCTGTGTGGTATGCTATCTGGCTACTTTTGCATGGTTACCTTCCATTGGGCATCCCGCTGGTCGGCCGTGACATATCACATGCCCCTTTGCAGTGCAGCTTAGTGGGAGTTTCCTAGCCTTATTTTGCACAGGTATTTTTTGTATGTTTTTAGGTCAGGGGTTTGTTGTTCCTTTACTGTTTGGGTATTCCACACCTTGGCAGCCATTTCCAGTGTGCTTCTCTCGTGAGCTTTTATTTGGCTTCTGGTCTGCTTTAGTAGTGGCGCATTATTTGCTCTAGTAGTCCTGTGTGGTTTTCTTAGGAGTTTATTCCTTTGACTATATGCACATGATGACTTGATATCCCAGTCAGTCACATTATCTCAACATGGAGATAAGCAGTTCTTGCTGAGTGTCAGGATAGGAGGTTATAATACATGGGCAAGAACTAGTTTATTTTTGCTATAGCGAGCTGGCATTAGAGGCCCAATACGGCCAAGATCAGCCAGAAAAAGATCTGTAAGTTACATAATGTGCCCTTGTCACTTACGGTTATTTAGAGAGGTTGGCCAGCTATGTTACTATCATGCAACTTGCGCTTCCAGAATGGCCCTGTTTGGCGCAGTGGCCGAATCGTTAGAACATGGGCCTCGTGTGCGGGAGATCGGTTCCCAGTCGAGTCAAACCAATGACATATCAAATTAATACTTGTCACTTCCTAGCCTGGTGCTCAGCATTAATAGGATAGGGCAAGGACTGGTTCGCTCAGTGACAGAATAATGTGACTGAGTGGGATATTGGGTCATGGTGTCGATGGTCTGATTTCCAAGTAGGGCAGCACTATAAAGTCGCCATGAGGCTGCACTGTCACAAGTTTGTACCCATCCTGATATGCCCTTAGATGTTACCAGGACGTAAAATTCCAACAACCAAGCAACCCTGCTTGGCAAAACAAAGAAGATAGGTGATATTTTGTATGGAAATCAATAAATGAATACTTCAATTGAATTGTTCATATTCATAATTTTCAAACTGAAATGCAGTCAATTGCACTGTATCTCAGCTAGATTAAATATTCACTCTTACTACACCTGGTCTTCAATATGCTTGATACATTGTAGAACATTCAAGATGCATTTACTAGAGAAGCCTTGGAGACGGAGGAAGACAAGTTGCTATTGACGATGGCAGCTGCTGCGGGCTCACACTTCATTAATGCCGCTTACGAAGCAGAAAAGATAGTTCAGTGAGTATTGGCTTCTTCAAAGCTATCATTGAAATGATTAAATCACTAGCTTTAACCCATGATGTGCACAGGCTAGAGCTAGACTCTGCATCAATCCCTGGACCAATATTGTGTTGAACTGTCATTATATATATATATTCATGGTCTCTGACTATATTCAGAGACTGTGTATATATATATCTACGTTCTCTGCTAGATTCCAGACTCATGCATGGTCCCCTTCAATATAGTGCCACTATCTGGTGGAATCCATCTATACCGTTATGCAGTAAAGCATATTGGTGGCAGTATCTAATGGATTTAACAACACTTGCTGTTATGTAACTCAAAATGGATGCCACTCTGGTCGGAGTGACCAAAGTTAGCAAAAACCATCAAGATTAATATGAAATGTGTATAGTAGGCACAATACAAAGAAGCCCAGGGCCAACTCCTTGACTGTATGCCCCTAAACCTAAAGCATAGGGTTTATTACTGAGAAATGTGAGCAAGGAAGACATTTTAAATATGGCCCGATATGGATGTCCGGGGCTGTTTCACCCTCTGCCCGCCTCTCTGCACGTTACTGGGAGTGCCATATAACATAGATAAAAGATTCACCGCTGAGTTCAGCGGTGAACCACGAGGCTATGTAAACGCTGGCGAGAATGTGTCTCACAGTTCATGACCTTGGATTGGCTCTCCTACCTTTCCTACCTTATGTTGATTAAAATCCATTCGCCACAATCCGAGTTTATAAGTTTCCCCTCAACATGTACATGCCAGAGTGTTCAAATCACATAATATCAAGGCATGTTTACACTAAATCACTTTGCAGTGATAGAGTTCATGAAATAAATCCTCCATGTTTGAATGAACTGTTTGTACCACCTGACTACCTCAGCCAATCAATATGTACCACCTGACTACATCAGCCAATCAAAATGGCCTAGACTAGACTATCAAAATGGCTGATATGTGGATATGTCCATGCAGATTTTAAACGTCATGCTTCTATGAATATAATTGACTAAACAACTCAAAAGGCACTGGTAAATACATCCAGGTAGGTGAAGAATATGTTTTGCTTCTTTGCTTGTGGAATTAGGGTCTCATTTCATTTCCCCAGCTTTTATATATGGTTGGTTTTCACACCTGTACTGTAGTATGGGATGAATCTTTTATCTACATATAACTGTGCTATATTTCACAAGCTGGCATTGTTTGCCAAATATCAGGGTGTTCCATGCAGCAATAGTTTAAAACAGAAGTCGTTTTATATCAAATATGTTTTAATATATTTCACACTTTTGTCAGTTAAGTCTACATAAGGATATGCTGGTTGGTTGTTGGAGTTTTACGTCCTGGCAACATCTAAGGTGATGGTGTGCACTCATGGCGACTTTATAGTGGTGCCCTGCTGGGTGACCAGGCTGCCAGCACCATGACCTGATATCTCACTCAGTCACATTATCCTGACACTGACCCAACCAGTCCAACATGTAAATCACGATGATCACACACTAGCATTTTCCTCTAGGCTTACATTCACTGACCACCGAATCCTACTCGTTCACTAGAGTAAGTAAGCCTCTAGTTAGATCACCACTTAGATGCATTGTCCTAAGCTGTCCTGGCTCAACATATAATTACAGTGTGGTGGACTACCTTCTGGTCATGACGTACAACTATCACGGGAGCTGGGATGACGTCACAGGTCACCACAGTTCGCTCTACCCACATAGTGATGACGTAGGCGAGGAACTGCAGCTCAACCAGGTTTGTCTGGGTTCTTTATCTCATACCCCAGTCACACGAGGCCTGCGTTCGCTGACAATCGATTCGCGACATCAAAACGTCATCATTGTGCCCTCCTTACGCCCTCCGTAAGTGCTGGCGCCGCGAGGACACGAACCTCCCGGCATCCATTTCGGAGATGTTGGATGCAAAGAGGTTGCAGCTGCTGCACCTGCAACCTCCTTGCATCCTGTTCTGGCAGCACCATTCAAAACTGGTTGGGGTCCTGGCACCGACCTGGTGCCGACCTGGCACCGACCTCTTGGTTGGCAAGTTGCAGGCGACATGGCACCGATCTGGTGCCGACCTGTCGGCGCCAACACATGCGATGCCACACTCACTGTGTGGTTCGGCGCCGCCCTTTCCCCAACCCGGCGCCGACCTGCCGCCGACCCAGCGCTGCCCTGGCAGTGACCTAGCACCGCCCTGCCACCGCCCTGGCGCCGACCTTGCACCGATGAATATATTGCTTACAAATTACATGACTTGAGAGAGCAGAGAGCTATGTATGGCTCCAATACGAAATATGTTGTATCTGGTTTTAACCCGAAATGGTTGAGGTTCACAATCCCATATCGGATACATTGAAATCTAAATGTCTCTGAAAACCGATGGGTTTTCTTCATACAACATGTAAATAAACGAATAGTAACCCTATAAATAGTTTTCTTTTCCCCCTCTTACTGTGAGTATTAATAGATTTATATTGCAGTATTAAAGTCGCCGGGTATACCTCACCCAGATACAAGCGAATCCAACATCAAAAGCTCTCCAAAAATGTCTTTGCTTAGTTTTTTTTGTTCATGCATCTGAACATGTGGGAAGAGAGTGTTGAGGTCTGTGATGCATGAATGACATCATAGTTGGGATTCCCTCATCACATGACCTAGAGGGGTTCCCTCTACCCAGATAGCACACAACCGTCGGGCCGTCGTCGGCCCGGCGGCGGCTGCGCCGTCGGCCCAACGGTGGAAACCGCCGTCGGGCCGACGTTGCTTTGCCCAACCTCCCGCCGTCAGCTCGACGGTGTCTGCCGCCGTCGGCCCGACGGCACCCGCCGCCGTAAGCCCGACGGCGGCAAACGCCATCGTCCCGATGGCAGTTGCCGACATAGGCCCGATGACGGCGTCGGACCTACGGCGGCAGCCGCCGTCGAGCCGACAGCGGGAGATTGGACAAAACAACGTCGGCCCGACGGCGGAAAACGTTGTAGGCCCAACACAATATATTTATTCAAGATTAACAGAAAACCTTATAAATTTAATATAATCTTTTTGGTAAAGTAGTTTTCTATATGTGTACCAAGCGATTTGTTTCTACATGGTTTTAGAGATATTTCACTTTTTCAGTTTGGGTTAGGGTTAGGATTAGGGTTAGGGTTAGTGAAAAGTGATATATCTCGAAAACTACACAACCTATTAACAAATCGCTGGGTAAACATCTTTACCAAAAAGATTATATTAAATTTATAAGGTTTGCTATTAATTTTGAATAAATATATTGTGTCGGCCTGATGGCGTTTGCCGGAAAAAACCAAGATGGCGGTGCTTCGACAACATTCCGTACCGGATAATATGATTCAAATCGTATTAACACAAATAACTCCATTAATATGTCGTAATAAATTACAAAACTTTTACAAAATAATTGAAACATATTAATAATAAAACCTGTTAAATAATTCCTTAAAATTCCTGCGATTTCTGGAGTTATTTGTAGAAAAAGAACGCTGCTCAATGATCGCATGTCCTCCACTGGCGACTCAAAGTCGAACTGTCAACATTCCGTACCGGATAATTCAAATCATATTAACACGAATAATTCCATCAATACGTCGTAATAAATTACAAAACTTTTACAAAATAATCGAAACATATTAATAAACAAACCTGTTAAATAATTCCTTAAAATTCCTGCGATTTCTGGAGTTATTTGTAGAAAAATCACGCTGCTCAACGATCGCACGTGTTCCGCTGGCGACTCGAGCCGGAAACCAAATTTAAAGAACTGTACATGCGCGGATCACCGCCGTCGCCCCGACGTTGGCTTGACAGTGGCCCAAATGTGCAAAACGATTGAAAACCAGCAGCGGGCCATCACCGTCGGCCCGACGTTGGCTCGACGGTGGCCCAAATGTACAAAATGAGTGAAAACCAGCGGCGGGCCATCACCGTCGGCCTGACAGTGGCTCGACGGTGGCCCAAATGTGCAAAATGTTTGAAACCAGTGGCGGACAACCACCGTCGGCCCGACGTTGGCCCAAATGTGCCAAAGATTGAAACCCAGTGGCGCGACACTACCATCAGCCCGATGTTGGCTCGACGGTGGCCCAAGTTTGCAAAAGATTGAAACCCAGCGACGGATCACCACCGTCAGCCCGGTGGTGGCTCGACGGTGGCCCAAATGTGCAAAACGATTGAAAACCAGCAGCGGGCCATCACCGTCGGCCCGACGTTGGCTTGACGGTGGCCCAAATGTACAAAATGAGTGAAAACCAGCGGCGGGCCATCACCGTCGGCCTGACAGTGGCTCGACGGTGGCCCAAGTGTGCAAAATGTTTGAAACCAGTGGCGGACAACCACCGTCGGCCCGACGTTGGCCCAAATGTGCCAAAGATTGAAACCCAGTGGCGCGACACTACCATCAGCCCGATGTTGGCTCGACGGTGGCCCAAGTTTGCAAAAGATTGAAACCCAGCGACGGATCACCACCGTCAGCCCGGTGGTGGCTCGACGGTGGCCCAAATGTGCAAAATGATTGAAACTCAGCGGCGGGCTACCACCATTGGCCCGACGGTGGCAAATATGTGGTGACGGTGCGACCAATAGCAGACGTCGGCCCGACAGCTGTGTGCTGTCTGGGTAGAGGGGTTCCATGGCAGCCATCAAGATGGCAGCCACAGAAAGCTCTCAATTCAACTTTTAAACTCTATTAATCCACATGATTTAATAAATTATTCACACAAAAAGTAGCTGGTTATGACAAATAAACATTTGAACTTTATATTTAGCATTTTAGATTGCAAATTCTAACATTTTTCTGTCAGTGCTGCTGGACTAACTACAACACAACAGGAGCAACCAATTTCAGCACTCTCCCCCCAAGTATACAGTTACATAAACTGAAAACCTGCCAAGGTATGCTTGGAAAGCATTTGTCGTAGTATGGTTCGTATCTCAGCAGCCTATACCGGGTCCGTTTAATGTTTGATTATCCGATGCACCCCCAGACTCCACTGGGGTTTGCAACATGTGTGAGTGCATGTGTATAAATGTGTGTGTGTGTATATATATATATATATATATATATATATATATATATATTGGGTTTGGAGCATGTGTGAGTGCATGTATGTGTGTATATATATATATATATATATATATATATATATATATATATTCAGAAGGGTCATTAAGGCTGAATTACATTAATAGACAAAGCTTGACAACAATGGCCCTCAGACATGCTTGCGTCCTAAATAACTGTTAAAAGAATAAGTTGCACTGCAAAGGGGCATGTGATATGTCACGGCCCACCAGCGGGATGTCCAATGGAAGGTATCCATGCCAAAAGTAGCCAGATAGCACACCACACAGCTACATACAAGCCTATATGTAAATAGGAGTAGGCTAGTCTAGTAGTAAGAGTAGAACAAATAAAACACATATATGCCAAGAAAATCCAAAGAAATTAACATAAACTACTAACCAGACCAACCAAGTATCTATCTGCTACTGAAATGCAGCTTAAAAGGTAACAACCGTAGATATATGAATCTTAAAAGGTAACAACCGTAGATAGATGAATCTTAAAAGGTAACAACCGTAGATAGATGAATCTTAAAAGGTAACAACCATAGATAGATGAATCTTAAAAGGTAACAACCGTAGATAGATGAATCTTAAAAGGTAACAACCGTAGATAGATGAATCTTAAAAGGTAACAACCGTAGATATATGAATCTTAAAAGGTAACAACCGTAGATAGATGAATCTTAAAAGGTAACAACCGTAGATAGATGAATCTTAAAAGGTAACAACCGTAGATAGATGAATCTTAAAAGGTAACAACCGTAGATAGATGAATCTTAAAAGGTAACAACCGTAGATAGATGAATCTTAAAAGGTAACAACCGTAGATAGATGAATCTTAAAAGGTAACAACCGTAGATAGATGAATCTTAAAAGGTAACAACTGTAGATAGATGAATCTTAAAAGGTAACAACCGTAGATAGATGAATCTTAAAAGGTAACAACCGTAGATAGATGAATCTTAAAAGGTAACAACCGTAGATAGATGAATCTTAAAAGGTAACAACCGTAGATAGATGAATCTTAAAAGGTAACAACCGTAGATAGATGAATCTTAAAAGGTAACAACCGTAGATAGATGAATCTTAAAAGGTAACAACCGTAAATAGATGAATCTTAAAAATGATAGCACACCTCTACTGTTAATGTATGTTTGGGTGTTTTTTTTTTGTGAAAGATAAAATTTCTGTATCCATTAACAACTCTTTTTAACCAGCTCATAAATGTTTTTTTTGTTGGGGTTTTATGTCCTAGCAACATATTTGGTCATATGAGACGAGTACCAAATTGTGACAGTGTGCACTCATGTCGTTTTCATAGTGCTGCCGTATGGAGGGAGGCATTGGTACAAACTACTGCATGTAGGTTGACATTTTGATGTTTACTATTGTAGCCTTCATACTACCACGTGAATGTTATTCACATTTATTCGTATATGTACCCACTATGGACCGCTTTATGTAACTGCCATAAGGCCAGATAATAAAATATAAAATTTAAAAAAATGGTGATCTGTGCCTGAAAAATGGTCCACCCCTGAATTCTTTTTCTTCTTTTTTATAATTTGAAAAAGAAAATTCTAACTGACACTAGAGAGCGACAAGTATCAATTTTGAAATCATTGGTTTGACTCAGCCAGGGTTTGAACCCAGGAGTTCGAATCACATGACCTACCAGAACGGGAGGCAGATGCTCAACTCTTTCGGCCATCACATCTGGTTACGTATTGCGTCTATGTCATACGGCAGACAAATTAAACAACTTTTTTTTTTAAACACGCCCGACCCTGATTTGTGTGATCAAAAGAACGATCACCAACTTTTAAAAAATTGTTCTTTGGCGTAATCCTTTTGTTTTGTTTGTTTGTTGTTTTACGTCCTAGCAACATATAAGTTCATATCAGGACGGGTGGCGTACGTAATGCCGAGTCTAAAATAAAGCATTGAATTGAAATTGAATAGATGTGGAGCCTCCGGTACTATCTCTCTGTGGGAGCACCTCGCCACAAGCTGATCGTCGGCGTTGGAACCTACGGGATGAGCTTCACACTGGCTGACAGCCACGAGCATGACCTCAAAGCCAGCACTGTAGGCGCAGGAGAGCCAGGCCCCTATACAAAAGAGGCCGGAATCCTCGCTTATTATGAGGTAAGGAGAACTGCCAAACAGGGTCTTGTCAACCACTTTTTTTCTAAACATCTCGAAATTGTTTTATTCACAAGAAAATTCACTGATTCAGTGATTATTTTGCATAGGTTGCATTAGCTAATGCACCACTGTCTAAAGTTGGATACAGTACAACCCCGTTAAGCCAAGCTCGGTTAAAGTTGCATGGTCCGATGGCCTTTGAATTTTTGTCTTATTTTTTAGATAACTATATCAAATTGATCGTTACAAGCTACTAATCATTAGTCCGGAGTGATTTTGATTAAAGATGATTAGTTTTGAAGTAATCTGAGCTGAAAGAACCAAAAATAATTTCGACAAGCTTGTCAAAAGTCCTGTGGCTATGACCCAGATGGTCATCTCGCAGTGACCACGTGATGTGAGATGACCTGGAACCTGCCAGGACTGTAGGTAGGTATTTCTGGTTGGATGAGGCACATTCTGGGAACTGATTAGTGCCATAGGCCCATGGCACTAGGGTTTTTAACTAAATATAATGTGTGTGTGTTGTCTGCTTGTGTTTGTCTGTCTATGTATGTATGTATCTGTGTGTGTGTATGTCTGTGTGTGTCTATCTGTGTGTTTCTGTGTATGTGTGGGTGTGTATGTGTCTGTCTCTGTCTGTCTGTTTCTGTGTCTGTGTGTATGTGTATGTATGTATGTGTGTGTCTGTGTATGTCTGTATGTGTGTGTATCTATGTGTAGGTATGTGTATGTATGTGTGTGTGTCTGCCTCTGTGTGCGTCTGTCTATGTGTCTCTGGCTGTGTGTGTCTCTCTCTCTGCAAAGGCAGGTCGGTTTTATGTGTGTATGTGTGTTTCTATGTCTGTGTGTGCTGTCTGTCTGTGTATGTCTGTGTGTGTATGTATATATATATATATATATATATATATATATATATGTGTGTGTATGTATGTCTGTGTGTGTATGTGTGTATGGGTGTGTTGGTATGTGTGTCTGTGTGTGTATGTGTGTGTGTCTGTGTGTGTATGTATGTGTTTGCATGTATGTGTGTGTATCTGCCTCTGTATGAGGGTGTCTGTGTGTGTCTCTCTCTCTGCAAAGTCAGGTCGGGTGTATGTGTGTCTGTGTATGTCAGGTGTGTGCATGTCTGTGTGTTTATGTGTCTGTGTGTGCTGTCTATGCATGTATGTCTGTGTGTGTCTATCTATGTGTGTCTGTTTGTGTGTGTCTGTGTGTATATATATGTGTGTGTATGTCTGTGTGTGTATGTATGTGTGTGTCTGTGTGTGTCTGTGTGTGTATGTATGTGTGTGTCTGTGTATGTCTGTCTGTGTGGGTATCTGTGTGTGTATGTATGTGTCTGCCTATGTATGTGTGTGTCTGTCTATGTGTCTCTGTCTGTGTGTGTGTGTCTCTCTCTGCAAAGTCAGGTCGGATGTATGTGTGTCTGTGTATGTCAGTTGTGTGCATGTCTGTGTATTTCTGTGTCTGTGTGTGGTGTATGTGCATGTCTGTCTGTGTGTGTCTATCTATGTGTGTCTGTGTGTGCCTGTGTATATGTATGTGTGTGTATGTCTGTGTGTGTCTGTGTATGTATGTATGTGTGTGTCTGTATGTGTATGTCTGTCTGTGTATGTGTGTGTATGTATGTGTGGGCATGTATGTGTGTGTCTGCCTCTGTCTGTGTGCGGCTGTCTATGTGTCTGTGTGTGTGTCTCTCTCTGCAAAGTCAGGTCGGGTGTATGTGTGTCTGTGTGTCTGTGTATGTTGGGTGTGTGCATGTCTGTGTATTTCTGTGACTGTGTGTGCTCTCTGTGCATGTCTGTTTGTGTGTGTCTATCTATGTGTGTAGGTATGTGTGTGTAGGTATGTGTGTATGTCTGTATGTGTATGTGTGTGTGTATATCTGTCTGTGTGTGTATGTTTGTGTGTATGTCTGTCTCTGTGTCTCTGTAAAGTCAGGCCAGGAAACACAGACACATACACACACACAGACACATCCACCTCATTTCCCCTTCCCCTCTATGGCCCTGCACAGTAGGCCTACTTGGTTGGGGGGGCTAATGAGGTCATGAGATTGGCCTAGTTGGTTAATGGCCTCCCTGCATAATGGGTGTTTCAAAGTGAGTGTCTAAAGGGGTGAGTTTATAAATTCACTGGTTATTCTGTATACACTGTCCCAAATCATTACCTATTACACCAGTATCTAAGTTGGATATATAGGATCAAATGTAAGTAGTTGTTTTAATTTTGACAAAATTATATTTCATCGGACCATGCAACTTTAAACCAAACGATCGGTTAATCCAAACTTTTTCGGCGCCCCGGCAAAATACTACCATTTATCATATAAAAAAGTTGGTTAAACCAAAGTATCGGTTAATCCAAACTAAATTGTCAGCCCCAGGCCACTTCTGGTACAGTTAAACCAAATTGTCATGTGGTTTTAAGGTCATCTGAGACTTTTTTATATGATAAATGGTAGTATTTTACCAGGTCGGCGAAAAAAGTTTGGATTAACCGATCGTTTGATTTAACCGAGGTTGGTTTAATTGGGTGAAACTGTATATACATAAAAAAAACAATAATCATAGTGTCCACATACATTGTACATTCATAATGCATCCCCGTTTTTGCAAAAGCCAAGTCAAAGTCAAAGCTCGGTTAAACCAATGATCGGTTAATCCAAACAAATTTCTAGGGTCTCTTCAAGTTTGGTTTAATGGGGTTATACTGTATATAGAATCAAATATCGGTAAGTGTTTTTGGTTTTGAATACAAAAAAGAAAATGCTTCATCGGACTATGCAACTTTAACGCCGTGTCGGCAGCACTGGCCATTATCACTACGCGTGTAAAGCGCATATGTATTAAAGTTGTTGGTTGGTTGTTGGAGTTTTACATCCTGGCAACATATAAGGTCATATCAGTATGGGTACCGACTTGTGGCGGTACACACTCATGGTGATTTCATAGTGCTGCCCCAATGGGAAATCAGGCCGTCAGCACCATGACCCGATATCCCACTCAGTCATATTAATTATCCTGACGCTAAGCTAACCAGTCCTTTCCCTATCCTATTAACGCCGAGCGCCAGGCTAGGAAGTGACAAGTATCAATTTGATAAGCCATTGCTTTGACTCGACCAGGCACCAAACTCCCGATTGGCCGCATGTGAGGCCTGTGATCTAGCGATTCAGGCATCGCACCGGTGACATGTGTTAAAAGAAGCTGCCTCTCTGTGTTTGCAGATCTGTGAGTTGTTGCAGGAAGGTGGGTGGCGGTCTGTGTGGGTTGAGGAGATGAAGGTGCCTTATGCATACAGAGGCAACCAGTGGGTCGGATATGACGACATCAACAGCGTCACTTTCAAGGTGAGACAGTGTGACAGTGTGTGACAGTGTGACAGCTGTGTGCTAGAACCAACGATGGCAGAGGTGATGGCCATCAGAACCAGTTTTAAGTTTAAATTCCTTGTCTTTAATTAGGTAGGCAGTAGCTAGGCTACTTCGATATCACTGGAAGAAAGTATGAAAATCATGTTATGTTTTAAGCATTCCTATTTCGGTGTATGCCTATGTTTAAATTTAAAATACCCAGAAAGTACTGTCGCTGAACTAAAGCTTTAGTTTTTATTTTGATATCAAAATTACTTGGGCTGTTTTATAGTGTATATTAAGGGGAACCACACACCTAACCAATTCATAGCATCATGATATAGTCAGTACACATGTATGTATGCATAGGCCCTATGCAACATATAATCTCATAGGTGAATTATCCAACAATGCCATATATGTGAGTCTTGGAATGATTAATATTATTTCAGCTGACAGCTAGATGTTGATGACCATATAAGTTTACATATACAGTAAAACTCTAAATTGACCGACCTTTGGAACCACTTTAAGTGGTCCATTTATGGAGGTGGTCGGATTAGGAAGGTAAAATATGGCTACCATGCTATTGTTGGGACCCATATAAAGCGATCGATATAGGGGAGTGGTCGATCTGTGGAGGTGGTCAGTTAGAGAGGTTTTACTGTACAGATATTGTAAATAACTGCATTGTCATATAGCTGGAAGACCAGTGCCATGGCGCTGACAACATACATTATTCAATGAATAAACGATATCTACAACAAAAACAATCAGCCCCTTATAAAAAAAGAATTCTAAGACAGATAGATAGCATAAACAAAGCCAGCGTTTCTAAGGTGGCTTACTTGGGATTTTAGGAACTACGCCTTACTGTTTTGGTCGCTGTAGACAAAGAAATTTATTGTTGTTTATCATCAGGCAAAGAAGATCCTTGATATGAATCTCGGAGGGGCGTTTATCTGGAGTGTCGAGATGGATGACTTTAGCGGTCGCTGTGGAGGCGGAAGATATCCCTTGCTGTCCACCATCACCGGGATCCTCAGACCAGAGTCAATTCGACAACATCCAACACTCGGCCACTCCCAGCCAAAGTACACCGCTGTCGAAAAACAGCCTTTCAAGCACATGCCCAGCATTGAGAAGAACAACTACTTCCACAAGGACATCGATGATCTCCAGCACCTCCAAACCAATGGTTTTGCACATGGGCAGCAACAACACTTGCCTTGGTCACCATCCATGCTGAAGTTGGAGCCGAACCCAGGGAGGAAGCTGAGAATTGGGTGGAATGAGTGGCTTACCAAACCAAAAGTGGGCCAGCCGAACCAGCGGATCCTCATCAAGTCGCGGTGGCCGCTTCGCCAGAAGTGGCATCGACTACCCGGCGGGAAGGCCAGTGAGGCTCGTGCACTGCCACCACTCGAGCAGAACCAGATGCAGCGGGTCTCCTTCATCCCGAGCGATTGGGAGGTCTTGCGGGCAGTGCAGACCCTGGAGAATGAGATGCTACCAGCAAGAAAGCAGGACTTGGGCATCTTGCTGGAGAGCAAGCAACAGGCGGAGTCTAGCTCCAGCTCCGAGGTTGTACATGCAGCGAAGGAAAGACCTTTCGACCGAAGGACATTTTCCCTGGAAGACTTCGAAATTGTGGATTCGCACTCAGATGTCGCTGGCAGATTGTTGTTCCATAAGGAAAACCTGGGTGATGAGGTTATGACGGAGAATCCGGAAGAACATTTAGAACATGACACCCAGATGCTCATGGCAGAAACCAGTATCGACTACACGCCCACAAAAGAAGCTATTACCCAGTACTCTTTCAGTCCAGAAGCAAATACATATGAACTGCAAATGGCTAGATTTGAACCGGCAAGCTGGGAGACTGACCAAGGAAAAAGTAAGTTACCCAATTCTGAAGTCTATATTCAAAGTGATAATTAGAGGGGTGTGTTATTGCCTTTTATTGACTGAAGATATATTAATGAATTCAATGGCTCTTTACCATCAAGATATAAGTTAGTAATTTGTCAGTTTTTGCGGCCAATGTGAGTCGACTTAGATGAGGCGAACTAGTTGAGGCGATTTAAGGCCCGTGTGTGAACGGGGCTTAATACACAGCAGTGGAAATCCAAATTGGCAGAGGCGGGGTCACAGGGAATCGAACCACTACCTTCAGATTAGGAGTATGACCTAGAAAAAAGTCAGACACTCTAACCACTCCGCCACAGAGAACACCACTGTACAGGATCCAGGTAACAGCAACCAGTGTCTTTGGGGGTGATGAAAATTGGAAATATTGCGCCAGAGCAGGAATCGAACCCACATCTCTTGTATTCCGGGCTAGTGTGCTCATCATTACACCATCTAAGATCCCTGATGTCACCACCCTACCCATGCCTCCCTTTCTAGGTGGTTTATTGCAGCAGATGTAAGGGCAGACAACTACAATTCTTGTAGCTTCTATTTTTTCGGTCTGTACCACCTCATATAATTTATTAAGCCAATATTATCAATTAATAATACTCTCATCTAGAATTGTATTTACCTTGACCACAAATTATATGATTGTGAGTTTCTTAAATTCATAACTGTCTATTGACACATAATTGATCGTAGGCCCTATGCTTTTACATTATATCAAAGAAACCTATAATAATAAGACGGCTCATTCAGCCTGTACTGTGTAATCAAAATGATCAAACGCATCACTTGGTGTGCTGGCTGTTCTCTTGGTTAAACAGGTGCTATATTATATGTATAAATGTATATATATGAATGTGAAAGATGTGTGATGATGGCAATGATGATGATGATGATGATGATGTGTATTTGTTCATAGCAATTTCATATTGATGTGTATTCATACTTACCTATCTGATGTATAATATAATTGTATGTGTTTACATGTGAAACACCAACCAGCAGCCGGGCTGATCAAACCCACCACAAGGTGGCACTCTGAATTTTACATTACCATGGGAGAGATAGGGAGTGAGCCGTCTTAGTATTATAGGGTCTTTGATTATATGTAAAGACGATGGCTGAATAAAAAACAAACAATTCTTGCCGTGAATATGGCCTATGCTGCCGACACGGCGTAAAGAAACCACCAATCTATCAACCTATTTTTCCTTCTAGATCCAACTCCCTTGACATGTGACTCGACAGGCCCGACCGCTGACCCAGCGTCGTGCGAACAGTACTACGTGTGCACGGTGTCGGCGGACCAGCGATGGACAGTGGTGCACATGTCGTGTCACCATGGTTACGGCTTTAATGCGAGGCACCGAGCCTGTATGCGGGGTCACAGATGTAGTGAATGAAGACCGGTGTGGTGGTTTCAGCGGGTTCCCGTGCTCAGAGGTGTCCCTCGCTTCTGCGCTGCTTCTGCGCATGCGCGGATTTCGCATCAACTCGGGTCACCTGAGCCACTTATTGGCGCATGCGCATATCCTACAAACTCGGGTCGAATAATCGAATACGCTTCTCCGCGCTCGGGTGGACAATCTTTTTTTTTTTTTTTTAATAACCGATAAAAATACAGCAAAATAGGATTTAAAGTATTTTATGATGGCCCAGTTTACCGATATTTCCATTTAATTAATCTAAGTTATTCTTTTTATGCACATGGCACGTGTATTTGTCGACTCCACTCGCCGTGTTCTATTTGAATTTCTGACGACTCGGATGACCCGAGTCGCCCGGGTCGTGTTAATCGATTACGGCCCGTTGATGCGAAATCCGCGCATGCGCAGAAGCAGCGCAGACGCGAGGGACACCTCTGAGCACGGGAACCCGCTGAAACCACCACACCGGATGAATAAACCACCCAACCACCCAGCCCCCATTCTAAAGCTGCATAGTCCAATGAAAGCATCGACTTCCCTAAACCAAACCACTTATCTAGATATGATTCTACATATCCAATTTAGATATTAATGCACTTATTAAAGTTGTATAGTCCTCTGCTTTTGAGTTTCTGTCATTTTCTGAGATAAATATATTAGGTTGGTCATTATAATCTACTTTACTTTAGCTTTAAGTAACTTTTATTTTAAATGGCTAAGTTCTGAGATATTTTAAGTGCAAACGTAGAACTTTTTTACCAGCACACCAAAACTCTGACACCATAGGCTTCTGCAGTAACATATTCTATCAAATTGACTTAGTACGTCCAAGCAGAAATAAAAGCTTGAAGTGCATCTGGGTCTAAGTTGGATATGCAGATTCAAATCGAATTGAGTGTTTGGGTTTTGAAAATGTTATGACTTCATCAGACACAGCTTTTAGCAGTTTTACTACAGAACAAAGGGGCCAAAGAGGTACAGACTTTCCTAAGTTCAAATTTACATAAATTTCTTTATGTTTACTGTAGAAAGATTATATGGCAACCATGTTCAAGTTCCATTCAAGCTCCTTTCATTGCTACATGCTCCATTGAGATAACATGCATTGTAAAGAAAATCACATGTGCCTAAACTATGTTTCACAGATTATGTGCTACAAACGTTGAATTGCTGCAACCCCGACGCATTTTTAACAGTTTAAAAATAAATGTAATATTAGGGGTAGGCGATTTTTCAGGCACGGGTGGGGACGATCACCAATTAAAAAAATACATATATATTTGGCATAATATGGGGGCTTGAGTTCCTCAGATCTTTGGAGTGTGCATCAAACTCAGCTGCAATTTGGTCGATACTCACCAAAAGTCTCTTGGGTATGAAAACACCATATCAGGAAATAACTGCTTACTATTGCATGTATATCTCTTACTACAAAGCAATGTGTAAAGCATATAACACACTATGGTAAAGCTAAGTTACAAGGCTCAGTCGATCCTTCCTCTGTTAAGGTATGCACAGCACAGGTGTATGATATGAGTAGAGTGGAAAACCCCATATCTACCCAACATCACCCCAACCCCAAGTTTCTCTCTGTAAAATTGAATCGATAAAGTGCAGTTATTTCTAATATTAGAAACCTCAGCTTCCATAGCTTTTTGTTTTTGCATGCGTTCAAACACTGCTAGAGTGTGGCAATATGCGTTGCGTTAAAAATGTGAAGGATCGATATGTAGCTATGCTTAATTCCATAAGCACGAAAATATTCTGTAGCAATCCACTATCATGACCTTTACTAATAACATGTAGGCCCATCTAATAATATTGCTATTATTTTATGCTTTGGGATTTTATACTTTTTTACGATTGGGTATATTTATTATTATACCTTTTTTAACGGCACACCACAACATCGTGGGGAAGCGCATTACATCTGTATAAGATTGCCCACCTGCAAAACCAAGTTTCATTGTGGTATATGCCCTAATATGGTATATGCCCTAATATTGATTGGGGGGAAATATTATTCCTTTATATAGATCCGTATTGTGACACCTGATTGCTTAAAACTGCATAAGCATATTCAGTGCTAAACGGAGCGACCCAACCAGCCACGGTTGCAATCCAACCAGCCATGGTTGAACTCGTTTGAACTTGCCGGAAATAGACTTTCCTCTTCTCTTGTTCGCGAGAACTCAGTGAGGTAGATTAGTTATCCGCGTTATTGATATATTATAGAACAGAAATACTTGACAATAAACATTAACTTTGTTATTACTATAAAATGATATTTATTTCAATTATCATAATCATGTGTTGTGTTCTTTTTTATTTATTGCAAATGGCGGCCCCCATAAGGGGCGGCCATTTGCAATCGAAAAGAACAGCTCTGATTGGCTCAAATTATGGAAAGATCACATTATATTTTAGTAGTTTCTTGTTCAGACATAGTTACACATATATGTATCTTTTGCACAGATTAAAGTGCTTGAAGTATATTTTTAATTTATCAACATCGACTTCTGTTTAAATCACACAATATCAGGACTTAAAGAATGGGAAACTCATCCTGCAAGGGTATGCTAAATATGACCCAGTGGTCAGCCGTTTTTTGCTCCTTTCCTCACTGTGGACCCTTCTCTAAAACTGTGGCCAAGGCTCTTTGCATTGTTGTGGAACTGTCACTATAGGCTAAGAACATGCTTGATAGTCCAGGCTAGGACAGTAACTTTTTGTCCCACTTACCCTTATGGGCAAGTGAATGAATTGCCTACTTCCCCAAGCGGCAAAACTACCTGCGCAAGCACAAGTCAGCCAATTGAAACTGAAATCTGCTACTGCAGATCAGAAAAATAATGACTTGCCCATTCAAGCAGATCACCGAGAACTTCACCTTCCCAACCGAGTAAACTAGATGCCCCGGGCAACCCTTATTGTCCTACCATGAAATTTCTATATATTCCAGTTTATGTGGCCCTAGCTTCATCTAAGTACCGTCACGTGCTTGACAATAATGTTCTGCTGTCAGTGTAGGGTTGAAAGCAAGGCCCTGATTTCGTGAGTACTGTCAGTGTAAGACAAGCACATGCTTGACAGTAGGCCTATATCTTCTTTGTGTTAACTTATGCATGCCAGCAAGGTCATTGCTTCATCTGTCAATTCACGCGTGGCAGCAAGGCCATGCTTTCGTCTGAGCAGTTGTTTCATATGCTCGACAGTGTATGTCCTTGCTCTCAACTTATATTCTTGTGGTAAAGTATGAAGATTCACCAATAATGTATTAATTGCGTGTTCTAATAAATAAACCTACAAACATTCATAAATCAAAGCACAACAGTATTTTCCTTTCATTTATCACAACTGCATGAAATTTACTGCAATAAATAATTTGAATAACGGCTGTAATACTAATAGCTCAAATACCACACAAATCGGAAAGTTTACATTATATTGATGATATTGAAAAATTGGCTAATTGGTCAGAATGTGTTTACATTCAAATACAAATAATAATAACGGTTGGTTGGAGTTTTACATCTTGGCAACATCTAAGGTCATATCAGGATGAGTACTGACTTGTGACAGTGTGCACTCATGGTGACTTTAAAGCGCTGCCTCACTGGGAAATCAGGCTGCTGATCCAATATCCCACTCAAGTCACATTATCCTGACACTGAGCTAACCAGTACTTGCCATATCCTATTAATATCGAGTGCCAGGCTAGGAAGTGACAAATAAAGTGATTGGTTTGACTTGACCGGGAAGCGAACTGCCGACCTTCCGCATGCGAAGCCCGCGCTATACAAATAAGGCCATCGCGCTCGGTGATAACCGAACAGGATGGCCTGCCTGGACTCAACAATTCAGCCTATTCTATATAGACATACATTAAAAGCAAGTCTGTAACTGTGATAACAGCTAGAATTGTTAAATGGCAGCATCGTGGTATAAAGAGCTTCTTTCAAAAGTGTCATTATAGTAACATTAACGTAATTAGGTCATGGTGTTGTTGTAGCATCATGTAGAATGAAGACAAATGATGTGGTTGGAGAAATGATGTCATGAATTGAAAGGTGGCAGTGTTGTTTTACGTCCTAGCAACATCTGAGGTCATATCAGGACAGCTACTGACTTGTGACAGTGTGCACTCATGGTGACTTTATAGTGCTGTCCCACTGGGAAACCAGGCCGCCAGCACCATGACCTGGTATCCCACTCAGTCACATTATCCTGACACTGAGCACACCAGTCCTTGCCCTGCCCTAATTATGCCGAGCGCCTGGCTAGGAAGCGACAATTATAAATTTTAAAGTCATTGGTTTGACTCGACCAGGGTTCCAACCCACGACCCAACGATCTACCAGCACGGGAGACATACACTCTAACTCGTTCGGCCATACAGTAGGTAGCATTGTTCAAATAGGTTATCAGATTCATGACATAACCAACAATTCCACTTAAAGTGCATATTGGGTACATGTGTACTATTTTTGATACATACATCGAATGCAAAAAAAAGTAAATAACTCAATGATATTTTCCATCTCACTTTTATTTTACATCAGCACTTAACATAACTAATAATGTAAATATAGGTAACATCTTAGAAGCCCTTAAGATTTACTACTTTATTTCGTATTCGTCACCGGATTTAATTACTCTATTATTAAACAAATCAAATTACAAATAAGATCTGTGCCAACTTTTACTTTGTTGAATTACAGATTCTGTATTTTCTCTTGCAAAAGAGATATTTGGATTCAGGAAACTTCAGAAAAATAAAGCTAGCTGGAGAGAGAAAAAAGCTTTACATTCCAGCTACACTCGCTATGTGTGAAATTATCCTATCCTTAAAGCTGCACAGTCCGATGAAATATCAAATTTTCAAAACCAAACCAATTATCTAGATTTGATTTTGCATATCTAACTTAGATACTGATGCACTTATTAAGCATTTGTTTCTGCGTAGAAGGCAATACTGAATCAATTTAACAGAACCTGTCATTTGGCAAGCTTGCCAAAACTAATTTTCCATGTTTTGACTCAAAATATCTAAAAGGTTTACCATTTCAAATAAAAGTAACTTTGAACTAATGTAAAGTAGATACTAGTGATCAATCTAATATATTTATCTCAGAAAAAATACAGAAATTCAAAACCATCGGACTATGCAACTTTAAGCATTGACTAGTAGTCCTGAGAATAATCAGCTATGAGAGCTTATACACTTGTTCTGTAAACTGATACACCATTTTCACTACAGAACTCATCACATCTCCCCATCATTCTTTACATAATTCACCAACAATACCTTGGTGCTTGCATTGCTGACACATTGAATTCACACAGACTATAGACTAGCTTGGTTCCCCACCACAGTCGCATAGACTTTAGGCTTGGCAGAAAGTATTACGTCATCGGGACAAGTGTAGGTGTTCCTTCACGCATGTGCGACTCTGCATCAGAGCTGCATAGTCCGATGAAATATCAAATTTTCAAAAGCAAACCAATTATCTAGATATCATTTTACATGTCTTCACCCCCACCATAAAAGTTTGTTTGTTTGTTGTCGCTTGACGTCCTAGCAACATCTAAGGTCATATCAGGACGGGTACCAACTTGTGATAGTGTGCACATCATGGCAACTTTATAGTGTTGTCTCAGTGGGAGACCAGCACTCCAGTACTATATGACCTTAGATGTTACTAGGACGTAAAACAACAACAAACAAACAAGTACTATGACCTGATATCCCACTCAGTCACATTATCCTGACACTGAGCCAACCATTCCTTGCCCTATCCTAATAATGTCGAGCGCCTGGCTAGGAAGCAACAAGTATCAATTCTTAAGTTATTGGTTTGATTCGATCAGGATTAGAACCCTTGAATGCATGGGTTCAGATACCCCAATCTCCCAAAACAGGAGGCAGACGCTCAACTCATTCGACCATGCCGTCTGGTCCACCATAACATTGACAGAGACCTGACACAGGGATATGGAATGGGTGGAAACCAGTATGTCTCCAAAATAACATATTGTCTAAACACTTAATAAGTATTACAGTTTGTTTTTTTAAGTGCCTAAGCTTGATAAGAAACACAAATCTGAATAAACCTAACAATATTCCATACACATAGTCTGCAGCATGCCATTCACATTTGCATCAATCGGTCCATTTATGCAATCCCCTTTGCCGCATTCGCGTTCACAACCAGACATATGGAAGCACCACCGTGCATTTACATGCTTTTCCATTTTTTTGTCGCATTTGCATACCGCAGATATGGAATCTTAGTTTTAGGACTAAAGCTAAGATTACTTATATGCGGTATGCGAATGCGTCAACAAATCGAAAAGCATGTAAATGAATAGTGGTGCTTCCAGTTCCATACGTCCGAATGCGAATACAAATGGGAATGGGAATGCGGCAAATGGATGGACCCATGGACCGATCGGTGCGAATGTGAATACTGCTGCGTTTGGCATAGAAAACAATAGTAACTTTGATCTTCCTTCACAAATCTGGAGGAAAAACACCAAAAAATGTCATGGGTAACTTTTTTGGTGTTTTTTTTTTGTTTAACCATATCCCACCACAAAAAGTAAACATCGGCTATTGGCAGTTGGCATATATCTATTCCGCAAATACCACATTCGGGTGCCGCATACCGCGCATAAGGAATCTTAGCTTAAGAACACCAACAGTAGTTGTAAGGGGCACAAAATAACAATGTCAATGTGCAAAGCTTGCTATGCAAAATAAACGATGCATAGCAAATTACTTGTATAACATTTTTATGTGCACAACAATAACTTTGAAAAACTTCAAACGTGTGTAACATTTAAGAGGAATGTTTTGCAACTCGTTTTCATTTTTCTCCCAGGTAATTAGTAATTGACTCACTCAGCTTATTGACTAGCTCAACTTACTCTTAGTTTCAATTGTGGCAACATCTGACCATGTACTCTGTGGTACAGAATTGTGATTTAAGAAAGTCCAGATGGTATATTTCCATCGCAGATTCTAATGGTATTTATTTAATGCCAATGGCCATTTTACTGATACACATGCGAATTGTAGAGAACATAATTTTATGTGAATTTTCCAGGACAAATTATTACATGACCTCATCACACCCAGGTCTTTTAACTTGTTTGCATTTTATTATGTTTTTGAGTTCGCCATTTTTTTTATATATATATTAGGTTGATCATTATAAACTACCTTATTTTAGTTTGAAGTAACTTTTATATTTTAATTTGCTAACTTTGAAGATATTTGAAGTGACAACATGCCAAATTAATTTTAGCGGGGACTTCAAAATTCTAACACCAAAGTTCAGCAGTAAGGGGTAATATTAAATTAACTTAGTATCCCCTTCTATGCAGCACCAAATGCTTAATATAATAATGTTATATAAGTTAGTTAAAGGTAGGTTCAAAACACTACTGTGGACAGGCTCAAAACACTATCCTTAAGTTCAAAACACTCCCGTTAAGTTTAAAACACTACTCTCATGGTGCCGGCAGCTTGGTCTCCCAGTGGGGCAGTACTATAAAGTCGCCATGAGTGTGCACTGCCTGCCAGAAGTCAGTACCTGTTCTGAGATGACCATAGATGTTGCTAAGACGTAAAACAACAAAGAAACAATCAAAGACCGCAGCACCATCAGCGTAGTCTAATACATGGTGCAGTTGCTGCAGCACCACCAGAGTATACTATTACTAATACGTGGTGAAGACGCCGCAGTGCTATCAGCGTATACTACTAATACGTGCCAAAATCGACCCAGCACCATCAGTGTATACAAATATGGGGTGCAGACGCCGCAGTGCTATCAGCGTATACTACTAGTACTTGTGTCCTGATATGACCTTAGCTGTTCCCAGGACGCAAAACTCCCAATAACCAAACCAAATAGTATACGCTTCAAACACCACACCATGGTCAGCATACCAATATGTACCGGTAGGTTACATTTTGCGACATTACACTTACAGCCCCCACTGCCATGTTATGATAGTGTTTGAACTGGGTAGTGTTTTGGACGTATGTAGGGGTAGTGTTCTGAAGTTAACAGTAGTCTTTTGAATATAAGTTGAAAACACTACCGTGGTGTTTTGAACTTAGGTTGAAAACGCTACTGTAGTGTTTTCAACGGGGTAGTGTTTTGAACGCCCTACACCAGGACTATTCAAACACGATGGGGAAGAAAGTACTGCTCAAATGTAATTTCAACACTTTACCGAAAGCTGTGAGGAGCCTGCCATTTTCGAAAGTTTATTAGGCACTTCTTAAGTTTAAGGCAGGTTATTAATTAGAAGAAGTGTTTGTACCAAGGCAGAAATAAAAATCCTACTTATTTAAGGCAAGGTATTCGAAGGATTATAATGCCTGAATAATAGACATTTGTGCAATCAAAATCTTAATTTTCCTCCAGTACTTAAAATAATGTTGCATTATTTTTGGACGAAACCCACCAGATTCGTAAAAACATAATGCAAAAATATCGAAAATCTAACTTTATCTGACAAATACGTGAATATCCGATGAAAGTCTGATTATTATCTGACTGTGTACAAACAGTGCATACCACTTATGAAACGTCAGGAGCCAACCAATAGGATTTCAAATTTAATGGAAAACACATTTTCGGTTCCATGCGCAGGGCTCATGGGAACTCATCGGAAATGATTTCTTTTTGTTTCGTGAAATAAGTGATAGGAACAAAAGACTTACGGAAAATAAAATGTTGTTCCATTATTTTTCCAGCACGGTAACAACACTTTACGGGAAACGTTCATTACCACGAAATCCTATAGGTTGGAACCTATGTACATCTTTTGTGAGTAATCTTATGCTTGCGCAAAGACGATGGATCATTGAAGTCCTTGCTACAGACGTTACAAGAGAATGGTCGCTCTCCAGTATGGATGAATGAGTGATACTTCAGTCCCGATGACTTCCGGAATGACTTACCACATTCTTCACATACATATGGTTTTTCGCCAGTGTGCACTGACATATGTGCTTGAACACTTGCCTTGCACGAAAATGCCTTACCGCAGATGGAACAGAGACATTCGTTAATTCCTGAGTGCGTAGTCATGTGCTTCTGCAGTGAGGACAGGATGCGGAAAGCTGTCCCACATTGTTCGCATACATGTTCCTTCACACCGGTGTGTAGGAACATGTGTTTTTTAAGGGATCTCGGCAGACGAAATTCTTCACTACAAATAGGGCATTTTTCCCTGTTCTGTTCATCATGGGTTATGGCATGCCGTTGCAGATGTGAGAGCTTAGAGAAACCTTTTCCGCAATGTGAACACAAATGATCTTTACTAACATTCCCCTTGTGCAATATGAGATGACGCTGAAGCTCAGCAACACGAGTGAAACCTTTATTACACACATTACATTTAAAGGGTCTCTCTCCGGTGTGTCTATAATTATGTGTCCGCCAATCAAATGCCGTGTTAAAACCCTTTCCACACACTTCACAATTAAATGGCTTATCAATCTTGTGAATGAGCACATGTCTTTTCAGCTCACCATGAGTGCGGAATCCCTTCGGACAGTTCTCACATTTGTGCGGCCGCTCAAAAACTTCACGATGTGTTTCAAGATGTCGGTTCAAATGTCCTGTCCTAAGAAATTCCTTCCCACATTTATCACAAGCATAGAATTTCTCACCAGTATGTACATAGTTGTGGCACTTCAGCCTGGCTGCGGTGGCAAATCCCTTCCCACATGTAGGGCATAGATATGGCGTCTCACCAGTGTGATTGTAGCTATGTATCTTCAATCCCATCGAACTAATGTACCCCTTATTGCACACCGAACAATTGAAAGGTCTTTCCCCACCGTGAACATAGGCATGCTTCTTCAATTGAAAGCGCTCAGCAAACTTCTTGCCACATATTAAGCATACATGCTGCTTTTCACCTGTATGTGTTTTCATGTGTCGCTTCAGGCGACAGGTTGAGTTTGCTTTGTAACCGCACACATCACATACATGCATAAGCTCCCCATGCACATTACGTACATGGGCTCTTAGAATTGCAGCCTGATGGTATGCCTTTCCACACAGCGCACATTCATGTTGATTCTTATCTGACTGGCTTTGCATCCATTCAACATTAGATGCTTTGCTAATTCCCTTATCCCTCGCGGAATGCCGAAGTGACTTCCTACAAGTAGTCTTTGAGGATTTATCCATTAAAACTGTTGAGTTATTTAATTGCCTTCCAGACACAGCAGAAGAGGAGTTGCACCGAGTGGTTCCATGCTTTTGTAAACTTGAAGCCCAGGCGAAGCCTGCCATGCAGATGGAACATTTAAAAGGCCAAGTTCCAGTGTGGATGTAACTATGAGCTCTCAGATGAGCTGCCGTAGTGAAAGCCTTTCCACATGCACAGGTGTGTGATTTACAAGACCACTTCTTTAATCTGGATGGCGCCCCTTTCCTTCTATTGATGTGTTGTCCCTGGATATTTCTAACATCACTAATCTGCTCTGTTGTTTTATAACCAGCATTGCTATCTAAATAAGAAGTCGTCTTAGAACTGTCTTCTATGTCATACTCTTCAACATAGCCAATAGTTTGATCAGAATCAGATTCCTCAGCCCTTTCAATTGTTACAAGAGCCCCAACTGACAACTTTCTCAAGTCTGACTGACTTGCATGCATATCTGGAATGTCATCGAGACCACCTTCAATTTTTAGTTTAAATCCTATTTCTGCATCATTAAAACAATTGGTTATATCCACTGATTCAAACTTAATGTCTTCACCATGTTTGCATATGCTTTCCTCCATGCCATTTTTATCAGCCGATTCAGGAGTACTACTGAAGTCCGAATTTTGTGCAATTTGAACCGTACCAGACTTGGCATCTGAGCCAGGGAATGCTACAATACCTGAATTATCATTTTCAATACCATTAGTTGTGATGTTTGCAGAAAGGCCTTGGATATAGGCGGTTATATCAAAGTTACCTTTATCAGAGTTGAAGTTACCATTTCCATACGAAGCCATAGTGATACCAGTTAGTTCACTTAAATCAGGCTTGTTATCAATGATATCAGGTTCGATGTCTTGAACAGAACAATCTCCAAATGCGTGCAGTTCACTGGCTTGATTGGAAATGTTCTGCATTTTGGGAAGTGTCAATGATTCAACCATCTTCGATGGGCATAGCTTTATATTGGGTGCTGAACTGTAAACAGAGACAACACACCGGTACATAGCATACGCTGCTTCCATATGAGTTGTAGCGTGGGAATTAAAGCTTGATGCATATGCAAAACCCATCTCACATGATGAACACTTGATAGGCCATCTCTTAGTATGGCTAAAAGTGTGAACCTTCAAGTGTCGGGCGCGATTGAATTTCTTGCCACACAAGGGACATTTATGTGCAGTGCATTTCTTTCTGGAAGAGAGTCGCTTTAGGTAAAGTTGATAAGAAGGCACAGATTCATTCACATGGCTAGACAAAATGTGAGGTTTCTTGCTATTGTCAAGAACGCCAGCATTTACTCTTTGAACATGTTTAATTCCAGTGAAAGGTTTGTTCAATGAAAAGTGCATGCCATTTATCTTAGCTGAATTACCATCATTCTTGTTTGGACTTGGGCACGCCGATTTGAAATTGCTACCAATATGTTTTAGCATATGCTTTTGTAGTGTTGAAGCATAGGCATACCCCTTTCTACACAAATTACACCGATAGGGCCAATCTCCGGTATGGTCGAACGTGTGGGCTATTAAGTGTGACAACTTCTCAAATATTATGCCACACTTAGGGCACCTCTGAGCAGTTACGGTAGAGTTACATTTCCTTTGCAGGTGATTTTTCGCACTTGTGTGCAATGTATTTCCATTGTAGGTTTTTGAAGGTGAAAACGATTTCTGATTCAAAGGATTCTTGACATCCATGTCTGAGTCGATGGTGTGCTGATAGAGCACTATCTGGAATGTATTGTAACTGGTGCCTTATCTCTGTACTGTCCAACCATACACAAACCTGAAATAACAAGAGAAATATTAAGCGAGCAATAGCAATTTTAATTGTCGATGAATAGGGGTGCATGAATTAAATATATGAAACAAATCAAAAGAAAATGATATATATGTGGCAATATGTGATAAGCGCAGTATAGTGGCTAGATACAATATTCACCCGCACTCATAGTAGGGGTGACCCTAGATAAAAGATTCACCCGGTACTTGTAGTACACGGGTGAAGGACAACGTGGTGGAAATACGGGCGAAAATAGGTTTAGTATGGAACATGAACTAGAAACTGTGGCTCCAGTATCAAATAGCTACTCATATAGGCACAGAATTGGTGAAATGGGCGAGAATGCAAAAAGACAAGATGGCGGCTAGAGAACGCCGTCGATTTCACTTTTAAATTGCATTAAAGTATATGTTTTATTATATTTTCCAACTCAAAAGTAGCGGGTAAACATGAAGACATATACAAAGAATAAATGTTGCTTCTTAGATTGAGAAATTAGGCTCTCATAAAGACAGCTCTCATTAGCTTGATTTTTCGACCGTTTTTATATAGGCAGTGGCTACCCGTACGTGTAGAGTTGAAGTCTAGGCGTACGTGCGCATGTACGGTCGTTCCTCACGTATCTTTAGCAGTTGCTAAGCATACGTGACCGTACTGGTAGAATCAAAGTCTAGGCGTACATGCACATTGCTTAAATATATATAATAAATTAAGATTTTAATTTGGTGGAAATAGCCCTAACCCTAACCCTAATCCTACAGATGCGCGCAGAGCGCACGCACATACGCCTAGACTTCAACTCTACCTGAACGGTCACATATGGGTAGACACTACGTTTTATATAAGGCTGATCTTCACTCGTGTACTACAAGTACCGGGTGAATCTTTTATCTAGGGTGACCCGTATCCAGGGCCAGTGACTGATTAATGATTTGTACTGCATGGGTCACGGCCCAAGACCCAAGTTTGCAAGTATGCCTCCGGGTAGATAAAAGATTCACCCGGTACTTGTAGTACACGTGTGAACGACAACGTAGTCTAAATACGGGCGAAAATAGCTTTAGTATGGAACATGGAGTAGAATGTCTGCCTCCAGTATCAAATGGATACTTATATAGGCACAGAGTTGGTGAAATGGGAGAGAATGCAAAAAGACAAGATGGCGGCTGTAGAACGCCTTCGATTTCACTTTTAAATCTTATTAAACTAGATATTATATTATATTTTTCAACTCAAAGGTAGCGGGATAATAATAAGACATATGTAAAGAATAATTGTTGCTTCTTACATTGTGAAATTAGGCTCTCATTTCGTTGACCCGCTTTTCGACCGTTTTTATATAGGGTTGGTATTCACCAGTGTACTGTCAGTACCGGTGTCACAGTTTCAGTTCTCAAGCAGTTGCAGTTCTCAACATCGCTTCTGCGCATGAGTCAACATCTAAAGGCATCGTCTGCGCATTGTCAATGGTCGTGAGCAATCTTCACACAGAAAAAGTAAAATATCTCTAAAACCAAACCACCTAGAAACATATCGCTTGGTACACATATAGAAAACATGTTTACCAACACGATTATATTAAATTGATATGGTTAGGGTTCTGGATTTCTATTAATTTTGAATAATGTCTTGCACTGCGCGTACCGCCAAATTCAAGGCATTGTCAATGGTCGTGAGCAATCTTCATGCAGAAAAAGTTAAATATCTCTAAAACTACACGACCTAGAAACAAATCGCTTGGCATACATATAGAAAACATGTTTCCCGAAAAGATTATATTAAATTTATAAGGTTAGTCACACTGACACTATAGTGGTAGCGATTTGCGGCGATCGGCGATGGTTTAAATCGGGCTAATGTTGACACATGCGCAGACGATGCTTTGACGCATGCGCAGAAGCAATGTTGAGAACTGCAACTGCTTGAGAACTGAAACTGCGACACCGGGTGACTCCTTTAAAGGCTTTATCTAGCCTACGGGCTACAGTACAGGATGAATCATTGAATGTTTGAGCTAATCCGACAGATGACTAATAGTCAACAAAACGATACTTGTATGCACAATAGTTTGCCCTAATAAGCCAGACTGTTCACGAACAAAAATGCAAAACTGTCAGGTCAATGGATATGCTGTTCAACGCAATACGCCAGTAAATACTTACTAAACACGAAGCAACTTAACTCCGGTTTATCACTTCTCCCGCCATCAACACGACCATACTGGTTCCTGTGCATCGTTTCTTACTCTGCTTGAGTTAAACTGTAAATGACGTACAACACAACCCGCGCTTGTTGATCCGGCTCCCGCCCATGAAATGTGGATGATGTGAGTGATCCAGGTAAAATGTAGTGTGCGATATGTGGCGACGTGGACCAGTGTAGTAGGCGCACTGGTTGATATTAACCGGGCACCTATCCGTCTGTAACTATTGTCAGCAAGAAGTGACTGGAGACCAGTGTAGTCAACTGTTGTATATGGATATCATTAGATGGCAGCACTATATCTAACAGTAATCAGAGAGCGTGTTTATATACACGCTCTCTGCAATAATATAAGGCACTTGACTCAGAGAGCTTGTATCTATATACACGCTCTCTGCTTGACTCAGAACATAGAAATAGAAGCGGCTTTCTTTGCTCAGAACAATACTTTTTAAAGTTTGTTTTCACTCAAAGATTTGCGGGGGACACTTTATTCTTCTTCTTCTTTTCGTTCGCCTTCAATTACACTTGGAGCCCAGTTCTCATAATAAAATTGACACTTTATTTAGCATTATAATTTATATTATACATGGATCTTTGAAATATATACATCAATCAATATATACACCCTCTCTCATGCCTGCTCTCCATCCCTGCATGTCCGCCCCCCTGCCCATGGACCCCCTGACCCCCCACCCCCAATCCACATTTGACAAACAACTATTATAACGCAATGACTCGAGACCCACTACCACCACTGCATAACTACATCTTCAACCAGCAATGCACACAATATAAACCACTATGCATGCACAACATGGCACTATTTAAAGACTAACCGTTATTAAAACCAAATCTAACTGATATACAAACACAGCATATGATTTAACTACTAGTGTACATTACTGCACACTCTATCTTGATGCATATACCGTGTACTATGTTGAGTACCTATGCTGTACACCATGCAGCATAGGCTGCTCCCCCACTTTCTTTTCATGTTCAGAATGGGTTGTGCTGCACACAGTGCAACACATTCCACTTCCACTATGTACAGATCAAATGCCGACGAAGACATGTTTTGTGGCGGACGGGCAGGGGTGGGGGGGGGGGGGATTGTGATAATTTGGGGCACATTTGAATTGTGTTTCCACAAAGATGTTATTAATGAACTTGTCAAATTCGTTGCTAATATGTCTATGTTGCAAGCATACATTATTCTAGGTACAAGATTCACCCCGTACTGCTGCAGTAGGGGTGCAAACCAACCCTATGTAAAAGGTGGCGAAAATGCGGGTCAAAGAATTGAGAGCCTAATTTCACAATCTAAGAAGCATCATTTATTCTTTACATATGTATTATTAAGAGCCCGCTACCTTTGAGTTGAAAAATATTATATAATATCTAGTTTAATAAGATTTAAAAGTGAAATCGACGGCGTTCTGCGGCCGCCATCTTGTCTTTTTGCATTCTCTCCCATTTCACCAACTCTGTGCCTACATGGGTAGCCATTTGATACTGGAGCCACAGTTTCTAGGTGATGTTCCATACTAACGCTATTTTCGCCTGTATTTATATAAGGCTGATCTTCACCCGTGTACTACAAGTACCGGGTGAATCTTTTATCTAACATTATTCACACAAGTACATTGACGTTAATAGCATTATCAGCTGATCATGTAAAATATAACAACACTGTTCAATATATATAGGCCTAATACCCAATACTTTCACAATAATTAGGCCGGTTTTATCATCACATAATAAAGCGAATCGCTTAATGACTGAAAACACCTGAGACCGAAAGACCAGTGCCTTGGCATTGACAAATTTGATATTTAATATAGATATATACTTCGCTAAATATAGGCCCTATAATAAAGATGCAAGTTTGTTAAAATCAAATCACATTAAATACATAGGCCCTGGGCATATATGTCTTTTTCATGCAATATAGTAGGCCTAATAGCCATACCAGTATTAGGCCTACGCCAAAATAGCTAGTTGAAATCATCTGTTTGATGATTTGCCTATATCAAAGTTTGCAAGCTTGCTTTGATATAGCAACCACTATCTCTTACTATCTAAACCTAAGATGGTGTAGTAAAGTCGAATACATAATGTGTGTATATGTCACTTTAAAAATCATAACCACTTAACAGTTTTAATAACCCCCCCCCCCCCCCCACACGCAAAATAATTAATTCCCCCCCCCCCCCCCCCAGAATAGATGGGCAACCTGCCTCGCACCCCTACCAAACTCAGCCAGTCATTCAATGGACTCGTCCACTTCCACTCTATCCCGCCACACACAAGCCAACCTTGAACCCACCCCGGCCAAACTGGACACCATCGCGCTTCACTGAAGACACAATCAAAACAAACAAAAACAGCCACACTGAAAGAGGAAGGTAAACCTTCAACTATGGCTCCCGGGAAAGAGGAATTCGAAGGCAAACCCAACTCCCAGACCCAGAGAGACGAAGAGGTGGCATTTTGGAGTAAACTGCGGAAGTTGGAGTTGATTAATTCCTCGTGGAAGTTTTACGAAGGCACCAAGAAAAGCTCTGGTGCGGTCGCCGCCGGACTCGTCGTGTTGGAGAAGGGAGTTTATGTGGCCAGTTTGCCGGCCTGCCTCGCCGCCACCAAGTGGGCCGCGGCCTACCCAAACACCGGTAGGTCCACCTTGAAGAATAAGGATCCTGGCAACTGAGAAATGTTACGCAAGATTGACACTGACAGTGATAAGGTTGAGCTTTAATTCTACAACTCTTGTTCACCTACTAGTCTAGTGACCTGTCACCCTGACTCACTTACAACCTCCTACACAGACCCATATTATAACTTCTGCTTGTTCTGTCAACATCAGCACCTACATCATCAGTTAGTACATCCCATTGAACCTAAGTCCTATGGGTGTTACACACAGCTCAGAGGTGAACTGCTTCCTTTGGTATCTCTAGAGTGAGTGTGTGGTCTTTCCAGCAAGTGCAAGGACTACAAGGGTGACTGGGCTCACACAGCCAGCCAATCAGATACCTCTGCAGCCTGGGAGGGGTGGCACCCATGAGGGGCACCTGTCACTCAACCCCAGGGCAGGTGGTGTCCCTAATGTATGCAGAATGGCTGGGTGCGCTTACCCAGATTGTCCTATGGTAACAAGTAGTTGTCATACAGTTACATTAAACAATAATACATGTCCCTCTCCCTTTTGCACTCTTCCTGGTGCATGGGGGGAACATTCTGTAATTAGTAACCGTATCTTAATATCTGGCCATCATACCGCAATCCCGGTCACTGTGCGTAATAACATTTACACATAGTTATTTCCATGTCACACAGCGAGTATGCACACATTGCATCACTATTACATAACAATGGTCCCCACCTCCGTTCTTTGAGATTTTTATATGATTCCAAGCTCGGCTATCACAACTGAAAGACCGTATATTTTTCCAACCTCATGATGTGCCTCACTGGCTGGCTCAACTGAATTACTTTTTTTTCTTGAAGATTTATACTGCCTATCATGGATAAGTCTGAATAGACTTGTTTTCACCATTATATATAGAGATTTGGTCTATAGAAAGGCCAGGACTACACTTTTACCAACCCAAGGGATTTTTAACCTCCCACGCCACAATCCACATACTGTGGCATAGACCAAATGGTATGAGAGCAACTGGCCTTTGATGACGCTGTAAGTTATACACAGTTATAACACAGCGGTGGAAATCCAAATTGGCAGAGGTGATGGCATGCCAGGCATGGGGAGGCAATTGTGGGGACAGTGTGTGGATTATGAGTCTAAAGTACTACTCTAGTGTCAAGTCCTGATTTGATGTTGTGTGTTTCCGTTTCATTCTTTTAATCCTCTAATTACATACACCCAACCCAGGGTGCGTACGGTACTATGGGGCCTTGAAAGTCTTGACATGTCCTGAACTTCATTTGCCTCATTTCAAGGCCTTGAAAAGCATTGAATTTAAATTATTTTGGCTAATTAGTCTTGAAAAGCCTTGAATTCCATTTAAAACACTCTCCACTGATCTAAATTCGTCCAAAATCGTCATTCCAAATGGCGATTTCGGACTAGGCCTAAATTCAAATGAAAATATAGCCTTGAATTCCGATCAAAAACAGCCTTGAATTTAAATTGTCTCACTGCCAAACTATCTTACTATGACTCTATGCATATATATATATGCTGCTGGCAATGCAATGTATTATACTCTGGATACTGGCATGTAAGGCACTTTTGTGTCTTAATTAGATTAGCTATTCTATATAAATTTGGTTCTATTTACTCATTTAGTCCCTTAAAGCTGCATAGTCCGATGAAAGCATAACATTTTCACAACCAAGACAGTTACCTAGATTTGATTCTATATCTAGTTAACGTAGATATTGAGGCACTTATTAAGCGTGTGTTGCCACGTAGAAGGAAACACCAAATTTAATTTGGTATGTCTGCACTTCGAATATCTCGGTTGTTTTGAATATGATTTTTTTAAATTTCAGCATTTCACTGGTCTCATCCCCCTCCCCCTTCCCCTTGCCCCCATCATTCTCTCCGCCACCCTAATTTACATTCCTCCCTCCTGCCCATCCAACACCCTCCCTCTCCCAACCTCTTCCACTCTTGACCCTGTTCCCGCCCTATCACCCCTCAAATCCCTCTGCATTAATCCCCCCCCCCCCCACTGCCCTGTCAATTCCCCCCTCTTCACTCCATTTTCCATTTGTCACTCCACCCGCCTTCTCCATTTAACAGTTTAAAAAAACAAACAAGGGCAGGCGATTTTTGTGACACAGGCCGGGACTATCACCAATTTTCTTTTATTTGGCCTTAGTGCCAGCAGCAATGTTGGTTTCATGTATCGGCCTATAATCATAAGTCTGACCTATTTTCTTGGCACCAGCTCAATATTCTAGCATAAGTTACTGTAATATTTGTCCTTGGTTTAATTGCGTAATCTAGTGTGATTACTGGATAGCAATACCCTGTGTATGTTGCATTAACAGTTAGTGGGCGTTAAGAACCATATGGCGTTCCACTGTTTATCGCACCAGATGGGATGGCGGAATCTTTGTTTGTTTGTTGTTGTTTTACGTCCTAGCAACATCTAAGGTCATATCAGGACGGGTACCGACTTGTGACAGTATGCACTCATGGCGACTTTATAGTGCTGTCCCACTGGGAAACCAGGCCGCCGGCACCATGACCTGGTATCCCACTCAGTCACATTATCCTGACACTGAGCACACCAGTCCTTGCCCTATCCTAATTTTGCCGAGCGCCTGGCTAGGAAGCGACAAGTATACATTTTTAAGTCATTGGTTTGACTCGACCAGGGTTCGAACCCAAGATCTACCAGCACGGGAGACGGACGCTCTAACTCATTCGGCCATCCAGTCTGGTCGATGGCCGAATGAGTTGAGCGTTCGTCTCCCGACTTGGTAGATCGTGGGATTCGAACCCGTGGGTTGGAACCCTGGTCGAGTCAAACCCATGACTTAAAGATTGATACTTGTCGCTTCCTAGCCTAGTGACTGAGTGGGATATCAGGTCATGGTGCTGGCGGCCTGGTCTCCCAGTGGGGCAGCACTATATGATCGCCATAAGTGCGCACTGTCACAAGTCTGTACACATCCTGATATGACCTTAGATGTTGCCAGGATGTAAAACATCACCAACCAACCAACATTGCTTATCGCCAATGGACTTGTGTTGATTCATAAAGTACTGATGAGGGAAGTATTAATGCTGCCCTTTCTTTAAAAGCCAAACTGTTCTGGTTGTAAATAGATCTGGAGTTAACTTGCTAATATTACAAAACTCTTGTTACTAACACCTGGCACGGTGGCCGAATCGGTAGAGCGCGGGCCTCGCGTGCGGAAGGTCGGGAGTTTGGTTCCCGGTCGAGTCAAGCCAATGACTTATAAAATTGATTACTTGTTGCTTCCTCGCCTGGTGCTCGGCATTAATTTTATAATTTCATTTGAGGCTGCGTTTATACTATCCATAGCATATAAGTTTGAGTACTCGGGCTTGTTTTCAATGCTGGCCAGCTGTAGTGGTGGAGTTATCTTATCACACAGTAGTAGCTGATAAGGTGTTTGATTGCCTGTATTACAGTAGCAGGTAAGTGGTTGCTTAGTATGGTTAGTAGTCTGTTAGTTTTTTTATACTTTCTTGGTATATATATTTGATTTTTTCTACTCTTATTACTAGACCAGCCTACTCATATTCACATATCATAGGCTTGCATGCATTTGTTAGGTGTGTTATCTGGTTAATTTTGGCATGGTTACCTTCCATTTGCTGTCCGCTGGTGGGCCATGACATACCACATGTCCCCTTGCAGTGCGGCTTAGTGGGGGTTTCCAAGCCTTATTTTGCACAGATATTTTTTTGTATGTTTTTAGGTCAGGTATTTGTTGTTCCTTTACCGTTTGGGCATCCCATGCCTTGGCAGCCATTTCCAGTGTGCTCCTTTCGTGAGCTTTGATTTGGCTTCTGGTCTGCCTTAGTAGTGGCGCATTATTTGCTCTAGTGTTCCTTTGTGGTTTCGTTAGGCGGTTAATGTCTTGACTGTAGTCATATGCTAATGTTTTGAGGTGAATTATTCTCCTATTTTCTAGTAATTTTACTTTAGTTCTTTTGTGTATGTCATAGGTGGGGTGCAGTTTGTCTACTCTTAGGCAGATTTTTAGGGCTCTGTTTTGCAGTATTTGCAGTTTTTTTAGTAGTTCTTTTTTGCGCATATGTAGATTACATCCCCATAGTCAAAATAGGGGACCACCATGCCTTTGAAGATTTTTATTGACATTTCTTGTGTCATGTAGTATCTTAACTTTGCAAATAGCCATAGTGTGTGGTTTATTTTTTGAATGATTTTTTTATTACATAGATTGTAGTTTAGTTGGCTGTCCAATTCAAGGCCTAGGTATTTATAGTGGTCTACATTTTCTAATATTTGGTTTCCTAGCTTACAGTGTAGGTTTCTTTCTGGCGTTTGTTTATATGCGAGAAGAGTACTGTTTTTGATTTGCTTGCATTGATGGTTATTTTATTGGACTCACACCATTCGTCCAGTTTTAGTAGGAGTTTATTTAGTTTAGTTATTACCTCCTCTTCTGTGGTGCCCTTTGCACATATGACTGTGTCATCTGCATATAGTTGGAGGCATTCAGTTTGCAGCCATTTTTCAAGGTCGTTTATGTAGATTATAAAGAGCAGTGGCCCTAGGACTGACACTTGGGGTACACTACATGTGACAGGTTGGTTGTCTGATAGTGTATTGTTTATTTTAGTTTTTTGGTGTCTGTTGCTTAGGTAGCATTTGATCCAATTCAATTTTGAGTTTTTCTAGTAATATAGTATGGTCTACCATGTCGAAAGCTTTACTAACGTCAATGAAGGCTGCTCCAACTAAATGTTTTTGGTTCATTGATGCCAGTATGTCATTCATTATGTTTGCTATTGTTTTTGATGTGGAGTGCAGTTTCCGGAAGCCCCCTTGTCTTTCGTTTAGTATATTATTTTTTTCCAGGTGTTCATTTATGTGCCTATGGAACACTTTTTCAATGAGGTTGCCTGGGGTTTGTAGAATTGATATTGGCCTGTAGTTTCCCATGTTTTGCTTGTCTCCATTTTTGTGGATGGGGGTGATGGTTGTCATTTTCCAGAAAAGGGCAAGGACTGGTTAGCTCAGTGTCAGGATAATGTGACAGTGGGATATCAGGTCATGGTGCTGGCGGCCTGATTTCTGATTGGGGCAGCACTATAAAGTCGCCATGTGTGCACACTGTCACAAGTCGGTATCCGTCCTGATATGACCTTAGATGTTGCCAGGAAATAAAACTCCAACAACCAACCACTCTGGATGTAGAATTGTCTGTTGAAGACAAGTACTACAATAGTCAGATTTTTCATTTCATATTACGGACAATAAATACTCATGTGTTATTTAAATTATGTAGCTGCTTTTGCTATTTATTTTTTAGCGAATAGCCTGAATCGCATTGCGTGGAAATATCTGGAGCTGTTGGGAGACACAGTACCTGCTCTGAATAAACCAGCCGGGGAGGTATGTTTGGGTATCTACTATAAGTCCCGCTTCTTCAGCGCAGTTTAAAAGTGATGGTTAAATGAAAATGGACAGAATACAAGTTGAACACTTCTTGTCATGAATATGGCCTTTGTTGCCAACATGGCGTAAAACAACCACCAATCAATCAATCAATCAATCAATCAATCAATCAACGCAGTTCATTAAATTTGTAGTCTGACGAAAACAAACAATCTCAAAATCAAAGAACTTGCAATATATCCTTGAGTAAAGGTCAATCTCATGTAAAAGTCGAGCCCTGATTATTGGCATTCAAAAAAAAGAATTTTGCAGAGCCCTTGTGTAAAATATGTCCCTAATATCGTGTGGATAACGGGTCAACATTTGTGGGTCAAGGTATTATCCTTCTCTTCACATTTGTACATACCCAATGGAACAGGACTTAGCTCAGACGGTAGAGTGTCCACCTGTGAAGGTGTGGGGTCATCCTATTGATCCTGCTCAGTGGACCTATTTGCAGTTTGGGCTATTTTCCATTCCAACGAGTGGTCCACAACTGGTTCATCAAAGGCTGTGTGGTATGTGCTGTCCTGTCTGTGGTTACGTGCTTATAAAAAAAACCTTTCTGCTTATCGGAAAGAGTAGCTTATGTGGCAGCAGCGGGTTTCCTCCAAAGAAATATGTCAGAATGACCATATGTTTGACGTCCGATAGCGGATGATACCATAGTCAATATGCTCTAGGGACGTTGTTAAATAAAACAAGCTTTACCTTTTGTTTGTGTACGGACCCTACTTTGAGTTTATGACCTACATACTGACTGTCGGCAGGTGGTGGGCGATGTGCGGCAGCGGACGACGGCGGTTGTGAGGCGGCTGCTGCGGCTGTTCCCCGGCCAGCAGATCCTGTATGGCATCAGCAAGACCATTGGCATCTCCAGGAGCCTCCTAGGTGTCGTAGCACCCGTGGAGACTGACAGCCAAGCCAACCAACAGGTCTGGTTCCTTGAGGGGTTTTATGTCCTATCAACCCGTAAGGTAGTATCGTATCAAAGATGGGCATCGGGTCGTTTGTTGGCGCGTTTAACCTTTTGGAAAATCCACATGTCGTTACTCCATGTATATTTGGGAGACTGTCTAATTAATTAAATAATTATTAATTATGCTACCATGCACTTCAGGTACCGTTCGTGTGTAATTATTGTGCTGCCATGCACTGTAGTTGGTGTTCTTTTTCTTTCTTTTTTTCTTTGAAGATTAATACTGCCTATCATGGATAAGTCTGAATAGACTTGTTTTCACCATTAGACAGTTTGTCGATAGAAAGCCCGAGCCTACACTTTTACTGACCCAAGGGATTTTTAACCTCCCACACCACATAGACATGGTATGAGAGCAACTAGACTTTGATGACGCTGTAAGTTATACACAGCGGTGGAAATCCAAATTGGCAGAGGTGGGGGCACGGGGAATCGAACCACCGACCTTCAGATTAGGAGTCCGACATAGACAAATTCAGGCACTAACCACTCCGCCACAGAGAACACCAAAATTGAATTATTTATTGTGCTACTATGCACACCCGGTGGCATTAGTGTCTAATTATTGATTATGCTGTCATGCCCTGGAGGTGGTGTTATTATCTAATTATTTATTGTGCTATCGTGCACACCAGGTGGTGTTAGTGTTTAATTATTGTGCTACCATGCACTGTACGTGACATTCATGTCTAATTATTTATTGTGTTACCAAGCACTCCAGGTGGCGTTAGTGTCCAATTATTCATTGTGTTACCATGCACTCCAGGTGGCGTTAATGTCTAATTATTTATTGTGTTACCATGCACTCCAGGTGGTGTTAGTGTCCAATTATTCATTGTGTTACCATGCACTCCAGGTGGCGTTAATGTCTAATTATTTATTGTGTTACCATGCACTCCAGGTGGTGTTAGTGTCCAATTATTCATTGTGTTACCATGCACTCCAGGTGGCGTTAATGTCTAATTATTTATTGTGTTACCATGCACTCCAGGTGGTGTCAGTGTCCAATTATTCATTGTATTACCATGCACTCCAGGTGGCGTTAGTGTCCAATTATTTATTGTGTTACCATGCACTGTAGGAGGCGTTTGTGTCGAATTATTTAGTGTTACCATGCACTGTAGGAGGCATGTGTGTCGAATTATTTATTGTGTTACTGTGCACTCCAGGTGGCGTTAGTGTCTAATTATTTATTGTGCTACCATGCATTGTACATGGCACTAGGATCTAATTTATTTGCTACCATGCACTGTAGGAGGCTTTTGTGTCGAATTCTTTAGTGTTACAATGCACTGTAGGAGGCGTTTGTGTCTAATTATTTATTGTGTTACCATGCACTCCAGCGTTAGTGTCTAATTATTTATTGTGCTACCATGCATTGTACATGGCACTAGGATCTAATTTATTTGCTACCATGCACTGTAGGAGGCGTTTGTGTCGAATTCTTTAGTGTTACCATGCACTGTAGGAGGCGTTTGTAACTAATTATTTATTCTGTTACCATGCTCTGCAGGTGGTGTTAGTGTGTAATTATTGTGCTACAATGCACTGTAGGTGACGTTCATGTCTAATTATTTATTGTGCTACCATGCACTCTCAAGGTGGTGTTAGTCTCTAATTATTGTTACCATGCACTCAAGGTTGTGCTAGTGTCTAATTAATTATTGTGTTACCATGCCCTCCAGGTGGCGCAGAAGAATGCTGTTCGGGGGGCGACCATCATGGTGCGGAAGACTGTGGCTTGGCCTCTCGCTACATACGTAAGTTTTTTGTTTCAGAATCACATACAGGTATCATAATTACATTTCAGTTTCATAAACTCCAAACTAACAGTAACACATACTACCTGGACCAGACGGGATGACCGAATGAGTTGAGTGTTCGTCTCCTGTTTTGGGAGATCGGGGGATCTGAACCCATGGGATTGTGGGTTCCAACCCTGGTCGAGTTAAACCGATGACTTAAAAATTAATACTTGTCACTTCCTAGCCAGGTGCTCAGCATTATTAGGATAGGGCAAGGACTGGTTGGCTCAGTGTCAGGATAATGTGACTGAGTGGGATATCAGGTCATGGTGCTGGCGGCGTGATTTCTCAGTGGGGCAGCACTATAAAGTTGCCATGAGTGTGCACTGTCACAAGTCAGTGCCCGTCCTGATATGATGTTAGATCTTGCTAGGACGTAAAACAAGAACAAACAAACAAACAAACTGAGCGTCCGTCTCCCATTTTGGTAGGTCGTGGTTCGAACCCTGGTCGAGTCAAACCAATGACATAAAAATTGATACTTGTTACTTCCTAGCCAGGCGCTCGGTATTATTAGGATAGGACAAGGACAGATTGGTTGGTAGGGGAGCTGTCACAATCTCCTATGCATGGGATGATTTCCACGAAAACACAACAATTATCTATCCAGGAGTCTCGGGAAAACTATCAAAGGTCAGCTTTCTTGCACTACTCTCCTAGCCTAGTCTTAGCACAATGCCTATGACAAATCATTACAGGCTCTGCTTGGAAGTTGGAGCGCGACCCAGGTATCAGTCTCTGTAGATTTCCCACGTTTATTGTCAGAGACCACTTATCATCATCCTTGAATCTTTAAAAACTGATTTTCTGACTAAAAAGAAAAAGAATCCTCAAACTTGTTTCCAGGTTGACGTGATGCACATCGTGGAACGCTACATCCTGGCACTTTTGGGATTGAGTCTGAAACTGCAACGAGGCTCGACGTCAGCGTCTTCCAGCTCAGGAGAAAAGGTGAGCCCCTTTAAAGTGCCAGTAACATGACCAACACAACTTTCCTTATTCACAATTGTCATGATTGAATAAGATGGATGGATGGATATTGGGAGTGTTACGTCCTGGCAACATCTAAGCTCATATCAGGACGGATACCGACTTGTGACAGTGCGCGTTCATGGGGACTTTATAGTGCTGCCCCACTGGGAGAACAGGCCATCAGCACCATGACCTGACATTCCACTCAGTCACATTATCCTGACAATGAGCCATCCAGTCCTTGCCCTGTCGTAATAATGCCGAGCACCAGGCTTCGAAGCGATAAGTATACATTTTTATGTCATTGGTTTGACTCGACCAGTTCAAATCACACGATCTACCAAAATTGGAAACGGACACTCAGGCTCATTCGACCATCCTGTCTGGTCTGATCGAATAAGACATAACTATTTGGCACCGGACGCAGTTGCCGAATCAGTAGAGCACTGGCTTCCCATGCGGAAGGTCGGGAATTCGATTCCCAGCCGAGTCAAACCAAAGATGTATCAAATTGCTACTTGTCGCTATTTAGCCTGGCGCTCGGCTTTAATAGGATAGGACAAGGACTTGTTATCACAGTATCAGGATAATGTGTTATCACAGTATCAGGTCATGGTGCCAGCAGTCTGGTCTCCCAGTGGTGCAGCACTGTAAAGCCACTATGAGTGAGCACTGTCACAAGTCTGTACCCTTCCTGATATGACCTTAGATGTTGCAAGGATATAAAACAACAACAAACTTATCATGTGACCTCCCTATTTTCTGGACTTATTCTAGGATCCAATGAAGACTGAGAGTATCTCTGGTTTAGCTGTGACTATTGGACTCCTTCAGCTCTAATGACACTTCTCAGCTGTTAGAGTGAAGACATGACCACACAGGCTTTCTCTATGAAATAGAACTTAAACTTACTTAGACTAGTATGTCATTAATTATCTAATTAAATCAGGGATGAAAGGTCTCTGCGATTTTGCTGATTTCCGGGATCTTTCAATCATGCAGCACCATCAGCTTATACTAATATGTAGTGCAGACGTCACAGCACTATCAGCCTATACTACTAATACATGCTTCAAACGGTGCAGCATTATCAGCGTATACCAATATATATGAAACCCGGCTTCCGGGAATTTTCCGCGATCCCCTGACAATGTTAAACTTATGGTATAATATCTGCATTTCCGCTTTTTTCCCCTGGAGACTACTTTCATCCCTGACTTTTTCAAAGAAGCAGTCCACTGCCGTAGATATACATTTACTTCTAATGTATAACAATGATATTATTTTAGCCAGTAGATAAATTACCATTTCCTGTATGTGTAATCACCACCTCAGCTCTCTCCCCCTCCACCTCTTGTAACATGTAGCTATAGCCAATGTACTTGTAACTGTGGACAATGTACTTATCTGTGGACAATGTAATTGGGACTGGACAATGTAATTGGGACTGGACAATGTAATTGGGACTGGACAATGTAATTGTAACTGTGGACTATGTAATTGTAAGTGTGGACTATGTAATTCTAACTGGACAATGCAATTGGGACTGTGGACGATGTAATTGGGACTGCACAATGTAAGCGGACTGTGGACAATGTAATTCTAACTACATACAATGTAATTGGGACTAAACAATGTAGTTTGGACTGAACAATGTAATTGGTACTGTACAATGTAATTGGTACTGAACAATGTAATTGGTACTGAACAATAACATTGAGACTGGACAAGGCAATTGGGACTGTGGCCAATTTATTTGTGTCTGTGGACAATGTAATTGGGATGGTGGATAATGCAATTGTAATTGAGGACAATGTAATTGGGACTGTACGCAATATAATATGGACTGTAAGCAATATGATAGGGACTGTGGGCAATGTAATAGGGACTGTGGGCAATGTAATAGGGACTGTTCAATGTAATAGGGACTGTTCAAGGTAATACTAGGGACTGGTCTATGTAATACAGACCCCCAATAGCGGTTGTCTACTTTTTGGGCTGGGGGGTCGTTGAACAAACAAACAAACAAACACACATAAGGTCTATGTAATTGGGACTGCTCAAAGTAATTGAGACTGGATAATGTAATTGTGACTGAGCAATGTAATTGCGACTGTTGGCAATATAATTGTAACTGTGGATATGTGTTTTCAAATACGCACAATGTATTTGTTTCAGGGTCTTCCCCAGAAGCGACTGACCCAGGTCAGGCTGGTGGGGCAGTTCATAGACAGGGTGCTCCGGGGCTTCGGCCTCAACAACCTCTACTCAGTTTCTGATGACAATGGTAAATAAATCACATTCGGTCATATGAACACAGTTTAAACTGTCACGACATGACCACTAGATTGAGCGGATAATTGCTCGGCCATATTTTAACTTAAATTGAATGATTTGAAAATGTTCCTTTAATTAAAGCTGCATAGTCCGATGAAACATCACCTTTTCAAAACCCAAACAATTATCTTGATTTCATTTGATATATTTAACTTAGATACTGATGCTCTTATTCAGTATTTGTTGCCACATAGAAGGGAATACTGAGTTAATTTAATCGAACCTGTTACTGCAGAAGCCTATGCGGTCAGAGTTTTGGCATATTTGCCACAACTAATTTGAGCCATTGCAAAGTTAAGGCAACACAATTTCTCAAACAGGATCATAAATATATGGAACAGTCTCCCACAAAATGTTATTGATGCCGAGTCAATAAGTTCATTCAAGAACAGATTAGAAAAGGGATGGAATCCAGGGAAATTTGGCCCCTTATTCACCACATGCTACTAATTATTCCTTGTGTTGCTTATTTACTTGCACTCAAGCAAAAATGAGAGACAAATAAGTGTTCACACTTCCTGTCTACCATTCACTATTTCGATATGTTTACTCTTCAAATGTCTCAAAAGTTGGGCATTTAAAATAGAAGTTACTTCAAACTAAAATAAGGTAGACTATAACAATCAATTTAATATATTTATCTCAGAAAAATGACTGACACTCAACACAACCGGACTATGCAACATTAATTATTCGGATGTGTGTGAAAGATCTGTATATTTCTGCGATTTCCGTGGTTTTCAGGTGTGGGACAAAACCAAATAGAGAAGCACTTATTGGCTGAAATATACCGGAAGTCAAATTTGTATCAGGTGGCTTTTTTTGGTGTTTTTTTTTGTAAATATTTTTATTCATCTGAATACATATTTTGTCAGCGATGACATTTGATTTGTACATGCCGGTATTAGGAAGTGAAATGACTAAATCCCTCTTTGCTTATTTTATTGTTAACCACGCCCAAACAGAAGTTTGTATCCAATCACTTTAACAAGTTCAAACTAGTGTCATGGGGGTGATGAAATGGGAAATATTGCGCCTAGAGTAGGACTCGAACCCACATCTCTTTGCATTCCGGGCCAGTGTGCTAACCATTACACCACCTAGGCTCCCTGATATCAACACACTACCCACGCCTACCTGTCTATGCGGCTCCTTGCCTGAGAGGTCAGTGCAGACCACTACACTCGTCCCCCTGGAATTGTAAGTCTTGTAATGCTTACAATTAAATACACACAGGCAAGGCAACGCACTCACATACACAGGGTAGGTTCAACAACCATACAGCGCGTAGCTTGTACAGAATCCTGGTCATGGCACCAGTGTCATGGGGGTGATGAAAATGGGAAATATTGCACCTAGAGTGGGACTCGAACCCACATCTCTTTGCATTCCGGGCCAGTGTGCTAACCATTACACCACCTAGGCTCCCTGATATCAACACACTACCCACGCCTACCTGTCTATGCGGCTCCTTGCCTGAGAGGTCAGTGCAGACCACTACACTAGGTTTCGTTTTAATTAAAGCTGCACAGTCCGATGAAAGCACAACATTTTCAAACCCCCCCAAAACACATTGTTAGATTTGATCGTAGATATTGGTGCACTTATTAAGCATTTGTCATTGCATATAAAAGGATACTAAGCCAATTTAATAGAACCTGGTACTGCTGAAACATATGGTGTCAGAATTTTGGCATGTTTGCCAAAATTAATTTTGACATGTTTTCACTTCAAATATCTCCAAAATTAGCCATTTAATTTAATATAAAATGACTTCACGCTAAAGTAAATTAGATTATAATGATCAATGTAATATATTTACGTCAGAAAATTACAGACACTCACAACCATCGGACTATGCAGCTTTAACTTTCCGTCCATCTTAAATGGCAGTTTAGTGTTTTTTAATTCAATTTGTAGAAGATTCGCTAAAATGATTGATATATACTTAGCAATATGATATGTATCCAGCCTGTATAAGCTATATATGAGACTGTCTCAAAAGGTGCTAAGCAATATGGGACAAAACTTTGTTCAGAGTAACGATCAACACACTATCTACTTATACATTTGCTCAGGATAAACTGATTTGTTTTTTACATGGTGTTTATTAATCCCAATAGAATACATATTGGTTTGAAGCAAATGACCTTGTGCTTTCAGTGTAACCGTTTCTGTGCTGTTTTGTGTCAATCATTACTATGGACAAAAAAACGAAGAGCTAGCACCTTTTGAGACAGGCTCATATAAATGTATATTTATATAATCTATATACAATCTAAAGTGGGTCCACACCTGCTACCGCATTTGCTACTCTTGCCCTTTTGCTAAACGTAGGAACCGTCCCTCGATCTATGACTAGGTATTGGTGTCCACTGACACTCAACATATTGACAATATTTACTAATTATATTACGTTAGTCACCCGGCGCGGTGTCCAAATCGGTAGAGCGTGGGCCTCGCGTGCAAGAGCTCGGCAATTCAGTTACCGGTCGAGTCAAGCCAATGACTTATAAAATTGGTACTTGTTGCTTCCTATCCTGGCTCTCGGCATTAATAGGATAGAGCAAGAACTGACCAGTTAGCTCATTGTCAGGATAATCTGACTGAATAGGATATCGGCCTGATTTCCCAGTGGGGCAACACTATAAGGTTGCCATGAGTGCGCACTGTCACAAGTCGCTACCCATCCTGATATGACCTTTGATGTTGCCAGGACGTAACACTCCAACAACCAACCAACAAAACAGAAAACCAAAGTGACGATCAATTCTACTCAAATCTTCATCATGAATATAGCTTTACTGCCGACAAGAGTGAATAATCACCATTAATCAATGACTGAATCAATTTCTTTTAGCGGGAGCGGGACGTAGCTCGTGCGGTAGAGTGTCCACTTGTGAAGCTATTGGTCATCGGATCAATTCTCAGTGGATCGATTTGCAGTTTGGGCTATTTCCCATTCCAAGCAGTTGTCCCCAACTGGTTCATCAAAGGCTGTGGTATGTGCTGTCCTGTCTGTGGGAAAGTGCATATAAAAGACCCCTTGCTGCTTATTGGAAAGAGTAGCCTATGTGTCGGCAGCGGGTTTCCTCCAAAGAAATATGTCAGAATGACCATATGTTTGACGTCTAATAGCCAATGATAACAATCCACATGCTCTAGAGAGGTGTCGTTAAATAAAACCAGCTTTACTTTATTTCCTTTAGCAGCCACTGAGTCGGTGCGAGAGGAGGCTGAGACAGGAGAGTTGTCTGATTTGAGTGTCTCCGATGAGAGTGAGACTGTGCTCCAGCAGCTGGCCGACCTGGAGGATTACATCTCCGGGGATGACCCTGACTACGAGGTGGGTCTCCAGTCAGTCATTCTCACTCATTCATTCACTCAGTCATAAACTCACTCACTCCGTCAGTCAGTCAGTCATTCATTAACTCAGTCATTAACTCAGTCATTCATTTACTCCTTAATGCACTCATTCACTCAGTCATTCACACTCACGCATTCATCCACTGATTCATTCAGTCACTCATTCAGGCATGCATACCTGAAATGACCTTAAATGTTGTTAGTACGTCGAACCACAAAGAACTGCATTCATTCGTTCATACATACTCTCTATATAGCCGTGTTCACACGGGCGGTGTAAATCGATTCGTAGAAATCGACTTGTATAGTTCGGGTTACATTTCACGTGAATCGATTCGCGTGATGTGGATACTGTAAACCACCTAGCGAGGTAGTTTACGTAAATCGATTTCTGTGATGCGGATTATTTTTGGCCGTGTGAACGCAATTAGGCGGATTAAGGACCTCACACGCATGTGCAGTCGAGACCTTAGTTTGTTGACTTTCCAGTCGATCAAAAGCACATATTATATAATTTGGTCTATGAACCTGCTAGAGGTGCACATATATTTTTTTCATCATTTATTTTTAGGGTTTCACTGCCCAGCAGGAGTTTTGACCGTTCCAAACCAATATGATTCAGTCAATACATATCTAGGTTGAACCCACACTCTCTCGTGCCGACGTCGACAAACCCAAAATGGCGCTGGTTAGTCTGGACTTGCTCATGTGCAGATATCGATTTCCGGCCCAAGTACTGCCCGTGTGAACGCAACACTATTTCAGTTCATATTATCCGCCTTGTCTAAATCGCTTTACATTTTCCCCGTGTGAACACAGCTTTAGACTCCTTAGCCTGTGAGGTCAGTGCAGACTACTACACTATCATTGTAACCCTTCGCTAACTACTAATATATGAGACTGTCTCAAAATGTGCTAAGCAATATGGGACAAAACTTTATATCCATTGTCACTATCAACATACTATCTGCTAATGCATCTTCTCAAGATAAACTGATTTGCGTTTTACATGGTGTTTCATAATCCCAATAGAATACATATTGATCTGAAGCAAATGCCCTTGTTTTTTCAGTGTTACCGTTTCTGTGCTGTTTTGTGTCAATCGTTACAATGGACACAAAAAAAAGAGTTATTACCTTTTGCTCGTTTATCTAAACAGCCAGTTGAAGAAGCCGATCAAAGTTTGGACAGTTGTGGGTCGAACGAAGTGGATCATAGTTCGCTGGGAGCAGAACACAACCTGGGATTGGTGGAAAACGGACTTGAATTCCCCACACTGAACCAGGTGCTACAGAAAGTAGGCGGAATGACCGACATTTCCAACGCTGCCAACGGCCCCAGCATCGGTCACAAGGAACAGATGGGTGTGGTAAGTTAGCACATTCAGGGATGAAGGATCCCACGATTTTTTATTATTATTTCTTTTGGTCCATTAGTTGTTTAAGCAGGGGAAATTTCAGTCATAGACGACTGCTCTTCCTCATTCCACTGCTGGTCGATAGAAAGCCCGAGCCTACACTTTTATTGACCCAAGGGATTTTTAACCTCCCACACCACATAGACATGGTATGAGAGCAACCGGCCTTTGATGACGCTGTAAGTTATACACAGTGGTGGAAATCCAAATTGGCAGAGCTGGGGGCACGGGGAATCGAACTGCCGACCCTCAGATTAGGAGTCTGACCTAGAAAAAAGTCAGACACTCTAACCACTCCGCCACAGAGAATGCCACCGATTAACATTAAAACAAGATGGTTATACTATATTATATAATATATGACAGCAATTGAATAGTCCGAATCTCGTCCTTATGACCTTAGATATTGCTAGAACATCAAACCCAAACAAGAATTGGTTAGATATGGGCGATAATATAGTCAGTCATAACAAGGACTGTTGAAACCTGACTTCCGGCATTTTCCCGCGATTCCCTGACAGTGAAAATCCTATTGGTGAAAATCCGAGTTTTCACGGTAATTTGTCGTTGGCACCAATGGTTTAGTCTGATTTCCGCATTTTTTGACGGAGACCACTTTCATCCCTGCACATTGAGGGCACCTGCTCTCCCCTATCACTGAGAATCTAAAACGAATTTGAAAAACTAGGATTAAAGTTACACCGTCCGATTGTTTTGAGTTCCAAAACTCTTGACACCATAGGCATAGACTTCTGCAGTGACAGGTTCTATTATGTTGACTCAGAATTCCCTTCTATGTGGCAACCAATGCTTAATAAGTGCACCAGTATCTAAGTTAAATATGTAGACCCAAATCTAGATAGTTATTTTGGTTTTGACAGTTTGCTGCATCATCGAACTATGCAGCTTTAATTGTTGCTAGGATGTAAAACCACAGCTACTAACAACTAGGGATGAAAGATCTCCGCGATTTCTCGGATTTGTGCAATTTTTTTATGTGTACCGATTAATGTTTAAGAAAAAGCTATGAAATCAAGAATTATTTGACAACAATTGGTTAGTTCGAATCCCGTTCTCCTATGACCTTAAGTGTTGCATGAACATACAGGGGTGAAAGATCTCGCGGATTTCTGGGAGTTTTCCTGTAGCTATATGTGTATACTAATACCTTGTTCAAACGCCGCAGTACTATAAGTAGTAATACGTTTTTTTTACGCTGCGGCACCATACTACCAAAGACCCTATAATACTAAGATGGCTCACTCCCTATCTCCCCCATGGTAATGTAAATTTCGCAGTGCCACCTTGTGGTGGGTTTGATCAGCCCGGCTGCTGGTTGGGGTTTCACATGCAAACACATACAATTATATTATACATGAGATAGGTAAGTATGAATACACATCAATATGAAATTGCTATGAACAATTACCCATCATCATCATCGCCATCATCACACATATTTCACATTCATATATACATTTATACATATAATATAGCAACTGTTTAACCAAGAGAACAGCCAGCACACCAAGTGGTGGGTTTGATCATTTTGATTATACAGTACAGGCTGAGTGAGCCGTCTTAGAATTATAGGGTCTTTGATACTACTAATAAATGCTTCAAACGCCATAGCACTCAGGGTATACCACTAATACGTGCTTCACACGCCGCAGCACAATCAGCGTATCTCAATATGTATGAACCCTGACTTCCAGGAATTTTCAGCAATTCCCTGGCAATGCTAAACCTATGGGAGTCTATCAGCATTTCCGCTTTTTTTCCCGGAGACCACTTTCATCCCTGAACATAAAACCCAAATAAGAAAGTGTTAGGTATGGGCGATAATACAGTCACAACAAGGATAGTCAAAACCTGACTTCCGACATTTTTCAGCGATTCGCTGACAGTACTAATCCCACGGAAATTCGGCGTTCGCCGTTGGTGAAATAACCAAGGTTTGACTGGACGCGGTGGCCTAATCAGTAGAGCGCCGGCCTCGCGTGCGGAAGGTCGGGAGTTCGGATCCCGGTCGAGTCAAACGAATGACTTTAAAATTGATACCTGTCGCTTCCTAGCCTGGCGCTCGGCATTAAAAGGATAGGGCAAGGACTGGTTTGCATAGTGTCAGGATAATGTGACTGAGTGGGATATTGGGGTCATAGTGCCGGCAGCCTGATTTCCCAGTGGGGCAGCACGATAAAGTCGCCATGAATGCCCACTGTCACAAGTCTGTACCTGTCCTGATATGACCTTAGATGTTGCTAGGATGCAAAACAAACAAACAAACCAACGCTTGATTTCCGCGATTTTTATCTGACACCACTTTCATCCCTGAACAACAAAACAAACAACTCCTAGGATGGAGTCATAGATGAGTTTGTACTTTGTTTCACAGACTAAAGATGGCGTAAGGACCGAGAACCCGCATTTGGCGGCGACGAGCAAGAAACTGCCAGGAAGCACAGCGTCTGATGACGTCACAGAGCTGAAAGATGTAGCCGGGGTGGTACCCGACACCACGAGTACCAGTAACAGCACCAGCACCAGCACCAGCACCACCACTGCCACCAGCACAACCAGCACAGCACTCTCCAAAAACGTGTGTATGAGCATGGGGTATAGTGTATGCACTTGTTATTCATATTTTAAGCTGGGCTTTCCTTTAAAGTGGCATGATCCCTTGATTTAAAAAAAATAAAATAAAAATTGGGGGTTAAGTAGATCAGGTTGACATAAGCCGTGTTTACACGGGGAATTGTGAAACGTTCTAGACAAGGCGATTTATATGATACGTTTTTGAGGTGCGTTTACACGGACAGAGTTTAAAAAGTGTTTTGTCGCCGGGAACCAGCAGCCTGTGGTGCGCCTGTAGCCGGTGAGCACTGCTATGTGTTTAGTTTACACTCGTCGATTCGACTCAGATGTAGCTGCTACGATAATATCGCTTGGAATTTAAGGTTAATTTAATTAAATTTAATTATTTGAGTATGAAATTCTGTTAAATATGATCGCATTCAGTAGATTTCGGCCTAATCGGGCCCTAACATGCCGGGAACCAGCTGAAACGCTTCATCTATACTACCTCGTGAGGTGGTCTAGATGAAACGTTTCATATGAAGTGATTCAGCCCTAAAACGCCACAGAACTGCGTCTACACGCCAAATCTGAGTCGATCTAGGCAAGTGGGTTCATATGAAACGTTTTAAATCGCCCGTGTAAACGGGGCTTAATAGTAATACAGTGCTGCCACTTCATACTTAAAACAAAAATTATACGTTTTTTCAAGGAAACTCCACTTTTTATACTTTTTTCATACTTTTTTTCAAGTGTAAATGCTTTGTAATACTTTTTTTCTGAAAGAAAATTGCCAATCTGGTAATTGAAAACTCTTCAGACTTAGAATTAGGAATTTGGTGAGATTGAGAGATGCATTTTGCTAGTATCTTTGCAGTAGTTTGGGTTGTATTGAGTGGAACTTTAGCTGAGCTCTCTGCTGTCAGTGATCAAGTGACAATGCACTGAACTATACAAAACTGAGGGCTCAACAGGCACAACTCCTCACAACACTGCATACATTATTCCTGAAACATGTTCACAAGCAGCACATGTTAGCTTAAATAGGTAATAAATGATCAGAAATCAGGGTAAGTTGACCCATATTTATACTTTTTTAATCCTTTTTTTAAAAGACAATTTTGATACTTTAAACAATATTGTTTACTTTTTTGGGGTAAAATCCAGAGTGGCAGCACTGTTACTATAGCCCACTCCTTTAATTCAGAGTAACTTTAATTATAAGTAACTAACCTGATATTAGGACTGCATCTAAAGTAGTTTTTGTGTGGGATTTTATGGCCTTTCAGCATCTCACGTTATATCCGGATGGGTACCGACTTGTGACAGTGAGCCCTGATAATGACTTTTTAATGCTGCCTCACTGGGAAATCATCCTGCTGGCATCATGACCCTACATCCCACACAGTCACATACTCCTGACACTGAGCTAACCAATCCTTGCCCTATCCTATTAAATGCCGAGCACGAGCTAAGAAGCGACATGTATCAATTTTGTATGTCATTAGTTTGAGTCGACCGGGAATCAAACTGCGAACCTTCCACACGAGAAGAGCTGCACTCTACCGATTCGGCCACCGCGTCTGGTCTATCTCTAAAAGGAACCATTTATAATAAAATTACTTCCAACTAAAGTAAGGTCGTTTATAACAATCAACCTAATTTATTTATCTAACATGGATGATGAAAGATCGTTGTGACTTCGCAGATTTCCGCGATCTTTTCTTTTTCTATGGGAATTTGTTTCCTTTGACCACAAATATATGATTGTGAGCTTTCTAATTTAATGAGTGTCTATTGGCACATAATTGATTGTCTGCTTTTACACGTAAAAGCGATGGTTTGAACAAAAAACAAACATTTCTCGCCGTGAATATGGCCTATGCTGCCGACACGGCGTAAAGCAACCACCAATCAATCAATCATTGATAGTCGCCGATTAACTATCACAAAATGCCATGGATAAAAATGACATTGCTTAGTTACTTTAGTCTAATCCCATTCTGATATTGCTAGAATATAAAACCCAGAAAAAGAGAAAAGCAAGTAGTGATTGCGGAAAGAGAGAAAGAATTTGCAGCATGTGCAATAATAATGCTGTCATAACAAGGACACTGGACTGCTCTCCAGGGATAGTCTGTACTGTCTGATCAGTGGAATATAGTGCTAGGATAGTTCTTGAAGAGTGCTGAATGAAACATGACTTCCGCGAATCTTACGCGATTCCCTGACATTGCTAAGCCTATGGGAGAATATAAAAATGTTCACGTTATTTTCATGTTATTAGACAATTAAGACAATTACTAGGATAAGGACAATATTATTGAAGCAACATTCTGTTTTCAGCGTTCTCGATTATTTACAAATTCCTCACCATAAATTTCCGCTTTTTTGTGTGTGTATGGCAGATACCAGCATCATTCCTCATCTAGAAAGATGTCACAAACTCAAAACCATCGGACTATGCAATTTTAACCTGACTGGGTTCAAACGGGGGTCATTGAAGTCTTGAAAGCTCTGTACTTTCTTTTGCCATACACCTAGAACCAGAATATTAATAATTTTGTATAAAGTCCTGAATCCAGTCCTATGTGTATTCTGCCCCGCCCACCTCACCACCTCCTCACCGGACGTGGTGGCCGAATCGGTAGAGCGCATACTTCCCGTGCAGAAGGTCGGGAGTTTAAATCACAACCGAGTGACACCGATAACTTATCAAATTGATACTTGTTGCTGCCTAGCCTGCCACTCAGCATTACTAGGATAAGACAGAGACTGGTTAGCACAGTGTCCGGATAATGTGACTGAGTGTGATATCGGGTCATGGTGCTGGTGGCCTGGTCTTAGTGGGACATCACTATTAAGTCGCCATGAGTGTGCACTGTCACAAGTTGATATCTGTACTGATATGACCACAGATGTTGCCCGGACATAAAACCCCAAAAGCCAACTAACTTATATGACCTTAGTTGTTGCTAGGGCGTAAAACAAACAAACCTACGAAGAACAATCTTTTGCTTGCTGACATGCCATTAAAAACAACGTCAACAACAACAATAACAAAACACGACCAATAAAGTTCAGCCCGCCCATCTGCTGACTGGGCTATCACATGTTTTGTTAAAGTCGCGGGTTATACCTCACCCAGATACAATCGAATCCAGCACCAAAAGCTCTCCAAACATGCCTTTGCTTAGTTTGTTCAGTTCATGCCACTGAACATGTGGGAGGAGAGTTGAGGTCTGTGATGTATGAATGACATCATAGGTGGGATTCCCTCATCACATGACCTAGTGGGGTTCCCCATACACAGTGGAAGCCATGACAACCACCAAGATGGCAGCCACAGAAAGCTCTCAATTAAACTTTTAATGTCTATTAATCTACATGATTTAATCAATTATTCACATAAAAAGTAGCTGGTTATGATAAATAAACATTTTACTTTATATTTATCATTTTAGATTGCAATTTATAACATTTCTTTTCTCTATATGGTTGTCTAAATGTGTCAGTGCTGCTGGACTAAATAAAACATAACAGAAGCAACCGATGTAAGCACTGTCCCCCCACATATGTAGTTGCATAAACTGAAAACTGGCAAACGTATGCTTGGAGAGCATTTGTTGGAGTACGGGTAGTGTCTCAGCGACCTATATCTGGTCCCTTTAATGCCCATACAGACCCGAGGAAAGGGGATTAATATTCTATGTGCAGACTGGGCGGACGCAGACACAATAAGGCTGCTAAAAAGGGCCATGAGGAGGTGTCTAGAAGGTCAAGGTAAGCAGCGGCAGTAAGTAGGTCACACATGGCCAGTGGCTGCAGAGTGAACTGTGTGGTGTAACTTGTAAGCTGCTTACGTGAGGTACGCAACCGCCAGAGCTTGGATGAGACTGTGCACTTCAGCTGTAGCTTTGTAAGTCCGTGTTTGGGTAATGTTTCAGTATGCTGAATGTCGGCTTGATATGTCCCCCCCCCCCACCCCCCTTTTTTTCCCTTTTTTTCTTTAAAAAAAAAAGCAAGCATCTTTTGATTTTAATTTGTATTTTGATTACATTTTAATTTTAATTTGATTTAATTCAATTTTTATTTAGCATTGCATAATCCGATGGCCTTGAGTTTCTGTAATTTTCTGAGATGAATATATTAGATTGGTCGTTATATTTTTACCTTACTTTAGTTTGAAATAACTTTTATTTTATATGACTAAGTTTTGAGATATTTGAAGTACAAACATGCAAAATTAGTTTTGGCAAGCACTCCAAAGCTATGACACCACGGTATTCAACAGTAACATCTTCTATTAAACTGTCTCACTATTCCCTTCTATGTGACATCAAATGCTTAATCAGTGCATCTGTATCTAAGTTAGATATGTAGAATAAATTCTAGATACCCGCTTGGGCTTTGAAATCATCGGACTATGCAGCTATGATTTGATTTGATTTGATTTGGTTTTGTTTGGTTTGGTTTAAAAATTGCGGGGCGGGCCGGGGCTAGGGCGGCACGGGTCAAAATGGCTGAATCGGTAAGAGCGCTGGCTGTCTTCGCGTGCTCAAGGTCGTGGGTTCGCACCCTAGATGAGTAAAGCTAATGGCGTACGAAATTGATACTTGTCACTACCTCGCTACCGGACTCGGTGGCCGAATCGGTAGAGCGCAGGCTTCCCATGCAGAAGGTTGGGAGTTCGAATCTAAGCTGAATGACTTATAAAATTGATAGTTGTTGCTATCTAGCTAGCCTGGTGCTTGGCATTAATAGAATAGGGCAAGGCCTGATTAACACAGTACAACCCCGTTAAATCAAGCTCGGTTAAACCAAACGATCGGTTAATCCAAACATTTTTCGGTGGCCCGGCAAAATACTACCATTTATCATATAAAAAAAGTTGGTTAAACCAAAGTCGGTTAATCCAAACTATCGGTTAATCTAACGGTTAATCTAAAGTATCAGTTAATCCAAACAAAACTGTCGGCCCCAGGCCACTTCCGGTACAGCTAAACCAAACTTTCATGTGGTTTTAAGGTCATCTGAAACTGTTTTATATGATAAATGGTAGTATTTTGTCAGGTCACCTAAAAAAGTTTGGATTAACAGATCGTTTGATTTAACCAAGGTTGGTTTAATGGGGTTAACCTGTATATACATAAAAAACTATAATCATAGTGTCCATATACATTGTACATTCATAATGCACCCCTGTTTTTGCCAAAGCCAAGTCAAAGTCAAAGCTCGGTTAAACTAATGATCCAAACAAATTTCTAGGGTCCCTTCAAGTTTGGTTTAACGGGGTTATACTGTATCAGGATAATGTGACTGTGTGGGATATCAAGTCATGGTCCTAGTGGCCTGATCTCCCAGTGGGGCAGCACTATAAAGTCGCCATGAGTGTGCACTATCAGAAGGTGAAACATTTTCTTCAGCAACATATTCATTTCCCGCTCTGGGTCAGAAAGGACACATGGTATGCATGAACATTTTCTGGTTATTTTGCATTAAGGCCTTATTGGATTCGAACCCTGCCCGATTCAAACTAATGACTTCCTAGCTTTGCGTTCGGCATTACTAGGGTAGGTTCCCGGCCTGATATGACTTTAGATGTTGCCAGGACGTAAAACTCCCAACAACCAACTAGGGTAAGGCAAAAGGAGCAGTGGAATGGCTAAGACAAATTGTCTGCGATGGAAATTTCCCCTGCTTAGTCAACAAATGTGAGTCCAGCAACGAAGAGAAAAAAGCGATATGTTCTGGGATGCATGCATTAACTAATATTGCTCATGTAATTAACGGTGTATAGTTTGTTGTATTATATATGGTGCATGAAATAGGCCAAGTGTGTTGCATAAAAGTTAACCATTGCTTGATTAAAGTTCGATATGCGATGGTTTTGATGGTTCTTTTAAAGGTATTAATAGATTGATAATTATCAGGGATGAAAGATTTCCGAAATTTCGAAGATTTCCGCCATTTTTATTTTTATCGATTAATGTTAAACAATTTGTTCAGGAATCAAGATGTATATAACAACATTCATTGTTTCGAATTCCATTCTTATATGGCCTGAGATGTTACTAGAACATAAAACCCAAACAAGAACAAGGGATAATCTTGGCTTGCTTTCCGCGTATTTTACTATAGACCACTTTCATCCCTGAATTATAATCTATTTTTATCTACAATTTGAACTAAAGGTTATCTTTAAAGATTAAAATTAGAGATATTTGAAATGAACAAATTTCGGTGTGCACACTGAAATACAAGTGATAGCATGTTTACTTGGTATCAAGCTAAGCACCGAAGAACAAAAACTGCAATGTATGTTTAATGAGTGCACCAGTATCTATGGCTTCAGTCACACAATGGCTTGCGACCAAAATCTTGAGACCAAAGCAACAAAAAAGAAGAAAAGGATGGGAAAACCAATAACTGGCGATCGGTTGCTGACTGCTCGACGACCATATTGGTCGCAACGAGGTTGCAGGTGCTGCGCCAAAAACCTCCTTGCGACCAAAATGGTCACACCGTCACTGACCACTTTCAATGCTTGCGACCAGGCAACCTTTTGGTCGCAAAGTGGTCGCCAGTGGTCGCCATTGGTCGCAAGCCTTAGTGTGACTCGGGCTTAAGTTGGTGTTGTAGCATAGAATCTAGGTTTGGTTTGGTTTGTGTTTTGAAAAGCTGATGCTTTCATCGGATTATGCAGCTTTAACCATGTTTAATTACTGTAGTGGTCTGCACTGACCTCTCAGGCAAGTAACCACATAGACAGGTAGGCGTGGGGAGCGTGTTGATGTCAGGGAGCCTAGGTGGTGTAATGGTTAGCACACTGGCCCGGAATGCAAAGAGATGTGGGTTCGAGTCCCGCTCTAGGCACAGTATTTCCATTTTCATCACCCCAACGACACTGGTTGCCGTGATCAGGATCCTGTACTAGCTTTGCGCCTGTATGGTTGTTGAACCTACCCTGTGTATGTATGTGTTAGTGCCTTGCCTGTATGTATGTAATTGTAAGCATTACAAGACTTACAATTCCAGGGTGACGAGTAGTAGTGTCTGCACTGACCTCTCAGGCAAGTAAACCACATAGACAGGTAGACATGGGTAGGGTGTTGATATCAGGGAGCCTAGGTGGTGTAATAGTTAGCACACTGGCCCGGAATGCATAGAGATGTTGGTTCGAGTCCCGCTCTAGGCTCAATATTTCCCATTTACATCGCCCCCCATGACACTGGTTGCCGTGACCAGGATCCTGTACAAACTTTGCGCTGTATGGTTGTTGAACCTACCCTGTGTATGTATGTTTAGTGCCTTGCCTGTATATGTAATTGTAAGCATTACAAGACTTACAATTCCAGGGTGACGAGTGTAGTGGTCTGCACTGACCTCTCAGGCAAGTAACCACATAGACAGGTAGGCGTGGGGAGTGTGTTGATTCAGGGAGCCTAGGTGGTGTAATGGTTAGCACACTGGCCCGGAATGCAAAGAGATGTGGGTTCGAGTCCCGCTCTAGGCACAGTATTTCCCATTTTCATCACCCCCATGACATTACTTTCATCGGATTATGCAGCTTTAAACATACTTAGTTACTTTCATCGGAGTATGCAGCTTTAAGGTTCTTAGCTACAATAAACTTGCACTTGCACCGTTACATAATGGGGCAGTTTAAGCAGCTGTAAAAAAACCCACATTATTTAAGATTATTAATCCACATTATTTAAGATTATTAATCCACATTATTTAAGATTATTAACCCACATTATTTAAGATTATTAACCCACATTATTTAAGATTATTGACCAACAGCGCTGCTAAGCATGCCCAGCACTTAATTAACATGATATCAATTATATATCTATATATAACTATTATTTTAGGTAACTGTCTTTAGGACTATTAGGTTTACATGAAAATGTAGCTAAATTCTTTTGTATTTTGAAAATATGATGTTTTCATCGGATTATGTAACTTGAACTTAATTAAAATGTCGCGACAATGTTTTTGTTTTTTTTAAGCCAAATACAGGACACAGCTCTCAAAAAGCGCCAGCCTAGCAGACTGCCCCCGTCTCCAAGTAGGCAGGTTCGGTCTGCTAGCCCTGCCATGATCAACAGTGTCACGGTTTAAATGAAATGTAGATAAATTCTTTTATATTTTGAAAATATTATGTTTTCATCAGAATATACAACTTGAAATTAATTACAATGTCGCGACAATGGTTTTTAGCCAAATACAGGGCGCGGCTCTCAAAAAGCGCCAGCCTACCAGACTGCCACCGTCTCCAAGTAGGCGGGTCCGATCTGCCAGCCCTGCGACGGTCTGCCAGTCTCCATCCAAGTCTCCCTACAAGTCTCCATCCAAGTCTCCCTACAAGTCTCCACTGAGGGTGAAGAATGCTGCCTTGCCCAGCACCAGCACCAGCTCCAGCACCAGCTCCAGCACCAGCCCAGAACTGGAGTCGCGACCTCGATGGGATAGCAACACCCACGTTGATGTTGCTGTCACACTGTATTTAAAAAATTTGAAATCGAAATAATAATATATATTTTTTAATATTCAGGATTTAATTGAAATTCCTGCTTAACCCAGAGAATTCGTTTGGTGGGCCAACAAGTTAGCCACCGGTCACGTGGGGAGAGGGGCCAGACACAGAGTAAGCCACCTAATAAGTGTAATAAAGATCTCCACGATTTATGAAATTCCACCAGTAGTGTGTGGCGCGAGCGGGGGGGGGGGGGCCCTTCCCACCAATTACCCCGACAGCTGGGAGGGGAGGGGGGCACCACCAATGCGCCAACGAGGAATAGATATATACAGTATATCTTCCCCTTGCATTTATACTCGTATAAAGGTCGCTGCGACAGAAGGTAACAAATCATGAGTTGGGCTGAGTACTATTTTATTAGTCTCTGGCAGGACTGATAAATATGCCCACCAACAAAATTGAAATTCAGTGGGAAGTGAATCCAATATGGCGCAATACAGGTGGCGCCCCATAGGCGCGCGTGCCAAGGGAGGTTGGCGCGCGACTCCAATACAATACAACCTGTATGTGGCTCCGTTATTTATATAATTATAATTGCTATTATAATACACATAATGCGTTATACATCACATAATATGACAGTAATCCTGTTCTATGACCTTAGATGTTGCCAGAACATCAAACCCAAGCACGAAAGGGGTTGATGGATAATATAGTCACAAGGACAGTTGAAACCTGACTTCTGGCATTTCCCCCGCGATTCCCTGACAGTGCTAATCATATGGGGGGGGGGGGGGGGGGTGTGGGGGGGGAATACACATTTTCGCAGAAATTCGCTTAAATTAGAACCACGGTCTCGGCTTGATCTGCACGTTTTTTGTCGGAGACAACTTTCATCCCTGATTATATAGGTTCGTAAAAATTAGTAAGGTGGGCCCTATATAATATAGATAGAGTTTAGTTTTCTGTCGCCATATCACATAGGTTCGTGGACTAATCTATGTATTCTGTGTGTGTGACTTGTTTATGTAATTATCGCATTATTCGAAAATCTATTATTAATTGTGATAGGAATGAATGATGAAGCTTTTCATATTTATTTTCGTATTGATTTAAAAAAAGAATATGTGACGAAAATGCGTGGTGCACTATTGCAATAAATAAATAAATAAATAAATAAATATCCTGTACACTGATACTTGTCATGTGCTACGCAGCCCAGTCCAGCAGCCATCAAACTATTATGGTTTCAAAAATGTATATTTGAAACCCACAAAGACAAGGTGCATGAATCAATGTGATAAATTCAATGTCCACTACGCCTTAAAGAATACATTTATTATTATACACAAGTTATTCCAAGCTACAATCTGCATCAATCGATTTAATAAATTAAATTTCCACTACGTTTTAACAGAATAAATATTATCATACACAGGTTATTGCACTCCCAACTGGCCTTGTTAATTTATGGCTCTTGTATCCATATACAATTTGATTAAACAATCTATGCTGGCTGCCCAGGTGTAACCAGAACTGCGTTCAGGGTACGACTTCCGCGATGGCTCCATGTGTCTTTTTAGCTAATTTGCGTTCAACATCTGCCTCGGAGTTTACTCCGAGACGTCATGCTTTTCGAATAAGGATGTGAAAACACCTCCAAAATGGCCATGGGTTTCAGCCAATCAGAGCTGTTCTTTCAATTGCAAATGGCTGCAGGAAGTGCACTCTATGGAAGCCGCCATTTTCGAGGCACCCAACTACCTAAAACACCGTTCAGAGTAGCACAGCATTCGGAATTACTCACCCTCCTCCGAGGCACCTCATTGAACGCGGCTCTGAGGGCAGCACTCAGAACCTACCTACACCAAATTTCCTATTTGAGTACTCCAGTTGGAAAACAAATATGTACTTAAGTTCCATAGTCCGATGGTTTAGAATGTCCCTAATGTTTTACAAATAACAATATAGAATTGATCGTTATAATCTACCTTACTTTAGCTTGACGTAAATGGGTCACTTGAGACATTTGCGATGCAAGCATGCAACATTAATTTGGGAAAGCATGCCAAAACTACACGATGAGCTTGTACAGTAATCTATTAATTTGCCTCAGTATGCGGCGACAAATGTTTGATAAGTGTACCAGTAGGCCTATCTAAGTTAGCCATTTAGAATCAAAGCTAGATAATATTTGAGTTGGTTTTGAAAATTTGATGTTTTTACCAGACTATGCATTGGTTTTTCAACAGTTGCCGCTTTCGTTTTGTTTTTTTGGTACATTAGTTGTTGAAGCTGGGGAAATTTCAGTCGCAGACGACTGGTCTTCCTAATGCCACTGCCCCTTGCCCTTTCCTAGTAATGCCGAGCATCTGATGAGGAAGCGACAAGTATTAATTGTTAAGTCATTGGTTCGACTCGACCAGGATTCGAACCCACGATCTACCAACACGGGAGACGGATGCTCTAACTCATTCGGCCATCCTGTCTTTTATCGGACTAACCTACCACATAGTCTTCATTTTATATACCGTATATGTCCCAATAGACACGCACTGCGTGAGTGCAGACACATGGATGTGTGTCTATTCAAAGTAAAAGAATTTCATGGATTTGTTTTTGTCGTGCTTCTGAAATAAAGTGGGATTCGCATCGCAGCAATGCAAATGCGAATGGCCATTGAGTTTGTCGATACGGATAGGGAAAAACTTTGATTTCATTTAAAATGAATAGAAATACATAACAATTTGGCATAAACATGTATGCACATATGCAATATAATGATCTGATGAATATAGCTAAGACAAAATTAGCCATAGTTAAACATTTTCACCTAAGAAACATACAATTCCACACAAAACAATCAGTGATATCCACATCACCATTATTAATTCTTGTTCTAAATATTAAAATGTCAAATGTGTCAAAATACACTTGTTTCAGAGAAATATATAACCAATATCTGATTATCCCTACTAATTTTCTAGTTCATGATGGCGACTGTGCATGCGCTGGAAACGGTGCCGCGAGCAAAGCAAAGGCATACTGTCATTGAGTTTGCCGATACGTGTAGGGCAAAACTGGCATTTTATTCAAAATAAATAGAAATACATAACAATTTGGCACAAACATGGACGGAAGGATGCAATATAATGAATATGTTTAAGATACAACTCTCCATAATTAAGCATTTTGAGCTAAGAAAACCTACAATTTCACTCACTTTACAGGCTGATTTTTACATCACTATTGATTAGTCGGAAGTAATTCTTGTGCTAAATATTAAAATGTCAAATGTGTCAACAAAAATTAGTTTCAAAGAAATATATAACCAATATTTGATTAACCCTACTCGTATTCTATTTCTACATATGTCATTAACCATAGAATATAAATAAAAACATGAATAAAATAAATAAAACTGACTCTGGCTATGGCTCTAACACTAATCTGAGTGTCCAGATTTGTCTAAATCTAAATGCACACATCATAAGATGTGTTGATTATATTGATTTAAATGCAATACTGGATACAAAATTAATATCTTAATTTATTATATATATTTTTTTAGTTGGTATTCTATGTTTCAAACAAGAGCTGAGATGAGCTGAAAGTAGCACATTTCATAGCTGCACCCAGTGTATTAGCACGTGCCATGTGCTTCTCGTGGGTTTGTTTTGCTCTGATCCATCCCACAAAGCACCGTGCTGCTGGAACCGCGATGGAGTCTATTGGCTGCCGCAGTCAAAAGTGCGACTAGATGGCGCCATCTAGTGGAACAACCGGGTTTCAGAATGGTGTTTCCGGAAACCCAATTGATAGCCAGGTGGCGACACTTACCGTTAATAGATATAATATGAACTAAATAATGGCTGGTTCAAAACTTGCTCCATCTTGAACCTGGTTAGTTGCACACTTGTTGCTAGTTTATTGTTGTGTGATGAACGTGTACCGACTTATGGCAGTGCTCGTTCATGGCGACTTTATAGTGCTGCCCCACTGGGAGACCAGGCTGCTGGCACCATGACCCGATATCCAACCTAGGTCATGAGCCAGCCTCCATCTTTTTTGTCCCCCTGTAGGCCTACCACATGAGGGGAATAATTCTCATGGTGATTGTTGCCAACAGATGCATATATATCTAGAGTAACTGTTGGAAACGTCAGCATAGCATTGCGACTGTGGTAGCTTTTTTGTGTGTTTTCATCATTTTTGTAACCATAACCAAAACTATTTTAAAATCTTAATATTACACATTTTTCAATGAGGAAGTATAGTATAGCTATTTGGTAGATGACTAGAAGTATCAAATTTTACATAATGGTCAGCTGCACCTTCCTGATTGACTTCAGTGGTAGATTCATCACCATCTATATCTATTGGCCATTTCAATATGGCCACTATCAAATTCCATTATCATTAGCATCCCAGCTTCTAATTAATGTAGGCCTACACACATTGTCTTTGTGTCAAAGAATCTGTTTGTGTTGTATTCAATATCCTGAGATGCTGGCTATATTGGAAACCAGGGAGCCTATGTGGTGTAATGGTTAGCACACTGGCCCGGAATGCAAAGAGATGTGGGTTCGAGTCCCGCTCTACCGTTTTCCTCCTCCTCATGACACTTGATATTGAATGGACCATAAACGCAAGAACCATAGATATGATGCATGGACTATGGATCCTTTTGCATTTTTGTCAGATTTTCAGATGCTTGCAGTTGTACGGGTCAACTGAGTACATTTATACAATAAAGGTATCTCAGTATGCCCCGCCCCCCACCCCCCCGACCAAACACACACTCATACCGTTCGTGCTCCTTCTGCAACCGACCAGACGGGATGGCCAAATGAGTTGAGCGTCCGTTTCCTGTTTTGGTAGATCGTGGCATTCGAACCCATGGGCTTGAACCCTGGTTGAGTCAAACCGATGACTTAAAAATTGAGGCTTGTCGCTTCCTAGCCAGGCACTCGGCATTATTAGGATAGGGCAAGGAGTGGTTGGCTCAGTGTCAGGATAATGTGACTGAGTTGGATATCAAGTCATGGTGCTTGTGGGCTGGTCTCCTAGTGGGTCAGCACTATAAAGTTACCATGGGTGCACACTGTTACAAGTCTGTACCCATCCTGATCTGACCTTAGATGTTGCTCGGATGTAAAGCTCCAACAACGAACCAACCTGCAACCCATCCGGGCGTGGGGAAACCTGATCCATAAGCCATCCACTGCCACGCCCACCATCATGCACCGATACACCCCTATCCCCAGCCACCCACCTGAGGTAGGTTGTCATGGCAACTGAAAACTCAACACACCAACAACAGGGACGCCCATCACAACCCCACATGACCACGTCGCAGTTTCAGCGCCCGGTCAGTTTCAACGCCCGGTCAGTTTCATGCGCATGCGTCAAAATCTAACATGATCGTCACTAACCTTATAAATTTAATATAATGTTTTTGGTAAAGATGTTTTCTACAAATGTGCAAAGCGATTTGTTTCTAGGTGGTGTGGTTTTAGAGATATTTCACTTTTCCTGGATTTTCTGTATGAAGATTGCTCACCACCATTGACAATGCCTTGAGTTTGACGGTACGCGCAGTGCAAAACATTAGTTTTATTCAAAATTAATACAAATCAAGAACCCTAACCTTATAAACTTAATACAGTCTTTTTGGTAAAGATGTTTTCTATATGTGTACAAAGCGATTTGTTTCTAGGTGGTGTGATTTTAGAGATGTATCACTTTTGCTGTATTTTCTGTATGAAGATTGCTCACGACCATTGACAATGCCTTGAGTTTGAGTCTATACCGGCCGTTGAAACTGACCGGGCGCTGAAACTGCGACACCGGCACAGGATAACCTGCGAGCACCCACAATGCAACACGTTGGCATAAAGTGACCATTATGCATTATCCAGGGAGAATGTTGGGATTGAGGTGGGGCTTGAGGTGGTTTTCTTTGTTTGGTGCAGGTTTACGTTTTGGCAATATCTAAGGTCATATCAGGACGGGTACCAACTTGTAAAAGTGCGCACTCATGGCGACTTTAGTGTGTTGCCCCACTGGGAGACCAGGCCAATGGTACCATGAACTCATTTCCCACTCTGTCATATTATCCCGATACAGTACAACCCCGTTAAACCAAGCTCGGTTAAACCAAAGGATCGGTTACTCGAAACAAAATTGTCAGACCGAAGCCACTCCAGTATGATTAAACCAAACTTTCATGTGGTTATAGGGTCATCTGAGACCCCACCAACTCTTTTATTTTATAAATGGTAGTATTTTGCTGGGCCGCCGAAAAAAGTTTGATTAACCGATCGTTCGTTTTAACCAAGCTTTGTCTAATGAGGTTATACTTTATAATCATAAAAAACAATCAAAGTTTCCACATACATTGTATATTACATGTGCAATTAGACGCTTACTCAAAGTCAAAGCCAAAGCTTGGTTAAACCAATGATCGGTTAATCCAAACAAATTTCTAGGGTCCCTTCAAGTTTGGTTTAACGCGGTTATACTGTATTAAGCTAACCAGGCCTTGCCCTATACTAGTAATTCCGAACGCCAAGCCAGGTAGCTCACATGTATAAATTTTGTAAGACATCTTTTTGACTCAACCGGAAGTCGAACTCCCGACCTTCCGCACAGGAAGCCTGCGCTCTACCGATTCGGTCACCACATCCGATGGGTTTGGGGTTGGGCTGGTTGTGGGGGATAGAGCCTTGGAGGGAGAGATCTTTCGATTACCAATGTAGATTTTATGATGCCTCTCTTGGCTGACTTTTGTACATTTCATGAATAGGCTTACCAAATTAATTAGAATTGCTGCAAATACCTGCCAACAATGTCGCGAACACTATAACAATGCGGCAACCACCACAACCATGCTGCAAACAATCTAACATAGCTGCAAACATTCCCACAATACTGCAAACAGTCCAACAATGCTGCAAACATTCCAACAATCTTTAAGCCCTTCCAGCAATGCAGGAAGCATTCCAACACCGGTGTAATATATACAACAAATATAATGATGCCACAAAACAACTGTCCTCGCTACCAATTGAGTAAATACTGCAATCAGTATTTGTAAGTTGTACTGACCGCAGGTGTGGGTGTGTTTGAGGGTATGTGGATAGGAACAAGCAGTGGCCAGAGGGGTAGAGCATGGGCCTCGCATGTGAGAGATTGGGAGTTCGGTTCCCGGTCGAGTCAAACCAATTACATATCAAATTGATACTTGTCACTCCATAGCCTGGCTCTTGGCCTTAATATGATAGGACAAGGACTGGTTAGCTCAGTGTCAGGATAATGTGACTGAGTGGGATATCGGATCAAGGTGCTGGCATCCTGATTTCTTAGTGGGGCAGCACTATAAAGCCACTATGAGTGCACACTGTCACAAGTCAGTATCCGTCTTGATATGACCTTAGATGTTTCCAGGACGTAAAACTCCAACAACCAAACCAACCAAGCTTCAATCCTTATTGAGGGACCAGGCGAAACTCTGAACAAGTGTATTATACACGGTTCACACATCCCTACCTCGATTAACCTTGTGGTGAATGGGGAAACATTGCCCCCTCCCACCCTCCCAATCTCAGGGGTGCTATATCAAATGGCTGCCCCATCATGGTTCAGTGCACACATGGGTTCCTAATGAGAACTAGGCATTAAGCGTGTCCGGTTACAGTAACACCCACTTTGGCTGTCAGCTAGTAAACCCCCCCCCCCCCCCCCCCCCCCCCCCCCCCCCCCCCCCGGCCCACCTTCCCCGGGGACCTGACGCGGTGGTCCAATCAGTAGAGCGCGGGCCTCGCGTGCGGAACGTCGGGAGTTCGTTTCCCGGTCGAGTAAAACCAATGACTTTAAAATGGTTACTTGTCACTTCCTAGCCTAGTGCTCGGCATCGATAGGATAGGGCAAGGACTGGTTAACTCAGTGTCAGGATAATGTGACTGACTGGGATATCGGGTCATGATGTCGGTAGCCTGATTTCCCAGTGGGGTAGCACTATAATTATAAAGTAACCATGAGTGTGCACTGGCATAAGTCGGTACACGTCCTGATATGACCTTAGATGTTGCCAGGATGTAAATCTCCAACAACCAACCTTCCCTGGCCCGCTATCCACATACCCTCAAACACACCCACACCTACAGTCAGTACAACTTACAAATACTGATTACGACGACTTAAAAATATTATGTATATATATATGTGCTGCATAAGGGTTTGTGTGAGTATAAATAACGTAGGCTTGAATGTAATTTATTAGTGATTATTCACAATAACTCGCCAGCCCGCAGAGTCCAAACTCAGCAACCCCCCATGTGACCAGTGTCAGTCGTAGCTGGAAAAGAATACTTCTCTTCAACTACTATACATATAATGATGATATACCCACCCCCACCCCCACCAGGTATTGCAAGTATGCAGGTATTGCAGGTATAGCAATACCTCAGGGAGTTTGATGCCCCTGCCATGCAGAGTTGTAAACCACTGACTTGTGGTACAGGTTCTTGACAGAACCGACGGCTAAGGGAGCAAACCCTAAACAGAAAACCATGTCACTGTTGCAGCATTAAGGGCGGTTGATGTATGGAACTCCCAACATCTCCCGACCAGCCATTGCAGGGACAAATAGTTTTGCGCCTGTCTTGACATGTTCTTGCTGGTGTGAAACCTCTATTTGCTCCCCGAGAGAGTGCCGCTGGTAACTTGCAAAAGCCAGCAGCACTTCAACACTTTTGCAGGCAGCTTTCATGAAATGTGGTTGTGGAAAGATGGAGTGAACACTTCCAGAAGCTACTCAACATCCCTGGTGACATAGATCACGAAGCTCTGGACAACATCCAGCAGCGTATTACCAAAACATGCCTCGATGAGATTCCAACTATGGATGAGATGGCTAGAGCAATCACCAGCCTGAAAGATGGCAAAGCACCTGGGGGTAATGGAATTCCTGCTGAAGTATGGAAGCACGGAGGAGACAATCTGTTCAACAGACTGCACCAACTAATCACCAATGCCTGGGAGGAGGGTTCTGTACCCCAAGCATGGAAGGATGCCAGCATTGTAACCATCTACAAGAAAGGTGATCAAACAGACTGTTGGAACTATAGAGGAATCTCTCTTCTTTCCATAGCAGGCAAGATCTTCGCAAGGTTTCTCCTCAACAGACTATCTATTCACATAACACCTGATGTAGTTCCGGAGTCACAGTGTGGCTTCAGAGGTAACCGGAGCACCGTGGATATGATATTTTGTCTCCGACACCTACAAGAAAAGTGCATTGAGCAGGACTGACCACTGTACATGGTATTTGTCGATTTCACTAAGGCATTTGATACAGTCGGGAGGACCGGGCTATGGCAGCTACTGAGGAAGTATGGATGCCTAGAGAAGTTCACAACTATGATTGAGGCTCTACATACAGGAATGATGGCGAACGTTAGTGTTGGAGGGGAAGTCTCGGAATCGTTCAGGGTTACCAATGGGGTCAAGCAAGGTTGTGTGCTGGCCCCCACGCTCTTCTCCATCTTCCTATCAGCAATGCTCGACGAGGCTTTCTGAGACATGGGGGATGGTATCTATATACAGTCCAGACAGAGCGCTGACCTATTCAATGTCACACACTTCAGAGCGAAGACCAAGACTACTCGGATACTGGTGAGAGAGCTACTATTCGCAGATGACAGTGCACTGGTTGCCCACTCTGCTGAAGAGATCCAGAACATAGTGGACGCTTTCTCCGATCCATCAAAGAAGTTCGGCCTGAAGATTAACATCAAGAAGACGGAGGTGCTGTACCAACCCAACTCTACAAGAACCCGAGAGGAGGAGATCATGGTTGACGGAAACAAGCTGAACTCTGTTCCGGAATTCACCTACCTCGGAAGCACTATATCAAGTGATGGACGCATTGATGCTGAAATACAGAGGAGGATGGCCAAGGCTAGCGCATTTTTCAGCCGACTACGCCAGAGACTCTGGAACAACCACCATGTGTCCATTCGGGTCAAAGGCAAGATCTACCGTGCAATCGTGCTATCCACCCTACTATACGGAGCCGAGGCCTGGACAGTGTATAGACGACAGGTGAAAAAGCTGCATGACTTCATGATGCGACATCTGCGTTCAATCATGAGGCTAACCTGGAAGGACAAAGTGACAAATAAGGAAATACTCGAACGGACGGGGCTGCCCTCTATGGAAGATCTTCTGATCAAAAAGAATCTCTGGTGGACTGGACACCTCATGAGGATGTCATCAGACAGGCTACCAAAGCAGATCCTCTATTCTCAACTGTCTTCTGGTTACAGAAAGAGAGGGCGCCCTCGTCTCTGGTTCAAGGATACCATCAAGAGAAACCTGAAGCTGAGAGACATTAAGACTGACTCATGGACGCAACTCTCACAGCGTATGAGCGGCAGTCAAGTAATGAAAGCAGTCTTTGTCGCATCGCGACTGACAGCATGATGATGATGATGACCCCCACCCACCCCACCTCGAATGGAACATATCAGCTCGAGTGACTGCCCAAGCGAACTGCTTCCACACGCCAAGTGAATTTGTAAACGTGATTGTCCCGAGACCTCAACTCTCAGATTTATGCACCCCCTAGATGATGGTTGGTTGGTTGTTGGAGCCTTACGTCCTGGCAACATCTAAGGTCATAACAGGACGGGTACCGACTTGAGAGAGTGCGCACTCATGGCAAATTTATAGTACTGCCCCACAGGGAGACCAGTCTAAGCTAGATCCAATGTGTCAGCTCACCAGATGGCGCCATGGTGTAGTGGTTAGCACATTGGACTTGGTTGGTTGCAGGAGCCTTACATCCTGGCAACATCTAAGGTCATAACAGGACGGGTACCGATTTGAGACAGTGCGCACTCATGGGAACTTTATAGTACTGCCTCACTGGGAGACCAGTCTATGATATATTCAATGTGTTAGCTCACCAGATGGCGCCATGGTGTAGTGGTTAGCACATTGGACTTTGAATCCAGGAGCCCGAGTTCGAACCTCGGTGGTGCCTCTCACTTGGTATCAATTTGGTGAAATCACTTCCTTGTTTTAATGCATATATTGCAGGGAGTTAAAGTTGCGTAGTCCGATGCTTTTGAGTTTTTGCTATTTTCTGAGATAAATATATTATACTAATCGTTATAATCTACTTAGCTTTAGTTTTAAGTAACTTTAATTTTAAATGGCTAAGTTTGGAGATATTTGACGTCAAAACATGCCAACATAATTTTGCCAAGCACGCCAAAACTCTGACACCATTGACTTCAGTAGTAGCGGTTTCTATTAATTGACTTATTATGCCCTTCTATGCAGCAACACATGTTTAATAAGTGCACCAATGTCTAAGTTGAATATGTAGAATCAAATCTAGATAAGTGTTTTGGTTTTGAAAATTTGATGTTTTCATCAGACTATGCAACTTTAACCTCAAATAGGAGGACAGCCCTCCGAAATTTTTATTAAAATACAACAAGAAATAAATAAATAATTAAATGAATCAATAAATAAATCAGTCAATAAATCAATCGATAAATCAATCAATAATACTGTTTGTGGAACTATTTCACCATTTTGACATGACATACTGATGTAGATATTTGTTTCTATTTATTGAACTATGAACTGTGTAACCTGTCAACAATTTTCCTTAGGTCTAACATATATTGAATGGATTAGCTCATCATGTGGCGCCATGGTGTAGTGGTTAGCACATTGGACTTTGAATCCAGTAGCCCGAGTTCGAACCTCGGTGGTGCCTCCACTTTAGTTTTAGGCTGGTGGTATTAGTTCACTCTCTTGATGAAGGTATTTCCTTCTGATCTGACAACCTGCTTAAAGTTCCATAGTCCGATGGTTTTGAGTTTCTCACATTTTCTGAAATAAATATATTAGGTTATTCATTATAATCTACCTTACTTTAGTTTGAGGTAACTTTTATTTTAAATTCCTAACTTTTGAGATATTTGAAATGGAAACATGCTAAATTAATTTTGGTAAGCTTGCCAAAACTCTATCACCATAGGCTTTTGCAGTAACAGGTTCTATTAATTGACTCAGTATCCCTTTATATGTGATCACAAATGTTTAATAAGTGCACCATCATCTAAGTTAGATATGTAGAATTATATTTAGATAATTATTTTGGTTTTGAAAATGTTATGTTTTCATCGGACTGTGCAGCTTTAATATGTCAACATTTATTTATTGAAAATAATTAGTGTGAAATGGAAGGAAAAGGGTCACATTTGATTTATTTGCACCAACTTTATCTGGAATGTAAATGTTTCGCTGTCAAGATTTGTTGAAACTAATTGATCCTAAATGGCAGTGAAGCCCTCACAAATTTATAGCAGATTTTCACTACCAGCTTTACTTGACTCTTTGCTTGCGGTGACAAGATCTAAAGTTGTAGGTCATACGGGCCCAGCGTGCTTATACCCCAGTCACACGAGGCCTGCGTTCACTTACGATCGATTTGTGACGTCAAAACGTCCTCTTTGCGCTCTCCTTACGCCCTCATTAAGTGCTGTCGCCTCGAGGTTGCGTGCCCATTTCGGAAATATTGGACGCAAGGAGGTTGCAGCTGCTGCATGTGCAACCTCCTTACATTCTGTTCTGGTGGTGCCATTCAAAATGGTTGGCACCCTGGCGCCGCCAGGGCTCCGACCTTGCACCAACCTCTTGGTTGGCGAGTTGCTGGCGACTTGGCACTGATCTAGCGCCAACCTGGCGCCAGGGCGCCACCCTTTCCCCCAACCCAACGCCGCTCTGGTGCTGACCCAGCGCTGACCAGCACCGACCCGGTGCTGACCCAGTGTCGCCTTGCCACTCACCCAGCGCCACCCTGGTGCTGCCCTGGTGCCTACAACGTATTTGAATCAATATATCGAATGGGACGCTGGGAGGTTGGCGTCCTTTTGGGCGTAACGAGGTTGGCAGCGAATGCTGGCTCTCATGTGACTCACTGAAAATGGGCTTCGGTTTCAGGTTTTGCAGGAAACTACCTGTAAAACAGATGTTTTTAATGGTGTTTACTTTACAGTGTCTAAGGGGTCCTTCAGAAATATCAACATTCTCACCATCATACAAACTGTAATTCTTTTCGGGGGTGGGAGGGTTAAGTCCCACCATACGCATTCTAATTATTATTTTTAAAATGTCTGTAAATTTAAGCAAGATTCAAAGCCACACTTCTTGCCATTTCACAGCAGACTACTACAATATCAACATTTTTGTTGTACACTTTTTGCGTGTTTGGTGGTGGTGGGGAGGTAGGAGGGGTAATGAAAATAGTGTATGCTTGTGCAAATGTCGATAATTGTGAAGGACCCCCTAAGACTGTGTGCATGTGTTCGAAGTGAGTTGTTTAAACAAAATGTAAGTGGCATATGGTCAAATATATAAGCGGCATGGACGCGCACCCTAATTCCGGTATTCAAATACACCACGTGACAGGTGTCTAAGGAACCAGCGAACAGAAAATCGGAAGAGTCACAAAGCATAGCATTTGGCATCACACTACTAAAGTCAGTCATATCATCAACTAATGGACACAAACGAAGTAAAGCTTGTTTTATCTAAGGACGCCTCATATTGAGTTTTGTATCATCGGCTATTGGACGTAAAACATTTACGGTCATTCTGACATATTTCTTTGGAGGAAACCCACTACTCTTTCCAATAAGCAGCAAGGGGTCTTTTATATGCACTTTCCCATCAACAGGACAGGACATACCACAACCTTTGATGAACCAGTTGTGGACCACTGGTTGGAACGGAAAATAGCCCAAACTGCAAATCTGTCCACTGAGCAGGTTCGATCGGATGACCGGCATGTTCACTGATGGACACGATACCGACTGAGCTGCATCCCACTCATAATGTACAAAAAAAATAAAGATCCAGGTCTTTGTTTAGAATAGTTGGTGTTTTCATCGAATTGTACGGCTTTTAGTTGTGTCTTCCCAAAAGCTACACCAAAAACACATTCATACACTAAAAAGTCTTGCATCCGATGTGAATAAACATTATCTATGATGCACCAAACGGGATTGCTGACTGAGTTGAGCGTCCTTCTCCCGTTTTGGTAGATCGTGGGATTCGAACCAATGGGTTGGGTTGGAACCCTGGTCGAGTCAAACAAATGACAACAATTGATACCTGTCGCTTCCTAGCCATGTGCTCAGCATTATTAGGATATGGCATGGACTGGTTAGCTCAGCATCAGGATAATATTACTAAGTGGGATATCGGGTCATGGTGCCAGCGGCCTGATTTCCCAGTGGGGCAGCACTATAATGTCACCATGAGTGTGCATTGTCATAAGTCGGTACCCATCCTGATATGACCTTAGATGTTGCTAGGACGTAAATAACAGCAAATAAGCAAATAAATAAACTAACTCTGAAGAAGAATATTATGTCTCTATAACCAAATATGTACCTTCAAAATGACAGTGTATCGGCATAAAATGTAAGCTGCATTATATTACTACGCACCATGTAGTTGTGCCATGCAAGTTACTTCAAACTAAAGTAAAGTAGATTATAACAATAAATTTAATTTATTTATGTGCAACTTTAAAAATATTTGCTATGAATACTGTAAATACGTGTAACCTGTACTAAAGTAAAGTTAGTTTTATTTAAGGACCCCTCTAGAGCATATTGATTTGTATCATCGGCTATTGGACGTCAAACATATGGTCATTCTGACACATTTCTTTGGAGGAAATCCACTGCCGCCACATAGGCTACAGTGTACCCTGTCCATATATATATCTTACAATAAATCTTACCTGTGAGTATAAATTACTTGTGGCAACTACTCTCATGTATTGTAATCCTCCTGCCGTTATGTAATGGACATGTTACCTAAAAATACACTACAGTAATCTCTTTTTGTATTCTGTGTACTGAGGCGGGGTGTGGCCTGGATGAGCGTGAAGGGTTGCTTCCAGCAGCTCCCCATAATTCCCTTCCTTCCTCCAAGCGGCGCCTCCACCACCTGCTATCTGCTACCTTTTCCAACGATCTTAGCTCAAGATAATAACAGGTGGTTCTTACGGGACAGACGTTATACGCTCGAATCCTTACAAACCCTGCTCCTGTCTGTTTATTGAGGAAGGAAGTATGAATGATATGTATTAAAATATATATGTCGCATATGTAAGAAACATTTACATTGAGGTTTGATTGATTGTGGGTGCTTTACGCCGTGTCGGCAGCATAGGCCATAGTCACGGCGTGAAATGGTGGTTTTTGTTCAAACCATCGCTTTACATGTAAAGCAGTCAATCATTATGTGCCAATAGACACTGATTAAATTAGATAGCTCACAATCATATATTTGGTGGTCAAGGGAAACAAATTCCCATAGAAAAAGCAAAAGTTTTATTAATAATTGATAAGAATTTATTTAGTAAACTATATGAGGTGGTACAGTCCAAGCTGTCCTCGGAAAAGGCTTAATGTGTTCTGTGTGTTTTACTGTAGTATAAAAGGTCATGCATCACGTGGGTTCCCCTGCACTGGGACTTGTTGGCGGCGGGCCATGGAAGTCATTACACTATTACATCTTTTACATTGTGTGGTGATGAAACTAAAACTCTCCCTTCTACAGCATTAAATATGCATTGGATGTGAATCAACATCAATACCACTTTAGGAATCCGAGCCAGGGGAAGGTGCTCAGGCCTGAAATGAGTTTACATGGCAGTTGTAGCGTCATCATTACCCACAATTAGTGTACATCTGGCAGGTTGGTTGGTTGTTGGAGCTTTACGTCCTGGCAACACCTAAGTGTAAAATATTCCAATAAATGGCATAGGGGGGAATGCAAATGTTCTATTACTGATTGGTTTACATGACCGGGCGCGTGTATGTATATATATATGTAAGGGCTGGTGGTGCCTGAGTGGGATGTAATAGACATGGTGGGGCGGGCAGGTCATGGGTGTGAGTGCACTCAGGGCCGTACCCCCTCTGCTTGGATAGGCGAACAGAACTCAAGGGGCAAGGTTGGATGGTGGCCATGGGGCATACAGCTTGGTAGGTGGTGGGCAGACCAGTAGGTATCCATGGTACCTAGAATGCTGGATCGCCTTTGAGTGGGCAATGAATGTTGTGTCCCATGGGGGAAAGAGGTGGTGGGGGATGAGTACTCTACAATGAACCTATGGAACCAGTATAAATCATAAACCAGAGGGCTAGCCTCTCTCTCCTTTTACACTTTATTATCTCTTCCTTTCTCTTTGGTCTGTATTGATTGCACTATTACGCTGCCGCACACACCCCACATATTCTATCTTTAGCCATTTTACATAAGGTCATATCAGGACTGTCATCTAGAAGGACTGACTCATAAAACACCATTTAGCCTTACTAAGGGCGGGTGGCGGTGAGACTGTGTGTTCCTTTGTGTTCCGTGTGGGCCTTCATTAGAACACACATGTTCATTACATGGCGGCCGTGCAGTGGCGTATTTAGGAGTGGGGGTTGGGTTCTGGTTGCCAGTTGTCGCGGTTTAGATTCTCCGTCGGTTTACATTCTACGTGAGGGTTCTGCGCATGCGTCAAAATCGAACGGCATTTCCGCCAGATTGGGTGTATTCGATTATTCAACTCGGGTGACCCGACCGACTTTCTGGTGCATGCGCACATCCTACAGACTCGGGTTGAATAATCGAATACGCTTCTCCACGCTTCTTCGACCGTTTTTATATAAGGCTGGTTTTCACCCGAGTCGCCAGGTTTGTGGTTAATGATCATCGCGCATGTCCGCGTAGAACCCCGAGCAGGAGAATGTAACCCGACCAAAGAATGAAGCCGCGGACCAACGATCCACCCCTCTCACCCATCCCCACCACGTAAATTAATTTTTGATAAATAATTTTCATTTTTGCTCTGAGAAACATTCATCTTCAGAATGCAACTAGGCATTATGTACGTTCCTGGACAAGTAATTGAAGAATTGGTCGCATGTCGCATTGTGGGGCGTAATCGATTAATCGACTCTGGTCACCCGAGCGACTTTTTGGCGCATGCGCACATCCTGCAGACTCAGGTCGAATAATCGAATAAGCTTCTCCACCTCTGGTGACAAAAATGGTGGCCCTTTTATATAGTTTTTTTTTAGTACCGATATAAGTACTTCAAAATATGAGGTAACCTATTTTTATGAATGTCCTCTTAGTTTAGTTGATATTTCCTATGATTGAAAGGCGTAGTTATTGACTCAGGATGGTACCAGCGCAGACTGGGATGTCAATCGTCGCACTGCCAAACCCCAGCCAGAGGTGGTTACTGGGCGGGTTGTTTTGCACACACGACCCATGTATTGTGCGACTACACTCGCGCTGTGTTCTATTTGAAACTTCTGACGATCGGGTGACCGGAGTCGCCCGGGTCGTGTTAATCGATTACGGCCGTGGAGTGTACAAACAGACTAATAGTCCTGCTAAAATGCAATATGTTGTTATGAAATAAAGTTTAATAAAATAAATGAAAGGACTCTTTTGTATATGATATTATAAATAGTTTGCATAAGAACTTCCAACTGTAGAATTTTAAATTCTGCTTTCGTATCATGTTGAAAATTAATCTCCAGTATGAAATATGTATTTAATGTATTTATAATTAATATAAGAACACTAAAATTGGCCCTCATGCATATATACATATAGGTACTAGATAATTTATTATGTGGATATAAATAACCACAGCCCCTTAATGTTTCTCTCTAACTATCTTAACCTCCATGATATTCACTGCGGAGTGGACATTCTCCCCTTCCCTGTATTTCTAATGGCAACATTCATTCTGCTCACTTTCAAGCTATATATATGTTCTTTGTTTTTTATAAGAAATAAAAGGGATGGAATGTGTATCCAAATATCACCAAAAATGCACCATTCTGATGCAAAAATAAGCAACAATTGTGGAGGGGGCATGACCCCAAACTTTCCTAGGTGTGGTTGCACCACTGGCACTCACGCAGTCACACCAACATGACTGTGGTCACAGATTGATCGGGGAAATCCCTAACTCAATCCTGGCTACACCCCTGTCATGCATGAGACACCTATTAGACACCGACACCGTGACTGATGTTGGGTATTCCCCCCCCCCCCCCCACTTGTCCCCTCCCTCCCCCCCTCCCCCCTCCTCTCCCCCCTCTCCCAGCTCCCCGCCCCGGGTGGGGTGGTGTGGGGTGGGGGTGCTGGCCGGATCTCCTCACCTGTACACTAAGACATTTGCTATGGGGGAATATGATGACTGTTGCTACACTATTGCACTATGGGATATGACGTCCTGTTGCAGTTTCCGCGGCACACCAGTTTGCGAGGGACACATCGCTTCTGCGCATGCGTCAAAATCGAACAGCATCGTCCCTAACCTTATAAATTTAATATGTTTTTGGTAAAGATGTTTTCTATATGTGTACCAAGCGATTTGTACATAGGTGGTGTGGTTTTAGAGATATTTCACTTTTTCTGTATTTTCTGTATGAAGATTGCTCACGACCCCATTCACAATGCCTTGAGTTTGACGGTACACGCAGTGCAAAACATTAGTTTTATTCAAAATTAATAGAAGTGCAGAAGCCTAACCTTATAAATTTAATATAATCTATTCATTGAATATGTTTTCTATATGTGTTTCAAGTGGGTTGCTTCTAGGTGGTGTAATTTGAGAGATATTTGACTTTTTCTGTATGAAGATTTGCTCACGGCCATTGACAATGCATTTGAATGTTTATGTCCCCCGTAAACTAGTGTGCCGCAGAAACTGCAACACCGGATCGGTAAGAGCGCTGCTAGCTGGCGGACTTCCTGGTCAGGAACTCGTGGGTTCGAACCCCGACAGAGTAAAAGCAATGACTCACGAAATTGATACTTGTTGCTACCTAACATGCCCATACCGATTCCGGCACCACATCCGATTGGTTGGTTGTTGGAGTTTTACGTCCTGGCAACATCTAAGGTCATATCAGGGCAGAGGTACCGACTTGTGACAGTGTGCACTCATGGCGACTTTATGGTGCTGCCCTACTGGGAAATCAGGCCGCTGGCACCATGACCTGATATCCGATTAATTCACATCATCCCGACACTGAGCTAACCAGTCCTTGCCCTGTCTTATTAATGCCGAGCGCCAGGCTAGGAAGCGACAAGTATAAATTTGTATATAAGTCATTGGTTTGACTCGACCGGGAACCGAACTCCCGATCTCCCACACGCGAGGCCCGCACCCTACCGATTGGGCTCGTTGAATCAGTGTCCGGGTAATATCACTGAGTGTGATATCAGGTTATGGTGCTGGTTGCCTGGTGTTGAAACACTTAAAAGTCACCATGAACCTAAGCAAACAAATTGGGGAAAAGTGGAAATATCAATTCATCTGAATATACTATTTGTCGATATATTAAGTGCGCACTGCCCCCGTCGCGCTATGCCCGCAGTTGTAGCGAGGACATAAAACCCCAATGACCCAACGATATGTCACCATGTCCGCTATCCCATTCATAATTGGGTCCTCACTAAATTCGTCATAGTTTTTTTGAGTTTTACGTCCTGGCAACATCTAAGGTCATTTCAGGATGACTTATGACAGTGTACACTCATGGCAACTTTACAGTGATGCCCCACTAGAAGACCAGGATATCGGCCCCATGACCTAATGTCCCACTCAGTTACATTATCCTGATACTGAGGTAACCAGTTCTTGCCCTGTTCGAGTAATGCCAGGCACCAGGCTACGTAGTGACAATTATACATTTTTTTCTTCTTTTCTTGACGATTTCTAGTGCCTATCATGGATAAGTCTGAATAGACTTGTTTTCACCATTAGACAGTTTGTCGATAGAAAGCTCGAGCCTACACTTTTACCGACCCAAGGGATTTTTAACCCCCCACACCATATTTAGTAAGTAAGTCATTGGTTTGACTTGGCGTGCGTTTGTTTGTTTTGTTGTTAATTTACGTCCTAGCAACATCTAAGGCCACATGAGGATGGAACAAACCGACCTGATATGACCTTAGATGTTGCCAGGGCGTAAAACTCAAACAACCACACAAAACAGTGCTGTCCTACTGGGAGACCAGGCCGCCAGCACCATGACCCGATATCCTATCAGTCACATTATCCTGACACCGAGCCAACCAGTCCTTGCCCTATCCTAATAATACCAAGTGCCTGGCTAGGAAGCGACAAGTATAAATTTGGTAAGTCATTGGTATGACTCGACTGGGATTCGAACTCCCAACCTTCCGCACTAGCAGCCTGCGCTCTATCGATTATACCACCGCGCCAGGTGACTCGGCGTTCGCTCCTAGTCCTCCCGTAATAGTCGTTGGTTGGTTGTTGGAGTTTTACGTCCTGGCAACATCTAAGGTCATATCAGGACGGGTACCGACTTGTGACAGTGCGCACTCATGGCGACTTTATAGTGATGCGCCACTGGGTAACCAGGCCTCTAGCACCATGAGCCGATATCCCACGCCTCCGGTGCCTGTAAATGTAATAGTAGTATTAGCCGTGTAATGTCCAGTAATATTAATAGAAACACTCTCAGCTGCCATTAAGAACGTTCCTAATTTTGCCTCTGGGTATTGGCAGCGGAGGCCAGGTCTTGGTCTGAACCTGTCGCAAGTTCACGCTCCTGACCTGGCACGATGGGAATTCCCCGAAGGTTATTCACCTTCACTTGTTTGTCTATCACTACAGACACCCTCCTTCCCAACCCGTTAAGTGATAAGTGCAGTTACTTTCTATATAACTTACTTAATGTGTAATATGTTAAGCCTGGTACACACCTCCCGTATACGATTCACGCGCTAAAACTGACTGCCCGACGTGACCCGTCACAACCCGACCCGTCCCGTTTTTAAAGACTAATGCCCGGTACACACCTCCCATATAAAACCTAAAACTGCCCGATTCATTTTTCGAATCTTCTAAGATTCCAGTCTTAAACCCTAAAACTGAGTTTTAAGTCGCAAATCGGAAGGCTCAGGTGTGTTAGGGGGTCACACACCTAAAGACTGAAACTGACTAACACTCAAACTTAGTCGTGAAACGGGCAGTTTTAGGTTTTATACGAGCATTACACACATATTATTAATTGCGTAATTATCCCCGCAAAAAAAAAGAGTTTGTTTTACTTAACGACGCCTCTAGAGCACATTGATTTTTATCATCGGCTATTGGATATCAAACATATGGTCATTCTGACATATCTCTTTGGAGGAGATCCACTGCCGCCACATAGGCTACTCTTTCCGATAAACAGCAAGGGGTCTTATATATGCACTTTCGCACCAACAGGACGACCTCAGAATAGAATATTTTTATAATGGCAAATTTCCTCGACTTATAAGTTATATTCCAGTATATACGGTACTATTTGGGTGTATATGTATTTCTTTAATGTGGGTTAGTATACAACATGGCGCCATGGTGTAGTGGTTAGCACATTGGACTTTGAATCCAGGAGCCCGAGTTCAAACCTCGGTGGTGCCTCTACTTTGGTATCAGGTTGGTAGAAATAGTTCACTGTCTTAATGTATATATTTGCTGCCTGTTTTTCACCAGGAATGATAAGCTGTTCAATCATTGACCTTATCCTGAAAATATTTATCCTGAATGGGAGGAAAATAGTCGTATCAGAGTATTTAATGAACACATTTTGTTTGCACTATTGATTTCCGTTTATGGAAAGGCCTACAACATTCATTGACAATAATTAATCCTCCTCCCCCGGATCAGACGTGATGGCTGAATGAGTTGAGCGTCCATCTCCCATTTTGGTAGATCGTTGGATTCTAACACACGGGTTCGAACTCTGGTCGAGTCAAACCAATGACTTAAAAATTGATACTTGTCACTTCCTAATCAGGCACTCGGCTTGATTAGGAAAGGGCAAGGACTGGTTGGCTCAGTGTTAGGAAAATGTGACTGAGTGGGATATCAGGTCATGGTGTTGATGGCCAGGTCTCCAAGTGGGACAGCACTATAAAGTCATCATGAGTGCACACTGTCACAAGTTGGTACCTGTCCTGATATGAGCTTAGATGTTGCCAGGACATAAAACTCCAACAACCAACCAACCCAAGACATACGGTGTAAAGTTCATTGACAATAATTAATCCCGCGTGGGAGGAAACTCAAAGTGGATTTGTATTAAATTGAAAAGAAAATTTAAATGTGCACTTATTTCAACATCTTGATGTATATGATAATTGGGACAACGCAAACACAGTAAATATATATTTATGGCTTTTTATTTTACTCTTTCTTGTATCAGTGTCTGTTTCTTACATGGTTCATTTCAATTGTTCTTAATATCGAGGCTAGAGACGCTATGACCCTTATATCCCTATTTTTGTGGGGTGGGTGGGATGGCAATTTCAGTCGGTTAAGTGTCCTCCAGGCTCCGGGTTCGAAGTGATCGAATCGGCAGCGTGCAGTCGCTTTTATAGAGGATGTCTTCTGGCCGAAAGGGGGCGCATTGGTTAGTTTGACAAAGCTACAACAGGTGAAACATCATTTGTGTTGTTTACGTCCGGCTGCCGGCTTAGTTCGATAATACCCGCGAGTCGGCATTAGGCGCAAAATTAATATAGTGTTATCATCAGGAGCCGCTAGTCGGCGACAATGTCAATGCGTCCTTAGATACTGGTATGCAGCTGGTCTGAGTTTGTGCGCCTCCGAATTACCCGCCATGCCTAAGCATTACGGACGATGCCGATATTATGTATTGTTTTGTTTTCTCTCCTGTAAATGTGTACTAAATATATTTATTGTAACGATGTGCTGTGCTACACGTCAATATTTCTTGAAAGCCCTCATATATAATATATGATTCATTAAATAGTAAAATAAAACACCCCAAACCTCCATCCCTACATCCCTAACAAATATTGGTTATTGAATTGGTTAACAGCCTTAATATGAATTAGTGCTTCATATATTCTGTATTCTTTTATAATCTGGAATTATGAAACACATAACATGTCAACAAATGACCTGAGCATACAGCTCGCTCTAATCTAATTGTGGTAGGCTATTTTTCAGGCACGGACGTCATTAGACATATCCGACTGGTTCTTTGCTATTCATATTTTTCCTAGGCTCCACCCATGTAAGAAGTCAAAGGGACCAGCTTAATAAGATATGGGAGCAATTTCTCATAAATAAAATAGTGATGCAAGTTCATTGAATCAGACCCTTTCAAATAATGTTGCCATTAGAAATACAATTATCAGCTGAGAAAAGATAGTGAGGACAATTGGCGCCATGGTGTAGTGGTTAGCACATTGGACTTTGAATCCAGGAGCCCGAGTTCGAACCTCGGTGGTGCCTCTCGTTTAGCTGAATGTGGCTGAACCAGTAAGAGGGCAAGTTCGAATCCCAGTTGAGTCATACCGATGACTTTTTTTCTTGAAGATTTATACTGCCTATCATGGATAAGTCTGAATAGACTTGTTTTCACCATGAGACAGCTTGCCGATAAAAAGCTACCAAGGGATTTTTAACCTCCCACACCACATAGATATGGTATGAGAGCAACTGGCCTTTGATGACACTGTAAGTATTACACAGCGATGGAAATCCAAATTGGCAGAGGTGGGGGCATGTGGAATCGAACCACCAACCTTCCGATTAGGAGTCTGACCTAGAAAAAAGTCAGACACTCGAACCACTCCATCAGAGAGAAAACTATTATTGGAATTAGATCTGAATACAAATATTTGATGACATTCAGGATGATAAGCTATGCGCAATGGTTACATTGCTGCACTACACGATGAAGAGCATCCGATGGGCAAGTTTGAAGAAGAATAAACAGCGATGAAAGGAGGAGACCCAACCAGCTCTTCCATGTCCACTGGGTCAACTTAACAAGCACTTCATTAAGCATACATTTTCACAGTAATTCTCCCATTCTTTAAACTACTGACATGGTGTGATTTAAACATAGATGGAAGCACAGTCAATTCGAAGCATATGTGAAACACCTTAATCTGGGCTATGTATAAATAACATTTGTGATTATGGCTGAATATGAATCTACTACTAAATCTGATGCAGGTATAGCAATACCTCAGGGAGTTTGATGCCCCTGCCTTGCAGAGTTCTAAACCACTGCCTTGTGGTACATGTTCTTGACAGAACCGAAGGCTAAGGGAGCAAACCCTAAACAGAAAACTATGTCACTGTGGCAGCATTAAGGGCGGTTGATGTATGGAACTCCCAACATCTCCCGACCAGCCACTGCAGGGACAAATAGTTTTGCGCCTGTCTTGACATGTTTTTGCTGGTGTGAAACCTCTATTTGCTCCCCGAGAGAGTGCCGCTGGTAACTTGCAAAAGCCAGCAGCACTTCAACACTTTTGCAGGCAGCTTTCATGAAATGAGAGCTAAATGGAGAGCGGCAGTCAAGTAATGAAAGCAGTCTTTGTCGCATCGCGACCGACAGCATGATGATGATGATGATGACTAAATCTGATTTACACTTAGAAGGACTCAGAGGGTATTTTCTGGATGGTGCACCCACTCGGTCGACCTAACTAGCATGGACCGAACAAGAACATGCCGGTTGGGTCTTCCTCATTGCTGTATTTATTATGCTTATGTAATCAGGGATCTTAGAGCTGCACAGTCCGATGAAGCGTTACATTTTCAAAACCGAAACAATTATTTAGATTTGATTGTATATGTCTAACTTAGATATGAATGTACTTATTACGTATTTGTTGCCACATAGAAGGGACTATTGAGTCAAATTTAATAGAACCTGTTACAACAGAAGCCTATGGTGTAAAGAGTTTTGGCATGCTAGCCAAAACTAATCTTTCATTTTTGCAATTCAAATATCTCAAAATTTAGCAATTTAGGATAACAGTCACTTCAATCTGAGGAAAGGTAGATTAGAACAATCAATTCAATATATTTGTCTCAGAAAAATGACAAAAATTCTAAACCATCGGACTATGAAACTTTAATACATCTCTCGAAGATTCAAGTACAGTGCGAGTAAACCATAACTTTATGGAAATTAGTTTGATGAGCTTGAATGTGAGTGACCAGTTGAATACGGCCAATACTATAATTAATGTTTAAAGAAAAATGTAGGTAAGCATTTTGAAGAGATTATACAATTATTTAACCTTCTGTTCCCATGTGGCGCCATGGTCTAGTGGTTAGCACATTGGACTTTGAATCCAGGAGCCCGAGTTCGAACCTCGGTGGTGCCTCAACATTTGTTCAAATTCGTTTTATGGAGACAAAGGAAAAAAAGGTTTGTCCCCCTCGAGAACACATAGATTGTTATCATCAGCTATTGGACATCAAGCATCTAGTCATTCTGACATTTCTTTGGAGGAAACCTAGCGCTGCACATATGATAGATACTCTTTTCGATAAACAGCAAGGGGTCTTTTATATGCAGTTTCCCCACAGACAGGACAGCACACCCTTTGACAAACCAGTTGCGGACCACTGGTTGGAACGGAAAATAACCCAAACTGCAAATGGGTCCACTGAGCAGGATCGATTGGATGACCCAGACCTTCACAGCTGGACAGGCTACTGCCTGAGCTAGGTCCCACTCCCCTGGAGACAAAGGTGAGAGGAGGGTAAACCCCCAAACAAGTAAAACTTGCTTTGGGGGTGGTTTGTAACCTTATAACGGTTACTGGTTGCAGAACTGCAACATTTATAGAGAGGCTCCGATAAATCGGCCCAATCTTTGGTTGAAGATTAATCTTCAGTAGGGAGTGTTGTAGAAGCTGGGGACATCTTTACCACGTTGTAACGGCGAAGCGTTGAGGCGGTCCCGAATCTCTTCTGTCCGGCGGTAGTTGAGCGGTAGTTGGGCACTTGTATCCAGTCAACAGCAGCAAGGGTTTCGAGGAAGGGCGGGTAAAGATGGGTGCAGCGGTGGTTCCAGCAACGAGAACAAAGCGAGAGAAAACGTAAAGGTACAGGGCATCACCCAAGCACACAACTCCCCTGGTCAGGGGGAGGAGTATGCCTGGGAGAAGCAAAAAAAGGGTAGAGTCTAGGAAAGAGAAATGAGGAGAGTTGAGTCAAAGGACCATGTTTACTTGCTCTATGGTGACCAACCAGCGAGCCATAGACACGGACAGAGTAAGTGTAGAAAGTGAAATGCTGGAGGGCTCCGCCTCCTGGAACTCTTTTCAGACATATCAAGGAGGAGCAAGGCCAGCGGAGAGGAGATAGAGAGAGGTGTGGACGAAGTGCGGTCCAGATAGCAAGTGCCCCAAACAAGTAAAACCAATGTCTTACAACATTTATACTTATTGTCACATAACCTGGTGTCTGACATTAATAATAGGATGAGTCATGGTTCAAGATCAGAATAACCCCTCCTGACGTAAAACTCCAATAACAAACCAAACAAGATCACAATAACATGACTCAGTGGGATATTGAGTTGGGTTGCTGGTGGCTTGGTTTCCAAGTGGGACAGCACTATACAGTCGCCAGAATTGCGTGTTATTGCAACTCTGTACACATCTTGCTGTGACCTTAGAAGTTGCTAGGGCGCAGAAGTTACTGCGGGAAATACCCGACATCTGTAACCACATCATATAATGCTCACAGAAAAGGCCATATGTAAGACAGGTTGATATATAGCTACACACACACACACACACATATATATATATATATATATATATATATATATATGGGAACTATATAAACAGTGCAGTGAATGTAGGTGGGCGGGGCGGGGGGGAGGTGACATGTGAACAGACAGGTGGCGCCCCCAGCAGATCTGAGGTTGACTAGGCTGGAACAGTAGATGACTAGATCAAGGCTCCTCCAGTCAATGACAGAGTGAGGAGTTAGCGCTGAGGAGCAGATTTAAGCTTCCGGCCTTATTATACTCATATAATGGTTTATATAGTGACAGTCCTGATATGACCTTAGATGTTGCTAGAACATAAAACAACAAACAAATAAGCTAATATAGTTTGCTTGTTTCTTGTTGTTTTACTTCACAGCAACATCTAAGATCATATCAGGATGGCTTATAGAGCATATATCCAACAAAATGTATCAAAGGTGTGCTTGTATGATTGTGGGCTAAAGTTGGTTGTCAAGAAATGGATATGGAACAATGAACCCGAAAAATTAGAATGCATGAAGAGTTCAGGCGCAAATCCCCATCAACGTCAATCCAAAAATTGAGATAAACATTGGAATCAATTCTTTAAAAAACAGGTTTTTTTTGCATTCCTACTGTTTTGTTAATTGCTCTATAATCATTGCATCACAAGAAAAGTGGAATTAGTGAGAATTATGATTATTTTCAGGGGAAAATCTTAAATTTAAACTACATTGATTGGCGTTGACAGGTATTTGCACCTGAACTCTTCATATATAAACTACCCTCTCTCTATATATATAGGTGTGCGTTGCTTAACACTACCTCGCTTAGTGCTGATTCTCTATGGCGCTCCTTTATTCACTTTCCCAGACTAGCCAATAGGAATACAGCAATCACTTCTCTCCACATTCCATCGGATGCGGATACTGAATCAGTAAGGGCGCAAGTTCGAATTCCAGTCGATTCAAACCAATGACTTAGAAAATTGACCCTTGGATCTACCTACCCTAGAGCTCGGCATTACTGGGATAGAGTAGGGACTGGTTAGCTCAGTATTCTCCCTATTCATGCACGACCCAATTAGGCATCAGAACGAGGCTGAGTAAGCGACGGTATTGGAAATGGCCATAAGACACTACTGTGTGCCGATGTGTATGAACTACTACATAAATTAAATGAGTAAAATTTGAAGATATTAACTTTTGAAACTATCATAATCATTTTTGCTTACCTTTTTTTCTATCTATTGGTAACTTCTCATGAAGATTGAGTGATGATCAGATGCATTTCAGTAGGCAATGTCAACAAAGTCACTCACCTTGGCTGCCAATCTTTTCTTAAATTCAAAATTGCATAACTTTCTTAATATTTTAACCCTTTTAAAGCTTTTATTAATTTGTAATTACTAAGACTAGTTGTTTAACTGTGTTGCACAGATAGCTATGCTGACAGTGCTGCATTACATGATACCACCATAACTATGCAGACTTAAAGTTGACAGTCACATTGTAGTTAAAGAATGCGAAAAATCATCATGCAAGGGTCACCGAATCTTCGTGAAAATTGGCCAATAGATAGAAAACACGTATGCAAAGATGAATGTTACTTTAAAAAATGAATACCCTCAAATTTGAGTGATTTCGAGAGGTTTTGGTCAACAAAAAAGTATTCACATTACTTTACATACAGCAGCGCCTCGCAGACGCGTAAGTGCCCTTGGTTTGGTTTCAACATGGCCACGGTGTGAATAGGGTGAATAAGGAGGATGTGATAGAGTGGGAAAAGAAGATAGGGGTAGTAACTAGTATACTTTTATTCTTCTTAATATAGTATTTTCTCAGTGTTGGAACATTGGTCTTCCAGCAATTAACAGACAGGTACAACTATTCATCTAAGTATATACCAATATACTTAGATGGTATCCACATGGAAGTTCCTGAATGCTGAGTATCATGTGGATGAGGCCTTGCTACTCAGACGCATACATGGAAGCAATACCAGAGGTCACTCCAAGAAGCTTTTCAAGCCAAGGTACAACAGCTCACTCAGAGGGGCCTTCTTTTCACAGCGAGTGATAAACATGTGGAATGAGCTACCGGGAGAAGCGGTGGAAGCAGCTACCATGAATCAATTCAAGAATGCGCTGGACAGGGCCTGGGCCAGAGAAACATTCCTGTACGATTTCGAGGCTGCATACCATTAGAGCTGAGAGGTACAAGCTTTGTATAGGCTACCACAAGCCTGCATCAAAGAAGAGGATAATAATAATAAATAATAATAATAATAAGTAACAGTTTGTTAGTTGGAACTCGACATCTACAGTCATGTCAGGATGGGTACCGACTTGTGATAGTACGCACTCATGGATACTTTATAGTGCTGCCCCACTTGGAAATCAGGCTGCGGGCACCATGACCCATTTACCCACTCAGTTTCATTATCCTGATACTAAACTAACCAGTCCTTGCACTGTCCTCGTAATGCAGAGCGCCAGGCTAGGAAGCGACAAGTATCAATTGTGTAAGTAACATGTGCAGCATAGTTTGACATCAGCATATAATTACCACGAATTAAAGTTGCATTGTCCGATAAAATATCAAATTTTCAAAACCAAAGCAATTATCTAAATTTGTTTCTACATTAACTTAGATACTGGTGCACTTATCAATCATTTTTGACCACATAGAACGGAATACCATGCCAATGTAATAGAACATGTTCCCTCAGAAGCCTATGGGTATAAGAGTGTTGGTGTGCTTGCCAAAATTAATTTAACATGTTTGCACTTGAAATATCTCAGAAGTTAGCCATTTAAAATAAAAGTTATCGCAAACTAAAGTAAGGTAGATTAGAACCTCAAAACCATCGGACTGTGAACCTTTAACCCAATGATGCACAGTAATATCATATCTCAGAAAGGTACAAGTGATTTTTTAGGGAAAACCCCAAAATAAACAAAAACAAAACCCCCCCAGAAAAACCCCAAAAGGAGCTAAAGGTAAAAGTAGCTCGATTCGTTAATCTACTGGCGGGTTGGTGGTGGAAATCATCTATTGGAACATCTCTATTGGAGGTAGCAATTCACCCAATAACAACAGTGGGCTGGATGGGACACACAGGTGTTTGTAAGTCAATAATACCTCACAACACCACCTGCGCTTGCGCATTGCAAACATCCGCTAAATGCTTGAGCGGGTATCTGCACAGCATCTCCCCAATTTGTGACCGGTCGCGGTGGCCGAATTGGTAGAGCGTGGGCGTTGCGTGTGGGAAATCGTGAGTTTGGTTCCCGTTCGAGTCAAACCAATGACTTACAAAATTGATACGTGTCGTTTCCTAGCCTGGCACTCGGCATTAATAGGATAGGGCAAGGACTGGTTAGCGCAGTGTCAGGATACTGTGAGTGAGTGGGATATTGGGTCATGGTGCTGGCAGCCTGATTTCCCAGTGGGGTGGCACTATAAAGTCACAGTAAGTGTGCACTGTCAGATGTCGGTATCCACATTACCTTAGATGTGGCCAGGATGTAAAACAACCAACCAACCTCTTCCAATTTGTTCAACATCCCTTCAGCCTGCGACATTGCAAATAATACCATTAAAAATACAATACGGATCAATAGGACCTGGTTGGCATTTCTGATATGAAGAGTACAATCAATATTAACTGACAGCTGAGCTTCGGGATCTATTGTTGTTACACTCCCACCTCCTCCCCCCCCCCTCTCCCTAACACACACTTCCAGGCTCGGGTGCGAGGCTATGGGTGCGAGGTTCTGGGTGCGAGGCTATGCGCTGGCTTTAAGGTTGCGTTGGACAAACACGACAATGTGGATATCAATAGACATCTCAGCAGACGCGGTGGCCGAATCGGTAGAGCGCGACACTAGTGTGCGGGAGATCGAGAGTTTGGTTCTCGATCGAGTCAAAGCAATGACTTATAACATTGATACTTGTCGTTTCCTAGCCTGGCACTCAACATTATTAGGATATGGCAAGGATTGGTTAGCTCAGTGTCAGGATAATGTGACTGAGTGGTATACTGGGTCATTGTGCTGATGGCCTGATTTCCCAGTGGGGCAGCAGTATAAACTCGCCATGAGTGCACATTGTCACAAGTCGGTACCTTTCCTGATATGACCTTAGATGTTGCAAGGACGTAAAACTCCATCAACCAATCAACCACTGACAGTTTCCTGTCTGGACCCCCTTCAGGACTCATAGACCCAAGTTGAACTCGACTTACTAAGCACCACTCAGAGAAATCTGGCAAAAGATAGCCTCTACGGCCGTATTCGATTATGACGCCCAGATTCGGGTCACCCGAGACGTTAGGATTTCAAAGAGAACACTGCGAGTAGAGTAAACAAATACACGTGCCGTGTGCAAAACGATCCGACCCCAGTGCCCCACGTTTTGGCTGGGGGTGCTAGGAGCAATGACATTTGTGATGGTATCTGTAGGATAATAGCTACCAGTGCAAGTCCTACATGTTTTTTTAATGTTTTTTGTTGTAATAATGAATTTGAAATATAACTAAACTATGCAATCATAAAATACTTTAAATCCTATTTTCCTGTAGTTAAGGCCCTGTCACATTACGACGCATCTCGCAAGCGTGTGGCCAATGCGGTAAATCACTTTTTTACGTCGAGAAGCGTCAAACCTTTCGGCGTGGGGGGCAAAGTTGGACGCATACAAACCGTATACATAGCATATGGTCAACGTATGACCAATGTATGGCTAACGTAGCTCCCGGCGAAAAATGCTCGAATTACGCTCATGGTACATTCACAGAATGCCGGTGAACGTTATATATGTTATTCGATCGCCAGAACTACACCTCATACGTTACATATGTCAAGACATGCTGGAGAAACGCTAAACGTATGTTAGACATACGTTAGGTGTACATTATCCATACATTGTCTGTATGTGGTCTGTACATTCCCACTGCCTTTAACATAGGTCAACGTAGTGCAATGTAGTGAACAACGTTTGTCTAACGTATGTCTAACATACATGGACATATGCCTAACGCATACATAACATATGGTAGACATAAAATCCACACATTGTCGTACGTCAAAAGTTTTGTGCATGCACAAAACTTTGCCGCCCCCCTAACGTGCTATGCCGTATCTCGACGAACGTCGATGTACATTGATGTATACCAACGAGCACCTAATGCATGGGTAACGCATAATGACGTATCCCAGTGTGACAGCCCCTTTATATTGGTTATTCCAACAACAACAAATTATTTTGGATTAAGCCACCATTTTTTCCACCCCGAGCGTGTTCGTTTATAAAACACGAGGTTGTAGGCACTGCCCATGCGTCAAAAAGTGATTCCGGTGATCCGCGTTTTTTAATCGAATAGGGTCCTATATATAAGTGTATGATAATACAGCCTACACACTGCATGTACAAAGCGCAAACAACCTAAGATTACTTTTATAATTGCATATTGTTTAGAATTTCTGACATACAGTTTTTAAATAAGAATTGTAGGGTTATCATTACGATCTACTGTCCTTTAATTTGAAGTGATTTATATTTTTTAGGATTAACATTGGAGATATTCTATGTGAAAATTGCAACATAATTGAGGCGTGCACATCGAAATGCCGGACTTCATTGGCTTCAGCTGTGACAGTTCTGCTAAATTGATTTAATATTCCTACTAGGCTGCAATAAATATTTAATCACCTCAGCAATATTTCAACAGAACCCATCATAGCTGCAGCCACCCAGACACTTGCTATCCGGACCGCACTCTGTCCACACCTCTCTCTATCTCCTCTCCGCTGGCCTTGCTCCTCCTTGATATGTCTGAAAAGAATTACAGGAGGGGGAACCCGCCGGCATTTCACTTTCTATTCTTACTCTGTCCGTGTCTATGGCTAGCTGGTTGGTCGCCATAGAGCAAATAGACACGGTCCTTTGACTCAACTCTCCTCATTTCTCTTTCCTATACTCTACCCTTTTTTTTTCTCCCAGGCATACTCCTCCACCTGACCAGGGGAGTTGTGGACCTTTACATTTTCTCCCGCTTTGTTCTCGTTGCTGGAACCACCGCTGCACCCGTCTTCACCCGCCCTTCCTCGAAACCCTTGCTGCTGTCGACTGGATACAAGTGCCCAACTACGGCTCAACTACCCCTGGACTGAAGAGATTCGGGGCCGCCTCAACGCTTCGCCGTTACAACATTGTGAAGATGTCCCCAGCTCCTACAACAAACACTCCCTACTGATGTTTAATCTTCAACCAAAGATTGGGCCGATTTATCGGAGGCTCTCCATAAATGTTGCAGTTCTGCAACCAGTAACCGTCGTAAGGTTACAAACCACCCCCAAAGTAAGTAAGCTGCAGGCAGTGGGGCAGCACTATAAATCGCTATGAGAGTCCCCTGTCTGAGTCCTGATATGAACTTATATGGTTGGTTGTTAGAGCTTTACATCCTGGCAACATCTAAGGTCATAGTAGGATGGGTACCGACTTGTGACAGAGAATATATTATAGTGCTACCCCACTAGGAAATCAAGCTAGTGGCACCATGACGTGATATCCCACTCAGTGACGTTATCCTGAAACTGAGCCAACCAGTCCTTGCCCTAACCTATTAATACCGAGTGCCAGGCTAGGAAGTGACAAGTATCTATTTTATAAGTCATTGGTTTGACTCGACCGGGAACCAAACTCCTGATTCCCGCAAGGGAGGCCCGCACTCAACAGATTCCGCCACTGGGTCTGGTCATGAACTTAAATGTTAAAAAGACATAAAGCCGAAACAATCACAACAACAAACAAGTATCACCCGCTACCCTCCCACATGCCCCATCTCGACACCCTAACTCTCCTACCCCCCCAAATCAAAAGCAACCCCCTCCCACATTCATAAATAATAAGCATCCTTTGATCTGTTTATTACATTTGTGCAAATACACAGGTCACACATTTATTCAAATCATGTCAGACCTCATATGGATCATCCCGTTCAGTACGTGCAACCTATATATTTCTGGGGTGTTTTTTCTGTGTGTGTTTTTCCCCCCACCCCTGTGGGGTTTGTCCGCACCCCCTTACACCACCAACCTCTCCCTCTCTCTGGGTGACAAGCATGATGGGAAATCGACCAAGAGCGATGTGAAAATGTGTGCCGGTGTTGCAGTTTGAGCGCCCTGCCAGTTTGAGCGCCCTTCTGTTGCTTCTGCGCATGCGCGGATAGAGACTAACATTAAAACCACCCTAACTATCACAGTAATTTGTGATTTTTGCTGCTTTGAAAGCAAATTTCTCTTATTTCTATTAAATAGTTCAGATCTTTCTCTACAATTTCACATTCAGCCAATTGGAAGTTCTTGAATTTATTTTGCGAAAAGAGTTTTGAGGCCATGATCTGGTAAGGCTAACACTGGCACTGACACTCAGAATATCCCAACTTTCACTATTATCTGTTTTTAATACCTTGAGAGTAGATTGCTCTTAGGTTACATTAAATACTTCAGATCTTCCTCTTCAATTGCGCATTAAGATATTTTTAATCGATCCAATGAAAGCTTGTAAATCTATTTTACAAAAAAAGTATACAACCACTGGCAGGGCACTCAAACTGGCAGGGCGCTCAAACTGCGACACCGGCATCCCCGTATATATAGGTCTCGTTGTTTAAAGGGACTGAACGCGGTGGCCGAATCGTTAGAGTGCAGCCTTCCCGTGTGGAAGGTCGTGAGTTTGAGTCACAGCCGAGTCAAACGGATGACTTATCAAAGTGATACTTGGAGCTCGGCATTAATAGGATAGGACAAGGACTGGTTAGCACAGTATCACAGGATAATGTGACTGGGAGGGATATACAGGGTCATGGTGCCAATGGCCAGGGCTGCATTCAGGGTGCGCCTCTGAGTCCACTCTGAGACGGCTCCGAGACGGCTTTTTGGCCTATTTGCGTTCAGGGTACACCTCAGAGTCACCTCGGAGACATCTCGCTTTTCAGATAGGAGGCAAAAAGCGCCTTGAAAATGGCCACCAAATTCAGTGATTTCAGCTAATCAGAGCTGTTCTTTTCAATTGCAAATGGCGGCCCCCTATATAGCCTCGTTTAACACCCTAGCCAGAGGTTCGAACCCTAGTCGCGTTAAACCCATGACTTAAAAATTGATACTTGTTGCTTGCTAGCCAGGCACTTGGCATTATTACGATAGGGCAAGGACTGGTTGGCTCAGTGTCAGAATAATGTGATTGAGTGGGATATCAGGTCATGGTGCTGGCAGCATGATCTCCCAGTGGGGCAGCACTATAAAGTCGCCATGAGTGCGCAATGTCACAAGTCGGTACCCGTCCTGCTATGACCTTAGATATTGCCAGGACATACAACTCCAACAAACAAACAAACAAATCCTGATATGACCTTAGATGTTGCTAAGATGTAAAACTCCAGCGTACATACAATAACAAATGTTGTACGCTTACGTTCACAAGAACAACGGAACAACAAGAGCTGGGAAAAAACCCTGGCCACAAAATTAATCACACTCCCTCGCCCCCCCCCCCTCGCCCCCCCCCCCGCTCCGCCCTCAATCTCCTATTCACAGAAACCAGACGGGGTGGCCGAATGAGTTGAGCGTCTGTCTCCCTTTCGGTAGATTGTGTGTAGGTATTCAAACACAGACGCCAAACCTGGTCGAGTCAAACCAATGACTTATAAATTGACACTTGTCACTTCCTAGCCAGGCACTCGGCATTATTAGGATAGGGCAAGGACTGACTAGCTCATGATTATATGACTGTATGTGATATTATATCCTGGTGCTGGCGGCCTGGTCTCCCAGTGGGGCAGCCCTATAAAGTCGCCATGAGTGCATACTGTCAGATGTCGGTACCTGTCCTAATATAACCTTTGATGTTGCCAGGACGCAAAACTCCAACGACCAACCTATCCACAGACACGTTGGTATCACTGTTTACTGTCAGTTGCGGATCTGACTTCAACAGGCCTCCTGGCCGCCAAACACTTGAGGCTCCACCTAGCGACTCAATGTTACACCATACTTTCATGCCAGCGCTACTCCAATCGACGAAGGTTATATACACTAGTCCAAGCTGGTATGCTTGCACTTATACTGATAATTACAACACATAGGCTACATATGTATATGCTCGATTGTTGAAGTTGTACGTCCTTGCAACATTTAAGGTCATATAAGGACGGCTGTATGTACATGGATACATAATGGTATATGCATATGTATGTATATATATATATATATATATAATATATATATATATATTGCAGTAGGATATATATATATATATATATATATATATATATATATATATATATATATATATATATTGCAGTAGGCCCATATATGGCCCATAGCTATGGCCTATATATATCTATGACCTGTAAATATATCTATGGCCTATATATATTTTACTTTGTTTTCTTGGGGCTTCACATCCTAGTAACATCTATGGACACATCAGGACCGTCCCATACATAAAAGCAACACATACATACGTACTCATTCATACATAAACACATGCATACATTTACTTATATATAATATATACATGTATACATATATACATATCTACATATATATGCATGCGTTTATGTATTTATAAGTATATTCATGAATACGTATATATACATATTCATGAATATACTCGCAGAGTTGTAAACCACTGCCTTGTGGTACAGGTTTTTGACAGAACCGAAGGCTAAGGGAGCAAAACCCTAAACAGAAAACCATGTCACTATGGCAGCATTAAGGGCGGTTGATGTATGGAACTCCCAATATCTCCCGACCAGCCACTGCAGGGACAAGTAGTTTTGCGCCTGTCTTGACATGTTCTTGTCGGTGTGAAACCTCTATTTGCTCCCCGAGAGAGTGCTGCTGGTAACTTGCAAAAGCCAGCAGCACTTCAACACTTTTGCAGGCAGCTTTCATGAAATGTACAACCGCACAAAAATGAAAGCAGTCTTTGTCGCATCGTGACCGACAGCATGATGATGATGATGACGTATATATATATAGTGAAGTGCTTCTTTCTACTCGCACAGAAGACTACACATCCCATGTATAAAATTGACACATATGTATTTATTCATACATAAACACAGGCTTATAATTTATATAGTGAAATGCTTGTTTATACTCACATAGTACCAGTAGACTACATGTCCCACATATACAATCAACACATAAAGGGATATTGATTCATACACAAACACATACACATAAATAAAATACACAGTAGACTGATAAGGGCGGGTAATATAAAATAGGTGGGGAATAGTCTTCAATAGCTGCATATTTATTATATTCACATACTATGTTTTACAACACACAAGACAACTATTCCTACATATATATAATATATTTATATATATGTACATATAGAGAGATGGAAAAAGAGAGAGAGAAAGAAAGGGAGAGAAAGAGAGGGAGAGAGAGATCGAGAGAGAAAGAGATCGAGAGAGAAAGAGAGAGAAAGAGAGAGAGAAAGAGAGAGAGAGAGAAAGAGAGAGAGAGAGAGAGAGAGAGAGAAAGAGAGAGAAAGAGAGAGAGAAAGGGGGCTGGAGAGAGCAGGACATTATATTAAAAGACTTGGCATTCCATTAGTAACCCCACCCCATGTTCACTCGACCGGAACGTAGTCATTGTGTCACGCATCCTGCAACCGACCCCCCTTCCTGCCATCCATATACCCACCCACTCTCCGCCCCATTTCCCGCATCGATGACTGGTTAGCTCAGTGTCAGGATAATGTGACTGAGTGGGATATCAGGTCATGGTTCCAGCAGCCTGATTTCACAGTGGGGCAGCACTATGAAGTCACCATGAGTGCGCACTGTCACGAGTCGGTACCCGTCCTGATATTACCAGGACGTAAAACTCCAACAACCAACCAATCCCGCACCGATGTAACTGAGGCAGTTAGTCGAACACCCCCGCACGGCCAACCTTACTGAGGCAGCCAATCGAACTCAACCTACAATAAGGTCGCCCCACCAAAACGCCGGGGCATGCGCGGACCGGCGCATATCTACGTCCGTCACCCTCCATATACACACACGTCTGCCCGGCGAACCAGCTCCCCTCTCTACCGCCCCCACCCCCGTCCCCCCGCCCGTCCCCGCCCCTTCACACACATAGCACACACCCACTACTTGAAGTTACAGGGATTTATACAAGAACTCTCCACTCACAGGAGGATCTCCCAGTGGACATCAGACACACACACATACCATCCGCCTGTGGATTGTGTCCTAGTTCACCTGAACACACCCACACACCTGCAGCCCTGCAGACAGAGGCATATAGGTATAGGAAAATATATAATTAGAGAGAGAGAGAGAGAGAGAGAGACACCACTGAAAGGTAAGTCTACTTGCCCGTTCCGCCACCAGACATACCCAGCCCCAGGTGGGCTGGTTGAGTTTCACCTTCCAGGTACAGTAAAACCTCTCTAACCGACCACCTCCATAGATCGACCACTCCCCTATATCGATCGTTTTATTTGGGTCCAAACAATACCATTGTAAACAGATTCTAACTACCTAAACCGACCACCTCCATAAATGAACCAATTAATGTAGGTCCCAAAGTGGGTCAACTTAGACAGGTTTTACTGTAGATGTAACTGCCAGACCTACCTACATTCCACTGCGCTTTAACGTGCACTCACACGAGTCATAAGCCGTGTTCACACGGGGCAGTTAATTCGATTCATATAAATCGCCTTGCCTAGTTCGGCTCACATTTGGCATGTGAACGCGTGGCTGAGGCGGTTTAAGCCTGATTCGAATCATATAATTCGGATTTTATAAACCACCTATGTAGGTGGTTTATATGAAACAAATTTTATGATTCGACTTATATCGCCCGTGTGAACGCAACCGACTTACTTGAGGCGGATTATGCACGTCACAGTCGAGACCTGAGTTTGTTGACTTTCCGCTAAATTTTCTCTATGAAACTGCTAGCTGTGCACATATATTTTTTTCATCATTTATTTTTAGGGTTTCACTGCCCAGCAGAAGTTTTGACTGTTCCAAAACAATACGATTCAGTCGAAACAGATCTAGGTCGAACCCACACTCTCTCGTGCCGACGTCGACTAAGCGAAACTGGCGCTGGTTAGTCTGGACTTGCTCATGCACAGATATCGATTTCCGCCTTAAACCGCTCCGTGTGTGGACACGACACTAGTTTGCCTCATCTAGTTCGCCTTATCTAGTTTGGCGTAAACTTTGCCCATGTGAACACGGCTTTAGTCACACGGAGACCGGTAGGACCGATGTTGTTAATGTTAGCTGTTCATGTTCCTTCCACCACACTCCAACTTCACAGCATCACTCTTTGGATTAACGACGGGAGAGCTGTATCTCAGTATGGGTTGGTTAGCGTATATATATATACGTATATATCCGAGGAGAGGTTTAGCTCAGCATGGATTGGTTAGCACATATAATTGAACCAACGCAAGACAAGTACAGTCTATAAAGTGGCATTTATTCTTACTAGTTACTTGTTACAGTTAAGTATGAGATCTTTGATTGATTAAGAGTTTGAGGATTCCAGGCACGCAACCCTATGAACATAACCTCTAGTTGGGATGGGTGGGACGGTAAATCCAGGGTAGAGACACACGTCTTATCGATCGAAATGCTCTGGTCGAAGTGTCTATAATGAAACTGCATCATATCTCGTTACGGAGAATTACAGCAGATGGCGCCACAGTCGGCGAGCATTTATTAGTTAAAAAGGACATTATAGATGGCGCCAGTAGTCACGTTCAGGTAATGGATGTACTTTCTCGCGGGTTCAATTACCCATGTTGTAACCAACATTGACAATTTATATACATATTTTGTTGTTGTACATTAGTTGATTAAGCAGAGGAAATTTCAATCGCAGACGATTGGTCTCCCTCATTCCACTGCTCCTTGCCCTGTCCTAAGAATGCCGAGCGCCAGGCTAGGAAGCGAAAAGTATGAATTGTTAAGTCATCTGTTTGACCCAACCAGGGTTCAAACCCACGATCCCACGATCTACCAACATGGGAGACAGATGTTCTAACTTATTTGGCCATCCCGTCTGTAAACATATAATATATATAATATATATATAATATATATATAATATATATATATTATTTGTTATACTCCATAAGACCAGCACTGTACCGGTGGCTTCACCTTCCCTCCTCGCCTCCACTGTATGTAGACCAGTGAATATATATATATACATTCGGTTACATCCGCATATACGTTGTATATACATGGGTATATATATGCTGTATAAGCCATTATATGAGTATAATAAGGCCGGAAGCTTCCATCTTCTCCCCAGCCTATCTTCTCCCCCCGAGTCATCTACTGGTGGAGCCTGCTTAACCTACAAACTTCCATCCTACTCTCACTCAGATCCAATGTCCTATTAAGGTTTGCATGTTGTGCATATGTCAGAGTTGAACAAAAATGAATTTCACTTTTTGAATTAGATCTTATACAAATTGAGAAGTACATTAATATCACTTGTATAAGATGAAAATCAAAGACACATTCAGAACCTCTTTTTAAAATATACAACATAGTCAAACAAGATTTTATTGCTTACTGTTAAGCAAACAAGGTTATGACTTACAAGAAAAAAGTTGAAAAATAACTTGAAAAAAGGCTTGGCTACATGTATGGTGTCAATATGTAAATTTTCACATTTTCACCCTAGCGCAAAATCATACAATTATAATGTTGATATCTTTTGTGGGATAAATTCAATACATGTAGAGCATACCTAATAGACAGAGGCTACAATAATTATTTGACTTGCTATCAATAAAACAAAGACTTAATTATCAGCATCGTAACATGGAGACCAAATATATGGTGCCCAGTTTTGGAGAATAACCCATACCTATATAGAGAGAGATTATTAAATATATAATTTAGATGACAATTTATAATTTTGGGCTTGACATCTATAGAACACTCACGCAGAATGGTTATTTGGATCAAATACTACTAGTAGTGTCTCCGATTCACCCTATTCATGCCGCAGCCATGTTGAAACCAGACTGAGGGCACTTATGCGTCTGCGAGGCGCCGCTGTATGTAAAGTAATGTGAATACTTTTTGTCGACCAAAACCTCTCGAGATCACTCAAATGTGAGGGTATTCATTTTTGAAAGTAACATATTCATCTTTGCGTACCTGTTTTCTATCTATTGGCCAATTTTCACGAAGATTGGGTGACCTCAGCCTAATTAGGTCGTGCGTGAATAGGGTGAATTGGAGTCACTACTGGTAGAATCTCTGATATTACCAGATCGCTACTCTACAGTACTCGCATGTTTTATTATATTCTAAAACTATGACTCCATATGCGTGTGTACGTTCCCGGTTGGAGTTGTCCCTCCTGACACTGATCCAACCAGTCTTTGTCCTATCCTAATAATCCTGGCAACTTCTAAGGTCATATCAGGACGGGTACTCACTTGTGACAGTGCGCTCTCATGGCGATTTTATAATGTTGCCCCACTGGGAAACCAGGCCGCCAGCACCACGACCTGATATCCCACTCAGTCACATTATTGTGACACTGAGCCAACCAGTCCTTGTCCTATCCTAATAATGCCGAGCGTCTAGCTAGGAAGCGACAAATATAACATTTTAAATCATTGGTCTGACTGGACCAGAATTCGAACCCATGGCTTACGGGAGACGGATGCTCAACTCATTCGGCCAGCCGGTCTGGTGCATTGTGGGAGTTGGCCAATGTGCGTAAGTATAATCGACAACGTACGGGCAGGTATTACAGGAAGTGCTGTTGATAGGCGCGTTTCCAGTTGAGTGGCCGACTCCCTCCTGGTGTTAACAAATTGGATGATGTGTTGCTACACTCGCTGTGTGCTGTCACATATCTCTCAGGTGTGCACCACCTGCAACCCATGAATACATTGAGCACTTTGTGACCTGCCAGAAATACCCCATTCACTAACCAGAACAGTGCTGCAAGTTGCATTACACACATTGACAGTAAATGCTAAGTAATATACTTTAAACATTTTATTTTGTCTATGTGTCTATGTCTTCAATCAATCAATCAATAGTTCCGTCCTCTAGTCGAGGGTTGGATGCAATGGTTCTCCACTTGTCCCGATGGTGTGCTGGTCTGATAGACTGTGAATAATTCAAGCCTGTCCACTGTGAAATATTTGTAAACCATGATGTTCTTGGTCTCCCTCTCCCTCTGCTGCCATTCACCTTCCCTTCCAACAATGTATGGTATATTGAACTCTGACGAATGATGTGGCCAAAATAAATAAGGTTCTTTGTCTGTATAGTGGAAAACAAGCATTTCTTATTTTTAGTTTTTCTCCAGTTATGTCTTCAGTATCCTATTTACCATTTCATATGCCAGATGCGATGGCCGAAGTGGTAGAGCACAGGCTTCCTGTGTGGAAGGTTGGGAGTTTGACACCCAGCCGAGTCAAAGCAATCCCTTACTGAGTTGATACTTGTCACCAGCTAACTGGGCGCTGGGGATTGCCAGGATAGGGAAAGGACTGGTTAGCTCAGAATCAGGATAATGTGACTGAGTGGGAAATTGAACCCCCAATAGCCGATGTCTACTTTTTGTGTTGGGTGTGTTAACAAAATACAAACACACAAAAGAAGTGAGAAAGACCTGGCCTCCCAGTGGGGCAGCACTATACAGTTGCCATTTGTGTGCCCTGTCGCAAGTCGGTACCCATCCTGATATGATCATAGATGTAGCCAGGATGTAAAACCCCAATAAACAAACAAAATCCTTGCATATTACCAACGGGAAATGCCAGAAGAGCATGTTCAGCAGAGCCATTCTCATATGATCTTAGATGATCCTAGGACGTAAAACCCAAAAAGCAAGCGCAGCAAATTTTCAACAGAATGAACATATTTAACACCTACCCACCAAAAAACACTAAAATTGAATTAAAGGATAAAAATGATCAAGCATATGGGAATTTACCCAAGTGATATATATTGACCTATTTATGCTTCCTGCGTTTTAGTAGATCGTGTGATTCAAACCCACGGGTTAGAACCCTGGTCGAGTCAAACCAATGACTTACAAAATTGATATGTGTCACTACCTAGCCCGGCGCTTTGCATTATTAAGATAGGGCAAGGACTGGTTGGCTCAGTGTCAGGATAATGTGACTGAGTGAGATATCAGGTCATGGTGTTGGCAGCCTGGTCTCACAATGGGGCAGCACATTAAAATCCCCATGAGTGCGCAATGTCACAAGTCAGTACCCGCTCTGATATGACCACAGATGTTGCCAGGATGTAAAACTCCAACAACCAACCAACCATGTGTGTAGTTCGGGGCTTGCTGTTTCAAGTAGCCTCGCCACCTGGTGTCCAGGTGTGCAGTATCTACTGCAGTAATCAGTGGAGCCAGGTAGGTGGCTACCGTTACCATTCTTGTAGGATGCGTCATATGTATTACTTACAAAGAGTCACATGCAACCAGTGGTCCACAACTGGTTCATCAAACGCTGTCGTAGGTGTCATCCTGTCTGTGGGAAAGCGCATATAAAAGACCCCTTACTGCTTATCGGAAAGCGGGTTTCCTCCAAAGAAATATGTCAGAATGACCGTATGTTTGATGTCCAATAGCCTATGATATGAAAATCAATGTGCTCTAGAGGTGTAATTAAATAAAGCAAGCTTTTAAATTAGATAGATTTATTACTCACAATGCCACGGCAAACTTTCCCCTTGCTTGCCCATTCATGATAATTAGGTATACTGAATGCGCAGATGTGTGTTCCTGTTAAAAGAGAAATTACTCACCCCTACACTCTGGATTCGAATGAGGAAAGCCAGCGACCATGTGGGCGTTCAATTTTACACTGGGTTTACCGGGAGAACAGTTACAGGTTTATGGTACATTGAGGGAAAATCAGTCCACATCATCCAAGTCGAGGGAGCCTTCCCCGATCACCTGGCCCTCGGAGGCTGCCGGAGCCGACCCCTATGAAGTAGTCCTTAAAAAAGAGCGTGGGTGGGTGTGGTAAAATGTTGCTGCCGATACGGTGGAGCGAGGCCGAATGTGGGGAGGTTTATAGGTCAGTGATGTCTGTCCAGTCCGCTTGGGGCGTGGTGAGTACCCGGCTCCCCTCCTCGAATCAACCACAATTCGGAAATTATGTGCCATTCCTGTACCTATAAGTGCACACATATACATACACATATCTGCATATATGTGCCTATGTACATATATACATATGTACAAATGAAGAGTTCAGGTGCAAAACCATGTAAACGCTAATTCAAAAATGGAGATAAACATTGGAATCAATCCTTCAAAAAGTTTTTTATTAAATTCCTACTTTTTTGCTCATTGCTCTATAACCATGTGTTCATATGAAAAATGGAATTAGTGAACTTAACAATTATTTTCAGGTCACAATCTGTTATTCAAACTACCATTTTGGATTGGTGTTTACATGGTTTTGCGCATGAACTCTTCATATGAAGAGTTCAGGTGCAAAATCACGTAAACGCCAATCCAGAAATGGAGATAAACATTGGAATCAAACCTTCAAATAGTTATATTTTTTTATATTCCTTCTTTTTTGTTCATTGCTCCATAAGCATGTGATCATATGAAAAGTAGAATTAGTGAGAAATCAAATTATTTTCAGGTAAAAATCTTTTATTTAAACTACAATTTTTGGATCGACGTTTACATGGTTTTGCGCCTGAACTCTTCATATATACATATATTGCCGATTCGCTGCTCTGAGAGTATTCATAGCACAAGTGCAGCACACCAGATCCGGGGGGAATGGATGACAGGGCCGCATCACACAACACAGCAGCTGATACAAGATCAATAATCATTCATGTTACTAATACTATATTCGGGAAGCTAAAGCCCCAGTCCCACCTACCCGGACGAGCCCCGGATTTTGAGCCGGACCACCCCCGGACTACCCTGGACCTCCCAGGATAAAATCACTTTTTTTGCCTCGCAGTCACACCATCCCGGACGAGCCCCCGGACCAGAGGGGCTCATCCAGGGCGAAATAGCCCCGGACGAGCCCTGGACCACCCCCGAACAGCCCGGACTAGCCCGGACCTGTCCCGGTCCACCCACGGTCGACCCCCGGACTACCCGGACCTCCCCGGATCGCAAACTGCCCCGGTGTCGTATTGTCAGCGGCCTGTCATCGTCAGCGGCCTGTCGTCGCTTCTGCGCATGCGCAGATTTTCGGAAGTTGCCGCGAGCACTGCTATTTGTTTTGTTTACACTCGGCCATTCGACGCTGATCGAGCTGCTACGTTAATATCGCTTGGAATTTAAGGTTAATTTAATTAAATTTCATTATTTGAGTATGTAATTCTGTTAAATATGATCGCATTCAATAGATTTCGGCGTAATCGGTCCCTAACACTGCCGGGCACCAGCTGAGCTTGTAGCCGGCGATGCCACGGGTCTTTTGACCACGACGGGCCGCTGAGAATGACGGGCCGCTGAAAATACGACACCGGACTGCCTGGATGTTTTAAACATGTTTAAAACATCCGGGGCGGACCCCGGACCAGCCATGGATCAAGCCGGATCACGCCGGATCACACCGGATCACTACAGACGAGCCACGGACCACCCCGAATGACGGTCCGGGGCTCGTCCGGCTTCTGATCCGGGTAGGTGTGACTGGGGCTTAAGCATAGCTATTACAATATTGGATAATAGCCCGGATATAATTCCGCCGATATATACTCGTATAATCCGAATTATTATACCTCTTATATTATATCCCTGGTGCATATATATGTACATAGGTATGTATGTACATAGGCACATATATGCACTTATGTGCATCTGTACACCTATGTGTCTGTACACATATGAACAAAATCCTCTGGTGTGATTGTCACTGGCCTACATCTGGTGGAGGTGAGGAGGACGCAGGTGGCGCCACCGGTACAATGTTGGATCTGACGGAGTATAACAATAATGATTATAATTCCCTCACGTATAATTATACTCGCATACTTCGTTATACTTCACATATGCATCTATCCATGTCATTCAGGTACTCTTGTATTAGCTCCATGTCTTCATAATTGGTTGGAGTTTTACATCCTGGCTACATCTAAGGTCAAATCAAGAAGGGTACTGACATGTGACAGTATGCACTAATGGTGACTTTATAGTGATTCCCCACTTGGAGACCAGGCCCCCAGCACCAAGACCTGATATCCCACTCAGTCACTTTATTCCGACACTGATTTAATACGTGTGCATGTAATGTTATATATACATTTCCCTTAAGCGGCTGTCACACCTCGCCGGATTGAGCAGCGGAAAGAATTGTCTAGTCCAGTGGTGATAAGTATCAAAATGTATTAAAATGTGTCAAAATGTTGTGCTAAAAGGTCAATGGCCGCTGGACAAACGGACATGAAACGGACATGAATCAGACATGAATGGATAGCCAATGGACGAAACAAACTCAAACCGGACAAGAACCATAGACGTCAGTCAATCTGGCAGCATCTGTTCCTAGTTTTGTGCATGTTCAAAACTTGTACGGACACAAACCGGACATTGTTCATTTTCTGTCCGTTTCCACCAATCAGGTGAGGTGTGACAGGGCCTATATGTGCACATATATATATACTCGCATAAACACAGATAAGGGGATTCTATCGGCATTACATAATCAATAAATAAAAATGCTAAAATGTAAATATCTTCCTCACACCGAATGCCCTGCCTCATGGATACATACTATAACGCGGTCAGTCGGACGTACAGCCACGACAACCTAGGCGAGGTCACAGTGTCACATGAAAACCAGATAAATAACAAACAAACAAAACAATTCAAACAACTGCAATGTACACACCTGGAGAAGCACAATTCACAGCCAGTAAGCATGATGTGAATGTCTCGCATAGGTAAATATACCAACCGACAACTTTCATTAAAGTTGCATAGTCCGATGGCTTTGAGTTTCTGACATTTTCTGAGATAAACATATTAGGCTGCTCCTTATAATCTACCTTACTTAGTTTGAAGTAACTTTTATTTTAAATTGCTAACTTTTTAGATATTTGAAATGGAAACATGCAAAATTAATTTTGGGAAGCTTGCCAAAACTCTAACACCACAGGCTTCTGCAGTAACAGGTTCTATTAATTGACTCAGTATCCCCTTATAAGTTATATGTGACGACACACGTTCAATAAGTGCACCAGCATCTAAGTTAGATATGTAGAATCAAATCTAGATAATTGCTTTGGTTTTGAAAATGTTATGTTTTCATTGGAGTATGCAGCTTTAACCACATGATAATATAATAGTCTGCACTGACCTCTCAGGCAAGGAGCCACATAGACAGGTAGACGTGGCTAGGGTGATGGTACTCAGGTAGCATAGGTGGTGTAATGGTTAAGCCCCAGTCACACCTACCCGGATCAGGGGCCGGACGAGTCCCGGACCGTCATCCGGGGTGGTCCGTAGCGATCCGGGGTGATCCGTGGCTCGTCCGTGGTGACCAGCCCCGATCCGGCCTGATCCGTGGCTCGTCCGGCCCCCCCGGGCTTTGCCCTGGATGTTTTAAAATGTTTAAAACATCCGGGTCAGTCCGGGGGATTTTGCGATTCGGGCTCAATCCAGCATTTTCCGGGGGTGGACCGGGGCCAGTCCGGGCTGTTCGGAGATGGTCCGGGGCCGTTTTGCCCAGGATGATCCACGGTTTAACCCGGACCACCCCCGGACTATCCCAGACTACCCCCAGCGTAGCCACGGACCACTCCTGGACTGCCTGCAGAAGACCCGGATCACCCCGGATCAGCCACGGATCGGCCGGACCACTCACAGATCACTCCCAGCTCGTCCGGGACTAGTCCGTGGCTACACCGGGGAGTCCGGGGGTCGTTCGGGGCAGTCTGGCCTCTGGTCCGGGGCTCGTCCCGGAAGGTGTGACTGCGAGGCAAAAAACGATGAAAACAGTGATTTTATCCGGGGCGGTCCAGTAGAGTCCAGGCGATTGGTCCGGGGGTGGTCCGGCTCAAAATCCGCGGCTCATCCGGGTAGGTGTGACTGGGGATTTAGCGCACTAGTGCTGAATGCAAGACATGTGGTTCAAATCTTGCTTCAGGTTCAATATTTTCCATTTTCATTACCCCAACAATGATGGTGCCATGACCAGGATGCTGTACAGGTATGCACTGTGTGCTTGTTGAATCTACCCTGTGAATGTTTAGTTAAAGCTGCATAGTCCGATGAAGCATCCAATTTTCTAAATGAAAACAAGTATCTAAAATTGATTCTACATATCTATTGTCATGGGGGTGATGAAAATGGGAAATATTGCTTCCAGAGTCGACCAGAACCCACATATCGTTGCATTCCGGGCCAGTGTGCTAACCATTATATAGACACACTACCCATGCCTACCTGTCTATGTGGTTACTTGCCTGAGAGGTCAGTGCAGACTACTAGACAATAATGCAGTTATTAAGTATTTGTTGCCATAAAGAAGCTGAGACCTGTTACTGTTAAAGCCTATGGCATCAGAGGTTTGACATGCTTGCCAAAAACTAATTTGATATATTTATATTTCAAATATATCAAATATTAGCCATTTAAAATAAAAGTTACTTCAAACTAAGGTTTGTTTGTTTGTTTGTTTTTGTTTTACATCCTAACAACATCTAAGGTCATATCAGGACGGGTACCGACTTGTGACAGTATGCACTCATGGCGATTTTATAGTGCTGCCCACTGGGAAATCAGGCCGACGGCACCATGACCCGATATCCCACTCAGTCACATTATCCTGACACTGAGCTAACCAGTCATTGCCCTATCCTAATAATGCCGAGCACCAGGCTAGGAAGCAACAAGTATCAATTTTTAAGTCATTGGTTTGAGTCAACCGGGAACCGAACTCGCGAACTCCCGATCTTCCGCACGCCCCGGTCTAAAGCAAGGTAGATTATATAATAATCAATTTAATACAGTTATCACAGAAAAATGGCAGAAAGTCAAAACCATCGGACTAAGCAACCTAAAGCCCCAGTCACACCTACCCGGACAAGCCCCGGATTTTGAGCCGGACCACCCCCGGACCAGTTGCCCGGACTCTCCCGGACAGCCCCGGATAAAATCGCTATTTCCATCGCTTTTTGCCTCGCGGTCACGTGTACAAGGCCACTGCGATCCGGGGATGGTCCGGGGGTGGTTCAGGGGTGAACCGGGGCCTGTCCGGGCTGTCCGGTCTGTCTTTATTAACATCCGGTATAGACAATTAGCTGTGTGCTTGGATATAGCATGTTTCCTAATAACTATAAATAATAGTTCAACGCACTTTCAATTCAAATAAGCAAAAACTTGTGGAACTAGTGATTGATTGACAGGCCAATCACTATAGCAACTGTACACTCATTGTTTATTAACGGTCAGCACATGACCAGCGACCAGACGGGATGGTCGAGTGAGTTGAGCGTCCTTCTCCAGCATTGATAGATCGTGGGTTTCGAACCCACAAGTTTTGTACCCTAGTCAAGTCAAACCAATGACTTACAAACTGATATGTGTCACTTCCTAGCCAGGCCCTTAGCATTGTTAAGATAGGGCAAGAACTGGTTGGCTCGGTGTCAGGATAATGTGACCGAGTGGGATACCGGGTCATGGTGCTGGCGGCCTGGTCTCTCAGTTGGACAGTACTATAAAGCCACCATGAGTTTGCACTGTCAGTCAACCAACCAACTATCCTGATAAACTCGCAATGAGTGTGCGCTGTCACAACAATCAGCACCCATCAGGTCATGCATGATATTAGAGGTTGTTTGACGTAAAAGCACTACAAGAAAACTTGTATTCTGAGTTCTTCACATATTATACAGTCGGTACCCATCCTGATATGACCTTTGATGTTTTTTGTGTTTTTTTCTTGAAGAAAATTTTACTGCCTATCGTGGATAAGTCTGAATAGACTTGTTTTCACCTTTAGACAGTTTGTCGATAGAAAGCCTGAGTCTACACTTTTAGTTTTACTGACCCAAGGGATTTTTACGCTCCCACGTCACATAGACATGGAATGATAGCAAGTGGCCTTTGATGATGCTGTAAGTTATACACAGTGATGGAAATCCAAATTGGCAGAGGTTGGGACACGGGGAATTGACCCCCCCCCCCCACCCCCACTAACCTTCAGATTAGGAGTCTGACCTAGAACAAAAAGTCAGACACTCTAACCACTCGGCCACAGAGAACACCGCAGGATGTAAAACTCCAACAACCAATCACATGACCAGAACCACATCCTGGCATTCAGTAAATACCCCAATCAAAACAACAACTGCGCATGCTCCACTTAGGCATGACGCCAGGGAATTCCCGACCAATACACATCTCTGCCATTGGTTTTCTACATGAAAACTTTGCTCTTTATGTATAGAACAGGATATGGACATGACCTAATTTTCACACATTACCGAGTATGTTCACATTTATATCCTTTGCATCATCTGGTGATTTTGTATTATTGCCACGTTAATTTCAATTCAATTCAATTCTTTATTTCAGACTCAGGATTATGGTAGTTGCATAAATTGGTCCATAGTAGGTAGATATACAAAAATGTCAATAGGATATAAGTAATAATATGAATACTACCATACTAACCAATATCAAAAGCGTGGTCTACATACAGTAGTTTTTACCAATGCCTCCATATGGCAGACGTAATACTGAGATCACTCTCTTCTATTTTCAGAAGTCCCTGTATTATAACATTTTCTGACTTGTCAAGTCTAGTAATAAATTTGAATATTAGATTCCTGATAACAGCATGGAAGGCTGGAACATCAATATCGGCAACAGCTGACTAGCACTGTGATACCCAGGTAGACAGTAATAACCTCATAATGTCATTGTATGCTACATTCAGTTTTCTAATGCTATACATTCTATGGTTCCACCACATCTGGGCAGTATACAAGGGAGTACAGAAAGTTCTAAATAAATTTACCTTGACATCAGCTGTACATATATGACATTTCCTGATAAGCATATTTCCCGGGGCATATAACTTGCGACAATGTCTATTAATATATCTAAAGTCATTAGTCATAAAGTGTCCTAAGTACTTGACTTCAGTAGAGATTGATAGGGGAGCGCCAGAATAAAATCAGGAAATACAGTATCCTTGTCATATTTTGATTGAATGATCATTACCATACTTTTAATAGCATTGTATTTGATATCAGCTTCTATACGATATTCAGAGCATATATTAACTAGCATTTGCAGTCCACTACTATATGGTGAGAATATTACAAAGTCATTGGCATACATAATATGATTTAGAAGTAATAATCCATTAATACATCAAGTCTTACACTGATTTAACCTTTTTGACAAGTCATCCATATAAACATTAAATAAATAGGGGGACAATATCCCTCCTTGACGTACACCATTACTGACTTGGAAGGGTTCTGACATGGCATCACGCCACCTCACTACCATTGATTGGTGCGAATACCAAAATATTAATATCCTGATTAGATAGCCTGGAGTACCATGCTGCACTAGTTTTTCAAACAGTTTGGCATGATTCACTCTATCAAATGCCTTAGAGGCATCAATAAAACACAAAAACATAGTAGAATTTAAACTATGATACCTCTGCATAATCTCCTTTAGAGCATAAATGCACATATCTGTCCCATGTTTTCGCTTGAAGCCATATTGATTATCATTTGTTTTTAAATACAACTCCAGTCTATCTAGCAGTACATTTACATTAGTATAATAATATGTGATGTATAACGAATTATGCGAGTATAAAGATATGTAGGGGTTAATTATTATTATTGTTATACTCCGTAAGACCAACACTGTACCGGTGGCTCCACCTTCTCCTCCTCGCCTCCACGGATGTAGACCAGTGTCAGTCGCACTGGAGGATTCTTTTTATATACACATTATTTATACATTTGGTCAGTATAATCTATTATACTTCGAAGTAACTTCCTTTTCAAAATGTTTGTTTGTTGGGGTTTTACTACTACAGTACACATATTCACATGCACAGGGCATACCCCAAAAGAAATCTACTATTTCTGAATTCGCCTATTCACCTGACATAGTTTACAGCGGCTGGGGTGCTTAGGTTGGTTGGTTGTTGGAGTTTTATGTCCTAGCAACATCTAACGTTATATCTCAGGATGGGAACAGACTTGTGACAGTGCACATTCATGGCGACTTTATAATCCTGCCACACTAGAAGACCAAGCCACCAGCACCATGACCCGATCTGTCATTTCAATGGCAGCCAATACAATTTCTGAGAAAATGGTGTGACATGATGATATCCCACTCAGTCACATTATCCTGACACTGAACCAACCAGTCCTTGCCCGATCCTAATAATACCGAGTGCCTGGCTAGGAAGCGACAAGTCATTGGGTTCACCAGGGTTGGAACCCCACGATCTACCACAAAAGATCAATGCAAACACAAATACACAACAATAACAACACTGATTATTACTGCGGCATTCTTTAGAATCCCAGTTCATGGTGCCGGCCACCTGATTTCCCATTGGGGCAGCACTATAAAGTCACCATGAGTGCACACTCTCAGAAGTCAGTAGGCTAGCCATCCTGATATGACCTTAGATGTTGTCAGGCTGTAAAACTCCAACAACCAACCAACCATAGCACCCCACCCGCTGTAAACTATGTCAGTTGAATAGGTGAATTCCGAAGTAGTAGATTTCCTTTTGGGGGTATGCCCTGTGCATGTGAATCTGCGTACAGTAATTATACCATTCCTTACCCACTGAGCGCCCGCCACCCCCCTCCTCGGCCCACATGTCCTTCTAACCTATAAAGGTAGCACTAGCACACACCTGTCCCTCCCAGTTGGGTGATCCACACCACACCTGGAAAACCCCACACCTGGGAGATGTAGGAGTGAGTGTAGAATGGTTGGCACAGGTGGGTACCTCATCTTATTGATCCTTACAATATCTGGGCTGTGTATCCTATTTATAGTTACATCCACGTGTTGTTAAATATACACATGCGCTAAAGAATAAGCAAGCAAATAAATACAAATAAATAAATACCAGATGGTTGAGGCTTGGTTGGTTGGTTGTTGGAGTTTTATACCCTGGCAAAGTCTAAGGTCATATAAGGATGGGCACACTTATGGCAGCTTTATAATGCTGCCCCACTGGGAGACCAGGCCACCAGCACTATGACCTGATATCCCACACAGTCACATTATCCTGACACTGAGCCAACCAGTCATTGTCTTATCCTATTAATGTAGAGTGCCAGGCTAGGTAGTGACTAGATACAAGATTCACCCCGTAATGCTGCAGTAGGGGTGCAAACCAACCCTATGTAAAAGCTGTCGAAAAAACGGGTCAATGAATTGAGAGCCTAATTTCACAATCTAAGAAGCAACATTTATTCTTTACATATCTCTTATTGATAGCCCGCTACCTTTGAGTTGAAAAATATAATATAATATCTAGTTTAATCAGATTTAAAAGTGAAATCGATGGCATTCTCTGGCCGCCATCTTGTATTTTTGCATTCTCTCTCATTCACCAACTCTGTTCTGATATGAGTAACCATTTGACACTGGTGCCAGGCATTCTACTTGTTGTTCCATACTAACGCTATTTTCGCCCGTTTTTATATAAGGCTGGTCTTCACCCGTGTACTACAAGTACCGGGTGAATCTTTTATCTAGGTAGTGACATGTATACATTTTGTAAGTCATTGGTTTGACTCGACTGGGATTCGAAACTACCAACCTTCCGCACGGGAAGCCTGTGTTCTACATATTCGGCCACCACTTCCGATATTTGTGGTATAAGGTATCTTATGCAAATATTATTTTGGGAAGGTTCTAGAAGGTATTGGTTGGTACTGCTAGAGCTGCCTGGAATGCACCCAAGTGTGTGTTAATGGTGGTGCATTGATCAGTCTGGGGGGTATATAGCCGGTGGCATAGTAGATAAAGGATTCACCCGGTACTCGCAGTACATGGGTGAATACCAGCCTTATATAAAAACGGTCGAAAAAGCGGGTTAATGAAATGAGAGCCTACTTTCACAATCTAAGAAGCAACATTTATTCTTTGTAGGTGTCTTCATATTTACCCGCTACCTCTGAGTTGAAAAAATAAAAATAAAACAGCTAGTTTAATACGATTTAAAATTGAAATTGATGGCGTTCTATGACCGCAATCTTGGATTTTTGCATTCTCTCCCATTTCACCAAATCTGTGGCAATATATGTAGCCATTTGATCATGGAACCACAGTTTCTACTTCATGTTCCATACTAAACATATTTTCGCCCGTAGTTACACTACGTTGTCCTTCACCCGTGTACTACAAGTACCGGGTGAATCTTTTATCTAGTGGCATAGGTGCGAGAGGCCAGTTGGTCACATGACTTTTATATATAATTACAGATAAAGAACACTTTATTTATAGAGCATCACGTGACATCTGCATATCCGTGACATCTAACTAATTAATGACTTAACAATTGATACTTTTCGCTTCCTAGCTTAGCACTTGGCATTACAGTAAAACCTCGCTAACCAACCACCTCCACAGATCGACCACTCCCCTATACCGATCGCTTTATTTGGGTCCCAACAATAACATTGTAACCATATTCTAACTCCCTAAACCGACCACCTCCGGAAATCGATCACTTAAAGTCGGTCCCAAGGTCGGTCAATTTAGAGAGGTTTTACTGTACTAGGATAGGGCAAGGACTGGTTGGCTCAGTGTCAGGATAATGTGACTGAGTGGGATAACAGGTTATGGTGCTCGCGGCCTGTTATTCCAGTGGGGCAGCACTATAAAGTCACCATGAATTCGCACTGTCACAAGTCATCCTGATATAACCTTAGCCGTTATTAGGATATAAATTATAAGACAACAACAAACACAAATATATATATCATGTATATATATATATATATAAATAGCAATGCATGCATGTAGTATTCTATACATGTAGGGCTGTGTTACTGATACTAAACAACAACGATATGCTATCAAATAAATAAATACATATGGAGTGAGTTTATTTACTCTTGTTGGCTCCAAAACACCCGTAAGCTTTGAAATTTACCTTAGATGTTGCCAGGACGTAACACTACAAAACCAACCAGCTAGCATACTATCCTCAGTCTTCATTACGGGGAGTATCTTCGTAACCTGCTGACACCTGACGATCCGACAGTGACCTTGACCCCCCCAAAGGTCAGGAGTACAAACCATGTTCAGGGTCACTGCCAGCTGGTCTCCTCTCTACTCGACATGGTCATGCTCTACCAATGCCAGCTGGTGTAAAATGGCTGCTGCCGCATGTAAACATGGACGCATGCGTGCACGTAGCACAGGACGCTGGTGGTCTAATCGGTAGAACGAGGCCCTCACGTGTGGAAGGTCGGGAGTTCGGTTTCCGGTTGAGTCAAACCAATGACTTATAAAATTGAAATGTGTCACTACCTAGTCTGGCGCTCGGCATTAATAGGATAGGACAAGGACTGGTTTGCACAGTGTCTGGATAATGTGACAGTGTGGGCTATCGGGCCATGGTGCTGGTCGCCTGGTCGCTCAGTGGGGCAGCACCATTAAGTCGCCATAAGTGTGCACTGTCACAAGTTGGTACCTGTCTAGATAAAAGATTCACCCCGTACTTCCAGTACAGGGGTGAACGACAACGTAGTCTAATTACGGGCGAAAATAGCTTTAGTATGGAACGGGAAGTAGAATGCCTGGCACCAGTGTCAAATGGTTACTTATATCAACACAGAGTTGGTGAAATGGGAGAGAATGCAAAAAGACAAGTTGGCGGCCAGAGAATGCCGTCGATTTCACTTAAAAATTGCGTTAAAGTATATGTTTTATTATATTTTCCAATTCAAAAGTAGTGGGTAAATATGAAGACGTACATAAAGAATATGCAGGTATTGCAGTTATTGCAGGTATTGCAATACCTCAGGGAGTTTGACGCGCCTGCCCTGCAGAGTTGTAAACCACTGCCTTGTGGTACAGGCAAAAGGCTAAGGGAGCAAACCCTAAACAGAAAACCATGTCACTGTGGCAGCATTAAGGGCGGTTGATGTATGGAACTCCCAACATCTCCCGACCAGCCTCTGCAGGGACAAATAGTTTTGCGTCTGTCTGGACATGTTCTTGCCAGTGTGAAACCTCTATTTGCTCCCTGAGAGAGTGCCGCTGGTAACTGGCAAAAGCCAGCAGCACTTCAACACTTTTGCAGGCAGCTTATATGAAATGTACAACCGCACAAAACACCATAAATGGAGAGCGGCAGTCAAGTAATGAAAGCAGTCTTTGTTGCATCGCGACCTACAGCATGATGATGACATAAAGAATATATTGTCCTTCTTAAATTAAGAATTTACCAGCTCAGTTAATTAACCAAGCATGGCGAAATTCTTCGCCAGCTTTTCTAATAGGTTGGTTTTCACCCCTGTACTGGAAGTATGGGGCGAATCTTTTATCTAGTACCTGTCCTGATATGACCATTGATGTTGAAAGGACGAAAACCAATAAGAACAGCGCACACATAGATCCCTACATATATAGAACCATTCATGTATGCAACATTACTGATATAGACCCTAACTGCATATATAAATATGAAGTGAGCTTATCACTGTAGTTCATCAGGTGGGATGGCCGAATGAGTTGAGCATCCATCTCTCGATTTGGTAGATCCTGGGATTCGAACAGAGACGGGTTCGAACCCTGGTCGAGACAAACCAATGACTTACAAATTGATACTTGTCACTTCCTAGACATTACCATCAATATCTATCTAAGAGTAAGCTATCCTGAATAATTAACTTAATATATTTAACCAGCTCCTTAGTAATCCTCTACCTCTCCATAGTAGTTTAATACAGCAATTAGCATATGGCTGTAGGTCAGTATTAATGAACTATTCATCGCAACTGTATTATTGTATAGTTCACTTAGTATTAGTCAATCAATCAATAGTTCCGTCCTCTAGTCGAGGGTTGGATGCAATGGTTCTCCACTTGTCCCGATGGTGTGCTGTTCTGATAGACTGTGAATAATTCAAGCCTGTCAACTGTGAAATATTTGTAAACCATGATGTTCTTGGTCTCCCTCTCCCTCTGCTGCCATTCACCTTCCCTTCAAACAATGTACGTATGTTATTATTAGTAATCATTCAATTATCATTTCTAATGGATGATATCAAGTGTTTGGTTCGTTGATTGTATGCGTATGTCGTGGGAGGTGATGACAATGGGAAATATTGCACCTAGAGGGGGACTCGAATCCACATCTCTTTGCATTCCGGGCTAGTGTGCTAACCATTACACCACCTAGGTTCCTTGATCTCACCACACTGTAAAGTCGACGGCTGGCAGCTGTGGTTGTGTAGGTAGGCTAAATATGAAATCACTACAGGCAAGAGAAAGGTAGAGTAGAACGTGCGCAGAAGAGAGCTTACCCCCTCAAGTTTATTATTATATAGTCTCATGAATCCAAGATGGTTGTCACACATGATCAGCTCCTCCAATCAGCACTATGCATTCTGCAACCAACCAATGAACATCCAACCTGTCTGTATCCAAGCCTTGGTTGTTGATGGCTACAGTGCCCTGTTGTGTCTGGTGTGCAGTGATCCGTAAATAACAATTGGAGGGGAGGGGGTATGTGAGCTGAGCTGCTAAGGCCCTGTCACACTAACAGTAGTGCCCCTCTCACACGATCTATAACTACACAATGTCTATCTAACTCAGCAAAGGATCACCAGCACCACATAATACCTTAATGCCTCTGGCTTTATATACCATTTACCTTTTAATACAACAATTGCAATTACTATAGACTAGTTCACACCATCCTCAAAAGTCTAAATATCGGGAAATTTTACAACACTACACACGCCTACCTGTCTATGCGGCTCCTTTGTTTGTTTACTGACCCTCCAGCACAAAAAGTAGACATCGGCTATTGGGAGGCCCTCGATGCGGCTCCATGCCTGAGAGGTCAGTGCAGATTCAATCAATCAATAGTTCCGTCCTCTAGTCGAGGGTTGGATGCAATGGTTCTCCACTCGTCCCGATGGTGTGCTGTTCTGATAGACTGTGAATAATTCAAGCCTGTCCACTGTGAAATATTTGTAAACCATGATGTTCTTGGTCTCCCTCTCCCTCTGCTGCCATTCACCTTCCCTTCCAACAATGTACGGTATATTGAACTCTGACGAATGATGTGGCCAAAATAAAATAAGTTTCTTTGTCTGTATAGTGGCAAACAAGCTTTTCTTATTTTTAATTTTTCTGAGAACTTCTTTGTTGGCAATCTTCTTTGTCCATGATATTTTCATCATCCTTCGATAAGTCCACATCTCAAATGCTGCTAAACGTTTGTACATTTTCTTAGAGATTGTCCATGTCTCAGCCCCATACATTAGAGTAGACCACACATAACACTGAAGAATACGCTTCCTTGTTTGTATTAATATCTTACTTGATGTTAACACTCTATACATTTTGGAGAATGTTGTTTGGGCTATTGTTATCCTTCTTTTAATTTCTTCCTCACATCTCCCATCATTTGTAATCTTTTGTCCGAGATATATGAATTCGGATACTTGTTCTATGTTTGTGCCATCTATGGTTATATTGACATTTGGTTTATCTGTCTTTTTACTTATAACCATTGTTTTGGTCTTCCTGGCATTCATCTTCATGTTGAATAGTATTCCAGCTTTATTGATTCTATTCACTACATCTTGTAGGTTTTTCTCACTGTCTGCTAGTATTACACTGTCATCGGCATATCTAAGATTGTTGACGTTCATGCCACCTATTGTCACTCCCTTGCAGTGCAGACTACTATACTTATATAATGACATTTAGAGATATTATAGATTGGTTGATTGTTGAAGTTTCATGTCCTGTCAACATCTAAGGTCATATCAGGACGGGTACCGACTTGTGACAGGGTGTGCACATGGTGACTTTATAGTGTTGCCCCACTGGGAAATCAGGCCGCCAGCACCATGACCTGATGCCCCCCTCAGTCACATTATCCTGACACTGAGCCAACCAGTCATTGCCCCCTTATCCTAATAATCGTATTATATGTAAACTGTGTAAATAACTACGGTTCTACATCCCTGGCAGAATGGCAGTAGTGCCTTATAACTGACAATAGGTAACCCAGAAGAATGAATTTTAAAACATTAAAAAGGAAAGATTTAATTAAAATTAAAAAAAAGAATAACACGAGGGAAGAGAAATGCTCCGTAAACAAAGAAAGTGACTCAGTCCAGTAGTGCCTTAGAACTGACAATTGGTAATCCAGAAGAATTTGCTTTTAAAACATTAAACAAAAAGAAGGAACAAAAAGAAGACAACGAAATGGTTCGTGAAAAAGAAGGTGAAACTCAGTCCAGTAGTGCGTTAGAACTGACAATTGGTAACCCAAAAGAATGAATTTTCAAACATTACACAAACAAATTTAAAAGAAAGAAATTAAACGAGGAAAAGGAAATGCTCTGTGAAAAAGAAGGTGAAACTAAGTCCAGTAGTGCCTTAGAAACTGACAATAGGTAACCCAGAAGAATGAATTTTGAAACATTTAAAAAAAAAAAAAGAAAAAAAAAGAAGAAGAAATGGAAATGGTCCGTGAAAAAGAAGGTGACTCAGTCGAGTAGAGTTTATTATGTGTGCAAGTACACTTACCGCCAGGCCGTACTCATATTTGTTAATGCGCTTTTATTACACACACATTCTGTATAATTGATTAGAATACCCCAAAGCGGCTCCCTTTATGGGTCCTGTGTGGAGTAATACATGCAGCATTAGGCAGGCAGGGGAAATATAGTGCTGCTTTTAATGCGTGTCAATGTTTCCATTGGCTCACTTGTGCAAAGTGCATATTAATACCTTCCGTTAGGGTATTCTACCGGGCGCGATGGCTGAATCGGTAGAAAGCATGTCTCCCGTGTGGAAGATCGGGAGTTCGGTTCCCAGTCGAGTCAAAGCAATGACTTAAAAATTGATACATGTCACTTCCTAGCTTGGCGCTTAGCATTAATAGGATAGGGTAATGACTGGTTGGGTCAGTGTCAGGATAAAGTGACTGAGTGGGATATCGGGTCATGGTGGTGGCGGCCTGATTTCCCAGTTGGGGCAGCACTATAAAGTTGCCATGAGTGTGCACTGTCACAATAGCCGATGTTTACTTTTTGTGCTTGGGGGTCATTGAACTAACACACAAACAAAACTTTCCATGTAGAAGGTCAGGAGTTTAGAACCAGGTCGAGTCAATCAACTGACTTCCACAATTGATATCTGTCACTACCTACGCTGGAGCTCAGGATTACTAGGATAGGGCAATGACTGGTTATCTCAGAGTCAGGAGATTGTGACTGGGTGGGAAATCAGGCCATGGTGCCGGTGGCCTAGTGTTCCTGTGAGGGCAGCACTATAAAGGTCCTATGACTGCGCACTGTCACAAGTCGGTGTTTTGCGTCCTGGCACCGTTACATCTAACTTAGGTCATATCAGGACGGGTACTAACTTGTGACAGAGTGCACTCATGGCAACTTTATAGTGCTGTCCCAATGGTGAGACCAGGCCACCAGCCACATGACCTGATATCTCACTCAGTCACATTATCCTGACACTGAGCCAACCAGTCATGTTCCTATCATAATAATGCCAAGCGCCTGGCTAGGAAGTGGCAGATATTACCTTAGATGTTGTCAAGATGTCAAACCCCAACAAAGAAGTAAGATGAAAGTGGCTGCTTCTGGTTTCCAGGGCATAGTCATGGAAGTAGGCTTTCATCAACACTTTGATCCCGGTACCATGACGCGACCATAATCAACACCCCAATCCACCCCCCCCCCCCTCCCCCGGATACCCTCTGTTATTCACCGGCATTTCCCAGCATGCAACTGCGCTAATTACAAACCCAGGCTAATGTGGGTGGCGGCGGGGCGGTGTTAAGTTAGCCCTGCTACCAACTCTCTCACCTGCCAGTAACATGCAAGTGGCTGCCTAATGTGGGTGGCGGCGGGGCGGTGTTAAGTTAGCCCTGCTACCAACTCTCTCACCTGCCAGTAACAGATGGCCGAATGAGTTGAGCGTCCAACTCCCATTTTGGTAGATTGTGGGATTCGAAGCCTGGTCGAGTCAAACCAATAACTTAAAAATTGATACTTGTCACTTCCTAGCCAGGCACTCGGCATTATCAGGATAGGGCAAGAATTGGTTGGCTCAATGTCAGGATAATGTGAGTGAGTGGGATATCAGGTCATGGTGCTGGCTGCCTGGTGTCCCAGTGGGGCAGCACTATAAAGTCACCATGAGTGTGCAATGTCACAAGTCGATACCCATCCTGATATAACCATCAATGTTGCCAGGACGTGAAACTCCAACAATCAAATCAATCAACTCTCTCACCTCACGGTTAGCAGTAATAGAGGATTTCCACCACCAAGCAGCCCTCTCTCTGTTAGCAATGCAGTTCACTATACAACGTACTATGTGGAAAATGTGTTATATTTATAAATGATTTCCACCACCAAACCGCCAGCCACTCTGATGCTAGTGGGAAGGACACATGTTGTGCATAGTTCCAATATTGTAGCAAATATACTCTGTAGTATTACTTACTATATGTGCTACAACATTTAAATTAACCTTCATCCTCCTACCACTGTCCACCGAACGGGAGGACGGAGTGAAACCTAAACTAAAAACTACAAAACCTAGCTGGCTTCCAATGCTGGAAGTTGGTTGGTTGTAGTTTTGCGTCCTGGCAACATCTAAGGTCATATCAGGATGGGTACTGACTTGTGACAGTGTGCAATGTTGGTGACTTTATAGTGCTGCCCCACTGGGAAATGAGGATGCCAGCACCATGACCTGATATCCCGCTCAGTCACATTATCCTGACAATGAGATATCCAGTCCTTGCACTATTCTATTAATGCTGGGCGCCAGCCTAGGAAGTGACAAGTAGCAATTTTGTAAGTCATTGGTTTGAGTCGGCTGGGAATTGAACTCATGATCTCCCACACGGGTGGCCTGTGCTCTACCTATTCGGCCACCACACCAGGTCCAAATGCAGAAGGTCATGGGTTTGAACTCCGTCCGAGTGAAACCAAGGACTTACAACATGTACATGTGTCACTTCCTAGCCTGGCACTTGGCATTAATAGGATAAGGACTGGTTTGCTCAGTATCAGGATAATGTGGTTGGGTGGAATATTGGGTCATACTAGCACCCCAGTTTCCTAGAAAGGGCTTTGGTATATCGTGGGTTTCGAACCCAAGGGTTCGTACGGTTCGAACCCTGGTCGAGCGAAACCAGAGTTTGGCTAATGTGAGTGAGTGGGATATCAGGTCATGGTGCTGGCGGTCTAGTCTGTCTAGTGGGGCAGAACTATAAAGTCTCCATGCGTGTGCATTGTCATAAGTTGGTACCCGTCCTGATATGACCTTAGATGTTGCCAGGACATAAAACTCTAACAGCCAACCACCCTCCCTAGTGGGGGCAGCACTATACATTTGCCATGAGTGTGCATTGTGCAAGTCAGTCGGTACCTGTCCTGATCTGAGGATTCTAGTTAAGTATGTATACTCGAACAATATCAATTATGCACCATATATATTGCTTCGATATATCTCTGCAATTTATGTAAGTGGATATTTCTATTTAGGACAAATTATATCGAAACCGATTGGATAATTAAAACCTTTGCCATGATTGAAAATCTATTTACATAGAGCTCTACATAATGTAAGTATGGAAACTTATAATACACACTATACACTCAAATATATACATATATAGAAGCAAGGGTGGTGGAAGCTTACTCAGTTTGCAGTAATGCTAGGGACCACAATCAACTATAATTATGTTGATTATCTACCGCTGGAAAGAGAAACACCTTTTGTGGTTGGTAGCTTCAGAATTGTGATATGTTATAGTGGTATAATTAATACCTAGTAAATGTACACTATTAATTATAAAGCGAAGGAAAAAAAAACAATATAACGACAGAGAAATACTTCTTCCCCTCAGATACTATCTGAACAACTTTCAAGGTGAGGGATTTGGAAATAATTTATTTAAGTGTTTGTTTATTAATTGAATCACAATCACACACCTATTCCGGTTTATTTTCCATCATTGTTATTTTGTATTGATCACTTTATTGCCGATATTGGATTTGAAAGTAGAAACTATTGGATGAGTATTTTTTTAATTTATTTATTTTATTTTATTATCATTTAAATTTTTTTTTTATTCAGGGCAAAAGAAAGCAAATACATGGAATTGTAGAGCATGAAGGCCACTTATGCAACCTAAGTCGTGATGCCCTACAATCCAGCCCAGATGGTGCTTAGAACTATTTACATATCAAATTAAGTGATTTGTGAATTTTATGGAAGATGAGATGGGTGATATGAGGCAACAGAGAAAACAAACAAAATACAAAAATAAAAAACACACACAAAAACACCCGAACTGCAACAGATGTACAAATAGCAATTTGATGTTCTAAGAAAATACTATGAGATGAGTAATTGATGAGGTGACAAAAGAAGCATACGCAGAGGTGTACTATGGACCTGCTGTAAGTGCAAACCTCAAATTTGACATTTTTAATTTTACTTTTTTTAAATAAATAGATTAAAAAGTGTATTGTTGCTGACACAGGGTAAGCAAACCAACAATCAATCAATAAAAAAAGTATTTATCTGAATAACTCTAGTGCTCTTCCGTCAATCGCTTTGCAAATGCAGCTCTGTCTCATTCACGTAGGATACATATCATCAAATTTAGGGAAATCCTTTGGATTTGTAAACGTGATGCTTTAATCGGACCATGCATACTTATAAACCCCATTTCTTAAAGCAGCATAATCCGCTGAAAAAAATAAATGTCAAAACCAAAACATTATCTATATTTGATTCTGCTTTATCCTTTTTCATTTGAAAAATCTATGAAATCTATAATTCTTCCTAAATAGAAATATCCATTTACATACATTTCAGAGATATATCGAAGCCCTATATATGATGCATAATTGATATTATTCGAGTATACATACTTAACTATAATCCTCAGATCAGGACAGATACCAACTGACTTGAACAATGCACACTCATGAAAAACATACTGATATAAATATCAACTTGTGTGTACATTGATCATGTGGAAATAAATATTTTATTATTATTATTATTATTACATAATTATCTAACTTTGATACTGGTGCACTTATTACAGTTTGGCGACACATAGTTACTGAGTCAATTTAATAGAACCTGGTACCATAGAAACCTATGGTGCCATAGTTTTGGCATGCTTGCCAAAATTAATGTTGCATGCTTACACTGCAAATATCTCAAAACTTACCCATTTAAAATAAACTATATTTCAAACTAAAATACGGTAGATTATAGCAATCAACATAATATCCTTATCTCAGAAAATGACCGAAACTCAAAACCATTGGACTGTGCAACTTTCATAACATTTCTATAATGCATTCAGTATGTGGCATACTATAACTGTGCTGTATATATGGGTTATATACGTGATATATATGCGCGATATAGGCTGATCAATGGGGTTCATTGTTAATGCACCTGCATGTGCATGGCGGCGGGCACAAAGAAGCCTTTGATGTTAGGGCTCGGGCTGAGAGAGAGTGGGGGCCCAGGAGTTAAGGACCTGTTCAGGGACACACAGACGGAAGTATGACAAACATTGTTCACCCCAACAATGGCTTAAGTGTATACTGTAATAAGACACATGGCTGAGAAGTTAAAGTTGCATATTCCGATGGTTTTGAGCTTCTGTCATTTTTCTGAGATAAATATATTAAATTGATTGTGGTTTTTTTTGGTGATGACTTTATTTACCCTGCTCCTATTCATAACGGGTAAGTGTGTCAACACTTGTTTTCACCGCTGGCAGCACTAGTCCAATTTAATTGAAATCTTTGGAATTAGTATTAGTAATAATTTAGGTTTGTTGCTTCTTGTCTATAGCTATGATCTACCTTATTGGATAGAGAGGAATCACTAGATACTATATATTTAGATTTCATGAAGGCATTCGATACTGTCCCCCACCAGAGGCTATCTACCAAGTTACAAAACTATGGCATCGAAGGAAATACTCTGAGATGGATCCAAAGCCTTTTGACTGGAAGGAAACATCAAGTCGTAGTAAATGGCAGTAAATCTTCCTTCAAAGAGGTTCTCAGTGGGATACCTTAAGGGACCGTCCTGGGCCCTATTATGTTTGTCATTTTCATCAATGACCTGCCAGATCTCGCATCATGTGGGATAAAATTATTTGCAGATGATGCAAAGATCTACAGAACTGTGAATTCCATGGAAGACTGTGCTGATCTGCAAAAGGACCTGCTGGAAATGGAGAACTGGGCCAAGCAGTGGCAGATGAAGTTCCATCTGAATAAATGCCAGGTCATGCGAATAGGGAGACACCACCCAGACTATACATATGTAATGCATGATAATTCTACTGGCCAGCCACTAAATCTCGAAGAGAGTGAGGTAGAGAAAGATTTAGGAGTATTTGTAGACAATAGGCTAAGTTTCTCCCAGCACATACAACAAACCGTATCCAAAGCTAATAAGATTGTGGGAATGATTCGCAGAACCTTCAAATACTTGGACGAAAAGATGCTGATCACTTTGTACAAGAGCCAAGTATGGCCAATACTAGAGTATGGAGTCACTATATGGCACCCAATGTTGAAGAAGGATATTAAATCCATTGAAGCTGTTCAGAGAAGGTTAACTAAGCTAGTGCCACATCTGAAGGACCTCAGTTATCCAGACACACTCAGGAGACTCAAGTTGCCAAGCCTCACATACAGAAGATTTTGTGGGGACATGATCAACACGTGGAAGTTCCTGAATGCTGAGTATAATGTGGATGAGGCCTTACTATTCAGACGCATACAGGGAAGCAGTACCAGAGGTCACTCCAAGTCCAAGAAGCTTTTCAAGCCAAGGTACAACAGCTCACTCAGAGGGGCCTTCTTTTCACAGCGAGTGGTAAACATGTGGAATGAGCTACCGGAAGAAGCGGTGGAAGCAGATACCATAAATCAATTCAAGAATGCGCTGGAGAGGGCCTGGGCCAGAGAAACATTCTTGTACGATTTTGAGGCTGCATACCACTAGGCTGAGAGCTACGAGCTTTGTATAGGCTACCCCAAGTCTGCATCAAAGAAGACGATAATAATAATATTATTACTTTAATTTGAAGTAACCTTTATTTTGAATCTCTAACTTTTGAGATATTTGAAGTGCAAGCATGAACAATTAATTTTGGCAAGCATGCCACAACTCTGACAGCATATGTGCTTTCTGCTTTAACAGGTTTGATTAAATTGACTCAGAATGCCTTTCTATGTGGCAGCACATGTTTCCTAAGTGCATCAGTGTCTAAGTTCTATATGTACAATCAAATCTAACTGAATGTTTCAGTTTTGAAAATGTGATGCTTTTTCTTAGTTTTTTGTTGGTACATTAGTTGTTTAAGCGGGGAAGTTTCAGTCGCAGACGACTGGTCTTCCTCATTCCACTGCTCCTTGCCTTATTCTAGTAATGCCGAGTGTCTGGCTAGGAAGCGACAAGTATACATTTTTAAGTCATTGGTTTGACTCGACCAGGATTCGAACCCACGATATACCAACACGGGAGACGGACGCTCTAAATCATTCCGCCATCCCGTCTGGTCTTCCCCCAAGCCGGTCAAGGGCAAGCCACTCAATAATGCCAAGATGTTCGGGGGCCAGTTGCAACACTTGTTCAAGCAAGTGGAGATGGGTAGCACATGGAGGCCGACAAGAAGAAGGCTGCAGATGGAAATCCTACTCGCTTCAAGAAGACGAGGCAGGCTTTTCGCAGTCATCGCACCGGACAATGGGGAGGCCGGTTTGGGACGAACTACCATTACCAGGCCAGGGGAAGGGGCCAGAGGCAGTTGTTCAGCTGGAATGACGGGACCAGACCCTTCAAGAGGAAGTTCACCCCGCAGAAACCGTTCATTGGACTATGCACCTTTAAGCTCAACAATGGGTTAAGTGTAATAAAGCACATAGCTTAATTTACCAGTTTCCATGACCATTTTCCTTTTCTTTTGTGTGCGTGTTGGATTTTACATTTGATAAATTTTAATGTGATTGCTTTATTGCATAATAATTCATTTGTATGAACATTTAACGACAAATGCAAGATTTCATCCAGGCAATACCGGACGCGGTGGCCGAATCGCTAGAGCGCAGGCTTCCCATGTGCAAGGTCTGGTGTTCGAATCCCAGCGGAATCAAACCAATGACTTATATCGAAATTGATATTTGTCAATAGCTATCCTGGTGCTCGGCATTAATAGGTTAGGACAAAGACAGGTTAGCACAGTATCAGGATAATGTGACTGAGTGGGATATCGAGTCATGCTGCTGGCAGCCTGGTCCCCAAGTGGGGTCGCCTTTACCCCCAGTTGTGCAGCACTATAAAGTCCGTGTTACAAGTCAGTACCCAATCTGATATGACCTTATATGTTGCTATAACATAAAGCCCCAAAAAGCAAAGAACTTGTTAAATGCCAATTTAAATGAAAACCAAAATGGCGGATTTTGCAAACAATATACTGAGAGTGCATTACCGTGGAATATATCACTGGAATAAAGAACTCCTAATGGATTAACAGTTACTGGTTTATAATTGGATACAGTGCAGTGTCTTCAACTAAGCTGACTGACCATATCCCCAACCAGCAATCACTAGAACATTATTCCCTTTGAAATAGCGAAATAGTTCTGGGCATCTGTCATACAAAGAAATGCCGACATGAATGTACATAGTTGTGGGAGTTATAATTGTTCACGTGGGTGGGCGGGTTTCTTTCAACTAGGCCTCACCATTCTGATTTGACCCATGTGAAGTCACCCCACACACCCACGTGACCATTTCCGTCTGTCTAGGGAGCCAGACGGAATGGCCGAATAAGTTGGAGCATCTGTCACACTAGATAAAGGATTCACCCGGTACTCGCAGTACACGGGTGAAAACCAGCCTTATATAAAAACGGTTGAAAAGCGGGTTAATGAAATGAGAGCGTAATTTCACAATCTAAGAAGCAACATTTATTCTTTGTAGATGACCTTTGAGTTGAAAAATATAATAAAATAGCTAGTTTAATATGATTTAAAATTGAAATCGACGGCGTTCTATGGCCGCCATCTTGTCTTTTTGCATTCTCTCCCATTTCACCAAATCTGTGCCAATATAAGTAACCATTTGACACTGGAGCCAGGCATTCTACTTCTTGTTCCATACTAAAGCTATTTTCGCCCATATTTAGACTACGTTGGTATTCACCCGTGTACTGCGAGTACCGGGTGAATCTTCTATCTACTGTCTCCCGTCTTGGTAGACCATGGGATCGCGAGTTCGAATGCTGGTCAGGTAAAATCAATGACTTAAAAATTGGCACTTGCTTCCTAGCCAGGTGCTCGGCATTATTAGGATAGGGCAAGGACTGGTTGACTCAGTGTCAGGATAATGTGACTGAGTGGGATTTCAGGTCATGGTGCTGGGGGCCTGGTCTCCCAGTGGGGCAGCACTATAATGTCGCCATGAGTGCACACTGTCACAAGTCGGTACCCATGCTGATATGACCTTAGATGTTGATAGGATGTAAAACAACAACAAACAAAACAACAAGTTTATGCCTAGGTGGATATATACCATCACGTCGTTTCTATTTTTATACATTTAAGAGTAACAGAATGCTGATCAGAATAAAACTGACAAAGACGACATACATTTCAACGACATTTGGGAGTGATGTCAAGTGCCAGATTAGGTAACAAAAGGTACAACTTAAAAACAAAAAAAAGTAAATTAAAGCTTGTTTTATTTAACGACGCCTCTAGAGCACATCTATTTATCATAGGCTATTAGACATCAAACATGGGGTGATTCTGACATATTTCCTTGGAGGAAACCCGCTGCCGCCACATAGGCTACTCTTTCCGATAAACAGCAAGGGGTTGTTTATATGCACTTTACCACAGACAGGAGAATGCATACCGCATCCTTTGATGAACCAGTTCTGGACCACTGGTTGGAATGCAAAATAACCCAAATTGCAAACGTGTCCACTGAGCAGGATCGATATGATGACTGACAGCTTCACAGATGGACACTCACATTTGGGGGTAATGCAAAGTGCGAGATTAGATAACAAGTACAACTTTTTCAAGTAATTTTATTCACTTAATTTGAGTTTGAACCTGGGAAGCCAGCCAGTGCTCTTACAGATTTGGGCATCAATTTGGGTCGTTTAACAAGTAGCAAATGTGGACTTAAATCTATTAGGAGAATCAAGTAGGATAATATATCTACCGGACGTGATGCCCGAATCGGTAGAGCGCAGGCTTCCAGTACAGTAGGTCCAGAGTTCGAATCCCAGCCGATTCAAACTAATGACTTACAAATTGATACTTGTCACTACTTAGCCTGGCACTTGGCATCACTAGGATAGGGCACGGACTGGTTAGCTAAGTGTCAGGATAATGTGACTGAGTGGGATATCAGGTCATGGTTCCGGTGGCCTGGTTATGCTTGGGTCACATATGATGCTGTCATCATATGGTTCCCTGGTCTGCGCATGGGATTTTTAGAGATCGCATGGTATTGCAGTTTGTGGTAGAAATGTTCACAACTCTGCAGGGTAATGCCGTCTCAATGTTTCTTGTGGCCACCACACGCTTGGGGTCACCTTGCGATGCTATGCGGTGGGGTTGCGCCTTATGGCCTTGCGATTTCTGAAAAAAAGTTTCTTTTGTGAAATTAAACAAATGGCAACCCCTTGCGGTGAGCAGAAAACCGTGCGGTCGCGGCATGGCCACCGTGTCCGACTGTGAAGACATCCCACGGTTTTGCCGATTTGGTGACTTATGGCTGCCGCAAACACGCTGCAGCCGATTTGTGACGTAAAGCCCCTGTCACACATCACCGGATTGAGTAATGGACAGAATTTTCTAGTTTGGGCATCATAAGTATCAAAATGTGTCAAAATGTTGCGATATCTGGTCAATGGCCGCTGGACGAACGGGCATGAAACGGACATGAAACGGACATGAAACGGACATGAATGGATAGCCAATGGACGAAACAAACTCAAACCGGACAAGAATCATAGACGTCAATCTGTCGGCATCCATTCCAAGTTTTGTGCATGTTCAAAACTTGTATGGACACAAACCGGACTATCAACGGACTTTGTTCGGTTTCTTCCCGTTTCCTCCAATCCGGAGATGTGTGACCGGGGCTTTTAGGCATTAGCGGGGTTAATCTATATTTCAGCCTTGGTCCTGTAACAGACAATTCTCACATGTACAATTAACACAACTACCACCGATTAGGATCAATTGTCAATGAACTCAATGAACAGTATTATGGCTGATTCAAATTAGTATCCTAACCTTTCACAACCCTCACCACACACACACACACACTCACACTCTCACACACACACACACTCACACACACACTCACACACACACCACACTCACACACACACACACACTCACACTCACACACACCACACTCACACCACACTCACACCACACTCACACACACACACCACACTCACACTCCCGCACACTTCCTGTGTACACTTTGTCCCAACAATAACATGTTCACAATTTCCAAACCTCATCCCGTCCTGATATGGCCTTAGATGTTGCCAGGAGGTAAAACTCCAACAGACAAAAGCAAAAGATACCACCAGACCTTGTAGCTAGCTATGTACGCTGTATGTATGCATGTGTGCGCGTGTGTGTGGGGGGGGGTGGGGGTGGGGGGGGGTGTTAGGGTGCAGAAGGTAACGGTGGTGAGATTGTGGACATGCGGGTGGGTGTATGCGTGGAGAGAGGGGTTCGGTTGACACATGTGATGTGACATGAATAGGGTCCAAGTCATTTATAATTGGACAGGCAGAGGTTAGCTGTCTGTACGAACATACATATAAAATAACACATACACATACGTATATATATATATATATATATATATATATATATATATATATATACGTATGCGCATGTGTTCTTTGATATGTATCTTCATAATATATATATGTTCGTAATATATATATAAAATTCCAGGGCTTGAATGACAATGGGAGAGCCCGTCGTACAGGTGGAGGCCGAAGGTGGCGCCACCAGTAGCAGCAAGTAGATATAGGAGGTGAATACATCGAGGACAACGGTTGGTATGTAATGAATAGAAGAAGAATAATAATACTACTAATAATAATAATTCCCTTCCGTGCCTTTATACTCGCATAATGCTTATACATCACATATATAAACTGTATTTATATATATACAGTGAGAGAAATAAGCTAAATTTGATATGTATGTTCGTAATATATATATATATATATATATATATATATATATAAACTGTATATATATGGATCTATGTATACAGTGAGAGAAATAAGCTAAACTTGTCAAGTCTGCTATAATTTCCACTTGTCCATCTGAATTTTCACTTGTCCACAGTACTTACCGTTATTATCTCAGTTAACCTCCAGGATTATGGGAATAAAACTACACAAATAATTCAAAACAACTAAACAAATGTAATAAATAATGTATATTACATTTGAATGACTTCACACTGGCATGGTAAATTACTTTGCACTAAGTAATTTACATGTTTTTCAGCCCAACATTTTCACTTGTCTAACGGAACTGCGGAAAAGCTCAAGCATTATTCTGCTTGTAAGGGACTACTGTCACTTATCTTCGAACGCTGATACATATATATATATATATATATATATATGTATATATACCGGATGTGATGGCCGGTTGGAAGGTCGGGAGTTCGAAACCCGGCTGAGTCAAACCAATGACTTACAAAAGATGTATGTGTTGCTACCTAGCCTGGCACTTGACATTACTAGGATAGGGCAAGGACTGGTTAGCTCAGTATCAGGAAAGCATTACCGAGTGGGATATCGGTTTATGGTGCCGGTGACATGATCTCATAGTGGAGCAGCACTATAGAGTCACCATGCGTGTGCACTGTCACCATGTGTGTGCGCCTGATACGACCATATATGTTGCTAGTATGTAAAACCCCAACACATATATATGGACTACACAGGATGGCCGAATGAGTTGAGCGTCCGTCGTCTGCTTTGGGAGATCGGGGGGATCTGAACCCATGAGTCAAACCAATGACTTAAAACCAATGACTTAGAAAGTGATACTTGTCACTTCCTAGCTTGGTGCTCGGCATTACTTTTTTAGAGCAAGGACTGGTTCGCTCAGTGTCAGGATAATGTGACTGAGTGGGATATCGGGTCATGGTGCTGGCAGCCTGATTTCCCAGGTGGGCAGCAGTATAAATTCACCTAGATAAAAGATTCACCCGGTACTTGGAGTACACGGGTGAATGACAACGTAGTGTAAATACGGGCGAAAATAGTTTTAGTATGGAACATGAAGTAGAAACTATGGTTCCATGATCAAATGGCTACATATATTGGCACAGATTTGGTGAAATGGGAGAGAATGCAAAAATCCAAGATGGCGGCCATAGAATGCTGTCGATTTAAATTTTAAATCGTATTAAACTAGCTATTTTATTATATTTTTCAACTCAAAGGTAGCGGGTAAATATGAAGACATCTACAAAGAATAAATGTTTCTTCTTAGATTGTGAAATTAGGCTCTCATTTCATTAACCCGCTTTTTTTTACCGCTTTTATATAGGGTTGGTATTCACCCGTGTACTGCGAGTACCGGGTGAATCCTATATTTAAAAGTCACCATGACTGTTGTGCACTGTCACGCGTCGGTACCCGTCCTGATATGACCTCAGATGTTGCTAGCACGTAAACAACAACAAACAACAACATAAATATATATGGTGCATACATATACACGTATGCATAGACATATCTATATATATATATATATATATATATATACATATATATATATATACACGCATGCACATGTGCACACATACAGTGAGACCCCGCTATAATGCGACTGTTGGGGTCCATACAAAGTCATCGTGAGTAAAGCGGTGTCGCGTTAAATCGGGATTCAATTTACTGAAAATTACCTTTGAATTAAAGAATTCTGGGTCCAACGAATCGTCGCCTTATATTCGAACTCGCGTTAAACCGGGAAGCATTATAACGGGGTTTCACTGTAGGACACTCCTATGATGTGGAAGCCTGACAGAAATAATCCCTGAACTCACCAGAAAACTGTACACAATAGCGACATACAAATATAGTTCACAAACCTACATATATATACACACACTCTACATCCCCATTACCCCATTAGCATGGGTTGTGTGTGCCTGTAGGGGTGGGGTGAGGGGTATTCAAACATACCCCGGTAGAGCGTGGGCCTGTACTATAAAGCCTACATTCCTTACACGCGGTATGCGGTATGCGAATGCGAATGCGAATGCGAATGCGTCAAAAAATCGAAAAGCATCTAAGTCAATGGGGGTGATTCCTTATGGGGCTGTCACATTACGACGTTTCTCACCAACGCGCGCCGACGTGTTGCCTTTTTGGGTGAAACGTCGGCACGCGTCAGGAAGCGTTACGCGCGCGTTACCGGCGCGTTAACGGCGCGTCGGTACACGTTGAGTGATAGCAACGCGTGAATGGACACGTCGCCGCGCGTCGCCGCGCGTCGCCGCGCGTCGGGTCGCGCCAATTGTTTTGTGCTTGCACAAAACTTTCGGCGCGCGGCGACGCGCAGCGACGCGCGGCGACGCGTTGGAGGGGGCGTTACGGACGCGCCACCAACGCGCTACTAGCACGCTGCAACCCGTCGAATTTTCTCCCAAAACGCCGAAAAGTTGGACGTGTCTCAAGCCCTAGCAAATATCTTGCGCGTTGGTGGCGCACCGGGGGGAAACGTCGTAGTGTGACAGCACCATAACACGCGGTATGCGGCATGCAGCATACGGCATGCGAATACTGAATCGGTCCATGTAGCATAGACAACAGTGTTAGAGAAACCTGACACTATGTGTGTGGGTGTGGGTGAAAGGACCCAACCCGTTCGCATACCGCATACCGCATGCCGCATACCGCATACGGCGTGTAAGGAATGCACGCTTTAGTAAGTATGGGGTGAATCTTTTTTCTAGGGCCTTGCATGCGGGAGATCGCAAGTTCGGATCCCGGTCGAGTCAAACCAATGACTTATAAAATTGAAACTTGTCGCTTTCAGCCTGGTGCCCGGCATTTATAGGCTAGGGCAAGGACTGGTTGGCTCAGTGTCAGGATAATGTGACTGAGTGGGATATCAGGTCATGTTGCTGGTGGCTTGGTCTCCCAGTTGGGCAGCACTATTAAACCACCATGAGTGTGGACTAGCACAAGTCGGTACCTGTTCTGATATGACCTTATATGTTGCCAGGACGTAAAACTCCAACAACCAACCAACCTCCGAAAACGGGAGGCGGGCACTCAAAACATTCGGTTACCCCGTCTGGTATGAGTGTGATTGGTTGGTTGTTGGAGTTTTGTGTTCTAGCAATATCTAAGGTCATATCAGGACGGGTACCGACTTGTGACAGTGCGCACTCATGGCGATTTTATAGTGCTGCCCCACTGGAAGACCAGGCCGCTAGCACCATCACCTGATATCCCACTCAGTCACCTTATCCTGACACTGAGCAAACCAGTCTTTGCCCCATCCTAATAATGCCGAGCGCCTGGCTAGGAAGCAACAAGTATCAATTTTTACGTCATTGGTTTGACTCGACCGGGGTTCGAACCCACAACCCCATGATCTACCAACACGGGAGACGGACGCTCTAACTCATTCAGCCATCCCGTCTGGTCCGCTGGCACTATGACCAAATATCCCACTCAGTAACATTATCCTGACATTGAGCTAACCAGTCCTTGCCTTATCCTATTAATGCCGAGCTGTAAAATATTTCGGAGTTTTGGGGTAGTTAGATAAATTTGTTAAAAGCATAACTGTAGGCGTATATAAGGAGATAAAGGTAGTAAATATTATTAATATAGGTAATATTGCACAGAAAAGGGGTTTCTGTATGATATCTACCTTAAATATTACTCTGCAAATAAATCGGTGCCAAGTATAGGAAAGCTCGGTCACATGACCAATGCCCAGATAGATAAATATAAATCAGGGCGCAGATCAGATACACACTCTCTCTTCCCACCACCGGGGGAACCAGGCGCGGTGGCAGAATCGGTAGAGCATAGGCCTCGCATGCGGAAGATCGGGATTTCACGAGTTCGGTTCCCGTTCGAGTCAAACCAATGACTTAAAAATTGATACTTGTCGCTTCCTAGCCTGGTGCTCGGTATTATTAGGATAGGGCAAGGACTGGGTAGCTTGGTGTCAGGATAATGCCGGCAGCCTGATTTCCCAGTGGGGCAGCACTATAAAATCACCATGAGTGCATACTGTCACAAGTCGGTACCCTTCATGATATCACCTTAGATGTTGCTAGGATGTAAAACAACAACAAACAAACAAATTCTTCCCACCAACATCAGTCACAGTCCAGACCTGTGCAACCTGGCCTAGTGTCTACTTTAGTTTGGATTAAACCATGTGAGTACTATATTGTGTCTTCTTGTGTGATAATTTAGATAACGAGCCCAACAAGTGATTTCAGAAATAGGTAGTAAACAGTATAAAGAGTTTGTCTAGAACTTCTCTGACAACTATTTAAATTTAATCTAACCTAATGACTAGGAATGACTCTTATTTTAATTCAACATATAACTTAATACAATCAATAGATGAGATCACTGTTCCGACTGTGCATGTGTGAGAATGGCGTTGGCAGCCAAGCAAATGTGTACGGCCATTGAGTTTGCCGATACGGGTCGGGCAAAACTTCAATTTTATTCAAAATTAATAGAAATTCATAACAATTTGGCATAAATATGTATGTATGCAATATAATGATCTGATGAATATATCTAAGACAAAACTAGCCATAGTTAAACAATTTGAGCTAAGAAACATACAATTCCACACAAAACAATCAGTCACTTTAAGGCTGATATCCACATCACCATTATTAATTCTTGTTCTAAATATTAAAATGCCAAATGTGCAACAGACACTTGGCTGAGCACCGAGCAACTCACCATGCCGCCACGCAAGACAGCACGCCATGCCACCGCATTGGCACAGGCTCAGACCACCGACCCAGCCACCGACACAGAAACGGCCAGGACCCCTCGTCTACGCGGCAGACCACGGTCGGTAGTAGCGAAAAAAACGACGACGCCTGGAGACACTGAGCCCGAGGGAGGCACGACGGCGCAGCAGATCGCTCTGCTACAGCAGTCTGTCGCGGACTCAATCCAGCAGCAGGCCTCCCTCGCCAAAGCCATGGCAGAGAGAGTCAGCGCACTAGAGACCACCAAACGGGCATCCCGCATGAGGAGCCGGTCCCAGGACGAGACTCGCACAAAGAAACGGAAGAGACGCCACGAAACGGAATCGCCGCGCGCACCCCCCCCATCGCCACGTGGTCGCAGATGGCGGGAAACGTCTAACGAGTCAAGCCGGAGCGACAAAAGCAGCAGGAGGAAATACAAAGGACGAGACGAACAAGATGAACACACAGCAACTCACAACAGATCAGAGCGCCGCACACGATACGACTCGTCGAGTGAGGACGACCACCGACACAGAGACCTCGTAGATGCCATCCTGGAAACGAATGACGACGGACGACTCAACAGCAGAGGTAGGAGGCCATTTCTCCCCCACACCTATGTGATTCGCGAAGAGAAGAAAGGGAAAGTAGGGTTGGGGGAGAGCAACTGGCACGAATACATGTCAGCCCTTGCACGGATGAGAAAGGACCCCAAACTCCCCCACCACTGGATCAAAGCAATTATAGAGCACCAGGACGAGATTTGCAATATGGCCGGCGAGTGGCAATGGGAGACATGCTTAGCATGGTCAGAAAAGACATTCGCCATGATAGAGGACGGCCGCCTCCCTAGAGGTTGGCGCGATCAGCAAGCCATAAAAGATCTCCAGAGAGGAGCCTGCCTGGCGGGCATACGGGGAGAGGAGCAGAGGAGAACGGCGAGGTGCGAGGCGCCGCACCGAACCCAGCAAGGATGAGATGAACAAACAGCACCTAACACTCCCTACAAGAGACCTGAGTTCATACCCGACACGGATGGCCGCCCGTGCCACAGGTGGAACTGGGGCAATGACTGCGGATTCACGGCCACCCATGGCACGGGTAGCGAAAAGTACGCACACGTATGCGCATGGTGCGCGAACAAATACAGAAAATCCAACCCGCACCGGGAGCAAGAATGTAATAATAAAAAACGGCAACAGGAAAGAAAAGCGGCTGCGACCGACGCCGACGAACAGAAAGCGGATTTTCGCTGAACGGCTGGGCACGTGCCGAACGAAACGCCACCCCGGACCACCACCCAGACACGGAAACGCTGCAAACCTAACTCCCGCCAAAACCAAGCAAAAGGACGCGGACAACCGACCAAGGACTCCCGCCAAAATGCCACGTGGGACGCTGCCGGACCAACCACCTGACCCGAGCTCCGCCGCTAGGGTGCCACTAGCACACCACGTGACATCCTCTGATGCAATGAGCAGCTCAAGCAAACCAGACCTGAACCACATTAACATACCCACGCCCTGCGCCGACCACAGACTTCAAACGCTTAACCGCCATCCAAATGACCCCCGCCACGCCACTGGAGACGGCGACCGCCATGGGGCACGCCCATTAAACGCCGCCACGGACACAACGACTACACCTAACGGCCATGGAGAGAACCCAACACCAACGGCCGAGACAGACCACGTGGCGACCAGCGAGGCCCATCTACACACACCACCGCACACCCCCGACCACCAACGCCACCGGACCCACACCAATCCCGCCCACCCACCCACGGCATCCGGACCCCCCCCTCACACGGCACGAGCCCCTGACAACACCACCGACACAGAACGACCAACCGACGACATGCCACAACAGACCGCTGTCGTAGTTCGCTACGAGCCGACCCGCACCACGGTCGGCTGCGTTCAGCCGTTCACCCGGTCGGCGACAACCCACCATGTCGACGACAACATGATGAACAATGACGAGACCGAACCTGCGGATGCGCTCCTCACATACCACCAAAGAGAGGCGGCCGACGAGGATATTGACGACGTCACCAATAACGACCTCACCTCGGCGGCACAACACTACAACCCTCCACACACACCACTCTCATATAGGAACATCCTAGACCGCTTCTGGCCTACTTCCATACCCCAGATATGGAAAAATGATATATATCGATATACCTACGACGAGGTGAGGCGCTCAGGCCTCCCCAACTACATTGCAGCTCGGATCCCGGTCCCATCCGACCTCAATATAGACCGCTGGAGGGACCTCCTTACTGGATACCACGACGACCAGCTCGTGGACTTCCTCGAGTACGGGTGGCCCGCAGACTACACCGTGGACGGCCCACCCATCCCCTCGACAGCAAACCACCACAAGGCGCCCCAGCACCTCGCCTGGGTCAGGAAGTACATCCAAATCGAGGCAGCCAAAGGAGCTCTCATCGGCCCCTTCCTCGAACCACCCTTCACGTCCTGGGCGCAGGTCAGCCCGATGATGACCCGCCCAAAAAAGAACACCCTCGAGAGGCGGGTCATCGTCGACCTGAGCTTCCCGAAGGGCGCGAGCGTCAACTCGGGCATTAGGAAGGGCTACTATCAAGGCCGACCCGCCACATACACCCTCCCTAACATCACCGACCTCATGGATGAGATCACCCGCCTCGGGGTCGGAGCATGTGTCTGGATGATCGACCTCGCTAGAGCCTACAGACAATTACGAACCTGCCCACTCTCGGTCCCACTGCTTGGAGTGACCCTTGACGGACTAACCTACTTTGACATCGCCCCCCCATTCGGGTGCCGCACATCCTCTATGGCCTGCGCCCACACCACGAACGCGGTCATCCACCTATTCCCCCGCAAGGACATTTCGTCCTGTGTTACCTGGACGACTTTGTCGGAGTGGCAGCAACCCAGAAGATGGCGGACGCCGCCTACCTCGATGCCCTAGAGCTCGCGGCAGACCTGGGCCTGGCAATCTCACCCCAGAAGTGTATCCCCCCGACTCACTCCCTCGAATGGCTCAGATTCGTGGTCGACACCGATGCTATGACGGTCAAGATCCCATCCCCTAAGCTCACTGACGTGATCGACGAGTGCCGCAGATGGACCCCACAGGCAAAGGCATCTAAGAAAGACCTCCAGCGACTGATCGGGAGGCTCCAACACGTCGCCAGGTGTGTGCGCCCAGCACGTCGATTCATGAACCGCATACTTGATGCCCTCCGACAAGCACCTCACACCGGGAAACACCCCATCACACTCGACATGACAAAGGACATCCAGTGGTTCCTGACCTACGCCGCAGACTCAAACGGCGTGGTTCTCCTCCGCCCACCACCCAAACACGAGTGGACCATCGAATGCGATTCCTCCCTGAAGGCCGGAGGCGCACACTCACCAAAAGGGTACCTCTCCGAGGCGTACTCAGAAAACCTCCTGGAGGGCAACCACAGATTCCATCAGCTAGAGGCCCTCAACCTCATCATGGCCCTCCACGCACTCTCCCCCCCCAACCCACGTGACTATGCTATAATAGTCAATACTGACAACCAGTCCTCCCAGATGGTTCTCGACTCTGGGGCCGGGAGAGATCCCATCCTCTGTGCTTGTGCCAGAGCACTCTGGTCCTTCGCCGCTCTCCGCTCCTGCGAGGTCCAGGTCCTCCACAAACCAGGGGTCGAGATCGCCTTCGCCGATGCCCTCAGCAGGGCACCATTCGACGAAATTGCCCGTCGCAAGGCAGACCGCTTCGTGGAGGACATGGACCTCGAACGGATCCGAGTCAGACATGACATTGACATCCTCGCTGGTAACCTCTAGCCTGGGGACATCGTAAATTTGCCTCTCTCTCCCCAGGCACCTGCAACGGAAACCAGGACATCATCCGACTATTCCGGGCCGGACTAGCGCCCGGAACATGGCGCAACAAGTTACAACAGACAAGGAGGTACCTCAAACATGTACGAATGACCTCCTACGACCCACGCCGCCCCAACCAGATGGATGTCGCCGCATACCTAGCCCACCTTGACGACACCATGGCCACACCCGGGGCAGTCATGAACTACCTGACCGCCGCCCGAACATGGGTCAGCCTGACAACAGGTGCGACTGCGCCCTTTGACACCTACCTAGTCGCCACTATCAAACGCGGGGTAACGAGGTCCTCCCAACACGTGACCAGACAGGTGCCCCCACTGTCCGTGAGACAGCTCAGGACCGAGCTCGACTACCTGGCCGACGCAGGCCCCCGGGCCTTTGTCCTGAGGTCCACCCTCCTGATGGCCTACTTCACCCTACTAAGACAAGGAAACCTACTGGTGACCGGATGGAGGGACGACCCAGGGCACACCATTAGAGTCGCCGACGTCACTGACCACACGACACACCTCATCGTCAAGGTGCGATCGACAAAGACCTTCCGATCACCCCGTGACGCCTACACAATCCGAATACCCAAGGTACAGAACCCCAACTACTGCCCTGTACGCGCCTGGAGGCGCTACGTCGCCTCCACCTGACTGGCCCCTCACGACCCAGCCTTCATGACCTCCAACGACGGCCCCCTGATGACCCGGACGATGACTCGGATACTATGGACAGCGCTCGAGCACAGCGCCGTAAAAAACTATCGACAATACACTCTGCATAGTATACGCAGAGGTGCAGCCCAGGCCTGTGCCGCAGCTGGGGCGACGCTTCACGACGTCCGCGACATTGGTCACTGGCGGTCGTCCGGCATCCACCGATACGTCCGCGCCGACGCCTTCTCGGCCGCGACCCGGGCACTCTCAACTTTATTTGGTTGAGGCCCGGATCGCGACCGAGAAAACACTACCTCGCCCTACCATACTGACCTCTTTCCTACTTCCCTATCCCCCCTCCTACGCCTCCCACACGCTCCCCCTCCCTACCTCCTCCACCACCCTCCCCTACATCCCCCTAATCACATACCTCTTACCTCTCCGCATACCTGATGTACCCCTTATTGTTCATCTTCACTGCACCGATAACCCATGATATGTACCTGATTACCGATTACCGACATCTCACTATTGATCACCTAATGATCTGATCGACCTCTGTAAGCTGAACGAACATTACCTACTGATCATGCCTTAATAATGCCCTGATCTATTGTCCTATAACTCCTGATTACCGATTACCGACATGACACTATTCATTATCGATTAACTGATTCACATTGTTCTCAACCGATCTGATTGTTACTGATTGACCATTATGCCTTGTACTACCATGCTCTATCTCGAACTCCAATAAAGTTCCATCCTATAGCTCCGTGTCGGGTCGTGAATTAGACACTTGTTTCAGAGAAATATATAGCCAATATCTCACTGACCCTACTCATGTTCTATTTCTACACATGTCATTAACCATAGGATATAAATAAAAACATGAATCAAATAAGTAAAACTGACTGGCTATGTATGGCTCTAACACTAGTCTGAGTGCCCAGATTTGTCTAAATCTAAAGGCACATGGCATAAGATGTGCTGATTATATTGCTGCAAATGCAATGCTGGATTAAAGATTAATATCTTAATTTATTATATATCTTTTTTTAGTTGGTATTCTATATTTCAAACAAGAGTTGAAATGAGCTGAAACTAGCACATTTCATAGCTGCACCCAGTGTGTTCGCATGTGCCATGTGCTTTTCGCGGGTTTTGTTTTTCTTCCACGCATCCCACAATGCACTGCGCCGCTGAAATGGTGATGTAGTCTATTGTTCAGAGTTTATACACACTTTTCAGAGCAGCAGGCTAGGAAGTAACACGTATCAATTTCATACCCTTGTGTGTATATCTCACACTTCTGAGTGTAAGATATACACACAAGGCGGTTTACACTCGCACTGCACTTCAAAGCTTTGTGGGTAGTATCGGTATGCCGGCAATGGCTGGGTGGGAAAAAATCACCAAAGGTGCATTAAATTCATTAATTTGTGCGTTCTACCTCAGTGATCGAAGCCACGGCGCGGTCCTGTAATTACACCCGTTCAAATATCGCTCCCCCAAAAGATCAGGCTCCAAAAAATTAAAAGGAATCCCACCTCTACCCTACTTATTTTTTATTAGCCATTCATTAACCATAAAAGGACTGTCCTGATATGACCTTAGATGTCGCCAGGGTGTAAAACCCCAATTAACAAACTATAAAAAAAAACACCAGCATCAAGCAAGTTAATAAAATAATATATCCAAGAAGCCGCGTGTACACAGTCACATATATTGTATTTTAATTAGTAAAGACATTTATTTATTTTATGGTAAATCATTTATTGATTTGGTTAGTTCTCTTCGCACTGACGTAGCATTGATTTCCAGCCATTTTACCTTGCATATCTATATACTATTTACATACCGGACGTGGTGGCCGAATCGTTAGAGCGCAGGCTTCCCGTGCGGAAGGTCGGGAGTTCGAATCCCAGCTGAGTCAAACCAATGACTTATAAAATTGATAGTTGTCACTACCTAGCCTGGAACACAATGTTAATAGGACGGGACATGGACTGGTTAGCACAGTATCAAGATAATGTGACTGTGTGGGATATCAGATCATGGTACCGGCAGCCTGGTCTGCCAGTGGGGCAGCACCATAAAGTTGCCATCAGTGCACTGTCATAAGTTGTCCGTCCTGATATGACCCTATGTGTTGCTAGCATGTAAAACAACAACAAACAACCATATAATTAACATGCTCTGTAGATATAAAGTGAGATTTTGGAACCCTAAATAATATTAAATTATAGATGATGCAGTATGATGACATCTATTTTGTTAATTGAAATTAGTTCAGAGCAGGCAAGTGTGCAATCCTCAAAGGCTGCAGGTTTAAGGCGATTTAGTCTTTTTGGGACAATGCAATTCTCTACATTCTTCTATTTTCATCTAGGTTTCCAGTTTTAATCCAGGTTCAAAATAGCATTATTTTCGTTTTATTGCAGAACAACTTAGAAATATAACTGGTTCTGCTAGTAAGGGCGTTCTCATTCATTATGCTGTCAGTCTCAATACGATAAAGACTGCTTTCATTATTTAACCGCCGCTCTCCAATTAGCGCTCTGCTGTGAGTGTGATATTATTTCATGCAGTTGTACATTTCATAAAAGCTGCTTGCAAAGTGTTGAAGTGCTGCTGGCTTTTGCAAGTTACCAGTGGCACTCTCTCAGGGAGCAAATAGAACTCTCAGACCAGCAAGAAAACCTTAAGACAGGCTCAAACTATTTGTCCCGGCAGTGGCTGGTCGGGAGATGTTGGGAGTTCCATTTATCACTGCCCTTAATGCTGCCATGTTAACATGGTTTTCTATTAGGGTTTGCTCCCTTAGCCTTTGATTCTATCAAGAACCTGTACCACAAGGCAGTGGTTTACAACTTTGCGAGGCAGTGGCGTGAAACTCCCTAAAGTATTTCAGCACCTAAGGTATCAGAGGTAAAGCAATACCCGCATGTAGAACTGATAATAAGTGTATGTGTGTCTGAGTTTGCTCTGAAGGATCAAATGTAGGGTAATGAGTTGGTTTAAAGTTGCATAGTCCGACGATTTTGAGTTGTCATTTTCTGACATAAATATATTAGGTTGATGGCTATAAACTGCCTTACTTTAGTTTGAAGTAACTATTATTTTTAAAACGGCTAACTTTAATTTTGGCAAGCACACCACCACTCTGCCACCAAATGTTTCTGCAGTAACAGGTTCTTAAATTGACTCGGTATTCCATTCTATGCAGCAACAAGTGCTTATTAAGTGCACCAGTATCTAAGTTAGATATGTATAATCAAATGTAGATAATTGTGTTTGCTTTGAAAGTGCTATGTTTTCATCGGACAATGCATCTTTAAGTCAATGTCTGGTTTCTGCAGACTATTCAACGTTAACAGTCGCTGTACTTAATAAACCATGGCCTGACATTGACAGTGACTGACAAGTGACAGGGATAGCATGCGATGATATTTAACAGACGCTGTGCTATATGAACCATGATTTGACATTGACAGTGACTGACAGGGGTAGCATATGATGATATTTAACAGACGCTGTGCTATATGAACCATGGTTTGACATCGACAGTGACTGACAGGGGTAGCATGCGATGATATTTAACAGACGCTGTGCTATATGAACCATGATTTGACATTGACAGTGACTGACAGGGGTAGCATATGATGATATTTAACAGACGCTGTGCTATATGAACCATGGTTTGACATCGACAGTGACTGACAGGGGTAGCATGCGATGATATTTAACAGACGCTGTGCTATATGAACCATGATTTGACATTGACAGTGACTGACAGGGGTAGCATATGATGATATTTAACAGACGCTGTGCTATATGAACCATGATTTGACATTGACAGTGACTGACAGGGGTATCATATGATGATATTTAACAGACGCTGTGCTATATGAACCATGGTTTGACATCGACAGTGACTGACAGGGGTAGCATGTGATGATATTTAATAGACGCTGTGCTATATGAACCATGGTATTACATTGACATTGACTCACAGGGGTAGCGTGTGATTATATGACAGACACTGTGCTATATAAACCCCAATTTGACCTCAACAGTGACTGATTGGAGTAGCATAGGATGATCTTTAGAGTTACGTTTCTGCCGGTTTTCTGAGATAAATATATTAGGTTGATAACTAAAATCTATTTTTACTTTAGTTTGAAGTAACATTTATTTTAAATTGCTATCCTTTGAGACATTTGAAGTGTAACCATGCAAAATTAATTTAGGCAAGCATGCAAACACTCTGACACCATAGGCTTTCACAGTAATTTCCCCAGTATTCCCTTCTATGTGGTGACACATCTTTAATAAGTGCACCAGTATCTAAGTTAGATATGTAGAATCAAATCTAGATAATTGTTTTGGTTTTGAAAATTTGATGTTTTCATTGGAGTATGCATCTTTAACAGACACTGTGATATATAAATAACGGTCTGCCATCGACAGTGGCTGACAGGGGTAGCGTGTGATGATATGACCTCAGACAGGGTCAGATGTAGGATGTAAAACCCCAATACACCAAACTTGCACATCCTTATAAGCCCTCACATGTTACTAAGACATATACCATACGAATTAACGCGCACAACTGAATACTATGACCTCAGCTCTTGCGAGGAGGTAAAACTCCACTAACCGAAGCTAACCTACACACCTGCCATATTCTTTGGATGACAATCTGTATTTTTCACCTGAAACCCTGATTGAATCTGTATCACATAATAATTCATATACATATGTCCTGCATACCATACAAAAACATGTGGATAAAATTACATAATTTTATTACTCAAACATTATATACAACAAACTACATTACATTCACATACAACATTCATCACTGTGAGTGAACATCAGCTGCATTTATGTTGCTGATTTCACCAGTCTCAGCATTTCAGCTCAACATTTTTATTTCCATAAATTTAACTAAAAATCCGTATAAAAATGGAATACGGCAGTATCACTCAAAATAGCACCAAATCTGTACCAAATATGGGTAACCCATATCACGTGGCAGGTCTGAACCTAGATAAAAGATTCACCTGGTACTTGCATTACACGGGTGAAGACCAACCTTATATAAAAACGGTAAAAAAATCGGGCTATCTTTATGAGAGCCTAATTTCACAATCTAAGAAGCAACATTTATTCTTTGTATATGTCTTCATATTTCCCCGCTACCTTTGAGTTGAAAAATATAATAAAACATCTGGTTTAATAAGATTTAAAAGTGAAATCGACGGCATTCTATGGCTGCCATCTTGTCTTTTTGCATTCTCTCCCATTTCACCAACTCTGTGCCGATATAAGTAACCATTTGACACTGCAGCCAGGCATTGTACTTCCTGTTCCATACTAAAGCTATTTTCGCCCGTATTTACACTATGTTGTCGTTCACCCGTGTACTGCAAGTACTGGGTGAATCCTTTATCTAGTCTGAATCTAGCCAGACTTGAGCATCAATCAGTTACCCGGAGGCCATCTACGCCTTAGAAGTTATATATACGACTCAGATCTGACACACATGCACTCGCTGCGCCCTCTCTGACTACAAACCGGAACCTTATTAGTTGTTCCCATCATAATCACCCAGATGAGACCAGGACACCAACTACTCCACTCTCTTTGTTCTCCCATGAGACAAGTGTGAGAAAAGACAAGTCCTGGTCACTTTCCTCCTCACCTTCTCCTTCCCTCCCGCAGCATTATAAAGTCTCCATTGGGTGGGAACTGTCAATAAGTCGGTATTCATGCTGATATGACCGCAGATATTGCCAATACATAAAACTCTGACAACCAACCAAGCAACCGCTATATATAATAATTACACATGCCAACACATCGTCATTTGAGCATTATTAGCTTTTTTATATGAATAATAATGACAATCAGTCCTCGGCCCAGTTCCTCACACAATGACTACAGGCGCGATGGTAGTGGGGATACAGGGGGTGGGTGGGTGAATATCACGCCAGGCCTTGTAATCTAAGCCCATTCTGAATTATGAGGGTGAAGTGAGATTGATGTTTGACTAATGGACAACATGATCAGGTTCTCTTCCATTACGTAATACACGCACTAATGACAAGCGCTCACATCATTACATCGAAATAGACCTAAAATCACAACCGCTATTATCTGTAGTCATTTGATTTCTTTTGCGTGAGTGTGTTTTTACATCTTATTTGACCAGGCACTGTGGCCTAATCGGTAGAGCATGGGCCTTCGGTTCCCGGTCGAGTCAAACCAATGACTTTAAAATTCAGACTTGTCGCTTCCTAGCCAGGCGCTTGGCATTAAGAGGATAGGGCAAGGACTGGTTAGCTCAGTGTCAGGATAATGTAACTGAGTGGGATATCGGGTCATGGTGCCAGTGGCCTGATTTCCCAATGGGGCATCTCTATAAAGTCACCATGAGTGCACACTGTCACAAGTCGGTACCCGCCCTGATATGACCTTAGATGTTGCTAGGATCTAAAACAACAACAAACAAACAATCTTTTATTTGTTTTGCTGCTGTTACCATGAACAAAGTAAGTGGTGTGAAGGAAACATCAGGGGAGAGACTAGATAAGAGATTCACCCCGTACTTCCAGTACTGGGGTGAATGACAACGTAGTCTAAATACGGGCGAAAATAGTGTTAGTATGGAACAACAAGTAGAATGCCTGGCACCAGTGTCAAATGGTTACTTATAGCAGCACAGAGTTGGTGAAATGGGAGTGAATGCAAAAAACCAAGATGGCGGCCAGAGAACGCCGTCGATTTCACTTTTAAATTGCATTAAAGTATATGTTTTATTATATTTTTCAACTCAAAAGTAGCGGGTAAATATGAAGACATATACAAAGAATAAATGTTGCTTCTTAGATTGTGAAATTAGGCTCTCATAAAGACTCAATTCATTAGCCCGATTTTTTGACCGTTTTTATATAAGGCTGGTCTTCACCCGTGTACTACAAGTGTCGGGTGAATCTTTTATCTAGGGACAGACAGGTTCGGAGTTGGGCAAGTCCCAACAGGCAGTGAAGAATGAGGAAAAGTGGAGAAAATTGGTTGCAAAGTCATTTGTGGTGTCTCAGTGACCTTTCACTTCAAGGGATTGATGGTGAGCATGACTATGGACACTCTTGATAACGATTGCACAATCACTCAACATCATATTTTCTTTATCTCAATTCGCCTTTTGTCTTTGGAACAAATAACCACATTCAATTATTGTTCCAGTGGGGTAAAAATTCAAGTTGAACGATACTAAGCCCCAAATTAACGTTAAATCTCGCGTCTGGTATATTTATCATGACCTTTACATCAAAAAAGAAACCTCTAACTTAGTCTAGTTAATAGTAATGTAGTAGTCTGCACTGACCTCTCAGGCAAGAAACCACATAGACAGGTAAGTGTGGTGATATCAGGGAGCCTAGGTGGTGTAATGGTTAACACACTGGCCCGGAATGCAAAGAGATGTGGGTTCGAGTCCCGCTCTAGGTGCAATATTTCCCATTTTCATCACCCCGACGACACTGGTTGCCGTGACCATGATCCTATCTATACATGCTTCATGCTGTATGGTTGTTGAACCTGCCCTGTGTATGTATGTGTAAGTGCATTTCTGTATGTATGTAATTGTAAGCATTAAAAGACTTACAATTCCAGGGGGACGAATGTAGTAGTCTGCACTGACCTCTCAGGCAAGAAACCACATAGACAGGTAGGCGTGGGTAGTGTGGTGATATCAGGGAGGCTAGGTGGTGTAATGGTTAGCAAAATGGCCCGGAATGCAAAGAGATTTCGGTTCGAGTCCCGCTCTAGGTGCAATATTTCCCATTTTCATCACCCCGACGACAGTAAGTAGTGAGCATAATAATTTATATTGATCTAAATATAAAATGTGAACAAGTCAGAATCCAACTTTGATTGTCGTGCTTTTACGTCATATCAACATCAAAGGTCATGTGACGATGGGTGCCGACTTGTGACAGTGTACACTCATTGCGAGTTTATCAAGATATTGTGAGTGAGTAAGATTTATGTAGGGCCTATATACATCGAGTTTTGAAAGTGAGCAGAGTGACAGTTGGCTCACGGTGGAGAGGAGGTGGGGAGGAGAGAATGCCCGCTCTGCAGTGAATAACATGGAAGTTAAGGTGGTTAGAGAGGAACATTAAGGGGCTGCCGTTATTTATATCCACATAATAAATTATATAGTACATATATTTATATATGTATAGTTGATGTGAACTATTTTGTCACTAGGTCATGAACATGACCCACTTAGCGTAGGAATATGTTCCCCACTGTCATAGCTAGGCGTCTGACCTGGTATTCCCTTAAAAGGTGCTAGGATATAATACCCCAACACACAAAGTACACATATATATTTGCTTGCCTCACGGGTACATATATAGCTCCTTCTCAGAAACTGTGTACCACAATTTTGGTTTGTACATTACATTGTTAATGATTTTGCCCTTTTCGAGTGGGGTTAGTAAGTCAAATAGTTATTATTAACTCCGGGTATTTTAGCAATACTACTTATATCGAATCTCTCCCACAAAGTGTATAAGAAATATGCTTATATGATTTTGTGCTAAAGTGAAAATATGAAAATTTGCATATCAACACAAAATATCTATCCACATGTTTTAATCAATTTTTTTCTTATTTTAAGAAACAATTGTTTTGGCTTAACTGTCATCAATAAGATTTTGTTTGAATTTATTGTGTGCGTTGTGTGTGTTAAAATGATGCTATGGGTGTGTGTTAAAATGATGTGATGGATGGATGTTACATGGCTAATTTTAACAGCTTTCTCAATTTGTATAAGATCAAAATCAAAAAGTAAAAACAGAAAATTTAACTGAGACATATGCACAACAAACAAACCTTCATACCAATATGGATTCTGCTATTATTTGGAATGTTTTCACTTTCGGTTTCCAAGTCACAACAGTGGTACAGTTTCTGAGAACGACCCATATACGAATTTGTCCATGTTGATTGGTTGGTTGGTTGTTGGAGTTTTACATCCTGGCAACATCTAAGGTCATATCGGGAGGGGTACTGACTTGTGACAGTACACACTTACGGCAACTTTATAGTGCTTCCCCACTGGAAGACCAGGCTGCTAGCACCATGACCTGATATCCCACTCAGTCACATTATCCTGGCATACAACCAACCAGTCCTTGCCCTATCCTAATAATGCCGAGTGCCAGGCTAGGTCGAACCAGACGGGATGGCCAAATGAGTTAGAGCGTCCATCTCCCGTGTGGTAGATCGTGGGGTCGTGGGTTCGAATCCTGGTCGAGTCAAACCAATGACTTAAAAATTGATACTTGTCGCTTCCTAGCCAGGTGCTCGGCATTATTAGGATAGGGCAAGGAGCAGTGGAATGAGGAAGACCAATCGCCTGCGACTGAAATTTCCCCTGCTTAAACAACTAATTTACCCAAAAAAACTAACAAAAAAACACATATTAATTTTGTAAGTCATTGGTTTGACTCGACCGAGAATTGTACTCCGACCTTCCGCACGGGAGGAATGCGCTCTATCGATTCGGCCACCGCGTCCAAGTCGACCCATATATGACTTGGTCCATGTTGAAGATGGATAAGTGGTAGCTTGGTTCCCTGCCACAGTCGCATAGATTTTAGGCTTGGCACAAAGCATTACATCATCGGGACCAGTGTAGGTGTTCCTACATGCGTGCGCTACTCTGCGGTAGAGTCGTCAAGGCGTTAAACTCATAAGTATACATTTGTGTTATATTGTGCAATAAAGATGTACCAACATCTCACTTTGAGAGTTTTATTTGAATCATTTGTGATTAGCAACTATATATAGGAGGGCACGGACATCCGGGCACTTAGCGCATCCCGCCCTAGCAACGATTGGAACTGGTGAAAACAATGACACAGCATTGAAGCAAATGTAAATAAAACAAAAAGCATAAATATATTCATTGCTACGATATACTTCTGTTAGTTAGAACCATGAAAATTCACCCGGGGTTGAAATAATGTTATTTAAGAGCATAACTTACTCAATAAGTGAAATTCGGCTCAAATTAAACCCAAAATACGAGCATATGAATGTGTGCGCCACATCGACGGCGTTATTGCGAATGTTAATAAAACAAAAAGCACAAATCTATTCAATGCTCCGATCTAATTCTGTTATTTAGAACCATGAATGTTCACTTGGGGATTGAAATAATGTTATTTATGAGCATAACTTACACAATAAGTGAAATTTGGCTCAAATTAAACCCCAAAATGCCAAAAATGCAAGCGATATGAACACCACCGCCACATGGGCGGCGGTTATTGCGAATGTAAATAAAATAAAAAACACAAATCTATTCACTTCTACGATCTAATTCTGTTATTTAGAACCATGAATATTCACTGCTACGATCTAATTCTGTTATTTAGAACCATGAATATTCACTGCTACGATCTAATTCTGTTATTTAGAACCATGAAATAATGTTATTTATTAGCATAACTTACTCAATAAGTGAAATTTGGCGTTATTGCAAATTTAAATATAACAAAAAGCACTGGTGTCCTCAAGGTTTGTTTTCACCGCATCAACCGGAAGTGACTTGAACGTGCGCCCTCCTATATCGATCAAGAAATAAATATCAGGATTGGTATATATCTTATACACTTGTCATGGGGGTGATGAAAATGGGAAATATTGTGCCTAGAGCAGGACTCGAACCCATATCTCTTTGCATTCCGGGCCAGTGTGCTAACCATTACACCACCTAGGCTCCCTGATATCAACACACTAGCCACGCCTACCTGTCTATGCGGCTCCTTGCCTGAGAGGTCAGTGCAGACCACTACACTCATCCCCCTGGAATTGTAAGTCTTTTAATGCTTACAATTACATACACACAGGCAAGGCAACAGACTTACATACACAGGGTAGGTTCAACAACTATACAGCGCATAGCTTGTACAGGATCCTGGTCACGGCAACCAGTGTCATGGGGGTGATGAAAATGGGAAATATTGTGCCTAGAGCAGGACTCAAACCCACATCTCTTTGCATTCCGGGCCAGTGTGCTAACCATTACACCACCTAGGCTCCCTGATATCAACACACTACCCATGCCTACCTGTCTATGCGGCTCCTTGCCTGAGAGGTCAGTGCCGACTACTACACACTTAATGCCTTGAGGGCTTGTGGTCGTAACGCCTTGATGAATCCACTGCAGAGTAGCGCATGACACGCGGAGGAACACCTACACTGGTCCCTCCCAACACGGCTTCCATATATGGTTGGATGGCGTCATGCTTTGTGCCAAGCCTAAGCTCTAGGCAACTGTGGCGGGGAACCAAGCTATATTAGTGGTCACAGGTCGAGTGTCACGTGCTATGCTTGGGTGGGGACACAGTGGGTGATGATGACTTTCATCTAACCATGTCGAGCCATCAGCATGACCCCCCCCCCCCCCACACACACACACACTCACACACTCCCCACCCCCACCCCTCACGGTCTCACCAAGATATGAGATTCCCGTACTGCTGCAGTAGGGGTGCAAACCAACCCTATGTAAAAGCTGTCGAAAAAACGGGTCAATGAATTGAGAGCCTAATTTCACAATCTAAGAAGCAACATTTATTCTTTACATATATCTTATTGATAGCCCGCTACCTTTGAGTTGAAATATGATATAATATCTAGTTTAATAATTTAAAAGTGAAATTGATGGCGTTCTGCGGCCGCCATCTTATCTTTTTGCATTCTCTCCCATTTCACCAAATCTGTGCCGATATAAGTAGCCATTTGATACTGGAGCCACAGTTTCTAGTTCAGGTTCCATACTAAACCTATTTTCGCCCATATTTACACTACGTTGTCCTTCACCCATGTACTACAAGTACAATGGTGTGCTCAGTGTCAGGATAATGTGACTGAGTGGGATACCAGGTCATGGTGCCGGCGGCCTGGTTTCCCAGTGGGACAGCACTATAAAGTCGCCATGAGTGCGCACTGTCACAAGTCGGTACCCGTCCTTATATGACCTTAGATGTTGCTAGGACGTAAAACAACAACAACAACAACTACAAGTACCGGGTGAATCTTTTATCTAAGTATCACCAAGAGCCGGGGTCCACCGCCCAGGGCGCGTAGAGGTAGAGGTGCATGGGGCTAGGTCATGAAGCAAAACACCCACACTTTAAGACCTTGTCACACTTTACCGGATCGAGGAAACGATTGAAACGAAACAAAGTCCGTTGATATCCGGCAAAGTCCGGTTTGTGTCCATTGCATATCCTTTGATACCCGTTGATATCCGGCTCGATCCGTTACAAGTTTTGAGCATGCATCACCATCTGTTCCCCGTCCGTTCCCGTCCGTTACCCGTCCGTTCCCGTCTGTTACTGTCCGTTCCCATCTGTTACTGTTCGTTGCCATCCGTTGCCGTCCATTACAGTCCGTTACCATCCGTTACAGTCCGTTACAGTCCGTTACCATCCGTTCCCGTCCGTTCCCGTCCATTACCGTCCGCTACCGTCCTTTACCATCCCTTATCTTCCTTTACCGTCTGTTACTGTCCGTTCCCGTCCGTTACATATCCATTACACGTCTGTTGCCGTTTGCTATAGTTCTTTTTGTATGCTGAATTATCTGTTGATCATTAGATACGTTATCAACCGTTACCATCCGTTACCATCTGTTACCCATCCGTTACTGTCTGTTACCCGTCCATTACTATCCATTACATAATCCATACATTTCAAGTCCGAATCACACAGGATTGGAATATTTTTGTACAGGTCTGTCCGTATCGTCAATCCGGTAAAGTGTGACAGGGCCTTTACCCACAATTGATATGTATCACCTTGCCTGGGGGACCAGACGGGATGGCTGAATGAGTTGAGCGTCAGTCTCCTGTTTTGTTTGATCGTGGGATTCGAAACCTGGTCGAGTCAAACTAATGACTTAAAAATTGATACTTGTCACTTCCTAGCCAGGCGCTCGGCATTATGAGGATAGGGCAAGGACTGGTTCACTGGTTGGCTCGGTGATAGGATGATGTGACTGAGTGGGATATCATGTCATGGTACTAGTGGCCTGGTCTGCCAGTGGGGCAGCACTGTAAAGTCACCATGAGTGAGCCCTGTCACAAGTCGGTACTCATACGGATATGACCTTAGATGCTGCTTGGACGTATAACCAATCATACAACGAACATCCATCACACAGCATATAGGGCCCTTGTTTACGCAATGTTGCCAGGCAACGGTTTTATTAAAGGCTGACAGGATTATGTCATTATGTCAGTTGGGCTGCTCATTTCTCTTTCATTTCTCTTTCATTTCTTTTTAGGTTGGTAATTCTCTCGCTAGATGACGTACATGATGTGGATATGGGTGTATATAGTTAATTTATCTTGTGTGAACATGTCCCCCCCATATATATAATATATATATATATATGTATGTATATGTGTCTATGTGTCTATGTGTATATGTGTATATGTGTATATGTGTATATGTGTATATGTGTATATGTGTATATGTGTATTGTATATGTGTATATGTGTATATGTGCATATGTATATATGTGTATATGTGTATTGTATATGTGTATATGTGTATATGTGTATATGTATATGTGTATATGTGTATATGTGTATATGTGTATTGTGTATGTGTATATGTGTATATGTGTATATGTGTATAGGTGTATACGTGTATATGTGTGTATGTGTGCATGTGTATATGTGTATATGCGTATATGTATATGTGTATATGTGTATATGTGTATATGTGTATATGTGTATATGTGTATATGTGTATATGTGTATATGTGTATATGTGTATATGTGTATATGTGTATATGTGTATATGTGTATATGTGTATATGTGTATTGTATTTGTGTATATGTGTATATGTGTATATGTGTATATGTGTACATGTGTATATGTGTATATGTGTATTGTATATGTGTATATGTGTATATGTGTACATGTGTATATGTGTATTGTATATGTGTATATGTGTATATGTGTATATGTGTATATGTGTATATGTGTACATGTGTATATGTGTATGTGTATATGTGTATATGTGTATATGTGTATATGTGTATATGTGTATATGTGTATTGTATATGTGTATATGTGTATATGTGTATATGTGTACATGTGTATATGTGTATTGTATATGTGTATATGTGTATATGTGTATATGTGTATATGTGTATATGTGTATATGTGTGTATGTGTATATGTGTGTATGTGTATATGTGTATATGTGTATATGTGTATATGTGTGTATATGTGTATATGTGTATATGTGTATATGTGTATATGTGTATATGTGTATATGTGTATATGTGTATATGTGTATTGTATATGTGTATATGTGTATATGTGTACATGTGTATATGTGTATTGTATATGTGTATATGTGTATTTGTGTATATGTGTATATGTGTATATGTGTATATGTGTATATGTGTATATGTGTATATGTGTATTGTATATGTGTATATGTGTATATGTGTACATGTGTATATGTGTATTGTATATGTGTATATGTGTATATGTGTATATGTGTATATGTGTATATGTGTATGCGTGTATACGTGTATATGTGTGTATGTGTATATGTGTGTATGTGTATATGTGTATATGTGTGTATGTGTATATGTGTATATGTGTATATGTGTATATGTGTATATGCGTATATGTGTATATGTGTATATGTGTATATGTGTATTGTATATGTGTATATGTGTATATGTGTATATGTGTATTTGTGTATATGTGTATATGTGTATATGTGTATATGTGTATATGTGTATATGTGTATATGTGTATATGTGTACATGTGTACATGTGTATATGTGTATTGTATATGTGTATATGTGTATTTGTGTATATGTGTATTGTATATGTGTATATGTGTATATGTGTATATGTGTGTAGTGGTCTGCACTGACCTCTCAGGCAAGTAACCACATAGACAAGTAGGCGTGGGTAGTGTGTTGATATCAGGGAGCCTAGGTGGTGTAATGGTTAGCACACTGGCCCGGAGTGCAAAGAGATGTGGGTTCGAGTCCCGCTCTAGGCGCAATATTTCCCATTTTCATCACCCCCATGACACTGGTGCCATGACCAGGATCCTATACAAGCTACACGCTGTATAGTTGTAGAACCTACCATGTGTATGTGTAAGTGCATTGCCTGTATGTATGTAATTGTAAGCATTTAAAGACTTACAATTCCAGGGGCACGAGTGTAGTGGTCTGCACTGACCTCTCAGGCAAGTAAACACATAGACAGGTAGGCATGGGTAGTGTGTTGATATCAGGGAGCCTAGGTGGTATAATGGTTAGCACACTGGCCCGGAGTGCAAAGAGATGTAGGTTCGAGTTCCGCCTTAGGCGCAATATTTCCCATTTTCATCACCCCCATGACATGTGTATATGTGTATAAGTGTATACGTGTATATGTGTATATGTGTATACGTGTATACGTGTATACGTGTATACGTGTATACATGTATATGTGCACATATGTACACATATGTGCACATATGTACACATATGTGTACATATGTGTACATATGTGTACATATGTGTACATATGTGTACATATGTGTACATATGTGTACATATGTGTAGACTCCAGAGCTTATTACATGATGGGATTATCACTATCCATACATACATATATATATGTATGTGATGTATAAGCATTATGCGGGTATAAACGCACTGAAGGGATTATATGTTTATTTCCTACCCTATTACTGATGGGGTGGCTTACTTGATGTATGGCCCCCCCCTCCAACCACGTGACCGGTGGCTCCACTGCCGGCACGCTTCTACACTGGATGCTACACTGTCACTTGCGCTCGAGAATTTTATACACATATGTACATATGTATATATGTATATATGTATATATGTATATATGTATATATGTATTAATGTATATATGTATATATGTATACATGTATACATATATATATGTATATATGTATTTATGCATATATGTATATATGTATATGAGACTGTCTCAAAAGGTGATAAGTAAAATGGACACACCTTTGTCAATTGTAACGATCAACATATGCATTTGATCAGGATAAACTGATTTGCTTTTTACATGGTGTTTCATAATCCCAATAGAATACACATTGTCTTGAAACAAATGTCCTTGTGTTTTCAGTGTAACCATTTGTGTACTGTTTTGTGTGAATTGTTATGCGAAAAAAAAAAAAGAAGAGTTATCACGTTTTGAGACAGTCCCATATATGTATATATGTATATATGTATATATGTATATATGTATATATGTATATATGTATATATGTATATCTGTATATCTGTATATCTGTATATCTGTACATATGTATACATGTATATATTTATATATGTATATATTTATATATTTATGTATATATATCTCTATATATTTATGTGATGCATAACGCATTATACAAGTATAAATGCTAAGGGAACCTATATACTATGCTACTTCCTCCATTGGCGCATTGGTGGAGTGCCCCCCCCCCCTCCGCCTTTCCGCTCTCGGGAGCTGTATACGGGTGGCCCCCCTCGCGCCACACACACTGGAGGATGGATATATGTGTATATGTGCACATATGTATATATATGTACATACTATGTATATACACATGTATATATATATTTATATATATATATATATATTGTAGGGGAACACATACGTTATTATTAGTCCTTTTATTATCACCCCAACACTTATGTACACATGCAGATGGACAGTCATAACAGTCTCTCCGTCTTTGGATTTGAACCATGTAATCTGCAGTCAGTGTTGGCCGATCACGTGTTAGGGTCACATCACCTTTCATGCGCATGTCAAACAGGTGTCGGTCAGGTCGACTCCCCCCCGGCCACTGACAGGCCTTCCCGTGTCGGCCGACACGGAAGACCCCGTGGTTTCCCCCGTCACCCGTCACACCACACACCCGGCCTCTACGACTGGACGCCTTGGCATAACCGTGTGGGAGATCGGGAGTTAAATTCCCGGTCGAGTCAAACCAATGACTTACACAAATTGATATTTGTCGCTTCCTAGCTTGGCGCTCGGCATTAATAGGATAGGGCAAGGATACTGGCTAGCTCAGTGTCAGGATAATGTGACTGAATGGGGGATATGGTGCCAGTGGCCTGGCTTCCCAGTGGGGGCAACACTGTAAAGTTGCCATGAGTGCGCACTGTCACAAGGCGGTACCCGGCCTGATATGAACGGGGATGTTGCCAGGATGTAAAACTCCAACAACCAACCCGGCCTCTACTCCACTTGACAACGCCAAGGGCGGCTGGACGGGGGTGGGGCGGGGTGGGGGTGGGGGTGGGGGCTGGGGTGGGGTGGGGGCTTGGGGTTGGGGGTGGGGTTGGGGTTGGGGGTGGGGGGAGATGAGGGGGGGTTGGGGTAGGGGGAAATGGGGGTGGGGATGGGGGTAGGGGGGAGATGGGGTGGGGTTGGGGTGAGGGTGGGGATGGGGGTGGGGGTGGGGTGGGAGTAGAGGGGGTGGGGTTGGGCGTGGGGATGGGGGTTTGGGTGGGGTTGGGTTGGGTTGGGGGTTGGGTTTAGGGGGGGGGGGGAGCTGTGCTACTGACCCAACAGCCAAAGTGAAAGTCTACTCCATCGGCCAAAAGCAGTGTGCATGGACACCTCCCCCCCAACCCAACCCCACACACACCACTACCGCAACCTCCGCACGCGCTGAACCGATGGGGCCTGTAGGCCTGTGCATTATGTGGTTGGGGGTGGGGGTGTGGGGGGATTGGAGTGGGGGTGAAAGTGGGGGATCAGCTGTCAGATCTGGCGGGTCGCTGTGTTAGTTTTTATTATTATGTTAATGTGTCACTAGAACTGACCTATGGACAGATTTTTGTTGTTGTTCAACATTTGTTATTCTAGTTGAATAAGATCTTTTGTCAGCACTGAGGCGCTGGTCTTCTGGCCTTAGCATGCGTGCATCGTTCATATGAACTATTTATGAATGAGATGATGAGACGGTATGAACAATATAGACAATACCTCGTAGGTTACAGGCATTGGGGATTGCTGTTTGTTTGTTGTTGTTTTATGTCCTAGCAACATCTAAGGTCATATCAGGACGAGTTCCGACTTGTGACAGTGCGCACTCATGGCGACTTTATAGTGCTGCCCCACTGGGATACCAGACCACCAGCACCATGACCTGGTATCACACTCAGTCACATTATCCTGACACTGAGCCAACCAGTTCTTGCCCTATCCTAATAATGCAGAGCGCTTGGCTAGGAAGCAACAAGTATCAATTTCTAAGTCATTGGTTTGACTCGACCAGGGTTCGAACCCACGATCCCATAGTCTACCAATACGGGAGATGGGCGCTCTAACTCATTCGGCCATCCCGTCTATTATGGGGATCATATTTTGTCCATGTCGACTGGAGGATAACCCCTTACAAGTTACATTCATTCGTCATTGATTTGCTGATCATACCTTTGAGGAGGCATTGGTACAGTGGGTATGACTTGCTGTTACAGGTAGCAGAGGATTTGGGATAATGCAGATAACGAGTGCACAATTTTTCTTTTAATTGTCTTTTTGTTTGTTTGTTGAATGGGTGTTTATTCTGTCCATAACATATAAGCTCGGATGATCGGGCTTGTTTTCAATGCTGGGCAGTTATCGGTTTGAGTTTCTTATAGTTATTATTTGTGATTAGTAATCTATGTTAGTTTTTTTTTCTTTTTTGATAATAGTTTTTCTTCTGCACTATTTCTAGACTAGCTTGCCCTATTTGCATATTATAGGCTTGTATGAAATAGTTGCTTGGTGTGTGTTTGGTGTGTGGTCTTGGTGGTATCTGATGAATACCTCCCAGTAGATGCCCAACTGGTGGGCCGTGACATATCACAAGTCCCATTGGCGCGCAGCTTAGTGGGGGGTTTCAACTATCTTGAGGTCTTTGTCAACTATAGCTTTGTGCTTAGCATATACTTGATATACCATTTTAATTTAAACTTGAACAATGGCTGGAAGACCAGTCCATCATCGCTGGCAAAAACGTCGGTTCACCAGAAGAAGCATATTTTTTTCATGAAGATTTATACTGCCTATCATGGATACGTCTGAATAGACTTGTTTTCATCATTAGACAGTTTGTTGATAGAAAGCCTGAGTCTACACTTTTACCGACCCAAGGGATTTTTAACCTCCCACACCACATAGACATGGTATGAGAGCACCTGGCCTTTGATGTCGCTGTAAGTTCTACACAGTGGTTGAAATCCAAATTGGCAGAGGTGGGGGCATGGGGAATCGAACCATCGACCTTCAGAATAGGAGTCCGACCTAGAAAAAACAGAAACAAAATAAAATAAAAAAGTAAACTTCAATGCGCAATCTAATATATTTATTTAAAATAAAATAATATGGCAGAAACTGAAAACCCATCAGATTATGATGTATATTTAACTGAGTTCTCTACCCACTCGGTACTGGGCATGGTGGCCGAATCGGTACAGCGCGAGTCTCGCATGCGGGAGATCAGGAGTTCGGTTCCTAGTCGCGTCAAATCAATGACTTATAAAATTGATACTTGTTGTTTCCTAGCCTGTCATTCGGCATTAATAGGATAAGACAAGGACTGGTTACCTCAGTGTTAGGATAATGTGACTGAGTGGGATATCGGGTCATGGTGCCAGTGGCCTTATTTCCCAGTTGGGAAGCACTATAAAGTTGCCATGAGTGTGCATTCTCACAAGTCAATACCCATCATGATATGACCTTAGATGTTGCCAGGATGTTAGACTCCAACAACCAATCAACCTACCCAGACGGCCATCCCGCCTGGTCTCCAGTGTCTGGTTGAACCAGACAACATCAGTCCTGCGCATTGCGCAATGATGAATCATGCATGTGCATTGGTGAATCACGCATGCGCAGACAGACACATGGGGTTCTCTGGTGCAACATGCAATCCAGCTGAATCATTTCACCTTAATCACCTCTAATGCCTGTTCTATGATTATTATAGCCTGCATTCAAAGCCATAGGACCAGACGGGGTGGCCGAATGAGTTAGAACGTCCGTCTCTCGTGTTGGTAGACCATGGGAAGGTGGGTTCAAACCCTGGTCGAGTCAAACCAATGACTTAAATATTGATACTTATCGCTTCCTAGCCAGGCGCTTGGCATTATTACGATAGGGCAAGGAGCAGTGGAATGAGGAAGACCAATTGTCCGTGATTGAAATTTCCCCTGCTTAAACAACTAATGTATTTAAAAAAAAAATTGTATTCCCCTAAATTTGTACTTTCCCCCCTCAGCGCTGGTTTTCTGGCCATAAACGACACCAGCAAGAAATTACAGAATATATTATATGTATCAATATGACATATGGTTACAATGTATTTTTTTAGCATAATATAATAAGCCAAGAAATTAATTGTTTTACAGGATGTGAATACCTTGTGCTTGTGTTGGTTGGTTGTTGTTTTGCATCTTACAAACATCTAAGGTCATATCAGGACTGGTACCAACTTGTGACAGTGCACACTCATGGTGACTTTATCTGTTTATAGTGCTGCCCCATTGGGAGACCGTACTCCCAGCACCATGACCTGATATCCCACATCCACTTTATCCCGATACTGTGCTAGCCAGTCCTTGTCCTATCCTATTAATGCTGAGCGCCAGGCTAGATAGCGACAAGTATAACTTTGATAAGTTATCCTCGTGCTTGAACTTGGTTGATGTTATTTATTTATGATAGGTTCTAGTATTATAAGTGCTTAAAGTTCATCATCTATTAGTTTTGAGTTTAATCGTGGCTAATTTGATAACTCAACCCCTCTACAAAAAGTAAAGTAAAGCTTGTTTTATTTAATGACGCCTCTAGAGCACATTGTTTTTTATCCCTCACTCTGATCTGAAACCACTAATAGCCACCCACATAAAATCCAAATGGCAACATGAGTGGGATGAAAACATCAATAAACTTAAAGAAATTGAACCATCTGTGGGAAAGCCACCACAGACTCATGCGGGAGGTCGGCGGGACCAAGTGGTCCTTAGCCGCTGCCGTGTTGGCCACTCGTGGCTTACACATGCTTTTCTGCTCAAGGGGGAACCTCCCCCTGAATGTATTGGGTGTCAGTCCCCACTGACACTCAAACACATTTGACTAAGTTGCGTTGATTTTTGGCCCTGCGCCAATGGTTCTACACTGCAGACAGTATGCATGACCTTTTTACTAAGGTAAAACAGGAAAACATTTTAGCCTTTTTGAGGACAGCTGGACTGTACCACCTTATATAGTTTGCTAAATGGATTCTATTAATTATTAATGAAACTTTTCTTTTTCTATGGGAATTTGTTTCCCTTGACCACAGATATATGATTGTAAGCTTTCTAATTTAATTAGTGTCTATTGGCACATAATTGATTGTCTGCTTTTACATGTAAAAGCGATGGTTTGAACAAAAAACAAACATTTCTCGCCGTGAATATGGCCTATGCTGCCGACACGGCGTAAAGCAACCACCAATCAATCAATCAATCAATCCTCAGATATTGGACATCAAACATATGGTCATTCTGATATATTTCTTTGAGGAAACCTGCTGCTGCCACATAGACTACTCTTTCCAATAATCAGCAAGGGGTCTTTTATATGCACTTTCCCACAGACAGGACAGCACATACCACACCTTTGATGAACTGGTTGTGGACCACTGGTTGGAACAGAAAATAGCCCAAACTGCAAATGGGTCCACTGAGCAGGATCGATTGGATGGCTGACACCTTCACAGGTGGACACTCTACGGCATCAGCTAAATCCCACTCCGCAACCCCCTCAACAATGCACATTGTTGAGGGGGTTGGTCACACCGATCTCTAAACATCCTAGACGCATGCAGCCTAACTGTGATGCGCGAGAAGGAAGAAAGGAAGGCGGGGGTGGAAAGAAGGCGCGTTTATTGCACGCCTCAGCGGAAACATGTTAGGTACATAAACAATGAGACAAATGCACAATGGTAATAGAGGTACATAGAAGTAGGACATGTTAGGTACATAACCAATGAGATAAATGCACAATGGTAATAAGGGTGCATAGAGGTACAGGTAAATGCAGTGGTAGCAACAGGGTCCATTTAACCGAGTAATGAGTGGGCTCCCAGGAGAGAGCAGAGAGGCTCATAGGGAGCAATAAGTCCGGTGAGGAGTGATGAGGGGCTCCCAGGAAGGAGCAGAGAGGCCCATAAGGAGCAGGAGAGAGTCAATAAGTCCAGGTTGGGTTAATTGTCAGTGGAGTGAGGGGGTGCCGAGGAGCCCTCCACCCTCGGGAGTGAGAAAGTTAAGTGAGTGTAGGGTGGGTGGGCGGAGGAAAATGAAGAACAGCGGAAGACGGCAGGAAGGTGAGTGCCTGAGGAGAGCGGCGGGCGGCCTTATAAGGGAAAAGGGAGGGGCGACAGGCGGTGAGGTGCGAATGCTGACGGCCCGGGGGAGGGTGAGATGTGGCGAGCAGCGGGCGTCGGGTGAGGCGTGAGCGCCAGAACAAAGAAGGTGGCAGGAAGGAGGGGGGGGGGGCGGCGAGCCGGGGCTCGGCCGAGGTGAGCAGACAGCGCCACAGCGGCGGGGGAGGGTCTCTTCCTTCCCTCGCATCAAACGCAATGCTTCGCATTACGACCGATGCGCGAGAAGGAAGAAAGGAAGGCGGGGGTGGAAAGAAGGCGCGTTTATTGCACGCCTCAGCGGAAACATGTTAGGTACATAAACAATGAGACAAATGCACAATGGTAATAGAGGTACATAGAAGTAGGACATGTTAGGTACATAACCAATGAGATAAATGCACAATGGTAATAAGGGTGCATAGAGGTACAGGTAAATGCAGTGGTAGCAACAGGGTCCATTTAACCGAGTAATGAGTGGGCTCCCAGGAGAGAGCAGAGAGGCTCATAGGGAGCAATAAGTCCGGTGAGGAGTGATGAGGGGCTCCCAGGAAGGAGCAGAGAGGCCCATAAGGAGCAGGAGAGAGTCAATAAGTCCAGGTTGGGTTAATTGTCAGTGGAGTCAGGGGGTGCCGAGGAGCCCTCCACCAAATAATAGGAGAGGGCTCGAGGCGCGCCCGAGGCGGGGGCAGGGGCGCCCGAGGCGAGGGCCGGAGCTCTGGGTGAGAGGAGGGTCGTGAGGGCAGGCCGTGAGGTCGGCGGCTGGACTGTCTGGAGAGGGGCCCTCGTGAGGCTGGGCTGTGTGGTCTTGGGTGTGAGGTGCGGGGTAGGTCGACAAGGGGCGGGCGGCCAAAAATAGGGGAGGCCCGCTCCTTGGGGTGATCGGGCGAGGAGGTCGGTCGGCGACTCCTCAGGGCTGGGTGGGACGGGGGTCGGGGTCGGGTCGGGGGGGTTGATGACGGTGGTGTCGTGGTCGGCGGCTGTGCCAGAGGATGAGGGTTCTCCGAGAGGCTGGGCTGGGCTGTGGTCTGAGGGTTCCTCTTGAGGCTGGGCTGGGCAGCGGTCTGAGGGTTCCTCGTGAAACTGGGCAGGGCTGTGGTCCGTGGTGGGCGACTGGCGCTGGGTGGCGGTGAGAGCCTTGCTGAGGGGGCGCTGGGGCCCGACAGGGAGGTGGTTGCCGATGAGGTCGGCGGTGCCGAGGCGGGGGTCAGGCCGCGCCTCGGGCAAGCTGGGCTGGGCTGGGTTGTGTTTGGCGGCGATGAGAGCCTTGCTGAGGGGCCGCTGGGGCCCGAGTGGGCGGTGGTTGCCGGGGTGGTCGGTGGTGCCAGGGTGATGGCCAGGGCGGGGGTCGGGGGAGGAGGTGCGGCGGGGGCGGGCAAGGGGGGCGGCAAAGTCGCGGGCGGTGGGTGGGGGGTCGTGGGGCGGGTCGGTGGTGGGGTCGGTGGGGTCGGGTTTGCAGAGGAAGGCGGTATCGCCTGGGGCGAGGTGGAGCCGGGCGGCGATGGGAGCCTTACTGAGGGGGCGCTGGGGCCCGAGGCGGGGGTGGTTGCCGGAGGGAGCGGCGGCACCGAGGCGGCGGGCAGGCCGCGCCTCGGGCGGGTGGCCGGTGGTGTCCGGATGGCTGGTAGCAGTGTGGTGGGCGGCTTTGGTGGGTTTTGTGGGCCGGTCTGGGGCCTCCGTGCCGGGCTGGAGGTGCCGGCTCCCTAAAAATCCGGCGAGGCGGGAGCCCCTGCCCGGGCGCGCTTTGCTAGGCAGGCGTCCTCGCTATGCCTAGTGAGGACCTTTCGCACATTGGCGCAGTATGCGCATGCGTGGAGCAGCTTGGAGGCCCCCTGGCCGTGGACCTCCCCCGGGCCTGCGTGGGTGCAGGAGTTGGGGTCCCGGTTCCATGCGTAGCACAGTGTGCCGTGGGTCTCCTTATTGTAGGCCACGCGTGTGTCGGTGTGGGCGCGGGACTGGGCGAGGGGCATTGCAGGGTCGGCGGAGCGGGGTTGGGCTGAGGTGGACTGGGGGGGCATGGTGAGGGACTCCAGTCTCAGTAGGTTTATTGCCACAGGGTCGTGCCAACCGTGGGGGAGGGTACCGTCCGCGATCGCGGTAAAGACCGCCTCCGAGTAGTGGCGGACGGTCGTCCAGGGATACACTAGGTTGTCACGACAGATAGCAAGGATGTGGTGGTGGAGGCCTTGGGCGGTGTGGGCGGGGAAGTCCGGGTGGTCGATGAGGGTTAGGAGGGCGAGGGAGTACTCATCCTTGGTCGCCTCCCCCCTCTTGACCGGTTTCTTCTCGGCACCCCGCCTCACCAGATCGGATGGAAAAATGTAATTTGTAGGAATACCTTGGCGTTTGGTTGACTGTCGCGCCTCGGCGGATGCCAGGATTTCCCTGACGGCGTCGGCCGTGGACGCGGGGTTGTGCCGGGTCTCCTCCTCGGGGTAGGCCGGCGACGTGACGGGCTGTACTTGGGGCAGGAGGTGGCGGTACCTCCCGTACTCCGGGTGTGTTGCTCCGGGGAGGGCCGCCTGCGGCGGCGGCGGCGGACGGGCCGCGGCGGTGGCGGGTGCCCGAGGCGCTGGGACGGCCGACGGGGGCGCCTCGGGCCGGGCCCCGTTGGCGCTGATGTTGTCGATCCGGGCGTGCAGGCCGGCCGTGGCCTGCCGGTGCTCGGCGTTGGCCTGCCGATGCTCCTCGTTGGCCTGACGGTGCTCCAGCTGCATCCGCTGGATAGCCTCCAAGACTGAGGATATCTCGGTGCCCGAGGAACGGTCCGAGGGCGCCGGCGGGGAGACCGAGACGGAGGCGGGCGACTCGTCCCTCCCGGGCGTGGTAGATGGCCCCGGGGTCCGTGGGGCGGCCCGGGATCCTTTTCGTCCTCGTCCCTTCCCTTGAGGCATTGTCGATGCTGGGTAGGTCAGCGGTCCGAGGTGTAAGTCCAAATAGGAAAGTCGCCAGGAAAATGAAGAACAGCGGAAGACGGCAGGAAGGTGAGTGCCTGAGGAGAGCGGCGGGCGGCCTTATAAGGGAAAAGGGAGGGGCGACAGGCGGTAAGGTGCGAATGCTGACGGCCCGGGGGAGGGTGAGATGTGGCGAGCAGCGGGCGTCGGGTGAGGCGTGAAGCGCCAGAACAAAGAAGGTGGCAGGAAGGAGGGGGGGGGGCGGCGAGCCGGGGCTCGGCCGAGGTGAGCAGACAGCACCACAGCGGCGGGGGAGGGTCTCTTCCTTCCCTCGCATCAAACGCAATGCTTCGCATTACGACCAATTTACCCCTCAACGGACGCGTTGTCCTAATCGGTAAAACACAGGAGTTTGGTTCCCGGTCGAGTCAAACCTATGACTTATAAAATTTACACTCGTCACTTCATACCCTGGTACTCGGCATTAATAGGATAGGGCAAGGACTGGTTAGCTCAGTGTCAGGATAAAATGACTGAGTGAGATTTTGGGTCATGGTGCCAGCAGCCGGATTTCCCCATGGGGCAGCACTATAAGGTCACCATGAGTGCACCCTCTAACAAGTTGGTACCCATCCTGATATGACCTCAGATGTTGGCAGGATGCAAAACTCCAACAAACAACCAAGAACCAACCTAATTTACCCTTCTCTTTGATATGGTATGGGGCAATAACTGCTTAATATGGCAATTCCATGTGTGTCAGCCATCGTTTCCTTTTCATTCTGGCATTCCCTGTTTTCCATTGGAAACCCATTGTGGGCCTGTTATTATTATCTCAATAAACATGGCCACTCCTAAATGATTCCTGATTGCATATTGAGTGCTACCAAGTCGCCCTTCACGTCCCGCATCCCTTCCCCTCCCCCACCCCCTCTCCCCGCCTCCACCCACCCACCCATCCACACACACACACACACACACACTCCAGCTGACACATAACAAGCCTGGCAGCTACATTCGCTGGGGAGGCTTTGATTGTCAGCCTGGTGGAATAGGGTTTGGCTGCCTGTCAGTTATCTAATGACTGATGGACCGAGTGGTTGGTTGGTTGGTTGTTGGGGTTTTACATTCTGGCAACATCTATGGTATCGACTTTTTGTTGTTGTACAATAGTTGTTTAAGCACGGGAAATTTCAATCATGGACGATTGGTTTTCCTCATTCCACTGCCCTATCCTAATAATGCCGAGCGTCTGGCTAGGAAGCGACAAGTATCAATATTTAAGTAATTGGTTTGACTCGTCCACGATCCTCCAACACGGGAGACGGATGCTCTAACTGATTCAGCCATCCCATCTGGTATGTGACAGATTGCACTCATGCAGCCTTATAGTGCTGCACACCACTGTGAGACCAGGCCGCCAGCACCATGACCTAATGTGCAGCCTGTAACTGACACAGGTTACGAACAACCAAATGAACCAGATCTTCAGTCCTTCTTGAGGAACCAGCGGAACTCCGTGTGTGCGCAGTGCCTGATTTTCTGGTACTCTACAAAGTACAATAGCTTCATTACCATCACCCCCCCCCCCCCCCTCCCCCTTCATGGATCCTTTACAAAATAATAGCAAAGTAATTATAATGAGATGTTTAAAGACAAGTTTCAGTTAATTTAGTTTCAGGATTTTTGATGAATTTTCTGTCATCTGATTTACTATTTATGTATGGGATTAAACTTGCATAGTCCGATAAGACATCAAATTTTCTAAACCCGAGCACGCACCTAGATTTGATTCTACATATCTAACTCACTTAGTAAGCAGCCTGTACTGTGTAATCAAAATGATCAAACACACCACTTGGTGTACTGGCTGTTCTCTTGGTTAAACAGTTGCTATATTAAATGTATAAATGTATATATGAATGTGAAAGATGTGTGATGATAGCAATGATGATGATGATGCTGATGATGATGTGTATTTGTTCATAGCAATTGCATATTGATATGTATTCATACTTACCTATCACATGTGTTTACATGTGAAACACCAACCAGCAGCCGGGCTAATCAAACCCACCACAAGGTGGCACTGCAAAATTTACATTACCATGGGAGAGATAGGGAGTGAGTCATCTTAGTATTATAGGGTCTTTGATGGCAAATAGAAAGAAGGGAATACTGAGTCAATTTAATAGAACCTGTTACTGCATTAGCCTATGGCCTCAACGTTTTGACATGGACTTTTTCCATGGTTGTGCTTCAAATATCTCCAAAGTTAGCCATTAAAAATCAAAGTTACCACAAACCAACGTAAGGTAGATTGTAATGATCAACATGATATATTTATCCCAGAAAATGACAGAAACTGAAAATCATCTGACTATTTTAACTGATTGACAGCTACACCCACACAATCTACTATGGGTTCAGTGGGGATTCACTACACCAGTGTTAATGTTCTACTATTGAGGTGCTACTTGTAAGCACCTCAATATTATACCTGGGTATGCAGGTATTGCAGGTATTGTAATACCTTAGGGAGTTTGACGCCCCTGCCCTGCAGAGTACCACTGCCTTGTGGTACAGGTTCTTGACAGAACCGAAGGCTAAGGGAGCAAACCCTAAACAGAAAACCATGTCACTGCGACGGCATTAAGGGCGGTTGATGTATAGAACTCCCAACATCTCCCGACCAGCCACTGCAGGGACAAATAGTTTTGCGCCTGTCTTGACATGTTCTTGCTGGTGTGAAACCTCTATTTGCTCCCCGAGAGAGTGTCCCTGGTAACTTGCAAAAGCCAGCAGCACTTCAACACTTTTGCAGGCAGCTTTCATGAAATGATGAAAGCAGGCTTTGTCACATCGCGACTGACAGCATGATGATGATGACTTGTAAGCACACATCAATAACCCATTATGTTCTTCACTGCTAATTCTGTATTTAACTGCTACTGTTAACATACCGAACATCTCTATATACATACATACATACATATAATGAGCCTGTCTCAAAAGGTGATCACTCATTTTTTTTTGCTCCATTGTAACAATTGACACAAAACAGAAACGGTTACACTGAAAACACAAGGACATTTGCTTCAAGTCAATATGTATTCTATTGGGATTATGAAACACCATGTGGGATTATGAAACACCATGTAAAAAACATATCACTTTATCCTGAGCAAATGCATAAGCAGATAGTCTGTTGATCGTTACAATGGACAAAGGTTTGTCCCATATTGCTTAGCACCTTTTGAGACAGCCTCATTATATGTACCTATTTGTTTGCTTGGTTGTTTGTTTCGCATTTACAATGGGTGTGTGTACATATCTATGTGTACATGTATATAAGTACATATATGTACATGTAGGGTTGGTTATTGGAGTTTTACGTCCTGACAACATCTAAGGTCATATCAGGATGGATACTGACTTGTGAGAATGCACACTCATGGCGACTTTATAGTGCTATGCCACTAGGAGACCAGGCCACCAGTACCATGACCGTAGTCACATTATCCTGATACTGAGCCAAACAGTCCTTGTCCTATCCGAATAATGCCAAAGGCCTGGCTAGGAATCGACAAGTATAACTTTTTAAGTCATTGGTTTGACTCGACCAGGGTTCTAACCCCTGGACTCGAATCCCACAATCTACCAAAACGGGAGACGGACGCTAAACTCATTCTGCTATCCGGTCTGGTCCTTATATGTACATATATTTGTATGTATATATATACTCTACATATTAATATCTCCGTAAATAATCCTGGCTTGAATAATTACCGGTTAGCTCAGTATTTCAGAGCTGACTACAATAACGTATTCAGCAGAATAAATATATTTATATAAAAAAAAGGAAGAAAAGGGAAAAACGGTTTCCATGAATCCTAATGCGGCTGTCATACATCACCGGATTGAGCAACGGACAGAATTGTCTAGTCCGGTGGTGATAAGTATCAAAATGTATTAGAATGTGTCAAAGTGTTGCGACATCGGGTCTACAAATGGACATGAAACGGACATGAAACAGACATGAAATGGACAGCCAACAGACAAAACAAACTCAAACCGGACAAGAACCGTAGACATCAATCCATCGGCACCCGTTCCTAGTTTTGTGCATGTTCAAAACTTGAACGGACACAAACCGGACTCTGTTCGGTTTCTGTCTGTTTCCCCCAATCCGGTGATGTGTGACACCCGTTTAAATGACATGCCACCTGATCCGAAAGATTCCTGGTCCGGCAGCCGATTTGGTTCGAGACTATTAAAACGTTCGATACACACAGTTTGGGAAAGCTAAACTTTTACATCGCTCTCACACACACCCAACACCTACTAATCAACCCAATGGACACGGTTGCCGAATCGGTAGAGCGCATGCCGTCCGTGCGGAAGGGTGGGAGTTAAAATCTCGGTCGACTCAAATTAATTAACTTACAAAATTGAGACTTGTTGCACGCTCGGCATAATTAGGATAGGGCAAGGACTGGTTGGCTCAGAGTCAGGATAATGTGACCGAGTGGGACATCAGGTGATAGTGCTGGTGGTCTGGTCTGTCAGTGGGGCAGCACTATAATGTTACCAGGAGTCCGCACTGGCACAAGTCAGCACCTGGCCTGATATGACCTTATATGTTGCCAGGACGTAGAACTCCAACAACCATCCAACCAAACAACCACCCCACCCCACAATATTCTAGAAAATTCAGAATTCCGCGACCCCCCTCCAAACTCCTCTTCCCTGATCAGATTTCCACCCTTCCCATCACCCCCCCCCCTACCCCCCACACATTTTCACTGATCCTATTTCCCAGCCTGCCATCCCTAACTAGCCACAGTGAAACATACTCGAATCGTAAATCTGCACAGTCTGATAAAAACATCACATTTAAAAAAAAAAACACTTATCTAGATTTGAACCTACATATCCAACCTAAATACCCTTGCCCTTATTATGTATTTGTTGTTACATGAAAGGGCTCTACGACTGTACTTATCAAACACTTAGCACCACATAGAACGGAATAGCAAGTCAAATGGTTAGGGTGCTAGTCATTACATATACCCCTGTCACACTACGACGTAACGAGCCAACGTGAGCCTAACGTGGTCATTTTTCGTCATTACGTTGGGTTACGTCATGATGACGTCAGAATGACGTTAGAATGACGTCGAGGTACGTCACATTACGTCGTGTTACGTCGAGTTACATCAAGGTTTTGGACATGTTCAAAACTTTCGACGTAGGTCGAACGTAAGGGTTTACGTTCGCCGTACGTTCTGTTCACGTTCAGTGAACGTCAATGACGTTAAACGGACGTTATTTCAACGCTACTCACTACGTTCAACTACGTTCCACTACGTTCCACTACGTTCCACTACGTTCCACTACGTTGACCCACATTAAACCAAGTGCAAATGCCTACGAGGCTTAATGGGAAAGTCACGAGAACGTCTCGAGAACGTCACGAGAACGTCACGAGAACGTCACGAGAACGTGCATTCAACGTACGTTCAACGTCTCATGACATAGCTAACGTCACGTAACGTTCTTCTGGCCATGGAATAACGTTCATAACGTTCCGTGAGCATAGTGACGTTGTCCTCTCTCGGTGATTGACGGTATCACTACGCTTTACCAACGTTACGTTCTCGTCCACTACGCTGCATCAACGTTCAACTTGTGCTCAAATTTGCATACTACGCTGAGAAGTTCAACGTTCTTCACGTTCTCCCTACGTTGACGTCATTACGTCGTAGTGTGACAGCCCCAATAGCTTGGTTCCAGGACAGCCTAATTCTTTATGTGAAGGTGTGGGTCATTCAATCACTCCTGCTCAGTGGACACATTTGCAGTTTGGGCTATTTTCCATTCAAACCAGTGCTCCACAACTGGTTCATCAAATGCTGTGGTAAGTGCTGTCCTGTCTGTGGGAAAGTGTATATAAAAGACCCCTTGCTGCTTATTGGAAAGAGTAGCCTCTGTGGCGGAAGCAGGTTTCCTCCAAAGAAATATGTCAGAATGACCATACGCTTGACATCCAATAGCCAATGATAAAAATCAATGTGCTCTAGAGGCATCATTGAATAAAACAAGCTGTCCTTATAGCTAATTATTTACCCCCTACCCTTGTCAATGTCATTCTTGCATACTTGTCTATTCATTTATTTATTATGCCGTGTGGGACTTAATGAGTTAACGCTTTGCAAGCCTCAGTTTCTGTTCCGCGTTCCTCATTAATTTTGTTCCTGACTAATTCTGCTAAGATGAGTCTACAGGATATTGCACTATAGCAGTTCTCTGTGGCGGAGTGGTTAGAGTGTCTGACTTTTTTCTAGGTCAGACTCCTAATCTGAGGGTCGGCAGTTCGATTCCCTGTGCCCCCAGCTCTGCCAATTTGGATTTCCACCGCTGTGTATAACTTACAGCGTCATCAAAGGCCAGTTGCTCTCATACCATGTCTATGTGGTGTGGGAGGTTAACAATCCCTTGGGTCGGTAAAAGTGTAGGCTTGGGCTTTCTATCGACCAGCAGTGGAATGAGGAAGACCTGTCGTCTATGACTGAAATTTCCCCTGCTTAAACAACTAAAGGACCAAAAAATAAAAATGTTATGTACCTTAACCACAGACATGCATGACTCTTTTCTATGTAAGGCCTAATGACTGCAACCTGACCCAGATTCGAATTCAGATCCTGCATGGAAGTGCATGAGAGTGCAACATTTAAATACCAACTTATTCCAATTTCTTGGTTTTCTTTGGGAACTAATTTATTCATCAGAATGTACAAAATTTTAGTGCAAGGGCACCGGTCCTCTGGCATTTTAGGAATTAATTACATTGCAGATAGGTAGGTATCTCTACAGGTAACTAGATAGGGCAACAGGTGCCGTGGCCTAATCGGTAGAGCACAGGCCTCGCGTGCGGAACGTCGGGAAAGTTTGGTTCCCGGTCGAGTCAAACCAATGGCTTTAAGGTAGTTAAAGATTCACCCTGTACTTGTAGTACACGGGTGAATGACAAGGTAGTGTAAATATGGGCGAAAATAGCTTTAGTATGGGACAGGAACTATAAACTATGGTTCCAGGATCAAATGGCTACATATATTGGCACAGATTTGGTGAAATGGGAGAGAATGCAAAAAGACAAGATGGCGGCCATAGAACGCCATCAATTTCAGTTTTAAATCTTATTAAACTAGATGTTTTATTATATTTTTCAACTCAAAGGTAGCGGGTAAATATAAAAATATATATAAAGAATATATTTTGCTTCTTAAATTAAGACATTATTCACTCAATTAATTTCCCTAGCATGTCGAAATTCTTCGCCAGCTTTTCTAATGGGTTGGTTTTCACCTCTGTACTGTCAGTATGGGGTGAATCTTTTATCTAGCTTTAAGGTTGATATTTTTGCTTCCGAGCCTGGTGCTTCGCATTAATAGGATAGGGCAAGGACTGGTTGGCTGAGTGTCAGGATAATGTGACTAAGTGGGATATCGGGTCATGGTGCCAGCGGCCTGATTTCCCAGTGAGGCAACACTATAAAGACATCATGAGTGTGCACTGTCACAAGTCTGTACCCGTCCTCATATGACCTTAGATGTTGCCATGATATAAAACTCCAACAACGAACAAACCAACTAGATAAGGTAGATTAGTAAATTATGAAGGTAGGTTAGTGGGTTACTAGGTTAGCCATCATAGCAAGTTCAGTATCGTGTGCGTTAACAGGTAACATATATAATCTAGACCCGCGATGTGGTAACTATAGCGTAACCACCCAGCAAATTCAAATACATTGTAGCAAAGGTAACCTAGTTACCTTCATACTGGTCGGTTTGAATATTGTCATCTCACGATGACCATGTGATGTGGAATGACCTAAATACAAGAGTATTAGGCCTGGTCAACCTCTAGGATATTGACATATGGTACTTGGATTGAGGGCATGGCTACTGAGGCCACGAGATTGACCTAATTGCTTAATGAGTGTTCCTGCATAATGGCTGTCTCAAAGTAGATGTCCAAGGGGATGAGGTAATAAACGCACTGATTATTCTGTATGTGCTGTTCCCAATCCTTAGCTAAGGCACTAGTATCTAAGTTGGATATATAGAACCAAATTTAGAGAAGTGTTTTGGTTTTGAAAAAAATATGTTTCATCAGACCATGCATCTTTAACCTCCCACTCACCCTACATGTTCATATTTAGTTAGTTACTGTTACTACTCGTTCATAGGGTGTAGTCTCACAAGTACGACCTACAAATTTAACCCCAGTTATCTAGTATTAATTTGGTAAGAACATCTTGATCATGAGAAAAATATTATTTCTCTGTTAGCTCTCAAGTTGAATAAACTGTTGTGCACCTGTAATGAATTGTTTGTTTTTTGGAGTTTAACATCCTAGCAACATCTATGGTCATATCACGAAGGGTACCGACTTGTGAGAGTGCGTACTGGGAGACTAGGTCAGCAGCACCAGCACTGGATATCCCACTCAGTCACATTATGCTGACACTGAGCCAACCAGTCCTTGCCCGGTCCTAATAACGCTGAGTGCCTGGCTAGGAAGTGACAAGTATTAATTTTTAACGCATTGGCTTGACTCGACCAGGTTTTGAACCTATGGATTCGAATCGCATGATCTACCAAAACGGGAGATTATGAGCTAAGGTGACGGGTTCTTGTTACCATGGGTACGCTGTGCTTAGCGGGAAATTATCCTATTAAAAGTACTATCGTTGGGGGGGGTGATGAAATTGGAAAATATCACACCTAGAGCAGGATTCGAACCCACACCTCTTGTATTCCGGCTTAATGGGCTCACCAGTAGGTATACCACCTAGGCCCCCTGATGTCACCACCCTATCCATGCCTACCTGTTTATGGGGTAAGATTACTACACTCATCCTCCTGAAATTGTAGTGGTCTGCACTGACCTCTAAGGCAAGCAGCCGCATAGACAGGTAGGCGTGGGTAGTGTGGTGACATCAGGGAGCCTAGGTGGTGTAACTGTTAGTACACTGGCCCGGAATGCAAAGAGATGTGGGTTTGAGTCCCGCTCTAGGCGCAATATTTCCCATTTTCATCACCCCAACGACACTGGTTGCCGTGACCATGATCCTGTAAAAGCTATGCGCTGTATAGTTGTTGAACCTACCCTGTGTATGTATAAGTGCACTGCCTGTATGTATGTAATTGTAAGCAATAAAAGACTTACAATTCCAGGGGGATGACTGTAGAGGTCTGCACTGACCTCTCAGGCAAGGAGCCGCATAGACAGGTAGGCGTGGGTAGTGTGGTGACATCAGGGAGCCTAGGTGGTGTAACGGTTAGCACACTGGCCTGGAATGCAAAGAGATGTGGGTTCGAGTCCCGCTCTAGGCGCAATATTTCCCATTTTCATCACTCCCCACGACAGTCTTTTAAATGGTTTTTGTCCATAAGTTGCTTTAATGCTTACAGTTTCATACATACAGGCAATGCTCTCACATATACACCCAGGGTTGATTCAACAACCATACAGCTCATAACATATATGGGATCCTAGTAATGGCACCAGTACCATGGCGGTGATGAAAATAGGAAATATTATGCATAGAGCCAAATTCGGACCTACACCCCATGCATTCCAGGCTAGTTTGCTAACCATTACACCACCTAGGCTTCCAGATGTCATGACCTTATCCAAGCCTACCTGTCTATGTGGTTCCTTGCCTGAGAGATCAGTGCAGACTACTACAGTACTATTCCTAATTGGATCATGTTCACAGTTGATCGTCTAGGACAATTGGACCATTAAGTGAGGGGAAGGGCATGACACAGGATCCATTCTATGGTGCATGTTCAAGGGGCACACTGGCAACATGGGTTCTCATCAGTGACTTAAAGCTGCATAGTCCGATGAAAACATAACAATTTCAAAACCAGAACAGTTATCTAAATTTGATTCTACATATCTAACTTAGATCATCATCATCATCATCATGCTGTCGGTCACGATGCGACAAAGACTTCTTTCATTACTTGACTGTCGCTCTTCATTTAGCTCTCTGCTGTGAGAGTGATGTCCATGAATCAGTCCAATTCATGAAAGCTGCATGCAAAAGTGTTTGAGTGCTGCTGGCTTTTGCAAGTTGCCAGCGGCACTCTCTCGGGGAGCAAATAGAGGTTTCACACCGGCAAGAACATGTCCAGACAGGTGCAAAACTATTTGTCCCTGCAGTGGCTGGTCGGGAGATGTTGGGAGTTCTATACATCAACCGCCCTTGATGCTGCCACAGTGACATGTTTTTCTGTTCAGGGTTTGCTCCCTTAGCCTTCAGTTCTGTCAAGAACCTGTACCACAAGGCAGTGGTTTACAATTCTTCTGGGGCCGTATGCAGGAGTCAGTGTTAGCGAGGCAAAACGGTGTTTGGTGAGAATTCCAGTTTAGCGGCGAAAAATGGTATGCACGAGTCAGTGTTAGGCCAAACACCAAAGGCTTAACCGGTGTTACCTTACCCCTAAAAAATATTAGGTTTAGCGAGTTTATTAGGCCCAAATCTATTCAATGCTGTCATATTTAACAGAATTACATACGCAATAAGTGAAATTTTATCAATTTAACCCTAAATTCGAAGCGTTATTAAGGCTACCGCCGCATTGGCGGCGATATTAATACTTATATTTTCGAATCGACGAACGTAAAGTAAACAAATCGCCGCCGTCGCGACCGCTGCGTCGACGTCGACATCCATTCTGCCCGACGTCTACGCATTGGCGGCAATGTATTAGCGATTTGTTTACTTTACGCTCGTCGATTCGAAAATATAAATATTAATATCGCCGCCGTTACAGAGGCAGCGTTAATATTGCTTCGAATTTAGGGTTAATTTCCTCAAATTCCACTTATTGCGTATTTAATTCTGTTAAATATGATAGCATTTAATAGATTTAACCCTAATATATGGGTACAGACGCAGAGGGATTTCCCAAATCTATAAATAAATTCACGTTTAGCTATAATGAAAGTGTTACACGCTCCTGCATACGACTTGACACAGGTCCCGACTTCGGTGATAGCTAAACGGTAACAGGCTTTAACACCAAACCCCGCTAACACTGACTCCTGCATACGGGCCCAGGGCAGGGGCGTCAAACTCCCTGAGGTATTGCAATACCTGCATACCACAGATACTAATGCACTTATCAAACATTTGGCACCACATAGCACGGAATACAGAGAATTTAATAGGACCTGCTACTGCAGAAGCCTATGTTGTCAGATTTTTGGTGTGCTTCCCAAAATTAAGTTGGCATGTTTGCACTTCAAATATAAAAAAAGTTAACCATTTAAGACAAAATAACTTCAAACTAAAGTAAGGTAGATTATAATAATCAACCTAATCTATTTATCATAGAAAATGACAGAAACTCAAAACCATCGGACTATGCAAGTTCAGAGCTCAGGTAGAATGGCACACTTTTGATTTTGGGTAGTAGCTCATTCCACATTTTAGTCAAGCTGAAGGTGAGGTATATACTACTTATGAAAATATTATTCATGTATTGAATTATCCTGCTTCTTATTATTATTGTTCTCTTATCTGCTTCTTCTCCTGTAAACCCCTTGTTGATATGTTATTGTCTAGTTGCGTTACTGGAGGTGGTGGTGCAACCTGGAGAGCTGGAGGTCTGCCTTCAAGCAGCTCCCCTGATTCTCCTCCTGCCCTCCAGGTGGCGTCATGCTTACAATACAAGTCTGTTTGTGACTGGCCTGGGGATTCTGAGTATTCTTGTATGCCTTTCGAATTATCCGTTAAAGTTCCGTTTCTGAGTAAGTGTTATATATATATATATATATATATATATATATATATAATATATATATATAAACAAATGTATATATATATTATATATATATATATTTGTTTGTTATTTGGGGTTTTACATCATAGTAACATCTAAGGTCATATCAGGAAAGGTACCAACTTGTGACTGCACATTAATGGCGACTTTTTAGTGCTGTCCCACTGGGAGACCAGGCCACCACCACCATGACCCTAGGGGGGAGCCTAGGTGGTGTAATGGTTAGCACACTGGCCCGGAATGCAAAGAGATGTGGGTTCGAGTCCCGCTCTAGGCGCAATATTTCCCATTCCCGTCCTGATATGACCTTAGATGTTGCTAGGACGTAAAACAACAACAAACAAACAAACAAACCATGACCTTATTTCCCCCTTAGTCATATTATTCTGATACTGCGGAGAGCAGCCCTTGCCCTATCCAACTAATACTGAGCATCAGGCTAGGTAAAGACAAGAATCATTATTGTTTGTTTTACGTCCTAGCAACATCTAAGGTCATATCAAGACGGGTACTGACTTGTGACAGTGCGCACTCATGGTGACTTTATAGTGCTGCCCCATTGGAAGACCAGGCCACCAGCACCATGACCTGATATCCTACTCAGTCACATTATCCTGACACTGAGCCAACCAGTCCTTGTCCTATCCTAATAATGCCGAGCGCCTGGCTAGGAAGCAACAAGTATCAATTTTTAAGTCATTGGTTTGACTCGACCAGGGTTCGAACCCACGACCCCACGATCTACCAACACGGGAGACGGACACTCTAATTCATTCGGCCATCCCGTCTGGTCCTGTAATAAATATTGTAAGTCATTGGTTTGACTCAGCTGGGTATCGACCAGCCAACCTTCTACACGGGAAGCCTGTGCTCTACTGATTTGACCACGATGTCTGGTTATATATGAATTTTCAGCGGTACAGTGAGTGGCGGTTACAGTGTACAGGGGTGGTGGCGCCACCATCGGAGCTGGGGTTGGGGAGGCTGGAGCAGGAAATGACTAGGACAGACTCCATCAGTCAATGGAGCTGAGTGTGTGATGAGGGAAAGGAGGGATATTCCGGGGTTATTATACTCATATAATTCTTGTACAGTGTATAGGCCTATACATATATATATATATATATATATAACATATTTACCAAGGCACAACTTCACGCATCACATATCATTTCATGCGCGCACTCAAAGCATGACAATTTGATCAGAACTCACCACAGATGCACAAAACCCCTCTTTATCCTGACAGTGACCTAAGCAAACAGTACTCTATCCTAGTAATGTCGAGCGCCATGCAAGATGACATTACTTATAGTTATACATTTTGGACGTCTTTTGTTCTTCTTTTTTTCTACTCGGTCGGGGATCGATCCCTTGCCCTCTGGCGTGGCAGCCGGGCGTTCTACCCAAGCGGCCATGGTGTTCGGTTGGGCACACATTGCATTGACATTTACTTACACCAGTCACTGCGGTACGTTTCGCCCTGAGGTGCGTGTGCCAATGACTCACCAGGCCAGAAAGGCAGTAAGCAGGGTGATAATGGGGCTGTGGGTCGCAACTACTGCTGACAGACTCCCCTCCCTCCACCTCACACACCCCTACCCCCTCACACACACACACCGAACACCTTTATGGCCTGTGGGTATCAGACATGTCTTTCGACTAACTGTCCTTTGGTTCCTGAGGTGAAATTGGTTAGCAGTGACCTGGCGTGGGTTGCATTTATCTGGGACAAACCCTGAGGTGGAACTGAAGCTGTGACCCGGGTGTTTATACAACAGGACATGGGCTGTGTTTATCTGGTATGAACCGTGAGGTGGAACTGAAGCTGTGACCCGGCGTGTTTATACAACAGGAAGTAGGCTGTGTTTATCTGGTATGAACCATGAGGTGGAACTGAAGCTATGACCCGGTGCGCTTATACAAAAGGAAGTAGGCTGTGTTTATCTGGTACGAACCTTGAGGTCGAACTGAAGCTGTGACCCGGCGTGTTTATACAACAGGAAGTAGGCTATGTTTATCTGGGAGAAACCTTGAGGTCGAACTGAAGCTGTGACCCGGCATGTTTATACAACAGGATGTAGGCTGTGTTTATCTGGTACAAACCTTGAGGTCGAACTGAAGCTGTGACCCGGCGTGTTTATACAACAGGACGTAGGCTGTGTTTATCTGGTACAAACCTTGAGGTGGAACTGAAGCTGTGATCCGGCGTGTTTATACAACAGGAAGTGGGCTGTGTTTATCTGGTACAAACCTTGAGGTGGAACTGAAGCTGTGACCCGGGTGTTTATACAACAGGACATGGGCTGTCTTTATCTGGTATGAACCCTCAGATGGAACTGAAGCTGTGACCCGGCATGTTTATACAACAGGATATGGGCTGTGTTATCTGGTATAAACCGTGAGGTGGAACTGAAGCTGTGACCTGGCGTATTTATACAACAGGAAGTAGGCTGTGTTTATCTGGTACAAACCTTGAGGTCGAACTGAAGCTGTCCCCCGGCGTGTTTATACAACAGGAAGTAGGCTATGTTTATCTGGTACAAACCGTGAGGTGGAATTGAAGCTGTCACCCGGCGTGTTTATATAACAGGATGTAGGCTGTGTTTATCTGGTACAAACCCTGAGGTGGAACTGAAGCTGTGACCCGGCGTGTTTATACAACAGGATGTGGGCTGTGTTTATCTGGTATGAACCCTCAGGTGGAACTGAAGTTGTGACCCAACTAATGTACAAACAAAATAATACAAACTAAGAGTGGCAGTTCTGGCTGGCAAGTTAGTAGGCGCAGGTACCGGAAGTGGCCAGTAAGTTCCGGGACTGAGGAGTGGTGGGATGTAACACAGCTGTTGGAAGAGCAGAGGAGCATCTGACCCCAAGCCACCCCAGCCCAAACACCAGACAGGATGGCCGAATGAGTTGAGCGTCCATTTCCCATTTCGGTAGATCGTGGGATTCGTACTCACATGTTCGAACTCTAGTCGAGTCAAATAAATAACTTAAAAATTGATAATTGTCGCTTTCTAGCCAGGCACTCTGCATTATTAGGAATGTCTGGTTGGCTCAGTGTCAGAATAATGTAATCAAGTCATGGTGCTGGCAGCCTGGTATCCAAGAGGGGCAGCATTATAAAGTCATCATAGGTGTGCACTGTCATAATTCGGTATCCGTCCTGATATGACCATAATGTTGATAGGATGCAAAACCGCAACAAACAAAGTAGATGATAATGATGAAGCTAACATATTTATCTAAACGTCATGGGAGAAACTCAAGACAATCAGATGAAGGAGTTTTTAAATACCCAACCCCCATTCATTCTTTCAATCAGCCAATCCATCCAACACGTTAAAACATCAACACAACTAAGTCTAATAGCCCTGTCACACTACGATGTATCTCACTGGTGTGCCACCAACGCGCAAAATCACTTTTAATCGTCGAGAGATGTAAAACTTTTCGGCGTCAGCACAACGTATTGGTAGCATGCAGCCGACGTTGTGGTAAAAGTTGTGCGTGCCGTCCTGATATGACCTTAGATGTTGGTAGGACATAAAACAACAAAAAGCAACTGCATGGTGCAACATGTGGTAACGAGCCTCACCCACGCGCAGCATGTGCATAATGTTCGCATAACGTTATTCCAGCGCGTTTAACATATCTCAACGCGCCCCTAACGTCGCCATGATGTTGGCACCAGCGCGTTGCTTGCACAAAACTTTCGACGTGCGATGATGTGAGCTGCCGACCCTCATCAACGAATACCAATGGGCATCTAATGCGTGCGTAACGCTTCCAGACATCTCCCAATGTTTCGCCAAAAAATGACACGCGTCGACACGCGTTGGTGAGAAATGTCGTAATGTGACAGCACCATAAGTCTCAGGTCCCAGCTTCCCCATGACATTACGCAGACGGTCGATTCAATTATGTCAATTGTGCACCCTGATTAATGTATATGCACTGACACTTCTGCTAGGTCACTGTCACTGTCACTGTCACTGTCATGTGTCACACAAATAGGTTAGTGCTGTACAAAAGAACACAAAGGCTAAAAAGTGTTCTACTGAGTTCAGGCGCAAAACACTGTAATGGACGGGATGGCCAAATGAGTTAGAGCGTCCGTCTCCAGTGTGGTCATGGGTTCGAATCCTGGTCGAGTCAAACCAATGACTTAAAAATTGATACTTGTCACTTCCTAGCCAGGCACTCAGCATTATTATGATAGGGCAAGGAGCAGTGGAATGAGGAAGACCAATCGCCTGCGACTGAAATTTCCCCTGCTTAAACAACTAATGTACCAAAAAAAACAACAAAAAACACCAATTCAAAAAGTGAATTAAAATAAATGATTTTTCCCTGAGGGTAATTATGATTCTCACTAATTCAACTTTTCTTGTGATGAAATGGTTATGGAGCAATAAACAATAAAATAGGGATATAACAAAAATTAACCTTCTGAAGGTTTGACCTGAATGCTTATCTCAATGTTTGGATTCATGTTGATGTTGTTTTGTGCCTGAAATCCTCAAGTATTGGTTATCACAATCTACTTTATTTCAGTATTGTTCAACAATCCCCAACAATAGAGACTTCTATTTTCGGGTTGTTTGTTTGTTCGTTTGAGTTTTACGTCCTGGCAACATCTAAGGTCATATCAGGACGTGTACCGACTTGTGACAGTGCACACTCATGGTGACTTTAGGGTGAGTGCTACCTCACTAGGAGACCAGGCCACCAGCACCATGACCTGATATCCCACTCAGTCACATTATCCTGACACTAAGCTAACCAGTCCTTGCCTTATCTTATTAACGCTGACCGCCAGGCTAGGATGCGACAATTATCAATCTTAAACTTAAGGTCATAACAGGACGGGTACCGATTTTATAGTGCTGCCCGAATGGGAAATCAGGCTGTCGGCACCATGACCAGATATCCCACTCAGTAACATTATCTTGACACTGAACTAACTAGTCCTTGCCCTATCCTATTAATGCCGACCATCAGGCTAGGACGTGATAAGTAGCAATTTTATAAGTCATTGGTTTTACTTGACCGGGAACCAAACTTTTGATCTCCCGCACGCGAGGCCCGCGCTCTATCAATTCAGCTACCGCGTCTGGTTGGAGATATTTCAAGTGAAGACATACAACATTAATTTTTGTGACATAGATGATCAGTTTGCAGCAATGACAGGTCCACCTTCTCCCATCTCGCACACAACTGACAGCATAGACTAGCGGGTAGAGTGTTCGCCGCTACATTCCCCAAACAAAGGTGGTGGGTTCGCTCTCCAGCAGTCACATTGAAATTGTAAACATAAAAAAAAAATGTTGGCATTCGCTTCTATGCTATATAATACTTGACTTTGTGATCCATACTAAGATAGGAAAATGGCTTATTAGTTCGGTTTCAGGATATTGTGACTGAGTGTGATATCGTGCCACTTGCACCACATCAGCGCAATGGGGCGGCACTATCAGGCCGTCATAAGCACACACTGTCGCAAGTTAGTAAAACCTTTTGATCTGACTTCATATGTTGCTACGATGTAAAATGGCAATCATTCACTGAGGTAGCTCTTTACCAACCGGAAAGGGTGACCGTATTGCGGAAGGTCGTGGGATCGAAGGCCAACAACTGACATACCAACATTGATACTTACCACTACCTAGCCTGGTGCTTGGTATTACTAGGATTCGTTTGCTGGGTATCAGGATAATGCGACTTGGTGGGATATTGGTGCCAGCGGCATGGTTACAGAGTGGGCAGCACTATAAAGTCACCATAAATGCGCATTATGATAATTCGTACCCGTGCTGATATGATCTTAGATCTTGTTAGGCCGTAAATCCCTAATAAATGAACATATTTGCTAGCAATAGTCGAATGTATCTAAATTACATATATTCTGCAATTATTATGGCAATTCCATCGAATCTCTCAAATTATTCCTCAACCATTGAACTAATAAAACTGTAGCAGTCTGCACTGGCCTCTCAGGCAAGTAACCACATAGACAGGTAGGCGTGGGTAGTATGGTGATATCAGGGAGCCTAGGTGGTGTAATGGTTAGCACACTGGCCCAGAATGCAAAGAGATGTGGGTTCGAGTCCCACTCTAGGCGCAATATTTCCCATTTTCATCACCCCCACAACACTGGTTGCCATGACCATGATCCTATACATGCTAAGTGCTGTATGGTTGTTGAACCTACCCTGTGTACGTATGTGTAAGTGCATTGCCTGGATGTATGTAATTGTAAGCATTAAAAGACTTACAATTCCAGGGGGACGAGTGTAGTAGTCTACACTGACCTCTCAGGCAAGTAACCACATAGGCAGGTAGGCGTGGGTAATGTAGTGATATCAGGGAGCCTACGTGGTGTAATGGTTAGCACACTGGCCCAGAATGCAAAGAGATGTGGGTTCGAGGCCCGGTCTAGGTGCAATATTTCCCATTTTCATCACCCACACGACACAACTGTGTGTGTGCTTTCGCTTTAATCATGTCATATTACTATCCAAAGATGATCTCACGAGCCACGGTGAAGTAATTCATTTTTATGTTGATAGAAATTGAAACTGAATTAGTTTTACTCACCTAGTGTGTTGGAGGAGTACCGAATGTGTGTACAACAACACACTGCTCTCTCTCTCTCTCTCCATGTCGCACCGGGTGTGGTGGCCGAATAGGTAGAGCGCAACTTAGCGTGAAGGAGATCGGGAGTTTGGTTAAAGGTCGAGTTAAACCAATGACTTTTAAAATTGATACTTGTTGCTTCCTAGCCTGGCGCTCAGCATTAATAGGATAGGGCAAGGACTGGTTAGTCAATATCGGGTCATGGTGCCGGCATCCTGATTTCCCAGGGGGACAGCACTATAAAGTCACCATGAATGCGCACAGTCACAAGTCGGTCATCATCATCATCATGCTGTCGGTCGCGATGCGACAAAGACTGCTTTCATTACTTGACTACCGATCTCCATTTAGCTCTCTGCTGTGAGAGTTGTGTCCATGAGACATTTCATGAAAGCTGCCTGCAAAAGTGTTGAAGTGCTGCTGGCTTTTGCAAGTTACCAGTGGCACTCTCTCGGGGAGCAAATAGAGGTTTCACACCGGCAAGAACATGTCAAGACAGGCGCAAGATTATTTGTCCCTGCAGTGGCTGGTCGGAAGATGTTGGGAGTTCCATGCATCAACCGCCCTTAATGCTGCCACAGTGACATGGTTTTCTGTTTAGGGTTTGCTCCCTTAGCCTTCGGTTCTGTCAAGAACCTGTACCACAAGGCAGTGGTTTACAACTCTGCAGGGCAGGGGCGTCAAACTCCCTGAGGTATTGCTATACCTGCAATGCCTGCAAGTCGGTACCAATCCTGATATGACCATATATGTTGCCAGGACGCAAAACTGCAATCATCAACCAATTCTCATTCCACTGCTCCTTACTCTATCCGGTAACACTGAGTGCCAGGCTATATAGTGACAAATATAAGTTTTTAACTCATTGGTTTAGCTCGGCCAGGGTTCTACCATAGGGTTAAAATCTCATGACCTGCCACATTGGGAAGTGAGTGCTCAACTCATTCAGCCATTCTATTTTTTGTTAATAATGCTACAGATCTTCTGCAATGTTACATAATCTATGAAGCCGATTTGCTTTCAGTCTCAGTGATGCTATTTTAGCTAAATATCCCGAAAACAATCAGTCCCGGCCATTAGGTTTGTTTGTTGACAATTACTAGTTAGCCCCGCTTTGTCGAGCCATCACCGTTTACTAGGATTTAGGTCAAAGAGCAATTGGCCCAGTTTCAGGACAATGTGAGAGTTTGGGAGTTAGTTGAATGAACAGTTACTTAGTTGGAGAGTGAGGGGTGGAGAGTGAGTAAGATGGGTAGTGATCGGGTGGAGAAGAGGGCAGTGGAGAGTGAGTGAGGTGGAGAGTTGGCGGGGTGGAGAGTGGACAGAATGGGGGGGTGACCAGGATGGAGAGTGACATGAATGAGGAGGAAGGAGAAGACGTGGAGAGTAGGAGAGGTGGAGAGTTAGCAGGGTGGGTGGAGAGTGTGTCGGGTGGGACATGCGCTTTGTGGAGAATGAGTTGTTTGTGGAATGAGTGTGGTGGAGAGTGAGTAGGGGTGGATATAGATAAAGCATTCACCCGGTACTCGCAGTACACGGGTGAATACCAACCCTATATAAAAACGGTCGAAAAAGTGGGTTAAGGAAATGAGAGCCTAATTTCACAATCTCAGAAGCAACAATTATTCTTTACGTAAGTCTTTTTGATAGCCCGCTACCTTTGAGTTGAAAAATATAATGTAATATCTAGTTTAATAAGATTTAAAATTGAAATCGACGGCGTTCTAGCGTCGCCATCTTGTCTTTTTGCATTCTCTCCCATTTCACCAACTCTGTGCCTATATGGGTAGCCTTTTGATACTGGAGCCACAGTTTCTAGAGGTGATGCGTGAGTTAGGTGAAAGGTAAGAGAGATGGAGAGTGAGATTGCTGGAGAGTGAAGAGGGTAAGAGTGATGGGGTAGAGATTGACCTGAAATGATGAAGAGAAGATGGAGAATAAAAGGGATGGAGAGTGATCCTGATGGTGAGTGATTCTGATAGAGAGTGATTCCGATGAAGAGTGAACCGGATGAAAAGAGAGCTTGGTGGGGAGTAAGCAAGATGGATAGTGATCCTGATGGCGAGTGATTCCGATGGAGAGTGATTCTGATGGATAGTGATCATGATGGAGGGTGATTCTGAGGGAGTGATTCTGATGGAGAGAAATCCTGATGGAGGGTGATTCTGATGGTGAGTAAACCAGATTGAGAGTGAGCAAGGTGGAGAGTGATTCTGATGGAGAGTGATTCTGATGGAGAGTGATTCTAATGGAGAGTGATTCTAATGGAGAGTGCTGGGATGGAGAATGGGCTTTGTGCAGAGTGAAGGAGATGGAGAGTGATGGAATGGGGAGTGAGCTTGCTGGAGAGTTAAGAGGGTGGACAGTGCTGCGATGGAGAGTGACCTTGCTGGAGAGTGAAGAGGGTGGAGAGTGTTTGTCATGGTGTCAGCCGGTCAATGTATCCGAGTGAAACCATAAAGTCATGTTCTATACATTTTACATAAGCCGTGTTCACACCTGCAAGTTTAGGCCGAACTAGATAAGGCAATCTAAATGAGGCGAACTTGTGTCGTGTCCACACCCGGAGTGGTTTAAGGCGGAAATCGATATCTGCGCATGAGCAAGTCCATACTAACCAGTGCCAGTTTCGGTTAGTCGACGTCGGCACAAGAGAGTGTGGGTTCGAGCTAGATCAGTTTCGACTGAATCGTATTGTTTTGGAACGGTCAAAACTTCTGCAGGGCAGTGAAACCCTAAAAATAAATGATGAAAAAAATATCTGTGCACAGCTAGCAGTTTCATAAAGCAAATTTACCGGAAAGTCAACAAACTCAGGTCTCGACTGTGACGTGCTTAAGCCGCTTCAAGTAAACCGATACTGTTCACATTAGGAAGTTGGGCCGACTTAAGTTAGATCGCTTCATATAACCTAACTCGCGACGCGGTTTACTTGAAGCGAACTAGATGAGGCGACTTAGCCTTAAGTCGCCTCAGCGTAGTGTCCACACGGCGAATGTGAGGCGACTTAGATGAGGCAAACTAGTTGAGGCGACTTAACGCCCGTGTGTGAACATGGCTTTACATCCAGTGAGAGAGGGAAAAAAAACAAGCTGACGTGGTAGCCTGTTATTTCCAACACTTAATAACATGTTGTCCAGGACGTGCTAACACTAACATAACCCACTCCAAATGTCAGATGAAATACAGATGTCAGATGTCAGATGTCAGATGGAGAGGTGTCACTCCAACATGGAGGTCACCACACCAGAACAGAACATACTGACAGTGACAGCGAGACTGAACCTAACGCGACATACCAGAGGCAGTAACTGAATCATGAGCGCACGCTTCCCATGTGGATGATCCGTGAGTCCAATACCCGGTCGAGTCAAACCAATGATTTATAAGTTCATATACTGTCACAAACCCTGTCAATGTCAGGCGAATGTAGCAGTTCATCAAATATCACGAACCCTGCTTTTCTAGGGTGACCTTCACACCCCAGTCACACTATACAGCGTGCAACCACTTTGCGACCACTTTAGACCAAAGAACCCACAGTCACCATTGACGCCCAGACATCGGCAGCCATTGTTTTGTCGCAAGGACATCATTGGTAAGTATGGGTTCTTTTGTCTAAGGTGGTCGCAAAGTGGTCGCAAGCTGTTGTGTGAATGGAGCTTTAGCGGTTCATACAATATTGCGAAGCCTGCCAATGTATGGCGACCATAGCAGCTCACGAAATATCGCGAACCCTGCACCATAGCTTGGTTGGTTGGTTGTTGGAGTTTTATGTCCTGGAAACATCTAAGGTCATATCAGGATGGGTACCAACTTGTGACAGTGTGCACTCATGGCAACTTTATAGTGCTGCCCACTGGGATACCAGAGCCACCAGCACCATGACCCGATGCCCCACTTAGTCACATTTTCCTGACACTGAGCTAACCAGTCCTAATAATGACGAGCACCTGGCTAAGAAGTGACAAGTATACATCTTTACATCATTGGTTTGACTTGAGAAATGTTTCAATCCCACGATCTCTAAAATGGAAGGCGGACACTCAACTCATTCAGCCATCATGTCTGGTCGGACCCCATTGTTAACTGGGTTGTAAACACATACAGTGATGTAGATAAAAGATAACCCGGTACTTCCAGTACAGGGGTGAAGACCAGCCTTATATACAAACGGTCGAAAAATCGGGCTAATGAAATGAGTCTTTATGAGAGCATAATTTCACAATCTAAGAAGCAACATATATTCTTTGTATATGTCTTCATGTTTACCCGCTACTTTTGAGTTGGAAAATATAATAAAACATATACTTTAATGCAATTTAAAAGTGAAATCGACGGCGTTCTCTGGCTGCCATCTTGTCTTTTTTGCATTCTCTCCCATTTCACCAACTCTGTGCTGATATAAGTAACCATTTGACACTGGTGCCAGGCATTCTACTTCTTGTTCCATACTAACGCTATTTTCGCCCGTATTTATATAAGGCTGGCCTTCACCCGTGTACTACAAGTACCGGGTGAATCTTTTATCTAACAGTGATGCTGTTGTACAGCGCCTTGGAATGGTTCCTACTAGGAAACACAGTCTGTTAGCTCTACCTTAATTATTTACTCCGCACCCCTATATTCTGGCACCAACCGGGCACGGTGGCCGAATCGGTAGAGCGCGGGACTCACTTGCGGAAGGTCAGAAATTTGGTTCCTGGTCGAGCCAAACTAATGACTTAGACAATTGATACTTGTCGCTTCCTAGCCTGACACTTGGCATTAGTAGAATAGGGCAAGGACTGGTTAGCTCAGTGTCAGGATAATCTGATTGAATGGGATATCGGGTCATGTGTGCCAGTGGCCTGTTTTTCCCAGTGAGGCAGCACTATAAAGTCACTACGAGTGTGTGCTGTCACAAGTCAGTGCCCGTCCTGATATGATATGTTGCCAGGACATAAAACTCCAACAATCAACCAACCAATTGCTACCTACATCAACCTGCACTGGCAGCTGTATAGACCCACTGTCCATTTGCTGATCAAAATCGATAACTGGACCTGACGCCAGAAATCAATGTCCCAGCTAACTGTAGGCAGCTTTCAAGGGTCCAAGTCTTCATGAATAATTGAGCGCCATAGATACACATATATGTGTCTGCTGGGTTTTATTATGGGATGGAAGCAGTAGAAAAGGCCGCATGCTGCCACCTCACTGACACAGCTGTCGGTGTGCAGGAGTGGGAGGACGGTGAGGGGTGGGAGGAGGGTGAGGGGTGGGAGGAGGGTGAGTGGTGGGAGAGGGGTGGGAGGTGGGTGAGGGGTGGGAGGAGGGTGAGGGATGGGAGGAGGGTGAGGGGTGGGAGGAGGGTGAGGGGTGGGAGGAGGGTGTGGGTGGGGGAGGGGGAGGGAGGAGGGAGTGGTGGGGGGAGGATGGGTGGGAGAGTGGGGTGGGAGGAGGGTGAGGGGGTGGAGGGGTGGGAGGAGGGGGGGTGGGAGGGTGGGGTGGGAGGAGGTGAGGGGTGGGAGGAGGGTGAGGGGGTGGGAGGGTAGGGGGTGGGAGGAGGGTGAGGAGGGGGGGGAGGGGGTGAGGGGGGGGAGGAGGTGAGGGGTGGGAGGAGGGTGAGGGGTGGGGGGGGGAGTGGGTGGGGGGAGGGTGAGGGGGGGAGGAGGGTGAGGGGGGGTGGGGAGGGGCAGTGGGAGGGTGGGGTGGGAGGAGGGTGAGGGGTGGTGAGGGGGTGGGAGGAGGGTGGGGTGGAGGGGGGGGGAGGGAGGGGTGAGGGGTGGGGAGAGGGGAGGGGGGAGGGGAGGTGGGGTGGGAGGAGGGTGAGAGGGTGGGGAGGGGGGTGAGGGGTGGGAGAGGAGGGGGAGAGGGAGGGTGGGAGGAGGGTGAGGGGTGGGAGGATGGTGAGAGGTGGGAGGAGGGTGAGGGGTGGGAGGATGGTGAGAGGTGGGAGCAGGGTGGGGGGTGGGAGGAGGATGCGGGTAGGAGGAGGGTTACTGGTGGACAATAGCTGATAGCCAATAACCAATAATCAACACCGGATAATCAATAATTGACAGCGCATAATCAATTGGTGATAACCAGTATCTTATAGATGATAGCTGATAACCAACATCCTATAGCCAATAACTAATAGCCTATAGCTATGATTATGTATTTGAGGTCCGAATATCATACTCATACATTTGAGTAACTAACTCAGTAAATTCTGCTAGAATTGTTAGTTAAAAAAAATAGACATTTCGATTCTATTCTTCTCACATTCCCTATATGCCAATTGAAAGAGACGCCTCCCAATTCGCTCAGGGTTGATTTACTCACCGATGTTATTGTTTCTATATTGATGTTGATTTTGCTTGGTTTTGTAGGTGACGCGTGGTAAACATGGCTTGGCAGACGTTACACTGTTCCCTACTTGTGATATTCATGAGCATCATAGGTGAGTACAGTACACAAATTAGGCCAAATTAAAAAATCTAATTTGTGATCGTCCCCGCCCGTGTCTGAAAAATCGCCCGCACTGATTATTTGTTTAGTTTTAACTGTTAAAAATGTGTCGGGCAAGCAGTAATTCAAACCCAGGAACTTGAATCCCACGACCTACCAGAATGGGAGGAGGACGCTCAACTCATTCGGCCATCATGTCTGGTTATGTATTACGTTTACGTCATATGCCAGAAAAATACAAAATAAAAATAAAAACCGCCTGATTATCAATTTTTGTTATTTCGCTTTAGTTTCCGCCCATTGCTTACCGGACATAGAGATATGCAACCCTAAATTTGGAGAAGACACAATTTATTCCAACATCATCATAGACTTCAACCCACAGGGCTATCAGTGTAGTACTTCAAATATCCGTTGCTGAATTTGGTTGATTTTGGTTGATTGGTTGTTGAAGTTTTACGTCCTGGTAACACCTTTGGTCATATCAGGATCGGTACCGACTTGTGACAGTGTACACTCATGGTGACTTTATAGTGCTGCTCCAACTGGGAGACCAGGCCGCCAGCACCATGAACTGATATCCGACTCCTGACACTGAACCAACCAGTCCTTGCCATATCCTAATAATGCAGAGCGCCTGGCTAGGAAGCGACAAGGATACATTTTTGAGTCATTGGTTTGACTCAATCAGGGTCATGGGTTTAAATCCCACGATCTACCTAAACGGGAGACGGCCATCCTCTCAGGTCTGTTGATAGCAGTGACACAAACTGTGCACATTTACATATGAAGAATTCAGGCGCAAAACCATGTAAACGTCAATTGAATTGTCTAGTCTGGTGGTGATGAATATCAACATGTATTAAAATGTTTCAAAGTGTTGCGACATCGGGTCTATGAACGGACATGAAATGGACATGAAACTGACATGAATGGATAGCCAATGGACAAAACAAAATCAAACTGGACAAGAACCATAGACGTCAATCCAGCAGCATCCGTTCCTAGTTTTGTGCATGTTCAAAACTTGTACGGACACAAACCGGACATTGTTCGTTTTCTGTCCGTTTCCCCCAATCCGGTGATGTGTGACAGGGGCTTTACATGCCAATAGCCTAATATTAATAAATCTGAACATTGGCTTCATTAATAACATATTATATGAGTATTATTTTCTAGGCAGTGGCTACGCTTACCTGAGCCGTACTCGTAGCCTGCCGGTCTAGACGTACGGCAGTGACTGCGCATGTGCCTTAGTTCCTCACGTATTTTAGCCTCCGTGGCTATGCATACGTGAGCTTAGGGCAACACTTTGATTTTATTCCAAATTAATAGAAATACATAACAATTTGGCACAAACATGTATGCACACATGCAATATAAAGATCTGATGAATATAACTAAGACAAAACTAGCCATAGTTAAACATTTTGAGCTAAGAAACATACAAGTTCACACAAAACAATCAACCTTGGCAACAAAGAAAAGGCGTACGGCTATTGAGTTTGCCGATACGCATAGGGCAAAACTTCGATTTTATTCAAAATTAATAAAAATACATAACAATTTGGCACAAACTTGGATGGATGGATGCAAAACTTGCATTTTATTCAATATTAATAAAAATACATAACAATTTGGCACATACTTGGATGGATGGATGCAAAACTTCGATTTTATTCAAAAGTAGTAACAAATACATAACAATTTGGCACAAACATGGATGGATGGATGCAATATAATAATATCACGTCCACATTGATCAACGTCAACAGTGTAAGTGGACAATTTCAAACGGATGTGCACACATTTCGGGAAACACATGCGCGTGCATCCTCACATACGCCTAGACCGCCAGGCTATGCGTACGGCTCACGTACGCGTAGACACTACAGATTTTCTGCATAATCCGATGAAATCATCAAATTTTCATAACCAAAACAACGATCTAAATTTGATTCTTCATATATAGCTTAGATACTGATGCACTTATTAAGCATTTGTCACCACACAGAAGGGAATAGTGAGGCAATTGAATAGACCATGTTACTGCAGAATGCTATGGTGTCAGAGTTTTGGCAAGTTTGCTAAAATTAATTTGGCATGGTTGCACTTCAAATATCTCAGAAGTTAGCCCCTTGAAATAAAAGTTACTTCATGCGAAAGTAAGGTACATTATAATGATCAACCTAATGTATTTATCTCAGAAAACTTCTGAAACTCAAAACCATCGGACTATGCAACTTTAATTGAAGACAAGATTTAAACTCAAGTTGAATTATGAGAATGGGTGAGTGTGTTATTATTCACTTTTTTTTTAACAATTACTAGCTTGTGAGAAATTTCCCGACTCATGCTGTTTATTGTAGCGTGAGAGGTGATTGGTTGCTTCTTGGAATTTTACATCCTGGCAACATCTAAAGTCATATTAGGACGGATACCAACTTGTGACCTAGCACTTTATAGTGCTGCCCTACTGGGAAATCAGTCCCCTGGCACCATGACCTGATATCCCACTCAGTCACATTATCCTGACACTGACACAACCAGTCCTTGCCATATCCTATTAATGCTGAGTGCCAGGCTTGGAATCGACAAGTATCCATTTATATAAGTCATTAGTTTGACTCGACCAGGAATCAAACTCCCGATATTCTGCATGCGAGGTCCGTGATCTACTGATTCGGCCACCGCGCGGGGTGTAGTGTGGGAGAGTGCCACCATATATGCTCGTTGGTTTGTGAGTTGTACTTGGCAGTACAATGTAGGTACTATTCCCGCAGCCCTGTACCCGTAACATAGCTTTTGAACAACCATGTAGAATATTATTATTAGAAAAATGTCCTAATGGTTTTCTAATCCAAAGGGATAAATATACATCAAATGCTTATTTATCATAGCCAACTATTTTTGAATAAAGAATTGATGAAATTATCTAGATTAATGCTCTTTAAAAGATAATCAGGTTTTGGCAGGGGGACCTGTAGATAAAGGATTCACCCGGTAGTCGCAGTACTCGGGTGAATACCAACCCTATATAAAAACGGTCGAAAATGCGGGGAAATGAAATGAGAGCCTAATTTCACAATCTAAGAAGCCACAATTATTCTTTACATATGTCTTATTATTTACCTGCTACCTTTGAGTTGAAAAATATAATAAAATATCTAGTTTAATAAGATTTAAAAGTGAAATCGACGGCGTTCTATGGTCACCATATTGTCTTTTTGCATTCTCTCCCATTTCATCAACTCTGTACCTATATAAGTATCCATTTGATACTGGAGGCAGGCATTCTACTTCCTGTCCCATACTAAAGCTATTTTCACCCGTATTTACACTATATTGTCATTCACCTGTGTACTACAAGTACCGGGTGAATCTTTTATCTAGGTAACCTGGTACCATAGGGTGCTAACCTTCTGCTATCCTGCTAATGCCGAGCGCCAGGATAGGTAGCGACAAGTATCAATCTTATTGGTTTGACTCGGCTGGGATTCAAAATCCTGACCTTCCACACGGGAAACTTGCGCTCTACTGATTCGGCCACGGCGTCCGGTCAATACAAAATGAGACCCACTGGGTGAGTTGGTGTTGGTATTGGTGTGTGACAACCCTGTAGCAGCCAGAGAGGTGTGTGGGTACAGACTAAGCTAAAATTCCATATATGCGGTATGCGGCATGCGAATGCGAATGCGAATGCGGCAAAAAATTAAAAAGCATGTAAATGAATAGTGGTGCTTCTATGCGTCCGAATGCAAATGCGAATGCGAATGCGAATGCGACAAATGGATCGACCCATGGACCGATCGGTGCGAATGCGAATGCGATTACTGCTGCGTTTGCCATAGAAAACAATAGTAACTTTGATCTTCCTTCACACAATTGGAGCAAATAACCCCAAAAATATTCTTTTTGGTGTGTTTGTATGTTTAACGATCCCCCAGCACAAAAAGTAAACATTGGCTATTGGGGGTTGGCACATATCTATGCCACATATACCACATTCGCATCCGCATGCCACATACCGCATATATGGAATCTTAGCTTAAAGCTAACATTCCATGTATGCAGTATGCAGTATGTGGTGTGCGGTATGTGAATACAAATGCGAATCCGACAAAAAATGGAAAAGCATGCAAATGCACAGTGGTGCTTCCATATGTCTGGATGTGAATGCGAATGTGAATGCGAATGCGGCAAGTGGATCGCTTCATGGACCGATTGGTGTGAATGCAAACGCGAATCCTCCTCCATTTGCCATAGAGCAAACAGGAACTTTGAATTTCCTTCACAAAATGGAAGCAAGAAATAAGGAAAATGGCATGGGTATTCATGCCGCATGCCGAACACATATTCGCATGCCGCGTATATGAAATCTTAGATCTACACACTCTACAACGCCAGTATTCGGAATTCCACATCAGAAAATCGGCGTGTGTATGTGTTGCCTTAAATGTCCCTGCAATGCATGTGTGTGAATGGTGGAATCGGACCGTGGCCTTTGCCAGATATGTCATGATGGCAATGTCCCAGCCTGATAACCACTAGACACTAAAGACACACACTGATTTTCGACATGTATATATATATATACAGTTGACCTCACAGGCAGGTTTTTCTGGCTATAACCTGGATTTTACCCGGGTAGAAACCAGTCTATGCATACAGCTTCACAACCATGTTCAGACTTATCAATTCATGGAGGTTTCGTTTTTTACTTCAAAGTTCAACTGGGTGGAGAGGGGAGAAAGGGTGCATTGGTGCATGGCGACACACAGGTGGCGTCACAAGAGTATAAAGCGGAAGTTGTCACGTGCAGCGTTTTATTTTGTGATGGTGTGGCGGCCTAGGTATGGCCTAGTATTGAATCAGGCTGAGGCAGGGGTTCCCCCAGGTACTCTTATAGGCACGAGCCTGCCGTGCCTACAAGACTCTTAGGTGCATGAGTGCCCCGTGTGATAAAGAGCAGTTGACCAGACCCCTGTGTAGAGCACCAGGGTAGGTAGCTAGACTTCTGGAGAATGGACAACATGCCCACACAACCTATAACTAGGAATTAGACTCATCCTTCCCAGCCCTGGAGCGAACTACACCAGGACTACAGGTGAGTCACAACACTGGTGACCCCGACCCTGAGTGACGACATCACACAGGACCCGACACCTAGCCAGGAGTTATTGACCATATTGGAGTAAACCCACAGGTCCTACACTGGTCTTCTTCCCCATGTGTTACTTCAGTGCTACTCTGCACTCACACAGGGGAACAACCCTGCATTGGGTAGATTGTTCTACACACTTGCAAACAACAGCAGTGGATAGTGGGGTGTGTTATGCACGACGGAATCATGCATTGATTGCCGCATGCACACGCTTAAGTTGTGCACATAGTCCTTAATCACAAAACATAACTGTTATATCCACGTACCCGCATCGAACCAGCATGGGAGACGAGGAACCGATAGCCGCAGTGGCTGTGAAGCTGCCCAGATTCTGGCCTGAGGACCCACGGATGTGGTTCAAGCAAGTAGAGGCACAGTTCGCCTTGCGGAAGATAACTGCAGACCTCACGAAGTACTACCATGTAGTCGCAGTGATAGACCGAGACACCGCGAGACGCCTGAGAGACACTCTCAATGACCCCCCCACTGAGGATTTGTATGAGGATCTGAAGGGCCACATCCTTGATGCCTACACTCCCAGCCGCAGGCAACGCGCACGGCAGTTGATGGAAATTGGCGAATTGGGAGACCGCCAGCCGTCAGAGCTAATGACCGACATGCTGGCGTTGGTTGACGAATACCACCCGTGCATGCTCTTCGAACACATATTCCTTGAGCGCCTGCCAGGGACCATTCGGATCATGCTGGAGGATGAAGACTTCAAGAGCCCACGCCAGGTGGCCCGTCGAGCTGACAAGCTCATGGCACACCACAGGGCGAGTCACATGACCGTACATGCTGTTGAGCCCAACACCATCTCGGCTGCCACCATCGCACCGAGATTGAAGAGCATCGAAAAGCCAAAGCAGCCAATCAGAAAACACCTTTGTTACTACCACTTCCGCTTCAGGGAGAAGGCCCAGAAGTGCGAACAGGGCTGCAAGTGGTCGGAAAACACCAAAGCCGACAGCCAGTGACGGTCTTGGCGGTCGGCGACAACTGCAGCCATCTCCTGTATGCTCATGATGCAATATCCCAGCGGCGTTTCCTTGTCGACACAGGAGCGGCCATAAGCGTCATTCCTGCCACCGCTAGTGACAGGGCCTTACCAGACGAACACCCGTCCCTGCAGGCAGTTAACAAAACTGCCATTCGCACCTACGGTACCCGCTCAGTCACGCTACGCATTGACGGCCAACAATTCCGGTGGAAATTCACCGTGGCAGCAGTAGACAGACCACTGTTGGGCAGCGATTTCATTGCTGCGCACGGCTTCCTAGTGGACCTCCAAGGACGGCGTTTCATACATTCCACCACCTTCCGTACTCTCCGTTTGCGTCTAGAGCAAAACCCTATTGGCCATCTCAGCACCCTCACACCGCACTATGAGGGCTTCGAGCATATCCTGACGGAGTTCCCGGCAGTCACCACGCCAACGTTCTCCACGGAGTTGGTGAAGCATGGAGTACATCATCACATCACCACCACCGGGAACCCGGTATACTCCCGTGCTCGCCGCCTGCCGCCGGATAAACTGCGTCTGGCGAGAGACGAGTTCCAGGCAATGGAACGCATGGGTATAGTGCGTCGCTCAAATAGCCCTTGGGCATCGCCGCTGCACATGGTGAGCAAACGATCAGGCGGTTGTAGGCCCTGCGGCGATTACCGTAGGCTCAACGACGCCACCCGGCCGGATCGCTACCCAGTGCCGCACGTGCAGGATTTTTCTTCAATCCTCGCGGGCAAGAGCATTTTTTCTAAAATCGATCTGGTGCGCGGATACCACCAGATCCCAGTACTTCCAGAAGACGTGGCTAAGACAGCCGTCATAACACCATTTGGCCTCTTTGAGTTTGTCCGTATGCCATTTGGTCTAAAGAACGCAGCACAGGCATTTCAACGACTAATGGACAAGGTATGCACTGGAATGGAGTTTGTCTTCGTTTACCTCGACGATATCCTCGTGGCCAGCCCCACGAGTGTGGAACACTACGATCACCTACGGCAGCTGTTCACACGCCTCGTAGAACATGGACTTGTAGTAAACGTGGCGAAATGCGAGTTCGGGAAACCCACCCTGGAATTCCTTGGACACCGCATAGACAAACACGGAGCCAGTCCCCTTCCATCTAAAGTGCAGGCTATCGCGGAGTTTCCAGCACCCGATACAGTCAAGGGCCTTCAAGAGTTCCTCAGTATGGTAACGTATTACCACCGTTTCTTGCCACGCGTGGCTGCCACACTCCAACATCTATTTGCAGCAACGGCAACCAAGAGTAAACATATTGAATGGACAGACCTGATGCTTCAATCTTTCTCGGATACCAAGACAGCACTCGCACAGGCTGTGATGCTATCTCACCCACAGGCTGATGCACCCATCCGGCTCACAGTTGACGCTTCAGATATCGCGGTAGGGGCTGTGTTAGAGCAGGATGTCCAAAGCAAATGGAAGCCGATCGCTTTCTTCAGCAGGCACCTCCGCCCACCAGAAAGGAAATACAGCGCCTTCGACAGAGAATTGTTGGCTGTGTACCTGGCGATACGCCACTTCAGGTATTTACTGGAGGCCCGCGATTTTGTGGTACGTACCGACCACAAGCCACTCACCTTCGCCTTTGCCAAGGAGGCCAACCCCTGGTCAGCACGCCAACAGAGACATCTGTCCTACATCTCTGAGTATACCACGGCCATCGAACACGTCGCCGGTAAGGATAATGCAGTCGCCGACGCTTTGTCGAGAATAGTCATCAGCAACATCCGCGTCCAAGTAGGCCTGGACTATCATGCTCTGGCACTAGCCCAACAAGGGGACCAGCATACACTACACTATCGGACAGACCCGGCCAGCCTCCACATTCGAGATGTCCCTATGGGTGTTGGCGATACCACGCTCATTTGCGACGTTTCTTTAGGACACCCAAGGCCCATAGTGCCCCACGGTTGGAGACGCAGAGTCTTCGATGCAATTCACGGGTTGTCACACCCTTCCATCCGCCGTACCCGCAAGCTCATCGCAGATAAATTTGTTTGGGATGGGTTGCGCCGGGAGGTGGCAGTTTGGGCTCGTGCCTGTATTCCGTGCCAGTCATCGAAGGTGCACAGGCATGTCAGAGCTCCCCTCCATGAGTATGAGGCCCCAGAACGCAGGTTCAGCCATATACATGTGGACCTGGTAGGCCCGCTGCCGGTGTCGCGTGGCCACACATATCTGTTCACCGTCGTGGATCGGTTCACGCGCTGGCCGGAAGCCATTCCACTCACCGACATTACCACTGAGTCATGCGCCAGGGCTTTACTCAGCGGCTGGGTGGCCCGCTTCGGGGTCCCAATACACATGACCTCGGACCGAGGGGCGCAGTTCACCTCCCAGCTCTGGAAACACTTCACGGGTCTCTGGGGGACTGATCACAGCTGCACCACGGCATACCATCCCCAGGCCAATGGTTTGGTTGAACGGTTGCACCGGCACCTAAAGGCTTCCTTGAGGGCTCGCCTGGATGGTCCCAACTGGATGGACGAGCTTCCCTGGGTGTTGCTAGGGATCAGGACGGCACCCAAGGAGGACCTAGGATGCTGCTCGGCGGAGCTTGTGTATGGATCGACAATCATGGTCCCTGGAGACTTCGTCGGGAACCCGGCATCGGGTCCCGATCCGGCCCAACTGTTTCCAAGCCTCCGGGACAAAATGCAGGGCCTCAAACCCGTTCCTGCATCTCGACATGGAGCGACAAAGGAATCAGTGCCGCTAGACCTAGCCAAGGCCACCCATGTGTTCATACGACACGACGCTCACCGCCTACCGCTGCAGCGACCATATGATGGCCCGTACAGGGTCCTCACACCCGGGGATAAGACTTTCACCGTGCAGGTCGGCACTAGGGAGGAAACCATATCAGTGGACAGGTTAAAGCCAGCACACGTGGACCAGGATGTCCCCGTGCAGGTGGCAATACCGCCCCGGCGTGGGCGGCCACCCATTCCACGGGCGGTATATGAGACTGAAACGGACCAGGCGCCAGCTGTGGCCACGCAGGGGTCCCGCAGGCTGGCCCTAGAGACGCCCCAGCTGGAATCACAGCAACCTCCGCAGGCGATGCCACTGGTTGACCCTCCTACGGTAACGCGCACAGGCCGGACCACACGGCGGCCTGCCCGTTTCCGGTAGGTCCCACTCAGCCTGTTTCTGGGGGGGGGTATTGTGGCGGCCTAGGTATGGCCTAGTATTGAATCAGGCTGAGGCAGGGGTTCCCCCAGGTACTCTTATAGGCACGAGCCTGCCGTGCCTACAAGACTCTTAGGTGCATGAGTGCCCCGTGTGAATAAGAGCAGTTGACCAGACCCCTGTGTAGAGCACCAGGGTAGGTAGCTAGACTTCTGGAGAATGGACAACATGCCCACACAACCTATAACTAGGAATTAGACTCATCCTTCCCAGCCCTGGAGCGAACTACACCAGGACTACAGGTGAGTCACAACAATGGCTTATTTACCCTGTCTAAAACGAGTAAGTCGCATTGTGGCTTATTTTTCATCACTGAACAGCAATATTCTTAATAGCCTCTAATTAAGTAACAGAACACGGGGACCTAATTTGTGGGCCAATACAATTTCATTATAATGAATACAATTTTTTACATCCCAGAAAGAAACATCAATATTATGACGACAACAGCAATTAACATATATGCATGAGATATAAGGAACACATAATATTACAAATAGAGATCACTCATAAGTACTGTTGGATCCACATAAGCATTATCTAAAGGAGCTTCAGCACTCAGCATGGAGGGTGGGATGGTAAGCAAAATGGATCCTCTCTCTTCTGTTGAACACAAGCAAGTGACAGTTACAGGAATGTTTATTCCATATGATCAAAACGTAGTCAGGGTGACATGATGCATTAGGTAACAGCCACTATGGCAGGCCGATGAAGTGCCGTTTCTGTAATAATTACATATGTTACCAGCAACATATCCAATTAAGTAACAGATCTCGGGGACCTCATTTGTGGGCCAATACAATTTCATTATAATGAATACAATTTTTTACATCCCAGAAAGAAACATCAATATTATGACGACAACAGCAATTAACATATATGCATGAGATATAAGGAACACATAATATTACAAATAGAGATCACTCATAAGTACTGTTCGATCCACATAAGCATTATCTAAAGGAGCTTCAGCACTCAGCCAAATAGCGAAGCGAGTGCTGAAGGACCCGTTTTGAAGCTATGCTTATCCATGTAGTTAAATATGCAAGACGACCGCCAGTTGCCGAGTTCCTGGACCTGTTCCAATGGGACTGAGACTATGGGCCGTAATCTTCTTACCTTGTAGCCCACACTTATCACCTGCCAATCTGAGGGCGAGCAGGAATAAGCGAGCTGTCAAGGGCTCCCCGGATCACAGCAGCAGGGCTGGACCGGACTTAGAGATGGGAGTTACGGCTTTGTACTGCCTCCAAAGGCGCACGGGGCAGCAGATGGAGCCAGGGATCCTCGGAAGCCATACATAGTATGTCTGGCCTTGCTGGCGTGTCGTCTTCGTGGACCGGACGCGTACCTTGAGGGACCTCTCGCGGATACGTATGTCGTCGCCTGTAAGATAGTGCCCCGGATCACATGGGGACTCCGAGAAAAATAAATTGGATTGTCTTAGTAATGTGAAGTAACCAATTATCAACGCCACATTTAACACACGGCCATATGACCCTAAGCTTTTAAAGTACTTGAACATTTGCATAACATGTTTGACTTTTAGTGGAAAAACTCTCGACAGAGAAACATTTTTTACATTCAAAACCCCCTTTTTTATGAGGCCAACACAGTATGAGTTAAACTCCTTGGTTCTTCCCCACATCATCATAACATGTGTTTTCACCCCACTGAAATAGTTGTTCACCGCACTCGGTGACCTAAGGCTATTTGATAAGTGAGCGAGGTACAACATCAGATCATATTGTTTTGGAGATTTCTTATTTATGTTAAAATCTTTACAGAATTCACTAAATTTTTCAAACTGGGTACATTTATTACGCCATGTACCTTTTGATAATCCATGTCTGAATAGCATTTGGATAGTGTGGTGCAGGTCAGTATGTCGAGCTGTAGTCGAGGGCAAATAAAAGAAAAGGACTACAGTGAGACATACTGAACGTGAAGGTTGAAAGGCAGGCTGAACATTATAGGCTCTGATCAAAAAGAGAGATATCATGGGTCACACTTACCCTCGACAAACCCAATTCCAAACATAACCTCTGCGACCTGGCTTAAGCAGCCTTATCGAAATAACTCCGACTGAGCGCATCAGCCAAGACCAGTGACTTACCAGGTTTGTGGGTTATCCGGACCTCACAACTATGGATAGCCGCAAACCTCCACAATTCACGTGCACAGGCACACAGAAACGGGTCCCTACCCTTCCCAGTGACCTGCTGTGAGACCTCAGTGCCAGTATTTATGACCACTATAAATTTCTCAGGGTGAACCGGGGTCAGTTCACGAAGCGTGACAATTAAATTAAGAGCTTCAAGCTGGGATATGTGTAACCAAGAGATAATAGTTCAGCTGTATAACGTTCAGAGAAAAATCCTGTTACCGAAAAAGCCCCGCCCCCAAGTAAAGAAGAATCACACTCGATTACCCAGTGTTCTTTGGGAAAAGGCCTCAATAAAATGAGGCCGTTAGTTGTTTCAGCGTATCTAATAAACCAGCGGACATCCCGTACTAAATCAAGGGAAACAGTGCTCCAACCTACAAAAGGGGCCCCCCTTAAAAAATCCAGAACCCTATTCATAAAACGTCTTGCCGGAATTACACACTTAGAGATAAACTGAAGCTTACCAACTAACTGCTGCACATTTTTTCTAGTAACCGATGCACCCACTTTCCATATGTAACATTCTGATATGATATTTAAAAGCTTTTCTTTAGGAATGGACAGTTCCATCAAATTAGTATTAATACGATACCCTAACCAGATTAAGTTTGTAGTAGGAGGTGTACATTTATGTAGGGATAATTTTGGGCCTAAATGCGACATCAGATTTACAATTCGTCGATAACCCTCACTAGCCTCATCCATATCTTTTGCCACCCCAACAAAATCAACAAGATAACATAAAGTAAAGAACCCTGCTTGATTCATCAAAAAAGAAACTGCCTCAGTAGTTCTGGCACAAGCCAAACTGGAAGTACGGCACCCAAACGGGAGGGCAATATCAAAATACATCCTAGAATTAAACGTAATACCAAAAAGTGGGACACTAAGCGGGCAAGTCCGTAGCTGCCGGTAAGCCCTCGCCAAATCGACGGACCATATATAGCACCCACGTCCCAACCGGGTCACTTCTCTAGCAAGGTCCATAATATTGGGCAAATTAAAAGAATATTTATCCCCCTGAAAGAAACCTTTACTAATACCAGAATTTACACTATGCCCTTTCGGGAAGCTAAGATCGACGATGATCCGTCGTTCAATCGTGTTCTTTTTCTCCCTCGTCATGATCGGACTGAACTGGGCCCAAGGAATAAAAGGAGGGCAATTGAAAGGACCTAACAAAGCATTGCAGGCAAGTTCCTTCGATACATACTTTTCAATCCAAACTTTATACTCAGACCGCTCTTTATGATTTTTATAACTAGGGGTTGGAATTCTATCAACAGCATAATCACTGGGCCAACCAAACTCTAAATAGTCAACCAATAAAGTGTCATGGTAACCCTCCAGCAGACTCCTCCAGGAAGGGATGTGTAAACCTGAAGGGACCGGAACCTTAGCCTCCAAATAATTTGGCAGACCGGTGTGTCTAACTGCTTCATAAATATCAAGATAGCTAGACGTCACATTCACATCAACAGTAGACCAAAACGACAACAACAACGGTTTAAACTCAAGCGGCCCCAATGGGCAAAAGACCTTCCTGGGGATGCCAACAGGAACCGCGTCACCCTCAGAGGTCAAGGACTTAATAGGTTGAGATGGTAAGAGATCACAGTGTTTTTCATGAGTCCTCACCGGCAACATAACTCCAGGCGGGGAACCCATAATTAGAGGAGAAGCAACAGGTAACGCCCCATGCTCCCTGGCTGAGAGATCGCTCGGGGGCCCTATAAGCCTACAACGCGAAGGCCGTAGGGCCGGATCATACATCAAAACATCAGGGAGCAATGTAGACGAGGAGATGACCGAGGTGGCCGGAGAGTCAAGAGTATGACTAGGAGGCAGAATAGGATCGACCCTGAGGCCTATAAGATCAGTGCAAGATGGATGCACACAAGCACTGTGATCCGTCAAAGTGCCTGGATCCTTGACCAAGCGATCGACCGGGTGCCTCATATGACGAGAAATCAATGGCTGTAAACCCGAGAAAGCTATTGGAGCGCCAGAGGAAACCAGGGGTGAAAAAATGGGCGGGGCACCCAGAGGAGTACACCGACCGACCGGGCAATGTAAGTGAGTGTCAACAGGAACTTCAATATCAACATTCTTAACACAATCTACAGAATCAGTATTAAGGCACGCCAATTTATGGGGCTCAGAATTGGCATGCACTAATGGTAGGTCATGTGGGACTACACCAACTGCACCCAACGAGCTACCTGGATGTACTAACCGAATGATAGGCGAGGTAGCAGCTGTACTAAAAGAGATCGTTAATGGCACAGGAAACGTCGGTGATGGTGTCTTACTGTCCCCCGAATAATTAGGGCTGGGGCTACCAACAACACCATTATCAAACCCATTGTTCAACACACAATGGTGTACACCAGTACTAGTAGCCCCTCCCACTGACAGCACAATCGAGGGACTCGACACCCCCCCACGAACCGGATTCTTGAGCAACAATTTGCCAACATTAGATACAGTACTCCCAACGATAGATACCCCGACAGGCAAACCTGTTAAAACATGCTGACCTACTTTAGGGACAATAGTGGGCAATGAAACATGAAACCCTGCACCTAAAAACCCGAATTAGCGGCTTTCAAGCCATCCGCCGGTTTAAGAGCCAACGACCGAGACTTAAAACGACAGTCTATCTCACGGTGACTAGCCTTGTACCCGCACTTAAACGCACACCAGCCACATATATGGCAGTAACGGCGTGGAGGTGACCCGTGGGTCTCAGAAAATCCACAATCCTTCCCGGCATTCCATATTGTGCATACTGGGCCATCAGCCAATTTATCATAAGTATCTCTCGGCTGACGACTTGACACGGATTGTCCCTTAGCAACCTTCTTTACCCGCACACCGGTCCCAAACAAATCACGTTGCACATCTTTAATTGCTGGATAGTCATCCCAACCCGACTTTAACCTCCCATCATCAAACATTTGAAATACCTTTTCAGAGAAACCCAGGCAAGTGGACCACTCCCAACTCCCAACTCTCTGCCATTTCTAGCAAATCCTGTATATCTCTCATCACAGGCTCAGTCCATGACGACGGTGTTGAGGAGGACTGTGTCATTCGAAATAACGCTAACAAATATTCATGCCAGCTAGCATCACCCTGTTTGACCTTGTTTTTCTTCCCTTCCCTCACCACAAATTTATGGGGCAGTAACTTATGCTTACCCCGTTTCGATGAACGTTTCCTGCTATGCACCGAGCGTAAAAGGTCCTTCAACAACTCCTCCTTAGACGAGGAACTCCCCGATGACTCCGTCGACGAATGTCGACGTTTTCGAACATGTCGACTGCCACCATGTCGCCGGGTCATCGACTCCTGGTCACTCGCCGACTCGTCCTCCTGGTCACTCGGAAACGGCGAAGAGTCAGAAGATGGCGCCACCGTCCTAGGGCACTTCCTATGGCGAGCGGCATCTCATATGCGGCCACCACGATCCTGTCCATCGGCAGCAGACGGCGCCCTGGTATGAGATCCCGTCGGAACATCGGGATGCAAATCACCTCGTAGAGCGGCCAACGTATTTTCCACAGCAGTCAAGTTCTTCAACAGACAATTGTTATTGGACTCTATGAGCCTAACCAGCTCGACTTCATGCACGGCAGACCCACCAGACGGGTTAACTGATATCTCTGAATGACGTCGAGATATTGAAGTACTAGCTTCATCTTTGTCCAACTCAGATACCACAAACGGTGTCGAATCCGAGGTACGTAGCAACTCCTTTGAAAAACGACCCTTTCTAAGCGGCATACTGGAGAATGAAGGTAGTGTGAGCCTATAAGCAAAATGGATCCTCTCTCTTCTGTTGAACACGAGCAAGTGACAGTTACAGGAATGTTTATTCCATATGATCAAAACGTAGTCAGGGTGACATGATGCATTAGGTAACAGCCACTATGGCAGGCCGATGAGGTGCCGTTTCTATAATAATTACATATGTTACCAGCAACATATCCAATTACGTTAGTGTTTTTGGTGCCCCTTTTGTGTTAGTAAGGATACTCAGCTTATGTTGTGACTCCATAGCAACAATGGATGTGCAATAGAAGGTTTGATTTGGTTGTTGGAGTTTTGCATCCTGGCAACATCTAAGGTCATATCAGGACGGGTACTGACTTGTGTCAATGCACACTCCTGGCGACTTTATAGTGCTGCCCCACTGGAAAATCTGGTCTTTGGAACCATGACCCAATATCCCACTCAGTCACATTATCCTGACACTCAGCTAACCAGTCCTTGGCCTATCCTATTAATGCCGAGCATCAGGCGATGAAGTGGCAAGTATCACTTTGACATGTCATTGGTTTGACTCAACCGGGAATTATCTCCCGACATATTCCGGACAGGAAGCCTGCGCTCTATTGATTCAGCCACCGCTCCAGTACAATTTTTAAGTCATTGGTTTGACTCGACCAGGGTTCAAACCTGTGTGTTCAAATCCCATGATATACCAAAGCGGTAGACGGACGCTCAACTCATATGACCATCCTGTCTGGTCATCAATATAATATGTTGGTTATTTATTTTCAAGTAAAAATTATAGAGCATTTACGAACGAACACGGTGGCCGAATCGGCAGAGCATACGCCTCTCATGCAGGAGATCTGGAGTTAAATTCCCAGTCGAGTCAAACCAATGACTTACAAAATTGATACTTTGCGCTTCCTAGCTTTGCACTCGGCATTGATAGGATAGTCCAAGGACTGGTTGTCTGAGTGTCAGGATAATGTAACTGAGTGGGATATCAGGTCATAGTGCTGGTAGCCTTATTTCTCAGTGGGGCAGCACTATAAAGTCACCATGAGTGTGCACTGTCACAAGTCAGTAGCCATCCTGATATGACCTTAGATGTTGCTCGGATGTAAAACAACAACACTGATTCAATCTAGCACTCTTTAATTCATCTTCTCAATCTATCACCCAATAGGAAAATGGCAACCACCTCGCTCCATATATATATAAACAAATATACATTTACTCTTTACATGGAGGGAAGCAGGACGTAGCTCAGGCGGTATAGCGTACACCTGTGAAGGTTTGGATCATCTGATCGATCCTGCTGAGTGGATGCATTTGCAGTTTGGGCTATTTTCCGTTTCAACCAGTGTTCCACAACTGGTTCACCAAAGGCTGTGTGGTATGTGCTGTCCTGTCTGTGGGAAAGTGTATATAAAAGACCCCTTGCTGCTTATTGGAAAGAGTAGCCTATGTGGCAGCAGCAGGTTTCCTCCAATGAAATATGTCAGAATGACCTATATCGAATAGCCGATGATAAAAATCAATGTGCTCGAGAGGCATCGTTAAATAAAACAAACTTTCGCTTACTTGGAACATCAATTCAGATCTGTATATCTGAATCAAAGCGGTGTTCTTTCCGCTGCTCTCACTCCTTCCTTAGATGTTGCCAGGTTGTAAAACTCAAACAAATAACCGACCAATCATAATAGGACATATTTGACAAATTCACTATCAATGCACCAGTTCGATCTGTAGGATTTATTCCTATGTAAAGCCTAGGTACACCTACCAGGATAAGGGGCCGGACGTGATCCGGCGTGGTCCGTGGCGATCCGGCGTGATCCGTGGCTCATCCGTGACTGATCCTTGGTGATCCTTGGTGATCCTTGGCTGGTCCGGCCTCATCCAGGGTCGGCCCCGGGAGTTTTAAAATGTTTAAAACATCCCGGGCGATCCGGGGACTATTGCAATCCGGACCCGATCTGGCATCATCCGGCATCATCCGGGTGTAATCCGGGGGTGGTCTGGGTAGTCCCGGTGTGCTCCGGGGGTAGTCTGTGTACCGTCCTGGGCAGTCTGGGGCAGTCCAGGTTTTTGTGATGGGGCTGTCACACTACGACGCTTCTCGCCGGCGACCGGTCAACGTGTGGTGTTTTTGGGCGATAATTAGTGAATTATATAGAAACGCTGGTAGCGCGTTATCCGCGCGTCGGTACACGTCGGTACACTATCATTGACGTTGGCGGTCGGCGGCGAAAGTCGGCGCGCGTTATTGGTCGCTGAGTATTTTGAACATGTCAAAAACCACCAACGACCAGCAACGCGCGGGAGTAAATGGGTAACAACGTTAGGAGGATGTTAGGCGCGCGTCGCGATGCGTTGGACGCGCCGGAATAATGTTTTACGCCCTAGCAACATTTAAGGTTAAATGAAGACGTCGCGCCAAACTTTTTTTTTTTTTTCCCCAGCACGTCGACACACGTTGGCCGCGCGCGCATAACGCGCCGTGCTGACGCCGATCTTTTCCCCAAACCGCCGAAAAGTTTGACGTTTCTCGACGCGCAAGATTTTATTTTCAACGCTGATGGGTCGCCGGGAGAAACGTCGTAGTGTGACAGCCCCATAAAACCCGATGAGCCACCTTTTAGCCACGGTTTAACCCGGACCAGCCCCAGACTAGCCCCGACATAGCCACGGACCACTCCAGGACTGCTCGGATAAGACCCGGACAAGCCGGATGACCACAGATTAACCATGGATCGCCACGGATAGCCTGGTTTACCAATGATCAGCCCAGGATGAGCCACGTTTTTGTATATATATAGCAGGAGCAAGTCTGGGACTGATCCATGACTACTCCTTGGATACAACGGATAGCCCGTTGGTGGTCCGGCTCAGTCCAGGGCAATTCGGCCTCTGGTCCATGGCTAGACCGTGGCTCGTCCGGGTAGGTGTGACAGCGAGCCCCAAAACGACCAAAATAGCGATTTTATCCGGGGTTGTCCGGGGTGGTCCAGGGTAGTGGTCCGGGGTGGTTTGGCTAAAAATCTGAGGCTCGTCCGGGTAGGTGTGACTTGGGCTTAAGCGTTTTAGCTGTGATGCTTTTATCGCACCCTGCATGATTTAATTGACTGTATCGGCCAACACTCGTATATATATATACCTACTTACCTGACCCACTTAGAGATACAGACCAGTGAATCTCTGCAATTAAGCTAATTATATGACTCGTGTCACACAACAGCTGCCGAGTAAGTGCAGGTGAGTCGTTAGGTTCACGGCACCTGTGGTACTATTACTACTAACACATCATTTACATTTGGCACAAACATGTAATCATCACCAGCCGGGATGGCCGAATGAGTTGAGCGTCCTTCTCCCGGTTTGGCAGATCGTGGGATTCGAGGCCACTGGTTTGAACCCTGATCGAGTCAAACCAATGAGTTACGGAATTGATACGTGTCAATTCCTAGCCAGGCGCTCTGCCTTATTATGATAGAGCAAGGACTGGTTGGCTCAGTATCAGGATAATGGGGACTGTACGGGTTATTGGGTATTGGTGCTGGCAGCCTTGTCTCCCAGTGGGGCAGCACTATATAGTCACCATGAGTGTGCACTGTCACAAGTCGGTACCCATCTTGGTATGACCCTATATGTTGCCTGGAGGTAAAACTCCAACAACCAACCAGCCAACTGTCCATATTCAGTCCATTCCACTCCCCCACCATTCTCTATGAGAGAACATCATAGTTGAAAGAAGCTAAAACTCATCGATATAAGAAGCAGTACCACCATGTCCAAATGTATAGTATATAGTATACATATTAAAACAAATTATTTTAATAGATGAGACTGTCTCAAAAGGTGCTAATGGAGCAGTCACACTACGACGTGTATTCCGGTGTGCCGCCAACGCGCTTAAATATATTCAACGCGTCGAGAAACGTCAAACTTTTCGGCGTGTTTTGAGAAAACTCGACGTGTTGGGAGCGTGTTGCTGGCGCGTTGTTGGCGCGCCGCCAACGTGTTCCGCAACACGTCGGCCAGCGCCGAGAGTTTTGTGCAAGCACAAAACTTTCGGCGCTGGGCGACGTGCGCCGACGCGTTGTATCAAAGCGACCTGTCAATCATAGTGTACCGACGTGTACCGACGCGCCGGCAACGCATTGCTAACGCATTGCTAACGCGTTGCCGGCGTGTTCCGACGGGTTCCGACGTTTCGACCAAAAACACAACACGTTGGCACGCGTTGTCCAACGCCGGGCCAACACGTCGTAGTGTGACTGCTCCATAAGCAATATGGGACAAAACTTTGTCCATTGTAACGATCATAATGCTATCTGCTTATTCATTTGCTCCGGATAAACTGATTTGTTTTTTACATGGTGTTTCATAATCCCATTAGAATACATATTGATTTGAAGCAAATGTCCTTGTGTTTTCAGTGTAACCGTTTCTGTGCTGTTTTGAGTCAATCGTTACAATGGACAACAAAAAGAAGAGTTATCACCTTTTCAGACAGGCTCATATACATCTCAGGTGACCATCAAAATATCCCTACACTCTTCCTTCTCTCGCCGTGAATATGGCCTGTGCTGTTGACACGGCGTAAAGCAACTACCAATCAATCAACCCTTCCTTCTCTCCTCCCTCCCCTCCGTCTCACATTCCCCACCGGTCCCCAACCCTCCTCGTAATACTCCACAACAACAAAAATCTCCTTCGTTTTGCAGGTGTGTCGGGAGGTTCCCACGATGACCTGCTGCGTTATCAGTGCTACGACTGCACCTACTTTAAGGGAATGGCTGAAATGAACCCCAACTGTAAGACGCCTGAGCTGACGGCGCCTATTCGGGAGGACTGCGAAATCTGCTCAGTAAGTGACGCGTGCACATGGTGTACTAGTCAGTCCCACTGTAGGCACAATCTCAGACAGGGGGCCTTGGGTAGGGTACACCCCTGGTAGAAATTAAAATGTCCGATCACAAAATCTACTGGGAGAATTTCACATCGGTGTCCACCAAATGGCAGTCTATATGTGACGTATAAGTGTTATGTGAGTATAAAGGCATGGAAGGGAATATTTGTTTATTTACTCCTATATTAGTGATGGGGTGCCTTACTTGATGTATTGCCCCTCCCCCCCGTCCAACCACGTGACCGCTGGCGTCGCCACCAGCGCGAGTCTACCCAGGACGCTACACTGTCACTCGCACCCGAGAATTTGTTCGCCAGGTCAAACCAATGACTTACGAAATGGTTCGGGAGTGGCCCGTGATGTATAACGCATTATACGAGTATTAATGCAAGGGTAACATGTACACCCTATATTTCCTCTCTGCGCATTGGTGGAGTGCACTCGCCGACCCACTCCCAGCTGTCGGATAAATTGCCGGGTGGGCGCCCCCCCTCGCGTCATCACTGGAGTTATGTCGCAAATCCCGTAAACGCTAATCCAAAAAATTACTTAAAGTTGCATAGTCCGATCGCGTTTGAATTTGTGTCTTATTTTTTAGATAAATATATCAAATTGATCGTTATGACCTGCTACTCATTAGTCAGGGGTCATTTTGATGAAAAGTGGCTAGTTTTGAAGCAATTTGAGCTGAAAGAACCCACAATCATTTTGAAAAGCTTTCCAAAAGTCCTCTCGCTATGCCACAGATTACCATCTCGCGATGGTCACGTGATGTGAGTTGGCCTAGTAATGTGTGTATGTCTTAGAACCTCACTAATGCCATATATGGTATCTGGAATGAGGGCAAGACAAATCAGGTCACAAGATTGATAAGTGTCCCATGGGATGAGGTAGTAAATTCACTGATTATTCTGTATATGCTGTCCCAAACTACTAGTTAATTCACCAATATCTAAGTTGGTACAATGAATCAAATGTAGATAAGTATTTTCGTTTCGAAAAATACATATTTCATCGGACTATGCAACTTTAAAATTTAACAAATATACCTGAAGGTAATTTTAATTCTCACTAATTCCACGTTGTTTATGAAGAAATGGTTATCGAACAATGAATAAAACAATAGGAATGTAAACAAATTAACCTTTTGAGGGTTTGCCTCCAATGTTTAAGTCAATTTTAGGATTGCCGTTTACGGGGTGCGGGGATCTGCACCTGAACTCTTCATATGTATATAGGTATATATATATATATGTATTTGTAATATAATTTATTATATGAATATAAATTGGCGGTGCCTGTTTTATTATTTATTATATTGCTTCTGCTATTGCGTATTTATTGTTGATTTAATATTGACCAATGCTTTATGTACTTCTGTATATTTGCTGCGGAGCTGGGCACTGGGCGCTGGCGCCACCTGGCCCGCTTCCCGTGCTTCGATAGTGCCAGTATTCCGTCATTCGCTGGACAATTTTAAATGTATATGTATATATATATACATGTATGTATATGAATACATGTGCATGTATATATGCATATACCTGTATATGTGTATGCATATATATGTATATATACATATATATATCTGCGTATATGCATATGCAGATATATATCAAATATGTATCTACATATATTTACATATACATACACAAATATATGTATACACATATATACATACATATATGTGTATATATACATATGCACATACATATCACATATATATACATACACTATATACATATCTACATATAATGATATATAAGTATTTACATATACACGTATACACATATACACATATACACATATACACATATACACGTATACACATATACACATATACACGTATACACATATACACATATACACATATACACATATACACATTTACACATTTACACATAGATACATCGATACATCGATACATATATACATATATACGTATACATATATACATATGTACATATATATGTATTCAGATATATACAGGTATACACAAGACATAAACCCGTAGATGCGTATGCATACACACAGGTAAATCTAAATTCAGACAAGTACAAATATTGCTCACCCCCAAGAAAACCTAACCCCGACCGCCCAGCTGTGCTTCTATTGCCCTACAGGAGCGCGTGTACAAGAACGCTACCCGCGTCTACATTAAACGCGCCTGCACGAGACACTGCGAGGATGGCCGAGAGTACAGCGTCCAGTACCAAGACCTGCAGAACGTCATGGTCACCGAGTACTGCTGCAAGGGCGACCTCTGCAACGTCGGCAATGGTTCCCGCGCCAACCACCAGGCGGCAGCACCACAACTGGTGCTGACTACTTTCTTCGGGCTGCTATTATCGGCACTAGTCTACTCACATTAGACATATGTTTACTCTATTCTGTACTAGTTCTGCATTGTTTGCTGTGAATATAATGTTATATAAATGATGTACAATATCATTATTGAAAAAGAGCCCAAAAGACATAAGAGAGACTGACTATGTGACTAAAGCTAAAATTCAATATATGCAGTATGCGGTGTGTGAATGCGAATGCGAATGTGAACATGAATGCGAATGCGAATGCGAATGCGAATGCGAATGCGAACGCGAACGCGAACGCGAACGCGATCGTATCAAAAACGCATTCGCACAGATCGGTTCATTCAGCAATCCACTTTGTTGTCCACGCATTTGCATTTGCATTCGCAACTGGACATATGGACGCACTACCATGCGTTTACATGCTTTTCCATTTATTGTCGCATTCGCATACCACATACTTCATATATATATAATCTTAGCGTGAGAAATATTTGTTATTCCTCTGGACATGATTTGCTAAATTTGGAAGGGGGGCTGGTGTTTTGCTGGTCGCGAAACAGAATGTAGGTATGAATGACGGAGACACAATCAATTCTGATAGCAGGTTCATTCGTCCCTTAGTTGAAATATAAGGTGAGTATTTCTCACATCTCGTAAATCGGAATCCCTCTTGTATTACCCGTGATTCCACCAGAGTCCAGTCTGTATCATTATACAGTAACACCTCTCTATACCGACCCCTCCACAGATCGACCACTCCCCTATATCGATCCCTTTATTTGGGTCCCAAAAATACCATTGTAAGGATGTTCTAACTCTCTAAACCAACCACCTCCCTAAATGGGCCACTTAAAGTCGGTCCCATGGTCGGTCGATTTAGAGAGGTATGCATGCATATATGAATACATATATGCATAAATATATATATATATATATATATATATATATCCTTCTTGGTTGTCGATCAGTGGCAACAATGACAGCAACTCTTCATTTGTTATGAACTCGTCGATGACCAATGCATCCAATTTGTGCTGTGAATGTGCGATGGCACATTGGACATCTGTGTGTAGCTGCAGTCAGAGAGTCTAGTAGATGAAGGAGACAATATTTTCTCTGCTGACACTTTTGCTCAGCTGGAGATATACGATCACTTTCAAACTATGTTGTGCCTTTGCAAATAGAAGCACGCCATGAACTCCTGCCTGTGGCGACTGTTTCGAGGTTTTCAGTTACATTTCATCAGGTTGTATTTACCTGTTAAGGCAGTTCTTGAAACTTTTCTTTTGACCACCTTAATTTATGCGTCCTTTTACAAGTTCACGTTATTCTATATATATATATATATATATATATATATATATATATATATGATGCATAGCACATTATGAAAGTATGAAGATACAGAAGGAATATTACTTATTATGATTATTATTATACTCCGTAAGACACAACACTGTACCGGTGGCGCCATCTCGGTCCACCTATCCTCCCCGGGATGTTGACCAGTGTTAGTGACATGTCTTTTTGTGTGTAGTAAATCAGTTGTTTAAGCAGGGGAAATTTCAATTGCAGATGATTGGTCTTCCTCATTCCACTGCCCTATCTTAATCATGCCGAGCGCCTGGCTAGAAGCGACAAGTATGCATTTTTAAGTCATTGGTTTGACTCGACCAGGGTTTGAACCCACGATCCCGTGATCTACCAACACGGGAGACGGATGCTCTAACTCATTCGGCCATCCCGTCTGATACATGTACCAACTTATTACGGTGCACATTCATGGCAGACATATATATATATATATATATAGACATATATATATATATATATATATATATATATATATATATGTCTGAAGATATCTTGATTTATTGATAGAGTAAGTGAAGATAATTTAATGCGATTTCAGCCACAACAAACCTGCATTCAGAATTGAAGTGGGGAAAGTGAAGGTTAAACTATTGCTTCATGTGTGTTCAAAGAAAATCTGTGCACAGTTAAGTTACTAAGGTTTGTGTATGTGTTTGGGCCTTACAACCTAGCAACATGTAAGGTCGTATCAGGACGTTAAAGGAAATGGAAATATTGCTTGTCTTCGCTAAAGGTTTCTTTCATATTGCAACCTGATGCATAAAGACGATACTTACACGGGTAGTTCTTGGAAGGTTGCTGCTCTGAATAATATTCAGAATAAAGTAACAATTAGCAGCAATCCCAGAACTCCATAGATCTATATTATCATATATCACAGGAGCCCAACTTCCATATATATATGTGCTCTATAGTCTACTATGGGAATATAAACAAGGACACGATCATTTATCAGTTCTCCCTATACTAGTTATTACCTACTGTACAACTGTCATAGGAGTTAGTTATTACCTACTGTACTACTGCCATAGGAGTTAGTTCCTCCCTCCTCCACTAGGGTGCCACCTGCGAGTGGCTCCTGGCCACCCGGATACCAGCTACGTCTGGTCACTACCGCTGCCAGACCCGCTCGGATGGTCAGATATATATATATGGATAGTGATAAACCCTTTATCCTGTGTGTTCCTGTATTGTCTTGCACTCCCCCCCCCCCCCACCCCCGTTCAGGTGCGGGGTGGGTCCCCCATCATGCACCGCTCTGCCTCATGCGCGGGGCCTAGCCTCCACTCGCTCGAAGCAATTTTTGGGAATATATATATATATATATATATATATATATATATACACAGGTACATAACTGCGGACAAACTTACAAATATATTTGTTAAAATTCAAATATCTTGATGTTTAATAGCATTTAATTCCATCACGTTTTATTCAAATGAAGAGTTCAGGCACAAAACACCGTAAGCGCCAATCCAAAACATTGGAACCAAACCTTAGAAAAATGAAGTTTTTATTAGATTTTTCATTTCTTTTTCATTGGTGCATAGTCATGTCATCACAAGAAAAGTGGAATTAGTGAGAATTAAAATTATTTTCAAATGAAGATATTTAATTTTAATTACATTCTTGGATTGGCGTTTACAGGGTTTTGCCCCTGCACTCCTCAAATATCGTTTTATTTTACGCCGACAAAAGTCGGCACACCACCGTACAATCTCAAACTAGGCCCTGGCACCACATAAGATATCGCAAGATCACTCCATTCAAAACCGTCTGAAGCTGAGATTCCATATACGCGGTATGCGGCATGCGAATGCGAATGCGAATGCGAATGCGAATGCGAATGCGAATGCGAATGTGAATGCGAATGCGAATGCGAATGCGAAAGCGAATGCGACAAAAAATCTAAATGTATGTAAATGAATAGTGGTCCTTCCACGTGTCCAAATGCGAATGCGAATGTGAATGCGAATGCGAATGTGAATGCGGCAAATGGAAGGACCCATGGACTGATCGGTGCGTATGCAAATGCGATTACTGCTGCGTTTGCCCTAGAAAACAATAGTAACTTTGATCTTCCTTAACAAAATTGGAGCAGAAAAACCCCAAAATATCATGGATATTCTTTTTGGTGTGTTTGTATGTTTAAAGATCCCCCAGCACAAAAAGTAAACATTGACTGTTGTGGGTTGGCATATATCTATGCCGCATATACCACATTCGCATTCGCATGCCGCATGCCGCATATATGGAATCTTAGCTTAACTCAGTGTTTAGTGATGTAAGTGTCGGTGGCTAATTCAACGGGTTCAACTGCAATCTCAGCCATCTAATTAAAGCTGCATAGTCCGATGAAAGCATAACATTTACAAAACCAAAGAAATTATCTTGATTTGATTCTACATATCTAACTTAGATACTAGTGCACTTATTCAACATGTTTCAGCACATAGAAGGGAATACTGAGGCAATTCAATAGAACCTGTTACTGCAGAAGTCTATGGTATCAAGAATGTTGGCATACTTGTAAAAATAAACTGTGCATGGTTGCACTTCAAATATCTCAACGGTTAGCCATTTAACATAAAAGTTACTTCAAATTAAAGTAAAGTAAATTATAACGTTCAACCTAAGATGTCAGAAACCCAAAACCACCGGACTATGCAACTTTAAAGCGCCTGTCACACCTTACCGGATAGAGCACCGGACACAACCAGACAATAAATTTTCTAGTCCGGTGGTGTTCGCTATCAAAATGTACCAAAATGTGTCGAAATGTTGCAAAGGTTACTGGACGAAATGAACGGTAAATGGACAAGGAACATACATTAACGAATAGCCACCGGACGATAACCGGATGATAACCGGACGACACTGCATAACAACGGACAAGCAATGGTGAACCGACGGGCGAAAACCGAATGTCAAATGGACGGACTGAACATCAACCGGACACATACCAGACTGTTCACGGACGCTCCAAAAACATATAAAAAACCAATGGACCGAATTCCCGCAACACCATCAACAGACGCTTCAGGAAGCAAAATAGACTAAACAGACTTAAACCAGTCACCACCCGTACATGTCAGTCTACCGGTGTCCGGTACAAGTTTTGTGCATGTTCAAAACTTGCCACCGTACAAGCCGGACACCACCAGACAGAGAACGGAAACGCCGGATGCCTACCGTATATAAACCAGACATTGACATATTTCACCAGACAGTGTCTGTTTTCTATCCGGTACCCCAATCCGGTAAGGTGTGACTGAGCCTTTATGTATGATGCCCTGAGTGATGCCCTGAATGATGCCCTGCACGATGCCCTGCATGGCGTCTCTCTCACAATTGTACTCGTCAAACTGTAAGTTTAGCAATGCAAACTCTAGGTGATGCCACCAGCCAGTTCTACTTTCACAAGTCAAACTGTCTGACAGTAGGTGGCGCCACCATGAGTTCCCCTATTCCAATTTCACCATTCCTACTGCAACCTCTAGGTGGCGCCACTGCCTATTTCTAATTCCAGGAGTCCACCTGTAATTACAGCGGTCTATCTGTAGGTTGCGTTACCACCGCGTCCTAATTCCAAGATTCAACCTGTAATCTCATCAGCAGTCTCACTCTGGCGGGTGCGACCGCTACACTTTCAGTCAACTGTGAACTTATTGCAGGCTCTTTACAGAGCTTGGAACGTTTTGACAAGTGTTGAACTTCATTTGACCCATTTTAAGGCCTTGAAAAACCTTCAATTTAACCTATTTTGGGTAATTTGTCTTGAAAAGCCTTGAATCCCATTAAACTGTCCCAACTGATCTAAATCAGTCCGAAATCACCATTTGGAATGGCAAGTTCAGACTAAATCCAGATGAAAATAGTCTTGAATTCCGTTCAAAAACAGCCAAGAAAAGCTTTGAAATAGCCTTGAATTCCATATCTTCACATGTGTACAGACTGTGTTATTGCACACAGTTAGCCACTCCTCACCAACAAATTATTAACGTCTTCTCTACCAACTGTAACAAACCTCCCCTTTAGAAATTAAACGCACCCTGGGTGACATTGTCAAGAGATTATATTCGACCGAATCGCACTAACTAGTGACTAGATCACGATTTTGACAAGTGACATTTCACACAGTCACAGTTGATGAAGCACCAGTAATCAGCTCTGATTGCATGATTGCGTGATTGCATGATTGCCTTAATTCAACCCAACATAACTCCAAAATACAGCTGATGGGAATATCTGACCAAAAACAATCTGAATGCAGTGTACATCTGAGCTGAGTTTTTGAAATCTCTTTTTTATAAAAACAAAAAACAAAAAACCAGAACATTTGATTCATCTGAAGAGTTCATTTTACCATTTATTTTAATTGTATCTGCAATCTTTTTGGGACGTGACATTTATCTAGACTAGTGGAAATAGTGAGAATTAAAATTATTTTCTGTGAAAAATCTTTTAATTAAACTACATTTTTGGATTGGCGTTTGCGTAGTTTTGTGCCTGAACTGTTCATTTGTATATGCATTTTCGAGCATAGCAGCATTGCACATGAGCAATAGACTGCAATAAATGTTTAACGAGTGTAGCAGTATTTAACTTGGATATATATGATCAAATCTAGGTCAACGTTTCTGTTTTGACAATTTGATGTTTTCATCGGATTATGCAGTTTTAACATGTACATATTGTTTACACCGTTGAAATGGTCCTTTTTATATAATAACTCTATACGATGACTTATTGTTATACATAATATGGCGAGCCCCATGCATTACATTATTTAGAGTGCTATGGCAAGTCAATTATGCTATTCTGAAAATGAACCTGTAAGTTATTCCAGATGGATTGTTTGGTGTGCTTGTTTATCCTTCTATAGGAATCGAACCTTCAAGTTTCATAATCTGTTTAGTTTCAGTTCTTCGCACCTCTTTGAGTTAAATATAAAAAGGTTCAGCCGCAAACACCGACAAATCCATTTGAGTTGTTTTCTATCAAATAGAATATTTTGTTGTGCATTCCAGTTAGCGTCTATCAATTTCATATCGTGTAGTACATTATACGGGGGATGTTTGCGCTTCAATTTAAAAACTGATTTGATTATCGGAATGGCAGCAGGTTCAGCTTAAATGTGGTAGTGATGGTTTCATTTTGGTCTGGATGGTATTTGTCGGTTTTTGTGCATGAACCCCTGATGTTAAAGTTGCATAGTCTGATGGTTTAAAGTTTCTGTCATTACTTTTTAGATAAACATATTAGGTTGATTGTTATAAACTACTTTAGTTTCGCTTGAAGTCACTTTTATTTTATGTGGATAACTTTTAAGATATTTGCTTCAGTAAGAATGCCAACACTCTGACACCATAGGCTTCTTTCTACACTAACACTAGTAACAGGTTCTATTAAATTGCCTCAGTATTTCCTTCCGCGTGGCGACACAATCATGCTTGATAAGTGCACCGGTATCTAAGTTATATGTAGAATCAAATCTAGGTAATTGTCTTTGTTTTGAAAAGTTGATGTTTTCATCGGACTATGCAGCTTTAAGTTGATATTAATAACTGACTCCAACCTAGCTCCCAGTACATTCTATGATGATCTACTACTTAGCCATTGGAGTGGCAGCACACAACCTAATTTATCTGTGTGTGCACACCAGTTGTATCATATGCAACACACCATTGATAGATTAACTAGGTCAAGTCACCACCTTTCTAAGCCAGCAAGTTTCATCTTTCTTAAAGCTGCATAGTCAGATGAAAACATCAACTTTTCAAAACCAAAGCAATTATCTAAATTTGATTCTTCATATCTAACTTAATTAGCGGTGTACTTATTAAACATTTGTCACCACATATAAGGGAATACCTAGGCAATTTAATAGAATCTGTTAATGCAGAACCCTATGGTGTCAGAGTTTTGGCGTGCTTTCTAAAATTAATTTTGCATGGTTGCACTTCAAATATCTCAAAAGTTAACCATTTAAACTAAAAGTTACTTCAAGCTAAAGTAAGCTAAATTATAAAGTTCAACCTAAAATATAAGAAACTCAAAACCATCGGACTATGCAAGGGGAAACAAGTGAAAGAAATTAAAAATGAATATCCTAACTCAGATCTGTATGAATAAAGCATTGCTCTTCTTTATATTCGCTGAAGAATTTAAGCGTAGAATAAAGCAATGCCCTTATTTAGATACATCAAGGAAAATATCTATGATAGAATATAGCATGTTTGCTAAGGAATATAGCACATCTGTTATAAGATTCCACGTGAAGTGAATAATTATTGACATTCAAGATGGGAGTGTTGCATGCTGTTCAAATGCAAATCTGACAAGGAAGGATATATAACGTTGGTCCTCCATGTAAGGAATTACCAGGATGTAATATAGCATGGTTGTTCATCAATATAGCATGATTCTCATGGAAATCTGTCTACAAACACTGTTCATGTTGGAATGTGGAATGCTTGATCATCATTTGTAGCAAGCTCATGCAGCATACTCATAGTAATCACAAATGTCATTGCATTCGCATAACACAATTTTTGCATTTGCTTTAATTCATTTATTTCATTTCAATCTCACGCAAATATAAATATAGCTGCTGGTTAATATGTATATTACATATATGTATATTACTCTTAGTCATTACATGTTGATAAAATATGAGAAAATAGGAGTGACTATTTATCTATGTAGGTGTTGTTCATGTGTTATGTTGATATACACATTTATTTTCATAGTTTCGTCTCCATTGGTGTAAGTTAAAAAATCATGATTCTCATATATATATATATGAGTCAGCCTCACGAAAATCGGCCAATTGGGGTAAGTTGTCGGTGTTGATCATTGGATGTCGGCGTCAAACTGTATAATTATAGTTTAGCACTGACAGAGGAATTGGAAAGTCCTTAAATTTATCCTGAATGTAAAGGTAGAGAAAATACGATAACCTTATTTGTTTCTAGGATAATTTAATATGAAACAAAGAAATGCGCTACACTTTAAGAATTGCGACGCCGACATCTGGTAAAGTTGTCGGCATCGAGCATTGGATGTCGGCGTCAAACGTCATAATTATAGTTTAGCAATGACAGAAGTGTTGCAAAGTCCTTAAATTTATCCTGAATGTAACGGTAGAGAAAATACAACAACCTTATTTGTTTCTAGGATGATTTAATATGAAACAAAGAAATGCCCTACACTTTAACAATTGTGATGCCGACATCTTAAATTGAACACCAATTGGCCCATTTTCGTGAGGCTGACTCATATATATATATCTAGGATTTTCATATATATATACATATTGGGTTATTTAAAAGTTAAAATCAATATATATATATATATATATATATATATATATATATTGGGTTATCTAAAAGTAAATATCAATATATATATATATATATATATATATATATATATATATATATATATATATATATATATATATATATATATATATGGGTCAGCCTCACGAAAATGGGCGAATCGGTGGTTTATTTAAGATGTCGGCATCGCAATTCTTAAAATGTAGTGCATTTCTTTGTTTTATATTAAATTATCCTAGAAACAAATAAGGTTGTTGTATTTTATCTACCTTTACATTCAAGATCAATTTAAGGACTTTGCAACACCCCTGTCAATGCTAAACTATAATTATGACGATCAACGACGACATCCAATGATCGACACCGACAACTTTAACAGATGTTGGAATCGCAATTCTTAAAGTGCAGTGCATTTCTTTGTTTTATATTAAATTATCCTATAAACAAATAAGGTTGTTGTATTTTCTCTACCTTTACATTCAGGATAAATTTAAGGACTTTCCAATACCTCTGTCAATGCTAAACTATAATTATGATGATCGACGCCGACATCCAATGATCGACGCCGACAACTTCCACCAATTGGCCTCTTTTCGTGATCCTGACCAATATATATATATATATCTCCATATGGCCAGAAGTAGCACATGGAGATATATATATATATATTGGGTTATCTAAGAGATTATGCGAAAACTTTGATTCTTGAATATCTGTATATCTGAACAATTTGTAAACTTTCATCTTAGTAGAATAGCAGGGTCCTTGTTGTAGTTTAACATTAGAAGGCTAGAACGTGTGGGAATGGGTGGGAGGGAAGTTGACTTGGGTATTTGTTATGTTCGCCATAAATAATACACAACAAGGCTATAGGCTAGGCATTGGGTACGCATTTTCATCTTGATATATTGATTACATCTCACACACGCTCCAATTAAGCTATGTATTTAAGTAAATATCGCAAACTATATATGGCAAAGATTCAGTTTAGCTAGTTATTACACATCAAGGCTACAATGAGGTGATTTCAACCATTGTTAACCTGCTTTTTTATTATTGATATCAACTTGTAATATGAATAAGCAATGCTTAGGACCGACCCCACACCCCCGCCCACATTAGTAGAAATTAGGAAACTGTTTATAGCCTGAGCACTGAAAAACATAGAAATACATGCTGATAACGGCGTCGCCAGCAAAGTGTGCAGTACAAAACTTCGATTTTATTCTAAATTAATAGAAATACATTACAATTCGGCATAAACATGGAAGTTTGGAATTACAAACTAGTCTATTGACATACATATAAATGCTTGAAGAATTATGCATTAATTATTATGCAATTCAACATGAGTATATTATTAACCAATCGCTGACCCCAAATAACGTAAATATGGGCTTAATGCCTTGACAGCCTCACCACAGTATATCGACGAGCGATTTCCGTTTCCGTTTGCCCGATTTCAATTATTCAACACGAGTATACAAATGGCGGCGCCCATACAGTGATATTTCCGTTTTCTTTTGCTGGATTTTGGTCAATGGCGGTTTCATTTTCCACCTCTATGAATAGGAGTATTGTTTATGTGTATATGTATACGTGTTAGTCCTTAGCCTCCCAAGAGGGTGGGTCGGTATTATATAAGTCTGTGTCAATGTCATCTTGTAACCAAAATGCTTCACATTGTGATGAAATACTTATATAGAGGAGGGGACAATTATTATGTCATTCCTTCAATGACATTGAAGTAATTTTATGAAAGAAAATAATGCCGTGAAATCTCATAGTATTTTAGGGTTGAATATTCCGTTTGACACCAGGTTCCGCCGTATTCTAAATATAAATATATTAGGTTCACTGTTATTATATGTACTTTACATTAAGTTGGAGAGATAACAACAAATTATAATTGGATAATGTTTACGATATATCTGAAGTCTAAACACGGAAAATAAATGTCACGGTTCCACCATATTCTAAATATATATAAATAATAAATAGCAAATCATTCTCGAATAAATACGAGAAAGCAGCACCGGCCATTTATATACATATACTACTTATATTAAGCGTAAATATATTAGAATCAGTCTTATTATATATATTTCACTTTCAATTGGAGTGACCATAAAAAGAAATTAAAAGGTGGATAATGTTTGGGATATATCTGAAGGGTAAACACACGCAATAAATTTGCTGTGAACACTGAAATCCTGGACATCATAGGCTTCTATGACTTGCATAAGTAATAAAGATAATTAAATTTGGTTAATATTCCTTCCATGCATCAGATGCTTAACAATTGCATCGATGTCTATATAATATTATTATCAAATCTAGGCATGTGCTTTGGTTTTGGGAAATTAAGTATGGTTTCATTGGATTAAGCAAGTTTGAATAAAGTAATATCACAACTGCGATGGCTGAGCTGATCTTGCCTATTAATTATTTAATACACTGCAAGTATTTCATTACACATGCTCATGTATATGACTGTGAAGGTCCACCATGAGCCCAACTACCACAAGGTGGCAGTCTCGTCTACGCTGATCCCTGTTAATAAGAATTATCAACCGGTTGCAGCATGCTAGCAGGAACAGTCCCGAAGATGGATTTCACTCACTCAGATTTCTTTCATGATATGGCTCACTCTCCTGAAAACTGGCCAGAAGTAGCACATGGAGAGTTAAAATCTAATATTTGAATTTTAAAAATTTGTTGGTTGCAAGTGAAAGCTGGAAATACATCGATGTAAAATATAAATTGATGAGATACAAACTGAAGGCGTAGTCCATGATTAAGCTATGTCGTATGGCAGTAAGACATGTGTTGCTCAGATGTAACACATGTTTAGAACACCGCACAGTCTGCTTAATACAAATCTAAGCAGAATTAAATAAGTTCATACTTAGAAGCATATTAATCATGGCATAATATACAGAAATATGTAGTGCTTATATTGATAACAAAAAGTGATTCCCACTCATGTTTTATTCACTGAATAATTAGTGTACAATATTTGTGTGGCATCCAGACACCACTGGTTACATTTGTGATGGAAATTTGTAATGTTATTTCTGAAGACATCAAACAATTTTTTAAATTCAAGCATGCATACATGTTAATAAATACTTCCTTTTTGATTTGGGAACTGTTTTGTTTGATATATCAATGCAATACAAGATGTTAGTAAGGATTCAACCATGTTCCATATGTCATGTTGCAAATGGCTGACTGTAAAATAGGGTTTGCTGGTACAAAAACACTTCATAACTAAAAGGACCAAAGTTGCACACAGCTTATTTTATTTCCCTCATTTCTTACATCAAATCTGAATCTGAATATGAAAAGTATAAGGAAAAGAATAAGTAGCAAGTTTTTTTTATTGATGTTTTAAAATCCCATCCCATGCTGACCAGTTTTCAGGAGAGTGACGCATATGCATCGTTAAATTAGTTGAAGGAAACCCTAAATAACACATAAGTACCGTGCATGGAGAAATCTCTCTTGCTGGCCATAGCTTAGACTCAAACTTTGCAGCTTGGAGCTTGTTACTCGCATGCATTCATCCCAACTTCGGTTATTTTACTCTCCTATTAATGAGTCATATATTTTGTTATTGCTACAGCCGATACTCTGAAGGTTCACCGATGTTGCACATTTTATCAACAATGCCTAGACAGCTGTTTGCATGGTAATTCAGAGACGCAACTACTGCACACGCCTTTACAAGATGAAGTTCAAATAAAAGTAAATAAAGCTCCTCCGTTGTTGTATTATTTTCATTGAGCTTTATGTTATTTGGTTTATTGGGGTTTTATATCATGGCGCATGATCCAACTGTATATCAGGATGGGTGCCTACTTGTGACAGTGTGCGTTCATGGTGACTTTATAGTACTGTCCCACTGGGTGATCAGACCACCAGTACTATAACCTGATATTCCACTCAGTCACATTATCCTGGTACTGAACCAACCAGTCATTGAGCATTCCGTTATATTGTATGCATTCCGTTGTTGTATTATTTTCATTGAGCTTTATGTTATTTGGTTTATTGGGGTTTTATATCATGGCGCATGATCCAACTGTATATCAGGATGGGTGCCTACTTGTGACAGTGTGCGTTCATGGTGACTTTATAGTACTGTCCCACTGGGTGATCAGACCACCAGTACTATAACCTGATATTCCACTCAGTCACATTATCCTGGTACTGAACCAACCAGTCATTGAGCATTCCGTTATATTGTATGCAAGTAAAATAAATCAAAGGGGGATAAATGAAAGTCATGTGTGTTCATGAAAGTCATTGTGGTGTTCTCTGTGGCGGAGTGGCTAGAGTGTCTGACTTTTTTCTAGGTCGGACTCCGAATCTGACAGTCAGTGGTTTGATTCCCCATACCTCCACCTCTGCCAATTTGGATGTCCACCACTGTGTTTAACTTACAGCATCATAAAAGGCCAGTTGCTCTCATACCATGTCTATGTGGTGTGGGAGTTTGAAAATCCGTTGTGTCAGTAAATGTGTAGGCTTGGGCTTTCTATCGACAAACTGTCTAACGGTGAAAACAAGTCTATTCAGACTTATCCATGATAGGCAGTATAAATCTTCAAGAAAAAAAAGAGAACAACATTTTTGAAATAAAGTCAGTTTAAGGTAATATTTATGGCCTTTTGAGTGGTAGAGGGGAAATGACAGTCACCAGAAGTAGGAGATAGATTAGATATTAGATATACATAAAGGAGGTAACCGTCTCTATGTGAAAAAGAACATCATAACATACATTGATAAATATAGCTGGGAAAGGTTATAAGACAGGGTGGCCAAATGTGTTGAGCGCCCACCTCTGTCTTTTGTAGGTCATGGGATTCGAAACCATGGGCTTGAACTCTGGTAGAGTCAACCCAATGACTTAAGGAGAGGCCCAGACTTGAGGTCAGGAAACACTCATTTTTATTTCGAGTGACAGATCCATTGAACAGTCTCCCAGACCAAGTGGTTGAAGCACCCTAATGGTAGAAGCATTTGAGAGAAGGCTGGATAGACATTGGAGCGGACATCCACAATTATATGACTTCAGGGCACCGTCGACCTCCATATGTGTGCACACAAAAATAGTTTTGTTTGGCATAATGAGCTGGCATTTGAGGCCCAATAGGGCCTAGGCCAGCCAAAAGAGGATCTGTAAGTTAATCTGTAAGTTAAAAATGAATACTTTTCGCTACCTAGCCCAGTGTTCAGAATTACCAGGATATGACAATGAGCAGTCAAGATCAATCATTCACGATTGAAACTAGCTATTCTTAATCAACTAATGAACAAAATAAGAAGGGGGGAGGGCGAAGAAGATAACCATTGTGTTACATTGCGTGTTTACAAAACACTTAGGATCTCATGGAGGGTACCAGACAGGATGGCCGAATGAGTTGACCGTTCGTCTCCCGTTTTGTTAGATCGTGGGATTCGAACCCACGGGAGGGAAGCCTGGTCGAGTCAATCCAACAACCAACAAACTCTCATGGAGGGTGGGTGGGTGGGAGAAATATTGTATGGTTAGTTTCTTGCTGCCAAGTGAAAGCAGTTGGAGTGCGCAGGGAGAGTTTCAGTTTGGGTTCTTCTGTAAGAGGTCACCCCCATTAGTTCCTTGTCTCCCAATTACCCACATTGTTTCCAACGTTAGCTGGTTCATTGTTGGAATTTGATGTCTTGGCAACAACTCAGGTCATATCACGATGGGCATCGACTCGTGACATTTCGTACTCATGGTGACTATATAATGCTGCCCCACTGGGAGACCAGGGTGCCAGCACAATGACCCATTCCACTCAGTCACATTATCCTGACACTGAGCCAACCAGTCCTTTCCATATCCTAATAATACTGAGCGCTTCGCTAGGAAGCAAGAATTATACATTTTTAGTCATTGGTTTGACTCAACCAGAGTTCGAACCGGTGGTTTCAAATACTACGATCTAACAAAATGTGAGACAGACGCTCAACTCATTCGGCCATCCCATCTGGTTGAGCGTGTCCAATGTGATGCAGTGCATGAATGTGGTGCACATCTTGCGGTCAAGCTTCCGAGGTCAATATTTAACTATGTTTAGAATATCCAGTAGGCGTACCCGTTTCTACATATCCTAAATTTCCCATTTGGGTAATGTACATGTAGTGCAACAAAATTGTGTGCTCTAAAGAAAAGATGTATTTTCCTAATTTGTTTGGCATGCAACATGTTAAGTTTGCACATCGGCCTATAACTCCGTGAAAAATATTCTGATAAAACACATTGGTGGGGGAATGCAAATGGTCTATAATGGTAAATGGTATATAGTGCCAGGTGCATGAATGTATTTATGTAGTTGCTGGTGATCCTTTACTTATGGTTAATAGTCATTATGTATTAGGTAGATATTATGAAAGAGGCACTAGTGATAGTGTGTAAGGGGCACTTGGAGCTCTACTCACCAGCCCCTTCCCCCCTCTTTTCGTCACGGATCACCCCAAAATCAGCTCAGGCAGGTGGTGGCCAAGCAGCCACAATGCATGGTGGTGGTGGGAAGATCTCAGTAGCCATGGTGACACAGGAATGCTTGATGTTCATTGATGGACCTGTAAATGCTTGATTCTCATTGGAGAACAGGGTCAGGTGGTATGCCATACCAGATCCATGTACCACTATATAATAGTAAACCTGAGGGAATGGTCTCTCTCTCTACTTTCATTCTTTATACTCTTCCTTTCTCTTGTTCCCTGTATTGATTTCATTATAGCCTGCCTACACAAACAACAGATTCCAGCTGATGACTTTACATCCAGCTTAACACTTTGTACAACATAGTATTTACGCAAACATTGTATGAGTAGGCAGGTCTTGCCTGCCCCAAATTTACTCCTTGGGTATATAATAATAATAAAATAATAAAATATTTATTTCCACTGATCAATATACACACAAGTTGATATTTATATCAGTAATTTGTTCACATGAAAAAGGAGAAAGCAGAAGTACAATACTTATGAGGTGCTTTCCCCATTTAAAAATAACACAGATACATTGCTTATACCATAGAAATAATAAATAGAAAAATAAAAGTTAAAAGCATATCAACATTACCCTCAAGACTGTAAATTACATCTAAATATTTATGTACTAGACTACTATGTGTTTTCCCTCTGATAAAGCTTAAATATTTTCTTTTTATAAATTCGTTGAAACATATAGATGTTTTTTGAACATTTGATATTATCGTCAAGTAAATTCCATATTATTATACCACATATATATATATACATTGAGACTTTAACATTGCTCTTGCAAATACTTGTCTTAGGTTCTTACTCTGCCTTGTATCATGGCTGCTATCTGAACTTATTTTGAATAAAGACTGTAGATCTTTTGACAGTAGCCTTTTGTTTGCATTGTAAATTATCATACTAGATTTGATCTTAGCCACGAGTGCCAGTGAAAAGAACAATTCTACATGTTACCGGCTAACATGGGTAATTCTCGATGTGGCAAGTTGTTCGAATCTACACACCTGATATACATACTACAGCTGCCACCTATCGTCCTCCCTGCTTCCATATGGGTGTTGAACTCAAACCTCTCGATCATGCCGCCAGATATAAAGGACTTACCCTATGAACAACGGCTTAGAGAATTGAAACTTCCTACCCTTTCCTACAGAAGGAAAAGAAGTGACAAATTGAAGTATTTAAAATTATGAAAGGATTTGATAAAATAGATATGAACCAATTTTTCACCTTGAATAAATGAGAAGGCAGTCGGGGCCATACTCTCAAACTAGTTAAACCCAGAGCCATTTCAAAGTTAAGGCAACACATTTTCTCAAACAGGATCATAAATATATGGAACAGTCTCCCACAAAATGTTATTGATGCCGAGTCAATAAATTCATTCAAGAACAGATTAGAAAAAGCATGGGCTGATGATCCAGGGAAATTCGACCCCTTATTCACCACATGCTACTAATTATTCCTTGTGTTGTATATTTACTTGCACTCAAGCAAAAATGAGAGACAAATAAGTGTTCACACTTCCTGTCTACCATTCACTATTTCACTAGTTCACTATTTCACTATCATATCCCACTCAGATACATTATCCTGACACTTATCCAACGAGTCCTTGTCCTATACTAATCAGGTTGGAGAGCTTACCTCATTTGGGCTACGGGGGTTATTGGATGTCCGATTCAATTACCAAGGTCAAATTTGATATAAGATTAGGTAGTGAAATGACATATACGGGTGGAACAGTGAGTTTAGGCTAGTTTTACTATTGGGACATATCACTGGAAAGGAAAAAAAAAATATTAATATCCCTGATTAGTGTCAGGTTATTGAGTTAGGGAAGTAATTTGTAAAACAACATTAACATATTAGTGCTTCATGGTAATAACCCAGGTTCCCTGTGTTAGTTACTGTGTTGGGATAACCAAACAACCATATCACTATAGGGGTACCTCCAATCAGCCATGGGTGTATATGCTGGTCAGTGGCAAACCCTGTGTGACTGCCACCCACACCCACACACACACACTGCCTTTACACTCCTTCATATCCACTGGCCAGTTTACTGGGGTTGGGGGTTAGTTCAGAGAGGGAGAACAGTGAACATGCTAGATTAGGTTTACTAGCTGTATTGGTACCTATGTTTTTATCAATTCTTATTGTCATTATAATGATTAGTATTAGCATTATTATGTCATTATTACTGTCATTTTGACTGTCATTATTACTGTCATTATTACTGTCATTATTACTGTCATTATTACTGTCATTATTACTGTCATTAATACTGGCATTATTACTGTCATTATTGATACGTGGCTAGGGAGGAGAGGAAGGCGGTAGTTGGAATAAAACACTTTATTCATAGAAGGTCAAGTGCAGACAATATGAAAACATAGGACAATTTCAGGTAATTAATTAGAAGCAATGAGAATAATGCAGTTAAGGCAATCAGGATAATGGAAGAATACATATATGAGGTACAATGCGGTAACAAGTGAGAGTCATGAAGGACCTAAGGTCAATGTCGATCGTGGGGGAGGGACCCCGAAGAGCCCTCCACCATATGTAGAGGTGATAGAGTGATAGAGTATGGGTAGTGGGTGGAGAAAAAGTGAGTGCTCCAGGAGAGTGAGGAGAGGCGAGTGGCTGGGAGCAGCTAGGCGGCCGGTTTATAAGGCCGGAGAGAGGGGGGGGGGGGTTGCGTCAGGGCGGCAGCGGAGGGAGGATGAAAGAAGGGGGGGGGGTCCTCCTCCCCTGCCACGAATCAACCGCAATGCGAGCATTACGACCAATGTCATTATAAATGTCATTATCAATATCATTATTATGTCATTATTTATGTCCGTATTAATGTCATTATTATTGCCGTTATTAATGTCATTATTAATATAATTACTAATGCCATTATTAATGTCATTAGTATTGACATGTACATTCACCATGGACATTATTCTCCACCTATAGTAATAATAAAACAATTAATATAAAGTGAAGAAGAACTTACCAATGTTACTTAAGAGTAAATGTATGGATGACTGCATGACATGTTGCACAGTAATCCTCCATTTACTAATAATAAGTTTACCCATGGGAAGTATGTGCCTCCAGAGGTGTGTGTGCAGTGCACTGTGACACTGGGCCTGATATACCAAATCCAATCCACCCTCACACCTATTCCAAATGGCATCAGTTATGACACTTTCACAGTCACTGACCTCAGCTGTCAGTGAAGGTGTAATTAACCTAGGGACAGACAGGACATGGGTGTCATGCGGGCGGTAAGTACACTGCCATGACTCCCGGCATCCCACTGCCATGACTCCCAGTCTGTGCCCGCCATGACTCCCAGCCTGTGACCGCCATGACTCCTGGCCTCCCACGGCCGTGACTCATGGCCTGTCACCACCGTGAATTAAGTGTGTGCAGTACGCTGTGACACTGATCCATTAAATACCAACCCCAAGGGACAAAAGATCTGACACTCTCACACTCAGTGGAGAACCCAGAAACTGTCCAAGAAAGCTGCCATACGTCTACTTGGCACCTTATATCACACCTTTTTCATCTGAGTGGTTCTGGGTATGCAGGTATAGCAATACCTCAGGGAGTTTGACACCCCTGCCCTGCAGAGTTGTAAACCACTGGCTTGTGGTACAGGTTCTTGACAGAACCGAAGGCTGAGGGAGCAAACCCTAAACAGAAAACCATGTCACTGGGCAGCATTAAGGGCGGTTGATGTATGGAACTCCCAACATCTCCCGACCAGCCACTGCAGGGACAAATAGTTTTGCGCCTGTCTTGACATGTTCTTGCCGGTGTGAAACCTCTATTTGCTCCCCGAGAGAGTGCCGCTGGTAACTTGCAAAAGCCAGCAACACTTCAACACTTTTGCACGCAGCTTTCATGAAAAGGAGAGTGGCAGTCAAGTAATGAAAGCAGTCTTTATCGCATCACGACCGACAGCATGATGATGATGATGATGGTTCTGGACCTTGACACCTGCCTGGGTGTTTTTGCAAGTGGCACTTGTAACTTAGGCAAATGTATGGTGAAAATTGTGAGTGTCATACTACATAACAGATGTATCACATATGCTATAATTCTAGAGCTATTATAGTTTTCAATATTATTTCATTCAAATTGTTGTCTTTGATGTTTCAGTATACGTTTTAAGTTATGCTATTTGTACTGTTTTCTATTGATATATTTATACATTTATACAATTATACATAGGTATGTACATAAATTATGTACATACCGGACATGGTTGTCGAATCGGTAGAGTTCAGGACTCCCATGCAGGAGATCGGGAGTTGATTCCTGGTCGAATCAAGCCAATTATTTACTAAATTGATTCTTGTTGCTTCCTAGCTTGGCACTCGGCATTAGTAGGATAGGGAAGTGACTAGATGGTTCAGTGTCAGGATAATGTGACTGAGTGGGATATCAGGTCATGTTGCTTGCAGCCTGATTTCCCAGTGAGGCAGCACCATAAAGTCCTCATGTGTTCACACTGTCACAAGTCGGGACCCGTCCTAATATGACTTTATATGTTGCAAGGACATTAAATTCCCAACAATCAACCAATCATATATACATATATATACATATATACATATATACATATACACACATATGTATATATATATGCATATATATGCATATAAACATATATATACACAGATATACATATATAAATTTAGGCTACGGTAAGGAAAGAGAGAGAACAATGAGTAGTGGTGGGGAACCTTCTTTTATTTTTGCTTGAAGGTCCCTTGGCCAGGCAAAATAACAGCCCTACCTAAAGCTAAAATAAGTGGTGCTCGGCGCGCAGTCAAGGCTGGACTGAGCCAAGCAGCAATGAGATGGCAGTCCCAGGGCAAAAGAGTGGCCCGGGGTGAATATACAGTGAAGAATAAATAAGAAATAAATAATAAATAATTAATTAAAGAAGAGAAGGGGGGAAACTCCGCCTCCTTTATATATATATATATATAATAAATTATATTCTACATAAATTTAGGCTACAGTAAGGAAAGCGAGAGAACAATGAGTAGTGGTGGGGAACCTTCTTTTATTTTTGCTTGAAGGTCCCTTGGCCGGGTAAAATAACAGCCAAACGGGCCAAAGGCCCCCACCCAAAACTATTCAAGCTTCGACTGGGCCAGGGAGGAGGCCACCCTCAGGTCATTGACGATGCGCACCTGCAGTGGCGTCTTTAAGTAAGCATAAACCGTCTCACTGGCCCAGTCCCCTCTCAACTTTATCTCCTCGATCGTAGCCCCACAGATGGCAAGATAAGTCGCGCCGCCCCGGCACAGGGAGTGAGAGGTAAAGTGGCACTCAGCCAGACCTGCCCTACTCGCCAAAAGTCTCAACATAGATTGATACGAGCGATAAGACATTGGGGTTGAGCCCGACTCTGCCGGAAGCCTGAATGCTATTTCCTCCTGAGTAGCAGGTATCTCCTCAAAATGTTTTTTGGTCCAAAATACCACGCAAAGTGCACGGTTAACACATTTGGCGACTGGTATCTCTAGCACACGCTCAGTAAATTGGATAGTCTTAGAGTGCCTTACTCGAATTATCATACCCCAATCAAAAAATGTAAAATCTGAACGTCTAAGGGAGGCCTCTGAGTCCGTGACCTGGCTCTTCCTGAGTAATGCGCGGAAGGACAGCAAGATCGCAGCGCGCCAGGCGGTATGGCCAGAGTTCAGGGTCAAACCACCAACAATTTTAACCAACATATGTGGTAAGAGGGGGGGCGCAGCCTTTGGTGCGTCACCCTTCTCGCGTCTTATGCCCTTCAAAGTTGCAGATACATAGTAATCGGCATAGAGGATAGTTTGGCAAGCATTCTGTTTTAAGTAAAAATTTAGACCTGACAAATAGTTCAATATAGATCTATAAGATAGATCCCTGGCAAGCCAGGTCGCATAAAGAGCGACTCACTTCGAGGTGCAGGGAAAAGGAGCCCTCTTTTCCCCGAACTGATCGACAAAGGTCAAATAACGCTTAATTTGAGCCGTCCTTGAAGACCAGGAATTGGTGGAATAAAAACGGCTCTCATATAGCTGCTGCTCCCTTGCCAGTGCTTCCCGCCCTGGAATGAAAAGAAAAGGGGGCCTCAAAAATCTTTCTACAACACATGAGCCATGCTTTATCAACAGCGGCTATCCTAGCAGCACTTCCAACATCCCCCAGCCTGCTCAATGCATCACAAGTGATATTTCTCGAAGTATGAATATAGGAAGAAATGAATATAAAGTTTTGTTCGATCGCCATCCAGAAAAGCTTTCGGAGATAACCCATGATCTCCCATGAGCGGGAGCGGCCCGTGTTCAGGGCAGCCTGGACCACAGCGCTGTCAGTCATGAACACTATCGAGGCCCCCCCCCAACCATGTGCCCAGCGTGTGGCTGCCTCAAATGCGGCCGCCATTTCTTTTACGTTAATATGAGCAGAGTCCAACCCCTCTTCAGGTGAGACGTGATGGTGCCCAGCATAGTCACCAAGCGCTATATCATCCTCTCCCTTATAACAGCCGACTAACCAATCGGCCCCATGGGTAGCACCCATACCCCAGCCTGAGGCATCGCTATAAACTGAGCAGACCCGCGTAAATTTTCCTAGCATGGCAGCCTTACCGTTAAACCGTGCGGCAAAGCGTTCCCACCATTCAATGTCCTGGCGGAAGCCGACACCCAACCTGGTGTAGTGATAAGGCTCCCTGATGGAAGCAATGAGATCATAGATCCCACGGCAGAAGGTACGGGCTCCCCGTATCACCTTGGCACAATGTGCAAGCAGACCCCCCAGTCTCTCAAGATCCTTCCGTTTTGCTTTCCTCCGACCCCGGAATTGAGCCAAAACTCGGTATAATTTAATCAGCTTATCAGCGGGGAGAGTTAATTCTAATTTTATAGTATCAATGTCGATCCCAAGAAACGCATTTTCTGAGTCGGGAGAGCACTTTCGGAAGCTTAGTGAGAACCCAACTACGTATTATTGCAATTAGTTTTGATTGGTCAATAGCATTGTGATCCCATGAATCACCGATAATACAGAAGTCATCGAGGTAAGTGATGACCCGTTTTATGCCTTCCCTCTTTGCACATCTTACAATAAAATTAGAGAGCAACTTTCGGAAGCTTAGTGAGAAACCCAACCTACGTATTATTGCAATTAGTTTTGATTGGTCAATAGCATTGTGATCCCATGAATCACCGATAATACAGAAGTCATCGAGGTAATTGATGACCCGTTTTATGCCTTCCCTCTTTGCACATCTTACAATAAAATTAGATATTTTTGTAAATATAAAGGGGCTTGAGGCAAGACCCATTGATAGGCGATTGTCGACCATATATCTGACTCTGTCATCGTCCCTAAATTTCCACTTCAGACCCTGCCTTATGCGGTCCCTAGGGTTTATCTGGACGGCCCTGTAGGCATCCTTTATGTCAATAGAAGATAGGTGGTCCCCCCGCTCAAGATTGTCGATTACATTATCGACACTTAGGTATTTAAACATATGGGCGACCTCACTAGTGGCCGAATTGACCGACCTATCACGGGGCTTACTACAGTCGATAACCAGCCGACCCCCCCCACCCTCCTTTGGGACGACAAACATGGGGTGGACACATTGTGGTTTGTAGTCAACACAAGAAATGACATCCTGGTCTAATTCGACAGCCAATTTCGCTTCGATAAGGTCCCGCTCCCATGCCAACAAGCGTTTACTATTGTTGTTTTCGTAGCTGTTGTCAAATTCAGTATTTATCACCTGAAAACCGAAGACTATCCCTCGTAATATATAAGAGGCTTCAGGATCAATGCCGCCCCTGAGAAACAGCTCAGCGAAAAAACGACAAGGCTTCAATTGACAAGCAACACCCTCAAGGCGGTATACACAAGAACAAACACACCTATCACAGTCATTTGTTACATAGAACACGACGGGCGAGGAGCCTTCTAATTCACTGATAGTCACTTCCAGACAACCCTCACAGTCTCTCACTTGCATCCAGTCCTGTGTGCATTCAGGTACTTGTAATCCTTGACTGTCAGATAATTGGTTGGGATCTATCACAGGCTCGGGGCTTCGTGGTGGGGCATCCTCCATATCAGCCCCCCTCTTGTGTGTAACGTAGTCACCTGCAAAGACCCCCTCGTCCACATTATGAAGTTCATCTGTAGGAATCCTATTCTCCACACAGCACATACGGTCACCTACAAAGACCCCTATTTCAGCACAGTCATCACGGTCATCTACAAAGACCCTATTATCCCGATTGTCGAGCCGGTCACCTCCAAAGACCCCTTTCTCAATGTCGACATCAAAGGTGCGGTTTAAACCAATCGCCCTGTAACCCTGGTCACCTGCAAAGACCTCTAGCCCCTGGCTGGGCTCCTGAGAGTGCGCCCACCGTCACTCCCTGCATGCTGGACGCTTGTGGCCTTTTCCGTTGCACTTTGAGCAGACATGGCCGAATCTACATTCAGCCTCGGAAGTATATACGCTTATTTATACAGATATATATTATCTACTAATTTCCGCACGCATCCCAGGACCCCCCCCCCCCCTCCTCCTCCCCCTGTTCGCTCAGATGTCACCCTCCTACCCACGTCCTGCCTTCCCCACTTCCCCCGATCTGCTAAGCTCCAACCCTCTCCTGCCCCACTCGCCCCCCCCCCCCCCCCCCCTTTGCTGGCTCACCTGTCACCGCATCGGGGTAAGGGGGGGGGGGCAGGAGGGGCTGGAGCTAAGCAGAACGAAGGGAGTGAGGAATGGAGGGACTATCAAATAAGATGACACGGCTGCGCCCAAATTTAGACTATTGCTGTTCAGCGATGAAAACAAGCTGCGATGTGACTTACTCGTTATGGACAGAGTAAATACACGCCCCCCCCCCCCCCCCCAACAAAAATATCCCACTCAGTCACATTATCCTGATGGTGAGCTAACCGGTCCTTGCCATATCCTAGTAATGCCGAGTGCGAGGCTAGGAAGCAACAACCATCAAGTTGGTAAGTCATTTGTTTGACTCAACCGGGAATTGAACTCACGATCTCGACTAAGTGGCTTGATAGTGCAACTGCCTGATTGGTTGATTAGGGTTTTATATCTTACCAATAAGGACGGATAGAGTACACCTTTTAGTATTCCAAGTACCCAGTATGGGTATGCAGGTATTGCAGGTATTGGCATACCTCAGGGAGTTTGACAATACCTCAGGGAGTTTGATGCCCCTGCCCTGCAGAGTTGTAAACCATTGCCTTGTGGTACAGGTTCTTGACAGAACCAAAGGCTAAGGGAGCAAACCCTAAACAGAAAACCATGTCACTGTGGCAGCATTAAGGGCGGTTGATGCATGGAACTCCCAACATCTCCCGACCAGCCACTGCAGGGACAAATAGTTTTGCGCCTGTCTGGACATGTTCTTGCCGGTGTGAAACCTCTATTTGCTCCCCGAGAGAATGCTGCTGGTAACTTGCAAAAGCCAGCAGCACATCAACACTTTTTCAGGCAGCTTTCATGAAATGTCAGAGAGCTAAATGGAGAGCGGCAGTCAAGTAATGAAAGCAGTCTTTGTCGCATCGCGACCGACAGCATGATGATGATGATACGCAGTGCGGGGTGACGTCAGACAACATTCACTCACTCACTCACTCCCTTTTCTCTGTGCTCTACCCATTGGGCCACCATGTCCCCCCACCCCCCCTGTCTAGCTACAGTAAAACCTCTCAATACCGACCCCTCCACAGATCGACCACTCACCTATATCGATCGCTTTATTTGGGTCCCAACAATACCATTGTAAGAATATTCTAACTCTCTAAACCGACCACCTCCCTAAATGGACCACTTAAAGTCGCTCCCATGGTCGGTGGATTTAGAGAGGTTTTACTGTGGTTGTAATCAGAAATATGATAGCTATGATTTCATGGGGGTGACAATAGTGACTTGTACTCACCGCCCAAAGTGAAATGCCACATACACAGATAACTGTGGGTATGTTGATTGAATCCCTGGAGGTAGATAACACCGAATGGCTATAAAGCTCGCCCTGGAATGGCAGAAATGCAGGTTCGAGTCCTGCCATAGACATAGTTTTGTTTTCCAATTTGCTTATGATACCACCTCCAGCATAAACAAGACCAGAAGTGTTAGGAGAATGTGAAGGAGCCACAATTGTCTGGTATTTCTTTTATTTTAGATCAAAATAATGCACTGTACTTGCGTCCTCTATTGGTCGCTTTATGTGCAGACAGTATCTATGGATAATAATTGGATGACAAAAGAATATACTCAATTGCAAAGAGAAGGTGATGACTGCCAAAACTAGCTGCACAAATTTGCCACACTGCTGCAGCCCTCTCCATTTCAGCCATCCTATCATATACTATGTAATATAAGTAATAATATATGCAATAAATGTAATATATGTATTATATGCAATATATGCAATAAATGCAATACATGCAATGTATGCAATGTATGCAATATATGCAATATATGCAATATATGCAATGTATGCAATATATGCAATATATGCAATATATGCAATGTATGCAATATATGCAATGTATGCAATATATGCAATGTATGCAATATATGCAATATATGCAATGTATGCAATATATGAAATATATGCAATATGTGCAATATATGCAATATATGCAATATATGCAATATATGCAATATGTGCAATATATACAATATATGCAATATATGCAGTACATTCATTATATGCAATACATGCAATATATGCAATGTATGCAATACATGCAATATATTAAATATATGGAATATCTGGAATATATGGAATATATGGAATATATGCTATATATGCAATATATGCAATATATTCAATATATGCAGTATATGCAATATATGCAATACATGCAATATATGCAATACAAGCAATATATGCAATATGAGCTATATGCAATATATGCAATAGATATATTATATATATTATATATATTATATATATTATACATATTATACATATTATACATATTATACATATTATACATACTATACATATTATATATTATATACTGCACACTTTGTATATATTGTGTATATTGTATATATTATATATTATATATTATATATATTACATTTATTATATATATTACATATATCATGCATGTAACATCATATATATAGCTATGCACTTGTATTCGCATTCATATGCGTGGCGAACCCGCGGTAAAACAGGACAGAAACCATGACCATCAGTTGCCAACTCGTTCTGACGTCACGGTGACGTCGTGCAGTGATGGCGTTCTCATCGCGTCGTGGGCTGCCACCTAGCATCAGTAAAACCCGGCGAGTAGCTCAAATCTGCACCGAATGACCCCGGCAGGCCGTGTCTATTTATAGAACTAAGGGAAGGATGGCTGACCTGAGCGTGTGCAGTACTGTCGAGTTGCACAGAACTAGCACAGGTGGCGACACCAGGGGTGGCGTTAATAACCTTATGTCGTGATACATCAATGTCCACAAGTTGTAAGATTTTTATTGTTTTGTTTTATTCATTGCCTGAGAAGAGGATATTTCACTCACATACAACTGCTCTTTTTCATTATAGTGTTCCCGTGTCTATTCTAATATTGATTGCCGAGCAAAACGTTAGCTAATTAAACAAATCAGATCAAGTCAGGTACCTCCAGTTCAACTTACATTCTGACACTTTTCAGTTTCTTTCCATTTTTAACACTTATATATTTACATATATATATATATATATTATATATATAAAGTTGGGCTACGAGAAAAGGAGAGAGACAAGGAGGTGATGGGTAGGACACTTTATTTGCGTCATGGCTAAGCATAATACAGGCTTAGCGGTAAAAGTTTGAAAGCGGGGCAGAGACTGACTGCCCGGCAAGCACGAAGACCGGAAACGTCCGGTGGTGGCGCTGGCATAGGCAAGACCGAGGGCAAATACGGACAAGTCAGCGATTGGATGATAATAATCGAGAATAATAATAATAATCATAATTATTAGGATAGAGCTCCACCCCTTTTATATACGCATAATAAATTATACCTTATATATATATATAGATATATATATATATATAAATGTGTTTTAAATATGGACAACAAATAACCCTACGTATATAATATATATATAGGGTTGTTTGTTTTATCCTACTTCATTACTGTTTGTTGTAACTTTGATTAAGCATGCAAATCCTTTATTATGATTGAAGTGAAAATAAAAAAAGATTATGCGTAAATTATTGTTGGTGTGCACACTGAAATGCTGGCCATCAGACGTTTATGACTTGCTGAGGAGGGGTGAGGGTGAGGGTGGGTCGTTGACTAAAATAAACAATCATCCATAGGCAACATTGATGGTCATATCAGGATGGGCACAGGGGCATATTTAATTCAATTAACATTATATTTCTTCTGCACAACAGTACATGTTTAATGAGTGTACCTCTATCTAAGTTGGAAATGCATGATCAAATGTACGCGAAATGTTTTATTTTATTGTTCTATCCTTTTGTGCAGCTCAATAGTCTGTCATAAATGTATGCCCACCTTAGATCTCACTATGAAGTAAAACCCCAATAACCTAACACTCTACCCCATGAAACATGATTTCTTTCAGAATTTCACTGTGGTCTGACATCCTTGTTAAACTGGTTCAAACCGGGCCAAATTGGGTCAAACCCGGTCAAACTGGGTCAAACCGGGTCAAACTGGGTCAAACCCGGTCAAACTGGGTCAGATCGGGATGGGTACACTCACGGCGACTTAATAGTGCTGGCTCATTGGATACCCTGATTGAAGATCCTACCCGCCCACTGAACCAAGCAACAAGTCAAGACCCCATTTTAGTGATCCCGGGTGCCAGGCATGATGGCCACACAAATCAATTTTGTAAGACTTTGGTTTGACCCAGCCGGGGATTGATCCCACAAACCTCCCCTATGAGAAGCATCCCTCTATATGTTCCCTAAAGTACAAATGTGACTTTGCATTATTACCCATCACACACTTTTCTTTATTACTCATCATAAAACGCTCCAGTGTTCAAATTGCCGATCCCGCATCTCTTGCATTCCGGGCCAGTGTTCTAACCATTACACCATCTAGGCTCCCTGATGTCACCACCCTACCCATGCCTCCCTGTCTATGTGGTTCCTTGCTTGAGAAGTCAGTGCACACTACTACACTCATTGTAAGTCTTTCAGACGGTCATTTAAAGATTACAATTACATGCATACAGGCAATGCACTTATATAATACACATACAGGGTAAGCTCAACAACCATATTATGCATAGCTTGTACAGGATCCTGGTCATGGAACCAGTATCATGGGGGTGATGAAGATGGGAAATATTGCACTTAGAGCGGGAATCAAATCCACATCTCTTGCATTCCGAGCCAGTGTGCTCACGATTATACCACCGAGGCTCCCTAATGTCACCACCCGATCCATGCATCCCTGTCTATGTGGGTCCTTGCCTGAGAGGTCAGTGAAGACTACTACACTGTTGTAGTTAGTTGTCTGCACTGTGATCTCAGGCAACTAACTACACAGACAGGTAAGTGTAGCCATGGTGATTGCATCAGGGAGCTTATATAGTCTAATGGTTAGGAGGCTACACACTGGAATGTTAAAAGGTGTTGGTTTGAATCCTATTCCAATGCACACTATTTGCCTTTTGCATCACAGCTGTGCCACTGGGTGCTATGACCAGGATCCTGTAAAGCTACATTTTGTTTGGTTAGTTAATCTATACTCTACATATCATATAGTATTGCATACGAGGAGCTCAGGCACAGAATCAGGTAAACGCCAATCCAAAAATTGACATAAACATTGTATAATATTTCTGGGTTACTCAGCCGCTCAGAGCCCCAGATAACACCATAAACTCTCCCCCTTCATTTCACCCTTGATGCCTCCCTTAAACAACCCTTAAACAAACTCATCAATAAACTCATAAGGAAGAAAGGAAGAGAAGTCACGAAAGAATGACAGTGAAGATGTTGTGCTTTAATGGCATCAACTCCTGTTCACCAACTAGTGACCTATCCCCCTGACCCCTTACCTGTTGCCCACACGTAGAGTCATTACCTCTCTTATATCTAAGAGTCAGTGCCTACAGCCCATTGAACTGGAGTCCCCTGGTTGTTGCACTCAGCTCAATTTGGATAGATGAATTTTGGTAGCATCAGACAGAGTGTATGGGGTCCTACTCTAGAGTAGGTGTGCTTCACTTAAGAGCCAGGAGTAGAGTGATCTCTCCAGTGTGTCTGGAGAAGTTTCTTGAATAATTAATTACAATGAGACTAGTGTGGTCAGGTGGTCAAGGGAGTCAGGTGACTGGACCTACCACAGCCAGCGAATCAGACACCCCCCTACAGACTGGTCAGTGCAATGCCCTAATATGGGGAGTTGCCACCCAACCCAGCCTGCAGGGTGTGGCCCTAAGGAATGTGGAAAGGCTGGTGTGCTTGGCCATAAGTCCGGTTGTGACAGGTAGTTGCAGACAGTTACAAATATATATATATATATTAAACATGTCTTTTTTCTCCAATTGCATTCTTTATGGATGCATAGAGGAACATTTCACCAAACATGAACTGTCTCTTATATAGGAACATCTCTTCATAATTTTAGGCATCATGTATGAACATATATTTCACATCACTTATATCATGTCATAATGTGAGTGTGGCACCATTGCTTTTAGATTACATAACCTTGTCCCCAGTCCATTGCCCAAGAATAATAATACTCTCTGCCAATATATAATTCCGAACCGAAAATTCGTATATTTTTACAATTGGTTTCAAACTCTCAACAAAGTTATTTTTTTACATTCCTACTATTCTGTTCCTTGCTCCATAATCATGGCATCACGCGAAAAGTGGATTTAGTGAGAATTACAATTATTTTCAGGTACAAATTTGTTATTTGAATTAGATTTCTGGAATGGGGTTTACCTGGTTTGGCGCATGAACTCTTCATGGGTAACCGCATTGTCTGTAGGTATGTACACATAAGCATTAAGCAACTAATGGAAATAAACCATTTAATAGACTTACAATTCCAAAGGAACAAGTGTTTCTTTGGTGTTTTTTTGTGGGTGATGAATTTGTTTACCCTGCTCATAACGGATTAGTGTATTAACACTAGTCTTGTTTTCTCCACTGGGCAGCACTAGTCCAATTTTATTTAAATCTTTTGAATTTTGTCTTAGTAATAATTCTGCTTCTTGTTTATGACTTGTAGCTGTTTCTAGATTGCAAACAGTCCCAAATCCAGCTTTTACTACGAGTGTAGTACTAGTCTGCTGTGACCTCTCAGGAACGAGGCAGATAGACAGGCATGGATTAGATAGGGTGACTGAATTAGGGACCCTAAATAGTATAATGGTTAGGACCCTCACTAACCACATCATAACAATAAGTGTAGGTTAGAATTGTGATTGTTCATGGTGGTTTGCCAACATGGGTAATTTGTGCGCCAAAAAGGAGCCCTACGGTGGCGCCGCCTGGAGTGTTCCCCCACCTGGCCTCCTACTGGTCTCACCCAGAACCAGCACCACGAGACTCTGACATCACGATCACGCCTCGCGAGACTATGACGTCATGGGCCCTTCATCAGAAATCAACGAACCTTATTCCTCACTTCCAACCCGGCAGTCAGACGAGCAACTCAACAGACCAACTCAACTCAGCCGCCCACCCAACCCTTCAAACGAACAGTCATACGCATGGGGTTGAGGGCCTGAGTCAAACTTTCAACTGTCATCATATTGGTCTTCCTTACTGTACTTACTGTCTTACATGTATTGTTCATTAAAAATTCCATAACATGGGCTCCTTGTTCACGTGGTAAATTAAGACGCAATGTTCACTTCGCTTGCATCACGTCCACGACAATATCCAGACTTTAATTGCCTTCATATAAATAATGCTGCAATGACACTGTATTATCATAAAGAAAACCTCAAAGGTTATCAAAAAGGAAGTGGCTATTCGTACGGGACCGTATCAATAGCCAGAGCGCTTATTAGTACGGCACTCCTTTATCATGTCGTATCCTGTCATATCCCCGTCGCGTCAGGGTTATGGTTAGGATAACTTTGTGTTTGTTGTTGTTTTATGTCATAGCAACATTTAAGGTCATATCAGGGCGGGGTGTTAGGATAAGGGTTAAGGGTTAGGTTATGGTTAGGGTTGTTTCATCTTATGATTGGGTCAAAGCTAGTCATGTGACTACCGCCATCCTAATAAGCACTCTTTTTTTTTTTTGTCCATTAGTTGTTTAAGCAGGGGAAATTTCAATCATAGACGACTGGTCTTCCTCATTCCACTGCTGGTCGATAGAAAGCCCAAGCCTACACTTTTACCGACCCAAGGGATTTTTAACCACCCACACCACATAGACATGGTATGAGAGCAACAAGCCTTTGATGACGCTGTAAGTTATACACAGCGGCCGAAATCCAAATTGGCAGAGCTGGGGGCACGGGGAATCGAACCGCCGACCCTCACATTAGGAGTCTGACCTAGAAAAAAGTCAGACACTCTAACCACTCCGCCACAAAGAACGCCACTCTGACTATTGATACGGTCCCGTACGAATAGCCACTGCTTATAATAAAAACTATTCCTCTGATGCTCAGGACCTCCCATATATTCCAGATATTCTTCCCAATGGACCTAGATTGCCCATGAAAATTGCCATTAAACCGGGCAGTCTGCATATAAATGGAGTAATCAATCGTCCCCTATCATTTCCTATAATTGCAATCTTTTCCTATCACAGCGGCGGACCCATCCGTTATTCTAATCTCCTGATCACTGCGAGAACTGCTTCTATTTTGGGAATCTATTTTTAGAACAACTCGCTGACTGGATAAAGTGGCTGAATCGGTAGAGCGCAGGATTCCCGTGTGGAAGGTTGGGTTCTACGAATCCTGATCGAGTCGAAGCAATGACTCATCAAATTTATACTTATCGTTGATACCACGCCTGGCGCTCTGCATTACTCGGATAGGGAAAGGACTGGTTAGCTAAGTGTCAGGATTATGTGACTGGGTGGGATATTGTGTCATGGTGCCAGCAGCCTGGTCTCCCTGTGGGGTAGCACTGCAAAGCCACCATGGGTATGCACTGTCACAAGTCGGTACCCATTCTGATATGCCCTTGGATGTTGCCAGGACGTAAAACTCCAACAAACAAATAAAGCAACTCGCTGATGGTAGGAGTTTATGTGTTAAAACAGAAATCAATAAAATGAAGTGAGCAATTAGGGTTTTTGGTCCTAGCAACATCTGAGGTGTTAAGTATTGTCATTGTGAACTCTAGGTGGCTTCATAGTGCTTTCCTGCTTCTGGTGGCTTGAAATGATATGTACAACTCAGTCACAGTATCCAACCACTGTTCCTATCAGTCCTTTCCTTATCTCTCTGGTGGGACTTCATTTCAGGCGATATAGTGACAAAGGTCACTCTTTTAAAATTGTAGTATTCCATTACTTGATGAAGCCAAGGACATTTTATTCACAAACAATTTGTCTTCCTCATTTCACTATTCCTTGCCCTATTCCGTTAATGCTGACTGTCAGGCTGGTTAACGACAAGTATAGATTTCTTAGTCATTGATATGACTCAGTCGGATTAGAATCCCCACAGGTTTGAATCCCACGACAAGCCTGGGCATGCCACACCAGAAACTGAGCGCTCAACTTGTTTGGCCATCCTGTCTGGTCCTTAAACTACCAATGCCAAACGGAGCCAATATGGGTGGCATGCAAAGTAATATAGTAGTCTGCACTGAAATGTGGGCCCGTGTGATACTGGTGCCATAACCAGAATCTTGTACATGCTATGCACTCTATGGTTGTTGAACCTACCCTGTGTATGTATTATATGTAAGTGCATTGTCTGTATGTACATGTAAGCATTAACTGACCATTTAAAAGACTTACAATTGCAGGGGGACAAGTGTAGTAGTCTGAACTGACTTCGCAGGTAAGGAGCCACATAGACAGGTAGGCGTGGGTTGGGTGGTGACATCAGGGGGCCTAGGTGGTGTAATGGTTCACACACTGGCCCGGAATGCAGGAGATGTGGGTTTGATTCCCACTCTAGATACAATATTTCCCATTTTCATCACCCCTGATATATTGAAGCCATGACCAGGATCTTGTACACACCATGCACTGTATGGTTGTTGAACCTACCCTGTGTATGTATTATATGTAAGTGCGTTGTAATTGTAAGCATTGACTGACCATTTAAAAGACTTACAATTGCAGGGGGACAAGTGTAGTAGTCTGCATTGACTTCACAGGCAAGGAGCCACATAGACAGGTACCCGTGTGTAGGGTGGTGACATCAGGGGGGCCTAGGTGGTATACTGATTAGCACACTGGCCCGGAATGCAAAATATTTGTGTTTGATTCCCACTCTAGGCACAATATTTCCCATTTTCATCACCCCCATGCCAGTATTCCCCCATGCTCTCCCAATGTTACTTGCACTGTTTGACCCATAGGCATACTCCTGTTAATTTAGGCCAGTACTACCTAATCTATTCTGATACTCCACAATATCAGGCCAGTGAAATATTAACAATACATGAATTCAACATTACCTTCTACATGAACATAAAAGGAACAGTGCTGACAAAGTAGGACATTTGCCTATAAAACAAAATAAATGTCATTGTCTCAATTTTATAGTCAAATGAATCTTTAGTGGTGTATTTTATGAGTAAGACTAAGAGCTACTTCAGCATTGACTTGGGTGTGTCACTTCATTTCAGAAGAAGAAAATAAGAGAAGAAAATAAGAGAAGAAAATAAGAGAACAAAATACTTGGTTGGTTGTTGGAGTTTTATCTCCTGGCAACATCTATCAGGATGGGTAGGGACTTGTGACAGTGTGCACTCATGGCGACCTTATAGTGCTGCCCCACTGGGAAAGGAGGCTGCCAGTGGCATAATCTGATATCACACTTAAGTCACATTATCCTGGCACTGAGCCAACCAGTCCTTGCCCTATCATAATAATGCTGAGCACCTGGCTAGGAAGATAAAGGATTCACCAGGTACTCGCAGTACACGGGTGAATACTAACCCTATATAAAAACGGTCGAAAAAGCGGGTTAAGGAAATGAGAACCTAATTTCACAATTTAAGAAGCAACATTTATTCTTTACATACATCTTATTGATAGCCCACTACCTTTGAGTTGAAAAATATAATATAATATCTAGTTTAATCAGATTTAAAAGTGAAATCGACGGCGTTCTCTGGCCGCCATCTTGTCTTTTTGCATTCTCGCCCATTTCACCAACTCTGTTCTGATATAAGTAACCATTTGACACTGGTGCCAGGCATTCTACTTCTTGTTCCATACTAACACTATTTTCGCCCGTATTTATATAAGGCTGGTCTTCACCCGTGTACTACAAGTACCCGGTGAATCTTTTATCTACTGGCTAGGAAGCGACAAGTATCAATTTCTAAGTCATTGATTTGACTCGACCAGGGTTTAGACTGGTGTTATCTCCTAAATGTTATAGTCAACTGAATCTTTAGTGGTGTATTTTACGAGTCGAGCTACTTCAGAATTGACTTGGCTATGTCACTTCATTTTAGAGATTAAGAGAACAAAAAGTGTCTACTTCTATTAAATTAACTAATCAAAAATCAATCCAAAATAAACTATCGCAAATTTGGCCTTTCTAACTAGAGTAAAACCTCTCTAAATCGACCGATCATGGTCCATGTAGGGAGGTGGTCGGCTTAGGGAGTTTTTATCGTCATTACAATGGTAGTGTACTAGTGTAAGAAATTCCGATATACGGCAGGGGGCGGGTACTATTGTGTAATGTGTATTGGAATGCCTGGCCAGTGGATTCGAAGTCAGATAGGTATATATATATATGGTGTGTATATATATATATGTATAGGTTGGGTTATATACTGAGTTCATGTGGATAACATCGTGAGTGCTGGCAGCTTGAGTGCAGTGGCACTCAGGACCTGGCCCTTCTACTTGTGCAGGGGTCAACCCAATCCAAGGAGTCAATGCAATCAGGCTGTAAGGTGCAGCCAGGGCAGTGTTGGTGGTGGCCAGGCAGCCACTGGTGCTGGGCGGAATACTGGTTGCCATGGGGACAAGGAATGCTGTTCTCCTATTGGGTGACAGGGCTGGTGTGATACCCTACCAGGGAACCTATGTACTATAAATTAAAGACAGAAGGTTTGTCCTTCCCTTACTCTCTTCACTCTTACTTTCTCTTTCTTCTTGTCAGTATCGTATTTCCCTACAACCTACTTACACAGCCACAGATCCGGGTACCAACTCTACAGTAGTCTGCACTGACTGACCTCTCAGGCAAGGAGCCGCATATACAGGTAGACGTGGGTAGTGTGGTGACATCAGGGAGCCTATGTGGTGTAAGGATTAGCACACTGGCCTGGAATGGAAAGAGATGTGGGTTCGAGTCCAGCTCTAGGAGCAATGTTTCCCATTTTCATCACCCCTTTGAGAGTATTGTATGGGCGATCGTTTGGGACCCAAATAAAGAGATCGATAGGGGAGAGTGGTTGATCTGTGGAGGTGGTCAGTTATACCCCTGTCACACTACGATGTAATGAGCAAACGTAAGGCTGACGTGATCAGATTTCGTCATTACGTGGACATATGTTGGGTTATGTTATGATGATGTCATAATGATGTTAGACTGACGTCGAGCTACATCACATTACGTCGTGTGATGTCGGCACGCGTCAAAGTTTTGAACCTGTTCAACACTTTCGACGTAACTCGAACGTAAGGGTTTACGTTCGCCGTATGTTCTGTACACATTCGGCGAACGTCAATGATGTTAAACGGACGTTAGTCAAATGCTGCTCACTACGTTCAACTACGTTCCACTACGTTGACCCACATTAAACCTGGTGGAAACATCCACGCGGCATAATGGGAACATCAGGATAACGTCAGGTGAATGTCAGGAGAACGTATGTTCAATGTACGTTCAACGTTTCGCCACCGTGTCATGACGTATGTAGCATCACTTAACGTAGTTCTGGCGATGGAATAACGTTCATAACGTTCCATGAACGTAATGAAGTTGTCCTCTACGCTGCATCCACGTTCAACTTGTGCCCAAATTTGCATACTACGCCGAGAAGTTCAACGTTCTTCACGTTCTCCCTACGCCGACGTCGTTACGTCGTAGTGTGACAGGGCCTTTAGAAAGGTTGTACTGTAATAACAAGCGTTATATTACTTTGGTGTAGTGAATAATTAACTGTAAACAACTGTCGGCCAGTAAGAGGGAAGTGAGGCAATGCAGTCCGGTGTGGCAGTACATCGCAAACCCCTGGAAATTGCACACCCCGGGGTTTGCGATTTACTAGGAAATCACAAACCCCCCCTGGAAATCGCAAACCCCCCTGTGTTTTGGGACTGATTCGGGCCAAATCTATTCAATGCGACCATATTTAACAGAATTACATACTCAAATCGTGAAATTTCATTAAATTAACCCTGAATTCGAAGCGTTATTAAGGCTACTGCCGTAACGGCGGAGATATTAGCAGTAGGGTAAAATACGCCGTGATGTGTGCTGCGGCAATGCTATGTCTATGGGGAGCATTTATTTTAGTAAAATAAATAAAAAAACTTTCATCAAATCGATTAAAAATATCTCAATGCACGATTGAAGAGGAAGATCTGAGGTATTTAATTTAACCTAAGAGCAATTTTATCTGAAAGTATTAAAAACAGAGATAATAGTGAAAGTTGGGATATTCTGAGTGTCAGTGCCAGTGTTAGCCTTACCAGATCATGGTAAGGCTAACACTCAGAATGGGGGTTTGCTATGTCCAGGGGGATATGTGATTTCCTAGGAAATCGCAAACCCGCCATGCCCATATATGGCATGGGGGTTTGCGATTTCCTAGGAAATCACAAGTGGGGGTTTGCGATTTACAGGGTTTGCGATTTCCTGCTACACCGGCGTGTATTGCATGAGCAGCTTTTTCAAGTATCCTACCTACTACACTGAACTCCAAGCCGAGAGCACATTTAACGACCAGAGCAAGCTAGGGTAAATAAACACTCTTTGACACGAGATCCTAGAACTAGACGTGGTTTCCCGCCAACATTATCTAATAATATCGCTATATAGTACCAGAGTAAATATGTTCCATTAAAAAAAATGTTTAAATACAAAAAAAGAAGATTTATACTGCCTATCATGGATACATCTGGATAGACTTGTTTTCACCATTAGGCAGTTGGTCGATAGAAAGCCTGAGCCTACACTAAGTCTTTTACCGACCCAAGAGATTTTTCACCTCCCACACCACATAGACATGGTATGAGAGCAACTCATCTTTGATGATGCTGTAAGTTATACACAGCGGTGGAAGGAAATTCAAATTGACAGAGGCAGTGCCATGGGGAATCTTGAATCTTGGATTTTGGAGTGATAGTTTTTAGATTTGTCAACAGTACAGTGCTAGCCCGTCCTTGTCCTATCCTGTTAGTCCTGAGCATCAGGCTAGGTAGCGACAAGTATAAATTTGATAAGTCATTGCTTTGACTCGACCGCGATTCAAAGTCCCGATCTTCCCCATGGGAAACCTATGCTCTTACCGATTCGGCCACCATGTCCGGTAGGGGAAGTTACATCAGTATTAAGGTATTGGCTTACGTGGGTGGCTATTACTCACTTCAGATAAAACAACATAGTCATACATCTAATATATTCAACATGTTCCCTGAAGAAGAAAAAACACCCCAAATACAGCCACTCCCCCCCCCACAAAAGAAACAATGCTACAAAAAAATCTAAATTACATTACTTCCTGGGTCTCATTCGATAACATTTCAGATCCTTCGCATGGACCCGTCAGGTTGTGACCGATCACTCTCCGTCAAAGATGTAACTGGTTTTAACCAGATGCTAACTGCCATGTTCAATATGGGCATCACTTCGCTATATGTAATCATTTCCCTGTGATGTAGCAGCATTCTAGCCAGGCTGTTCCCTATGTGGGCACCTGTTCTGTACATTACAGTCTTTGCTTGTTTGTTTGTTGTTGTTTTACATCCTAGCAACATCTAAGGTCATATCAGGACGGTTATCGACTTGTGACAGTGCACACTCATGGCAACTTGATAGTGCTGTCCCACTGGGAAACCAGGCCACCAGCACCATGACCTGGTATCCCACTCAGTCACATTATCCTGACACTGAGGATACCAGTCCTTGCCCTGTCCTAATAATGTCGAGCGCCTGGCTAGGAAGCGACAAGTATTGATTTTTAAGTCATGGGTTTGACTCGACCAGGGTTCGAACCCACGACCCCACGATCTACCAGCACGGGAGACGGACACTCTAACTCATTCGCCATCCCGTCTGGTCTACATTCTTTACAGTTCTATGATCTAAACCACCCAGATGGGATGGCCGAATGAGTTGAGCATCCGTCTGCCACTTTGGTAGCTCGTGGGATTCAAACGCATGGGTTCAAACTCTGGTCGAGTCAAAAGCAATGACATACAAATTGATATTTGCCATTTCCTATGGCCAGGCACTTGACATTATTACGATAGGGCAAGGATCGGGGTTGGTGCCGTGTCAGGATAATGTGACTGAGTGGGATATCAGGTCATGGTGTTGGAAGCCTGGTCTCCCAGTGGGGCAGCATTATAAAGTCACCATGAGTGCGCACTGTCACAAGTCGGTATTCATCCTGATATGACCTTAGATGTCACCAGGATGTAAAACTCCAACAACAAACCAACCAATACCACCACCGGGCTAATTGTCGTCTGGTCTTCAGCAGCAGATGACAATTAATAAATCCCCTGTAATTCTTCAATGAATCTAGAGCATGTAACTCGCTGTGTGTTAATTGTATTTACAAATTTCCCTATCATGTATCAGCATGTCTCTTGGTAGCTTTTCCCCTACGCACGCCCCTGTCCTGTGCCCTATATTTGCAGCGCCATCATCTAAAAACAACATCAGATTAAATGTCGTCTGCTCCCAGCAGCAGATGACAGCTGCATAGTCCGGTGAAGTGTAAACTTTGCTGAACCAAGCCACTCAAATAGATTTGAGTCTACATATCTAATTTAGATACTGATGTACTTATTATGCACATATTGCCAGATGGAAGGGCATATTGAATCAATTTAATGGAACCTGTCACTGCAGAAACCTATGGTGTCAGAGCCAACACTAATTTTCCACACGTGTATATCAAACATCTCCAAAGTTAGCAATTTAAAATCAAAGTTACTTCAAACTAAAGTAAGGTAGATTATAACCATCAAATTTAATATATTTATCTCAGAAAAATTACAGGAATTCAAAATCATCGGAACTATGCAACTTTAATCGGAGCACCTTCCAATCTGGAAGCTGGTGGTGAATTGACTTCAGGCTTTCAGCGTAAGTCACGTGGGTAGGCTGTTTTAGAGCAGCTGCTCAGCATGTCGCCGCTGCTTCTACTTACAGTGTACACTGGCAAAATTATCTTAGCAGGTGATATGATGGATCCCGTGGTTTGGTGTCATGTTTAATGTAGCGATTACTGTACTGCTTTCAAAACTGCAACGTATACAGAATGCGGCTGCCAGGTTGTTGAAGGGTAAAAAGAAATTTGATCACATCACTCCTGTGCTGAAATCATTACACTGGCTCCCTGTGGAGAAGAGAATTGATCTCAAGGTGCTGCTTCTTGTATATCGTGCCTTGCATGATCAGGCTCCAGAGTATATGAGAGATATGCTCCAGGAGAGAACAAATGTTCGAACACTGCGCTCCACAGTCTCCAGCCAGTTAGCAGTTCCTCGGAGCAGACTCAAAGGCTTTGGGGATCATCCTTTTAGTATTGCTGCCCCGAGACTGGGGAATGCTCTGCCAGGATATATCACTGGTTGTAAATCTGTTGGTGCTTTTAAAAAAGGTGTTAAAACACATTTGCTTAAATCTGCTTTTAACTAGGTGACATTTATTTTCCTGCATATTTGTTTGTTATGTAAAGCGCCTCAGAACGGCTTGCTGGATCGGGCGCTATATACATGTTTTATTATTATTATTATTACACTTTCGCTCACTGCACTGGTTGGTTAGTCTACACTTTACCCTGAAGAGCGCTGGAAAACAACACCGTCATATGATGTTTGTTGGGGGTTTTAAGTCCTAGCAACATCTGAGTTTGGTTCCTTGTTGAGTCAAAACAATGACTTATAAAATTGATAGGTGTCGCTTCCTAGTCTGGTGCTCGGCATTAATAGGATATGGGAAGGACTAGTTAGCTCAGTGTCCACAGATTGTGACTGAGTGGGATATCGGGTCATGGTGCCGGCGGTCTGATCTCCCAGTGGGGTAGCACTATACACTCTCGATGAGTGTGTACTGTCACAAGTTGGTACCCGTCCTGATATGAGCTTAGATGTTGCCAGGATGTAAAGCTCCAACAACCATCTAAGGTCATCTAAGGTCATATCATGATGGGTACCGACTTGTGACTGTACACACATATAGTGACGTATTAGTGCTGCCCCACTGGAAGATTGGACCACCGGCACCATGACCCAACATCCTACTCAGTCATAGTATTGTAGTAGTCTACATGAGCCCCACTACCACGTGGTGGCGGCAGACACTACGCCACACACCTATGCAGTTACACTGAACTGCGCTAGGTGACGGCATCCTAGCCACCGGGCAGATCCCCAACTGGGCCGCCCTCTACTTCGTGTGGCTAGCACACCCCCCACCCACCTATAGAGGCGATGTGGGACCTGGCGAGTTAGGGGGCGGGTCAGTTGACTGACCGCGGAGAGCAGAGAGGTTATGTAATAAATCAGGTTGAAGTGTGCTGAAACTAAATCTTGGCGTTCTTCCGTGAGTGTGTGGTAGTGTGGAAGACCGTGGGCCATCATAGTATCATGATACAGAACACACCAGCACTTACACTATCCTATTAAAGTTGCATATTCCGATAAGTTTGAACTTCTGCTATTTTCTGAGATAACTATATTAGGTTGATTATTGCAATTTTGTATTATTTTAGTTAGTACATACGTTTGAGTAGGATCCTCTATTTTACTTTGGTTTGAAATACCTTATATTTTAAATGGCTAACTTTGGGAATATTTGAAGAGAACCCATTCTAAAGGACTGGTTGGCTCAGTGTTAGTATAAGATGACTGAGCAGGATATCAGATCATGGTGCTAGCGGCCTGGACTCCCATTGATGCAGCCCTACAAAACCGCCGTGAGTGCGCACTTTCACAAGTCGGTACCCATCCTGATATGACCCTTAGATGTTGCTAGGATGTAAAGCTCCAACAACCTTCCGATCAAACCGACTGCCCCCCAAGCGTAAAACCAAGACTACTTCTACTCCATGCCAATCTAATTCCTGTCCTTTTTAAAATACAAGGTGCGTCAAACAAAATTTTGCTCCTGACATTGAAGTGAACCAACATCAATTAGGGGCCACATGTGCTACCCATTACACTACATAAGCTCCATGATGCAATCAAGCTATCCATGCCTACCTGTCTATATGGCTTCCTGCCCAGAACGTCAGTGCAAACTACTACAGTGCCCCACCCCCCCTGGAATTGTAAGTCTGTTTTGATATGACCTTAGATGTTGCTAGGACGTAAAACAACAACAAACAAACAAACTAAACATATAAGTAATGTAATTCTTACAATTACATACATACACACAAGCAATGCAATTACATACAGATTGTAGTAGTGTGCACTGACCTCTCAGGCAAGTAACCACATAGACAGGTAGGTGTGGGTAGTGTGGTGATATCAGGGAGCCTAGGTGGTGTAATGGTTAGCACACTGGCCCGGAATGCAAAGAGATGTGGGTTTGAGTCCAACTCTAGGCGCAATATTTTCCATTTTCATCACCCCATGAGACTGGTGCTGTGACCAGGATCCTATACAAGATACATGCTGTATGGTTGTTGAACCAACCCTGTGTATGTATGTGTAAGTGCATTGCCTGTATGTATGTATTTGTAAGCATTACAAGACTTACAATTCCAGGGGGATGAGTGTAGTAGTGTGCACTGACCTTTCAGGGAAGTAACCACATAGACAGGTAGGTGTGGGTAATGTGGTGATATCAGGGAACCTAGATGGTGTAATGGTTAGCACACTGGCCTGACATGCAAAGAGATGTGGGTTTGAGTCCCACTCTAGGCGCAATATTTCCCATTTTCATCTGTCCCATGACAAGATTCGTAAGGTAAGTTCAACAAACAAGTGTTGTAAGGGTGATGAAAATGGCCAATATTGTGCCCAGAGTGAGTTTCAAACCCATGCTTCTTGCCATACTGGGGCTATCGCACTAACCATTAGATAACCATGGGTCTCTGGTTGAATCACCTTATCCACCACATACCTGTATGTGTGGCTCCTTGCATGAGACGTCAGTGCGGACTACTACATAAGCATTAATAAACATGACTCGCCAAAGAACTGAGGAAGCCCACCTGTGTGGAGGGGGAAGAGGGGGAAGAGGGGGAAGAGGGGGAAGAGGCGGAAAAGGCGGAAGAGGCGGAAGAGGCGGAAGAGGCGGAAGAGGCGGAAGAGGCGGAAGAGGCGGAAGAGGCGGAAGAGGCGGAAGAGGCGGAAGAGGCGGGATGAAGTGTCAGCAGCTGGAGAATACAGGAGTGGATGGGGGTGGCGAGGCTCAGACTGATAATGACCATTTCCTGGAGCGGGAGGGAGAGCGTTTTTTTTTTTACAGGTGGACAGAACACTATTGCAGTACCGTAAGAAGCAGTTCTTATCAGTTCATTTTGATCGTATCTAATATTCACTCATCCGAATTGAAGCCCTATTATTATTATTTAATTTCTCTTTTTTACTTTTTCCTTAATTTTTTTGTATTGTCCATGTTGCACTCGCAATTCGGGCGTGGCAAAGGACTTCCCCGAGTGGTGCCATCTAGTGGACTCTTTAAGCATTAACGTCCCCTAGTGTGTATTTCTGAACTAAGGAGCTGCCGGTCGCATCTTCTCGGTTGCATTCCCTGCCAATGCACACTCTAGACCAAGAAACTGCTCCAAGTAGTTGGCCTGTTCTCCATATTTTGTCACTCATCCGTCTGCATTGTTTGTGATGCTCAGCGACACGGGTAATTTGGCATTCGATCGCCGCCATAGCCTCATAGCGTTAAGGTTAATACTTGTGCTGCCACCTATCTACTTATAGCGATACTGCATTCTGACTTCTGCATCAGCGCCGTCTGGTTATTCGTACTTTGATACGAAATACTTCGAGATGCTAACTCTGTCTTACTGACCTGCCATCTGCGGTCGCCCGGTCGAACTACTGGCCCAAGTGCCTATATAAGGACCGTCTTAGCGGCAGAGAGCTCACTTCGACACGGCCACAGGAGGACACTAGCTGGCTTTGAACAGCCATCCCACCCACCCCTGCTAAAAAGACTATATTGGGCATAGGGTTAAAGCTTATTGACCTCTTTGTGCATACCTCATGGGCTTATCTCACTGTGCTTATTCTATTGAATTTAATATGTGCTTACGAAAAATTAACATGTGCTTACTACATACTCATTATCGAAAAAGAAGAAATAAATCCAACTTTAAACTCATATGCGGTGTCAGTGTCAAATTGCTTTACTGGACGGATTCAAACTCTCTACCTTTTCACTTAACTTGATCAATAACCAATGTCATAAGCACCTCATGGCATATACTCCACGTTAAAGGTATGTTGCTCTTCCTCATCCGGCCTGCCCCGTGTCATATTTTAGGTTACGTTTCTTTGTTGTTGTGTTAGGTCCTATCAACATCTAAGGTCATATTAGGATGGGTACTGACTTGTGACAGTGCACACTCATGGTAACTTTACCCTACCCCACTGGAAGACCAGTCTGCCTGCAACATGACCCGATATCCTACACAGTCACATTATCCTGACACGATGCTAACCAGTCCTTGTCCTATCCTATTAATGCCATTCACCAAGCTAGCTATTGATAAGTATACATGTTATAAGTCTTTGGTTTGACTCGCATGGGATTCAAACCTCCGATCTCTTGAACGGGAAGCCTGCGCTCTACCGTTTCAGCCACTGACATATTTCAGTAATACCAAACATCAAGCTAGGTAGCGAAACGGAATCAACTTATTTTAGAATTTGGTTTGACTCAGACAGGGATTGATCCTATGACCTTCCTAATGGGAAGCGGCGCACTCTCTACTCCACTCTTTCTCATTCAGCCACTATGTCTGGTGCATCAGTACCTAAACACCCACCAGGCACATTGGACCTTGCGCCCCTAATCCATGCTGCCCACATACTACTGCTGAAGAGCAATAATTTTCTTTGATTACTGCAGTTTTGTTTGATCTTGCAGCGGCTGCATTCATCCCATCGCAGACCTGACTCACTTTGATGGGTGTCCCATTAAGCATTGGCACTGGCCAATGCCGTACTGTTACCCATGCGTATTACAGGGTCCTCTCCCCAAACACTGTAAAGCCCACACTGGGTGTGGTGGCCGAATCTATAGAGCGTGGCCCTCATGTACGGGAGATCAGGATTTCGGTTCTCGGTCGATTCAAACCAATGACTTATAGAATTTATACTTGTCGCTTCCTAGCCTGGCGCTCGGCATTAATAAGATAGGGCGAGGAATGGTTAACGCAGTGACTTAAAGGCCACTGTCTCAGCAGCAGGATGGAGCAGTTAAATCCGCACGGATCTCAGTCATGTCTCGGACAATAGTCATTACAGATGCCCCAGATTCTTGGGTAATAATTTGTGACTATATTAGTGGTGAGGCTAGGTCTCCCATCCTGAGCCTCGGAGCTGAAAGAAAGGACATGAACACTGCAATGGCGGTCCAACCTATATTCCACATTAGAGGTCAGGTGCCGCTAATGATTTGACCTTGAGGCATGTATCACAAGTTCTTAACTACCCTGAGGAGATGATGGATCACTGTTTCTGAGGGTTTTACGCCCTTGTAACATATACGGTCATATCAGGACCGGTACCGACTTCTGACAGCGCGCACTCATGGCAGTTTTATAATGTTGCCATACTGGGAGACCATGCTGCCAGTACCACGATCCTATTTCAATGACTTACAAAACTGGTACTTGTTGCTTCCTAGCCATACGCTTGGCATTACTAATATAGGGCAAGGGCAGTTTGGCTGGATGTCAGGATAATGTGACTGAGTTGGATATCAGGTCACTGTGCCGGCGGACTTGTCTCCCAGTGGTGCAGGACTATAAAGTCACCATGAGTGTTCACTGTCGCAAGTCGGTACCCATCCTGATATGAGCTAAGATCTTACCAGGATGTAAAACAACCAATTAACCAAAATCAACTAATTTCAACAACGATATTTGAAGTACTGACAGACTGACAACCCCGTGGGTTGAAGTCTATCTTGATGTTGGAATAAATTGTGTCTTCACCAAATCTAGGCTTGCATATCTCTAAGTCCTATGACCTTAGATGTTGCCAGGATGAACAACTCCAACAACCAGCCCGTGGTGGAACGGTGGTGCTCTATAAATAAATCCTCTGTGCGCACGCGCACCTGTCATGGCTGGCATCAAACAGTAGAGGGCGTACACCTGGTAAACATAGCTGACGTTACTGGACATCGAAATGGTTAGGTGGTTGGGTGGTTGTTGGAGTTTTACATCATTGCAACAACCGAGGTCATATCACAACAGGTACTGACTTGCCACAGTGCACACTCATGGCAACTCAATAGTACTGCCCAGCTGGGAAATCAGGCCATCGACACCATGACCCGATATCCCAATCAGTCACATTATCCTGACACTGAGCTAACCAGACCTTGCCCTATCCTATTAATGCCAAGCGCCAGGCTAGGAAGCGACAAGTGTCAATTTTATAAGTCATTAGTTTGACTCGATCAGGAACCAAAGCCCAGATTTCCCGCATGCTAGGCCCATGCTCTACCAATTTGGCCAATGCACCTGGTCGCATCTAAATGAGAGCAGGTACTACATATCAATTCAGAGTTAGTAGCAGCGCATGGCTTGCCAGTACCAATATCTATGGATGGTGATAATTAATTTCCCGCCAAGATTCTCTCCAGTATTGCCAAATTTCCACTCGAGATATGACTGTGATATTTCCATAATGGTATTGCCACTATTTCTATCAGCATACGTCTAAGCTATATATGTCATGGGGGTGATTATAAAGTGGATACATTGCGGGAATCGAACCCACATCTCTTGCATTCCGGTCCAATGTGCTAACCATTATCCCGCCTAGGGTCCCTGATGTCACCACACTACCCACGCCTACCTGTCTATGCGGCTTCTTGTCTGAGAGGTCAGTGCAGACGCTAGTACACTACTATTAAGAAGTTGCTCTAGCTCATAAAATACACCATTAAAGATTCATTTGACTATAAAATTGAGACAATGACATTTATTTTGTTTTATAGGCAAATGTCCTACTTTGTCAGCACTGTTCCTTTTATGTTCATGTAGAAGGTAATGTTGAATTCATGTATTGATATTATTTCACTGGCCTGATATTGTGTGGTATCAGATTAGATTAGGTAGAACTGGCCTAACTTTATAGTAGTATGACCATAGGTGTTGTCGGGATGTAACGCTATATATGTTCCCCTAGCCTTTATACTTGTATAATTTGTTATACAACACACATATATATATGTGATGTATAAGTATTATGTGAGCAATAAAAGCATGGAAAGGAATTATTTGTTTATTTCCTATTTTATTATTGATTGGGTGCCTTACTTGATGTATGCCCCCCCCCCCCCCCCCCCCCCCCCACATACTCATGTGATTAGTGGCGCCGCCACCGGCACGATCCTAACCAGGGACGCTACACTGTTCATTAGCGGCTCCTTTGCCTTCTCTTCTCAATTTGCACTGGAGTCGGCGTATATATATATATATATATATATATATATATATATACATATATATATATATATATATATATATAAAATGAGCCTGTCTCAAAAGGGGATAACTAATTTTTTTTTGTCCATTGTAATGATTGACACAAAACAGCACAGAAACGGTTACACTGAAAACACAAGGACATTTGCTTCAAATCAATATGTATTCTATTGGGATTATGAAACACCATGTAAAACACAAATCAGTTTATCCTGAGCAAATGCATAAGCAGATAGTATGCTGATCATTACAATTGGCAACGTTTTGTCCCATATTCCTTATCACCTTTTGAGACAGTCTCATATATATATATATATATTGAGTGACAACATACACAGGATGCTACTGGTAAGTACTAGGGATAGCATAGCTAAAGGTGTTCTATTTATAGTTCAATCTGTACCAGTCGAGTCTGGGGTTGTATGAAGGAGGCATTAAGTGTAGAAATACAACGTAATTTTACCAACCACATTGCTTACGGGGGCCATACAGCGATAAAAGCATGGTTTTGGGAAACACAATAAATATTCTCATCACAGCATGAAGAAAGCTTGGCTCGTCATAGGCCTCTCAGTGTAACATTAACCTTTGGTTGTTGATGACGTCACGTTGACTCACAGGGTGCGATGTATTATACTGCCAGTTCTATATATGCGCTGCTGTATGAAAAGTCATGCAAATACTTTTTTGTCGATCAATACCTCTCAAAATCACTCAAATTTGAGAGTATTCATTTTTTAAACTACCATATTCATCTTTGCATACCTGTTTTCTATCTATTGGCCAATTTTCACAAAGATTGGATGAACTTTCATGGTGATTTTCCCATTATTTAACTACAATGTGACTGTCAACTTCAAGGCTGCATAGTTATGGTGGTATCATGTAATGCAGCACTGTCAGTTTAGTTATCTGTGCAACACAGTTAAACTAGTCTTAGTAATTACAAATTAATAAAAGCTTTAAAAGGGTTAAAATATATATTTGTATATATTAAGAAAGTTATGCAATTTTGAATTTAAGAAAAGATTGGCAGCCAAGGTGAGTGACTTTGTTGACATTGCCTACTGAAATGCATCTGATCATCACTCAATCTTCATGAAAATTGACCAAGAAATAGAAAAAAGGGTATGCAAAAATGGTTACGATAGTTTCAAAAGTGAATATCTTCAAATTTAACTCCTTTAATTTCTGTAGTAGTTCATACACATCGGCAAACAGCAGTGTCTTATGGCCATTTCTAACACCGACGCATACTCAGACTCGTTCTGATGCCGAATTAGGTCATCCGTGAATAGTGTCAATAAGACACTATTACCTTAAGACACTGGATGGGGTGGATGAATCGGTAAAGTGCAGGCTTCCGGTGCTGAAGGTCGGAAGTTCAAAATCCCGGTCGAGTCAAACCAATGGCTTACCAAATTGATACTTGTCGCTACCAAGCCTGGCACTCAACATTATTAGGACAGGGACCAGACTGGTATGCTCAGTTTCAGGATATTGTGACTGTGTTGGAAATCGGGTCATGGCCTGGTCTCCCAGTGGGGCAGCACTATTAATTTGCCATGAGTGTGCACTGTCACAAGTCAGTACCCATCCTGATATGACCATCAATGTTGCCATTCTGCCATCCCGTCTGGTTCCAAAGGGTGGTGGTGTGGGTGATGTTGTTTGCCCTGTACCCAGCGACGACAGTGAATGGTCACCATTCAAATCCTTGTTCAGTTCAACTGGGTGCAGAAATGTCACAGCTTATTAAACGATATGGAATTTAGGCATGAGGGAGACATCGGTGTGATGATATCAGCAAAGCAAGCTGGCAGTATTGATATGGGTACAGGCGTTGCTGCGTAAGTGCAGTGTAGTGATGCGCCCATAATAACACATAGCTGTTTGTTTGTTTGTTGTTGTTTTATGTCCTAGCAACATCTAAGGTCATATCAGGACGGGTACCGACTTGTGACAGTGCGCACTCATGGTGACTTTATAGTGCTGTCTCACTGGGAAACCAGGCCACTGGCACCATGACCCGGCATCCCACTCAGTCACATTATCCTGACACTGAGCACACCAGTCCTTGCCCTGTCCTAATAATGCCGAGCGCCTGACTAGGAAGTGACAAGCACCAATTTTCAAGTCATTGGTTTGACTCGACCATGGTTCGAACCCACGACATATAGCAGACCTACTGTAGCTAGACAGAAGCGTCATATCTATGGCAGCACACATCTGGAATGAACAACCGAGCAGAACCAGAAACATAAACTCCATTGAAGCATACAAAAAATACATACATAAAACAAAACGACTTACCCAAGGAACTAATGGACACCTCAGCCATTAGAGGGTTTTTGTGTGCCAACATGTTACTCACCAATAATGGTAATTGTGGATTAGGAAGCTGCTAGTTGGCTCTGAAATAAATACAGATGTAAATTACTAACATTACCAAGCCATAAGAGATAAAGGACAGACTAATGACAAAAGATGCTCTGTATTGAACGATTCTATTATGTGTGTAATGGACAGGGTAAATACACCATCAATAACCAAAATTGGTGAATTAACATATTAACACATATCCACGTACACATACACACACATACATATGTACATACCCTCATACACCTACAAACACATACACACATTTGCAATTACACACATACACATATACAAACTTACATGCATACACGCATGCACACATACACACATATGTGTATATACGCATACACACATACACACATACCCATATACATCCATGTACACACATACTCACATACACACATACACACATACACACATACACCTACACACATACACACATACACAAATACACACATATACACATAGGTGTGTATACATACATCCACTTCAACACAGGCAGACACACATACACACACCTACACATACTTGCACACCTAAACACCCACAATTACCTACGTCCCTACACCCCCACACACCTACACACCTACACACCAACACCTACAGACACCTCACACCTACACCCACGCACACCTGCACGAACGCACCTACACACCTACATACACCTACATACCTAAACACACCCACACATTTACACACATGCACCTATACTCACACACCAACACCCTTACACACATATATCGATACACAACCACACCCACCTACACCCACATCCACCAACACCCACCCACACGGACACCCACCCACACCTACACCCACACACCTACACCTACACACCTACACTCACACCCACCTACACACCAACCCACACACCTACACACACCTACGCTCCTACACACCTATACACACCCATGCCCATACCCATTCACACCTACATACATTCACCTATGCACACCCATATACCTAAGAACCTACACCCACACACACCTACGCGCTCACCCACACACACCTACACTCACCCACGCACACACCCACGCACACACACCTACACCTACAGCCCCCCCCCCCCCCCCACCCCCAACACACACATATGCGCCCATGTACAGACACACCAGTGGCCCTCACTCCCCTCCCCGTGCCGAGCCGCTCGCTCAGCCGCTCTGTGCGTTATCTGTACATAAGGTACGGTGCGCCGGGCACGCGGCGCCGCGTTAACCCTTGCCAGTTCACACCCCGCCCCGCCCCGCCCCGCCCCGCCCCGCCCCGCCCCGCCCCGCTCCGCCCCGCCCCGCCCGCCCCGCCCCGCCCCGCCCCGCCCCGCCCCGCCCCGCCCCCCCGCCCCGCCCCGCCCCGCCCCGCCCCGCCCCGCCCCGCCCCCCCCGCCCCGCCCCGCCCGCCCCGCCCCGCCCCGCCCCGCCCCGCCCCGCCCCGCCCCGCCCCGCCCGCCCCGCCCCGGCCCGCCCCGCCCCGCCCCGCCCCGGCCCGCCCCGCCCCGCCCCGCCCCGTGGCAGGGCGAGCAGCATCGGCGGGATCCGACAACAGGCGGCGCGAGCCGGGCATTTTCCGGAAGTTGCGCATTTCACAACCATCCCCCAGCCCTGTCTGTCTGTGTATGTGTCTGTGTGCTTCCTGCAATGCCGCAGTGAGGGGAGGGTAGGTGGGTGGGCGGGTGGGAGAATGGGCGAAAAGGCTGGGTTGGCCGATATCCTACTTACTCATATTATCCTGACACTGAACTAACCGGGTTTGCTTGTTTGTTTGAGTTTTCAGTCCTGACAACATCCAAGCTCATATCACGACAGGTACTGACTTGTGGACAGTGGACACTCATGGGAACTTAATAGTGCTGCCACTCTGGGAGACCAGGCCACCATCACCATAACCAGATATCCCACTCAACCACATTATCCTGACACTGAGCCAAACAGTCCTTGCTCTATTCTAATAATGCCAAGCGTAGGCAAGGAAGCGACATGTATACATTTTGTAAGTCATTGATTTGACTCCACTGGGAATTAAACTCCCGACCTTCGGCACGGGAGTCCTGCACTCTACCGATTCGGCCACCGCGTCCGGTAGGTGGAGGAATGGTCTGAACAGCTGGTCTAGGTTCTGTCAACTCATAATACCAGACGGGATGGCCAAATGAGTTAGAACGTCCATATCCCGTGTTGCTAGATCGTGGGTTCGTGGGTCGAGTCAAACCAATGACTTAACAATTAATACTTGTCGGTTCCTAGCCTGGCGCCCGGCATTATTAGGATAGGGCAAGGACTGGTTGGCTCAGTGTCAGGATAATGTGACGGAGTGGGATATCAGGTCATGGTGCTGGCGGCCTGGTCTCCCAGTGGGGCAACACTATAATAATAAAGTCACCATGAGTTCACACTGTCACAAGTCGGTACCCGTCCTGATATGACCTTAGTTGTTGCTAGGACGTAAAACAACAACAAACAAAAATCACCTCATAGGCAAGCAGCACAGCTACGAGATTTATGCTTTTCGACACCAGTAAGATTAAGCCGACATGCTCACTGCCTGTTTATGGACGCGGTGTTAGAGCTAACTGCCCGTACATTGCGCATGCGCACGGTGCAGTTGTTGCCTGCCCCGGGCAAATTGGACGCTTCATCACTTCCGGTGTGTGCTAGAGAGGATGTCTGACGGGCGGCGGATGGCAGTGACGGGTGTAAACTGTATGCATCCATCATGCCTGTTCTGCACATGGGAGGTCTGTCGGCCAGGTTTAGAGAATCATACATTTAAAGTTGTATCCTCAGATGGTTAAACAAAAAAAAAGTTAAATTATTAATTTTTTTTTTTTTATAGATAAATACGTTATTAGCTTGATCATTATAATCTACCTCACTTTAGTTTAATTTTAGCGTTATTAAATTTGCTTGATTCTTTTAGAAAAGGTTGATGAATATATTATTAGCTTGATCATTATAATTTGACAACAATACATCAGATAAGTTTAAAGTTGGATTTATTTTAAGCATCAGCAGTGTAAATTTGTTGTTCAATACAAAGTTGAATTTTAACAACAAGTTCAATTACAGTGAGGTCAAGAAGCAGTGAGAAGCTTTAACCCTCACCCTCAACAATGTCACGTAGGGACGGGTGGGTGGCAATTTTGAGGCTGGTCAGTGTCCTCCTTGTGCCCGTGTCGATGTGAGCTCACTGCTGGAGTACCTGGCCTTATATAGGTTCGTAAGGTTAATTAGTTCAAGAAGCTGACTGCAGATGGCAGACTGATAGCATTTACTTAGGCTAATCAGGTTTCGTATCTCGAAAGTGAAGATAGGCGGCACTGGCGCACAAGGCATAGGTGGCGGCATAAGGCCTTCCTTAGTTACTATGATGCTATGGCTGTGTCCGCATGTCAAATTAACCGTGTTGCTGAGCATCACAGACAATCAACTTCAATTTAGTTAAAATTAAACAAAAAAAATTAATTTAAAAATAATTTTAGATACATACATTATTAGCTTCATCATTATGATCTTCTTCAGATTACTTGTATGCAGCTTTTATCTTAATGAATTTATTTGTTGGGGTTTTCCGTCAGTGGCAAAATGGAGTGAGGGGGTTGGAAGGTGGAAGGAAGGGGCGTGGTCGCGGCGGGGAGGGTCAAAGGTCAATAATAACAGTGTCCGGCAAATCTGGACGCTGCTGCCTGCACTTCCGGTCTTTGATGCTCGACGCCTGCTGGCTTTTGGGGCCAGTCGGTATGGTTGTATTTATAAGTACTGTGAACCTGCTGCTACCCGTCAAACACCCTCATTCCGCACTCACTCACGGCACTTCCCACCGCCCCTCCCTCCCTCCTCTCCATCCTCTCCCTCCTCTCTCTCCCCTCCCACCCCTCCCGCCTCTCCCTCATTTCCCTCATCTCCTTCTCCCTCCTCTCCCTCCCTCCTCTCCCTTCTCTCCCTCATTTCCCTCCTCTCCCTCCCCTCCCACCCCTCCCGCCGCCTCTCCCTCATTTCCCTCATCTCCTTCTCCCTCCTCTCCCTCCCTCCTCTCCCTCCTCTCCCTCCCCTCCCACCCCTCCCGCCGCCTCTCCCTCATTTCCCTCATCTCCTTCTCCCTCCTCTCCCTCGTTCTTCTCTCTCCTCTCACTCCCTCCCCTCTCTCCCCTAATCCCCATTCCCCCCCCTCCCTTCCATCGCCCCCCCCCCCCCCACTTCCTCTCCCTCATCTTCCATTCTCATCCCCTTCCCTCCCCATTCCCTCCACCTTCCCTCCCCTTTCCCTCCCCCTTCCCTTATTATTGACCTTTGACCCTCCCCGCTGCGACCACGCCCCTTCCTTCCACCCTTCAACCCCCTCACCCCACTCTGCCACTTACCCCCCCCCCCCCCCCCCCCCCCCCCCCCCCCCCCCCTCCCCCTCTGCCCACTCCAGTTCCAGCGGTCAGTCTGAACTGAAGCTGGAGCAGCTCACTTAGTGTTAGATACAAGATTCACCCCGTACTGCTCCAGTAGGGTTGCAAACCAACCCTATGTAAAAGCTGTCGAAAATGCGGGTCAAAGAATTGAGAGCCTAATTTAACAATCTAAGAAGCAGCAATTATTCTTTACATCTGTTTTGTTATTAGCCCGCTACCTTTGAGTTGAAAAATATAATATAATATCTAGTTTAATAAGATTTAAAAGTGAAATAGACGGCGTTCTGCGGCCACCATCTTGTCTTTTTGCATTCTCTCCCATTTCACCAAATCTGTGCCGATATAAGTAGCCATTTGATACTGGAGCCACAGTTTCTAGTTCAGGTTCCATACTAAAGCTATTTTCGCCCGTATTTACACAACGTTGTCCTTCACCCGTGTACTACAAGTACCGGATGAATCTTTTATCTAACTTAGTTTATGTGTGTATGTAAGTATGTATGTATGTACTTATTAACAGTTATGTATCGACGGGCGGACGGAGATAGTGCATGCGCCACACCTGTATATGTGATGTATAAAACGTATGCAAGTATAAATGCGTGTAAGGGAAGATTCCTTATTTGGCCACCCTTATGTTGTGTACTACTTTATGGGTGACCCCCTCTTCACATTGGGACAGGTGGCGCCCCCCCCCCCCCCCCCCCCCCCCCCCCACCGCTACCAGTGCCGCTAATAATGTCACTCGCGCACTGGAAATTTATATATATATATAAAATCCAGAGCACAACCTATCAATCCAGAGCACAGCCTATCAATTTACATTTGGGTGATGCAGTATTGAATGAGGTAGACACATACAAATATTTAGGGACCACACTCGATTCTACACTAAATGGTAATGGACAACTCTCAAGACTTAATCAAATGATAGCCATAAAAATGACAAGTTTCAGAAGAATTCGGTAGTACATGAGCGAGAATACAGTCCTGTTACTATATAAAGCCACTATTCTTCCAATAATTGACTACAATGAATTAATATATGGACTGCTGACAAAACAACAAGAAAAGAAATTACAGAGGATTCAAAACAGGGCACTTAGAACTGTCTACAGAGGAAAAAACCTGTCTGTAAAGGAAATGCATGCTAAAGCGCAAGTCAGCTACCTTAGCCAAAGGAGGGACACACATCTCCTCAGTCTCATATATAAAAGATCCAATGATGAACAATATGTTGACCAGACAAACAGAGTAACCACACAGAGCGATGCTACACTTCTAAAAATACCCAAGCCACTAACAAACAAGCTGACTAAAGCACCGATTTACAGAGGTGGCACATTGTAGAATAAACTTCCAGTGAGGACAAGACGGTCCACAAGTCTCCTTGTATTTAAAAACTTAATGAAAATACACCAGGCCTGTCAGACCCCTACACAGTTATAGGTATTCTAAAGGTCATCCTTGCCCTGACCCTTGTACATACATATATATATATATATAAATGTTCTCAAATGAACTACACAGCCCTGCATGCTGATCCCCTTCCCACCCCTACCCCACCCCTACCACACCTTCTTTCAAAACCTATTACCTAACATTTTCCTTTAAAATGACATACAACCTGTCTGATGTAAGTCCCCTCTGCAATTTCAGACTTCCAATCCCATCATTGGGCTACAGAGGACGGAACACTTGTGATGGGATTAAAAAATGGGCAAGTCTCTCGCATTTGGTATTGGTGATTGGATCCACTGATTTGCATATTTACAGTATAATGTATACATGTGTCTTGGAGATATGTTATACCTTTTTGAAAAAAGAAGAGAGAAAGCAAAGGAAGAAAGATGTGTTTAAAGACAATTCTAGAATCATCTTGTACATTTATTGATGCATGCTCACCACATGCATAATACATATGTTTAACTGGAATTGTATGCAGTTACTAGTACAACGAATAGTCAATTTATATTATGCTTCTATTATCGAACAGGTTTTTCATGTGTTTATTATTGCAACTGATATTGTCATTTATGTACAAACAGATTGTAATGAACAGCCAGAAGACCAGTGCTCTGACACTGACAAAAGACATTATTCGCTGAATATACATTTACTAAAAAAAGAAAATATCTGTAAGGCTATTATATATATATATATATCAATTTACGGTACACAAATAACACTAAGGAGAGAGAATGGGTTGGGTGTGGAATTTAATCACTGCCTCAGGGATTTTACCCCAACAGCTGGGGGGGGGGGGCGGTGCACCACCAATGCGCCAAGGAGGAATAGATGTATGAAGTATATGAAGAGTTCAGGCAGAAAACCCCGTAAACGCCAATCCAAAAATTGATATTAACATTGGAATCACACCCTCAACATGTTTATTATTTTACATTCCTACTTTTTTGTTCATTGCTCCATAATCATATCAACATTAGACAAGTGGAATTACAATTATTTTCAGATAACAATCTTTTATTTATGCTGTGTTTTTGGATTGGCGTTTACAGGGTTTTGCGCCTGAACTCTTCATATGCTCCCCTTGCTTTTATACTCGTATAATGAATTATACATCACATATATATATAAATAACCCTGTTATATGCCTATAAGCTTGTTATTCAGAGACTATAACGGAGAGACATACAGATCGAGAGAAAGCGAGAGTCAGAGAATGGATGCAAGCAGGTCTGGGTGTGGTGGCAGGTGCTGAGGGCTAGACTTATTCTTCCCAGACGTAGCCACCAGCACAAGCCGGCTGCTATATAGGAAGGGGTAGGCCTCCGGGAACCGGAAGTGCTATCCTTTCAGACGCACCTACCCTGCTGCCTCCCACTGAACCTGCTCGTAAACACTGCTCGGATCAGCTCGGCACAGTCACACCAAAGGCATGGATTACTACTACTACTACTACTTCTACCACTACTATTACTTCTACTACTAGTGCTACCGACGCCTGTCAATGCTCTAGGTAGAGTACTATCTTTGTTCATACTTACTCCACACTACTGCTCATTCCATTGGTTTACAATAAGATCTACATATATGACTTACTACCCACTACATCCCAATGTCCGTCTCATAGGTAAATAACTAACTGCAGTGTGATCTGTGCTATCCCATAATCCCCAAGTCACATGTATACAATTCGGCTTACTCATACTTTTAATGTTAAACTGTAGTGTGGTCTGTACTATCCAATAGTGTCCATGCCATATATACACTTAGGTTTACTCTTACTGGTTAGCTGCAGTGTGATCTGCACTATCCAATACTGCCTGCGTCATATATATATAATTAGGTTCACTTTACTGCTTAGCTGCAGTGTGATCTGCACTATCCAATACTGCCTGCGTCATATACATATATATATATATATAATTAGGTTCACTTTACTGCTTAGCTGCAGTGTGATCTGAACTATCCAATACTGCCCATGTCATATATATACAATTAGGTTTAATCTTACGGTTTAGCTGCAGTGTGATCTGAACCGTCCAAAACTGCCATGTCCTTTATACACAATTAGGTTTACCCTCACTGTTTAGCTGCAGTGTGATCTGAACTATCCAATACTGCCCATGTCATATATATATATAATTAGGATTACTCTCACTGTTAACTGCAGTCTTATCTGAAATATCCAATACTGTCCATGCATTATATACAATTAGGTTTACTCTCACTGTTTAGCTGCAGTGTGATTTGAACTGTCCAATACGTCCCATGTCCTATAAATCCAATTAGGTTTACTCTTACTGTTTAGCTGAAGTGTGATCCGAACTATCCAATACTGTCAATGAATTATATACAATTAGGTTTACTCTTACCGTTTAGCTGCAGTGTGATATGAACTATACAATACTGACCATGTCACATGTATACAATTAGGTTTACTCTCACCGTTTAGCTGCAGTGTGACCCGTACTATCCAATGCTGCCCATGTCACATGTATACCATTAAGGATACGAGTGAGGCAGAAAGTGTGAAGTGAGCAGTCTTAGGGCATAGCAATAGAGCCGTAGCAAAGAGCTCAGGAGAGCTGTTAAATTTAAGAGGACGAGCAGTTGGTGAGGAGGGAGGAGGAAGGATATTGAACAGAGGGTAGATAGATAATATAGGAACTGAGCAATACCGAAGAGCTCAGGAGAGCTTCTAAATCTATGAGGGGGAGGAGGGAGGAGGAAGGAGGAGGGATATTGAACAGAGGGTAGATAGATAATATAGGAACTGAGCCATACCGAAGAGCTCAGGAGAGCTTCTAAATCTATGAGGGGGAGGAGGGAGGAGGAAGGAGGAAGGAGGAAGGAGTGTAACTAAGGAGATGGAGCAGAGGGAAGTATAGGAACTGAGCAATACCCAACAGCTCAGTTGAGTTGTCCGCTCTAATAGAGGGAGGAAGTGAGGACGCAGGAGGAGGAAGGAGTTGGATGTGAGTGGAGTATAGGAATTGAGCAATATCAAATAGCTCAGGAGAGCTGCTAACTCTAAGAGGAGAAGGAAGTGAGGAGGGAGGAGGAAGGAGGAAGGAGGAAGGAGTTAGATGTGAGTAGAGTATAGGAACTGAGCAATACCAAAGAGCTCAGGAGAGCTGCTAACTCTAAGAGGAGGAGGAGGTGAGGAGGGAGGAGGAAGGAGCAGGGAGTTGGATGTGAGTGGAGTATAGGAACTGAGCAATACCAAAGAGCTCATAAGAGATGTACATCCTGCCAGGGAGGAGATGAGGAGGAGGAGGGAGGAAACTAAGCACACACATCTCATACTCCACCCCTGACCGCCATCGCACACTAGTACAGCAGAACAGCGACCCCTGCAGGTAGGCACGGATGCTCAATCGCTATTCGAAAACGAGGCTATGCTTTGACTGTTTGTTGTTGTTTTTATACCCTAGCAACATCTACATGTCATGACTTGTGACAGTGTGCACCCATGGTGACTTTAAAGCACTGCCCCACTGGGAGACCAGGCCGCCAATACCATCACCCAATATCCCACACAGTCACATTATCCCAATACTGTGTGAACCAGTCTGTGTCCTATCCTATTAATGCCGAGCACCAGGCTAGGTAGAGACAAGTATCAATTTTGTAAGTCATCGGTTTGACTTGGCTGTGATTCAAACTCCTGATGTTCCGCACGGGAAGCCTGCGCCTCTGCCGATTCCGCCACCGCGTCCAGTCGTGTTAAGGCCAGGCTGCTCTATCTATGAATTGCGTAAACACACACATATGCAAATGCCACTCCAAAACACCAGCTGTGACTTTCGGCGGTCCAAACAAATGTCTACTTGTTTGTTTTATGTTCACTATTGCATCCACCTGGGGGGGGCTTTCTATGAGGACTTAAAGCTGCATAGTCCGATGAAAACATCAAATTTTCAAAACCGAAACAATTATCCAGATTTGATTCTACATCTTCAACTTAGATACTGGTGCACATAATAAGCACTTGTCGCCATAGAGAAGGGCATTGAGAGCCAATTTAATAGAACCTGTTACTGCAGACGCCTATGCTGTCAGAGTTTTGGTGCGCTTGCCAACATTATTTGTGGATGTTTTTTTTGTTTTTTTGTGGTAAAGTATCTATTCATCTGAATATGACATTTGTCAGTGCTGGAGCACTGGTCTTCCGGTCTTCTTACTATTGGAATTGACAGTCTAAATAATCTAAGTTTGATCAGTGCTGTATTAGTTACAGCACCGATCGTGTAGAATTAAGTGAGTGGCTCCTGCTGTATAATGTACAGCGCCAGTCACTGTATGTAGTTCATGCAAAAATGGGGAGAGCAAGGACGCATCTGATCATGTAATGTGTGCTTTCATAAGTAGACCCCTAAATGACGTTAAGATCACAACTTTGAAAGATATGTGACCCAGAGCATTTGAGAGGAGCGATAGCATCGCTGAGAGCTGTGCGTGTAGCAGGGAGGCCACCTGGCGTGGTGAGTTTCCTCATGAGCGACACGCCCATGCTAAACAACGACATATATTAAAATTGTTGTAATCTAATGCTGGACCGCTTGATACTTTAAGATGTAATTGCGCATTGATTTAGCTGGCGATGTTATGTAAAGGCAGACCTGCCATGAGTCACACAGGGCATGCTGGCGGCCATAGCATTCGCAAAAGGTGAGATATTTGTGGAGCCTGGAATTTGCGCATAGTCTCGTGGAGGGTGCCAGGTGTTGGCTCATCAGGGTGTTGCAGTCTTCCTCGAGGGCCCGTGTATCTGGAAGGAGATGTTCTTATTGAAAGATACGGCTGCAACACATATAACTTGGGCCTATGGCTTCCACCAAGCGTTCCTTCGTGTCACTTTCATTTAAGCGGGAAAGGCTGTCACAGATGGCTGTCACTGCTCTTAACATATACTGATGAGATGTGGAAGTTAAACTTGACCGCCAGCCAAAACATATCACAGAGCCACTGAATAATCTGGCCGTTCTTAGATCCGCCTGAGTTTAGCGCATGCATTACTGCGGTGTTATCTGTAACCATAACAATGTTACAAACCACCCACCCATGAGCCCAGCATTTTCGGCACATAATATGGGCCACACCTCTAGTGTGTTAATGTGTGCTAGCTCCCCAGTGCTGTTCACACATTCTTCAAAGGGGTGGTCCCTGTGGTGGCCCAACTGATCGGCACCCACGCCCTAGGGAGGCACCTGCCCCCAATCTCCCATGAGACAGTCGCCAGCATGGAAGGCTGTGAAGCCAAAGCAACTGGCGTCACTGTAGTTGGAGAGGGCTTGGGAGTGGTGCGGACAGATGTTGGCAGATCCATTGAATGTGGAGGCAAACTTCAGCCACCAGTGTAGGTCCGCTTTAAACTCTTGGTTCAGCGCTCAGCCGAGCCCAACATGTCATAGATGTGGCACGCGAAAGTGCAGCTGCCTCTTACCACTTTGGCACACTGTGACACTAATCCTGCCAACCGTTCAATCTTGATGCGGGTGGCACACTTCCTGGTGTCAAGGTTGCATATACACGCCAGTAATTTTGCCAATTTGTCATCCGGAAGACTTAGGTTCATTTTCTCCAAATTAATCATTATGCCCAAGAACCTACAAATTTTACTATATCTGTATGTATAGGTATGTATATATATATATATATATATATATATACTGTTTGAACCTCTACAGCATTATCTGGTGTGGACTCTACCCGGTAACTAGCTCAGTCTGCATCCGGTTACTGGTTGAAGTTCTACCCTTCCATCTGGTGTGGATACTTACCAGGAACCAGTACTGCATCCGGTTACTGGTTGAAGCTGTTCCCCTCCATGTGGTGTGGATACATACCAGTAACTAGCTCAGTAGTCCATCCGGTTACTGGTCGAAGTTCTACCATTCCATCTGGTGTGGATACTTACCAGTAACCACCCAAGTACTGCATTTGGTTACTGGTTGAAGCTTGATTGATTGATTGATTGGTGGTTGCTTTACGCCGTGTCGGCAGCATAGGCCATATTCACGGCGAGAAATGTTTGTTTTTTGTTCAAACCATCGCTTTTACATGTAAAAGCAGACAATCAATTATGTGCCAATATACACTAATTAAATTAGAAAGCTCACAATCATATATCTGTGGTCAAGGGAAACAAATTCCCATAGAAAAAGAAAAGTTTCATTAATAATTAATAGAATCCATTTAGTAAACTATATAAGGTGGTACAGTCCAGCTGCCCTCAAAAAGGCTAAAATGTTTTCCTGTTTTACCTTAGTAAAAAGGTCATGCATACTGTCTGCAGTGTAGAACTGTTGGCGCAGGGCCAAAAATCAACGCAACTTAGTAAAATGTGTTTGAGTGTCAGTGGGGACTGACACCCAATACATTCAGGGGGAGGTTCCCCCTTGAGCAGAAAAGCATGTGTAAGCCACGAGTGGCCAACACGGCAGCGGCTAAGGACCACTTGGTCCCGCCGACCTCCCGCATGAGTCTGTGGTGGCTTTCCCACAGATTGTTCAATTTCTTTAAGTTTATTGATGTTTTCATCCCACTCATGTTGCCATTTGGATTTTATGTGGGTGGCTATTAGTGGTTTCAGATCAGAGTGAGGGATCAGACACGGTTCAAGATCACAGTTCAGGGCCTTCTTCGCAGCCCGATCAGCTCGTTCGTTTCCTTGTATGCCAGCATGGCCAGGCACCCAGCACAGGTGGATATCATACCCATCTGTTGTCAGTTGGTTCATTCTATAAATGACCGTTGCTAGAATAGGGTGATTCGTTTTCAGTCCAGCAACAGCCAGGAGGCAAGAGAACGAATCACTGTATATAACATAGTTAGTGTGGTTGGAGCTGTTCCCCACGATCTGGTGTGGATGTTCACCAATAACCAGCTAATGGGCCTGTCACACTACAACGCTTCTTGCCGGCGACCCGTCAACGTGTGGTGTTTTTGGGCGATAATTAGTGAAATATCGAGACGCGCTGGGAGCGCGTTATGTGCGCGTCGGTACGCGTCGGTACATTATCTTTGACGTTGATGGTCGGCGGACAACGTCGGCGCGCGTTATTGGTCGCTGAGCGTTTTGAACATGTCCAAAACTTCCAGCGACCGGCAACGCGCGGGACGAAATGGGTAAGAACGCTAGGAGGACGTTAGTGGCGCGTCAAAACGCGCCCACGACACGTTACAAGAACGCTGGCAGGACGTTGGTGCACGTCCATATTGTGTTGATATTTTTGGCAACGGTTGGTTTGATTTGGTGAGCGCGTCCATAGCGTTCGGTGGACGTGTGCGTAACGGGTAGCAGGCGGGCTGTGCGCGTTGGACTAGCGTTTATTGATAGTTTGGACGTTGGGGAGACGTGTACGGCGCGCCGATAACGTTCCCCAGCGTGTTGCTGGCGTTGTTCTAGCGTATTGCTAGCGTGTTGTCAGCGTGTAGCGGACGCGTAGCGGATGGGTGGTGACGTCACACACATCCGCTTGTCGCTCACGGACCGCTGACCGAACGCTGTCGTACCGTTGACGACGCGCCGCGCGCGCCATCCAGTCGCCGCGCAAAAACGATAGATCGCATTTGTTTTTGTTTTTCCCATGCGTCGACAAGCGTTGGCCGCGCGCGCATAACGCGCCGCGCTGACGCCGATCTTTTCCCCAAAACCGCCGAAAAGTTTGACGTTTCTCGACGCGCAAGATAGTCCTTTCAACGCTGACGGGTCGCCGAGAGAAGCGTCGTAGTGTGACAGGCCCATAAGTATTGCAGTTGGTTACTGGTATAAGCTCTACAACTCAATGTTTTTGGATTGACGTTTACAGGATTTTGCACCTGCAATCCTCATATGTATATGTGCAGTAATACTGACTATTAACTCCATAATAATAGAATGTCTAGTGACCAGCTACTACTCAATGTGTGAATGGGCTGTTCCAATATGACCCTGTATCCATCTGTATCTGGGTTAAAGTCAAACCGATGTTTGCTAATTTGATCAGAATAAATGGTTAATCAGTATAGACCTGGCCATAGTTTTTGAATACATTGTTAACACCTTAGGGCATTTAACCTGGGCCATAGTATTGAAAGTAACTTTGATTTAACATCCTACTGGGTATCATTGTAAGACCTGGCCATAGTGAGTAACTTTGATTACAGCTGCTTAGTGAATTTGAAGTGTTCATATGCAACATAACTTGTGGCATAACTTGTAAAAGAAATGTGTCCCATAGGCACCAATAGTGCATCTGGTTACTTGTTGAAGCTATCAGATAACAGATGTATAGCTGTGCACTCCGTCCTAGTCACACACTCATTAATGCGTTAATCGCATATAGGAACAGATCTACTATTTTGCATTTCTGTGTACTCCGTCCTAGTCACAGACACATTAATGTGTTACACACAGATAGGAAAAAATCTCCTATTTTGCATTTCTGTGCACTCCGTCCTAGTCACAGACACATTAATGTGTTACACACAGATAGGAAAAAATCTACTATTTTGCATTTCTGTGCACTCCGTCCTAGTCACAGACACATTAATGTGTTACACACAGATAGGAAAAAATCTCCTATTTTGCATTTCTGTGCACTCCGTCCTCGTCACAGGCTCATTAATGTGTTAACCATATATAGGAACAAATCTACTATTTGGCATTTCTGTGCCCTCCGTCCTAGTCACAGACTACTTAATGTGTGACACACATATAGGAACAGATCTACTATTTGGCATTTCTGTACCCTCCGTCCTAGTCACAAACTCATTAATGTGTTACACACAGATAGGAACAAATCTACTATTTGGCATTTCTGTGCACTCCATCCTAGTCACAGACTCATTAATGCATTAACCACATATAGGAACATATCTACTATTTGGCATTTCTGTGCACTCCGTCCTAGTCACAGACTCATCAATGCGTTAACCACATATAGGAACAGATCTACTATTTGGCATTTCTGTGCACTCCATCCTAGTCACAGACTCATTAATGCATTAACCACATATAGGAACAGATCTACTATTTGGCATTTCTGTGCACTCCGTCCTAGTCACAGACTCATTAATGTGTTACACACAGATAGGAACAGATCTACTATTTGGCATTTCTGCAATTCGTGACCTATCTTTCTACTCATTAGGCAATCTAGGTAGGCTCAGTTGTTCTTAGGTACTCTAAACTGTTATTTGTGTTAGCGGGCACTGACATCCAATACCCTCATGGCCTGGTGGTCTAAGGGGTTTCCCCTTGAGTAAAACTGCATTAGTCAGAACAAGAGTGGCCAATGCAGCATCGAGTTGCTCAAGCAGGATGAGGCCAAATAAATAAAACAATTGGTGATCGTCCTTTTGAAAAAAAAAATCAGGATTGAGCGGGCGGTTTTTATTTATTTATTTAATTTTGTATATAGATGTAATACCTAACCATACGCGATGGCTGATTGAGTTGAGCATTCGCCTCCCGTTATGTTAGGTTGGGAGATTCGAACCCATGGGTTCGAACCCTGGCCAAGTGAAATAAATGACTTGAACATGTATATGAAAGTTGAATCTCAGCTATCCGGATGCATTTTTAACAGTTACAAAAAAAAAGAAAAATCCGGGCGGGCGATTTTCAGGCACGGGCGGAGATGATCAAACAATTTTATTTGATTTGGCCTAAGCTATAGACAATGAATTCGGTAAAGAAAGTGTTATGGTTTGATTGGATTATGCAAGATTGAGGGTCAACATCTTGACTGTCCTATACTAATCAATCAATCAATAGTTCCGTCCTCTAGTCGAGGGTTGGATGCATGGTTCTCCACTTGTCCCGATGGTGTGCTGTTCTGATAGACTGTGAATAATTCAAGCCTGTCCACTGTGAAATATTTGTAAACCATGATGTTCTTGGTCTCCCTCTCCCTCTGCTGCCATTCACCTTCCCTTCGAACAATGTACGGTATATTGAACTCTGACGAATGATGTGGCCAAAATAAATAAGTTTCTTTGTCTGTATAGTGGCAAACGAGCTTTTCTTATTTTTAATTTTTCTGAGAACTTCTAATGCACACACTGAAATGCTTGCCTCACACTAAATACCTAACATTATTCTTGTAATTAAATAGTGTAAACGACTGAAATTAAGTGTCGCTGAAAGACCAGTGTCTTGGCGCTGAACAAAGACTTTATTCAGATGAATAGAACATGTTAACAACACGACTAACATCTCCAATGCCAATTGGTTGCAGCGCCGGCGCAACGCTTACTGCGCATGAGCATGCGCATACATATGCGCGTGAACGCCATTATATCGGCAAAGGAAACGGAAGGACATGAACATATATATCCCCCCCCCCCCCCAGGACCACTCAGCGTTGTGTACAGACCTTTGTATCAACAACACACCTGGATGAATATGCAGAAGTTGGTAGGTAGTTTTACGTCCTGGCAACATCTAAGGTCATATCAGGGATATGCAGAAGGAAGCTTGTTTGATTTGTTTCTTGGAGTATTACGTCCTTGCAACTTCTACGGTCATATCAAGACGGGTACCGACTTGTAACAGTGCACACTCACGGTGACTTTATAGTGCTGCCCCACTCGTCCTGATATGACCTTAGATGTTGCTAGGACGTAAAACAACAACCAACAAACAAACAAACAGCCCCACTCGGAGATCAGACCGCCGGCACCATGACCCAATATCCCACTGTCACATTATCCTGACATTGAGCTAACCAATCATTGCTGTATCCTGGTAATGCCGAGTGCCAGACTAGGCAGCAACATATATCAATTTTGAAAGTCATTCGCTTCACTCGGCTGCGATTTGGAACTCCCAACCTGCTGCACAGGAAGCCTGCGCTCAACCAATTGGGCTTCCTTGTCCAATGGAATGCATACATAGAAACAGATGCAAGCAGCATACACTTTGTCCTGGTTTGTTATATGGCAGACAGGTATACATATATCTGGCCACAAGCAGAAATACCTATTTCTGGACAAATGAAGATAAATGCCCTGTCACATCACGACACATCTCGCAAGCGCATGGCCAATGCATAAATGTTGAGATGCATCAAAGTTAGACATATACATACCGTATACATAGCCAATGTATGGCTAACATGCCTCCTGGTGAAAAATGCTCAAATTACGCTCACGGTACGTTCGCAGTACACCGGTGAACATTATATATGTTATTCGATCGCCAGAACTACGCCTCATACATTACATACCTCAAGACACGGTGGAGAAATGCCAAGCATATGTTAGATGTATGTTAGATGTACGTTAGACTATGTTAGATGTATGTTAGAAGCACATTAGACATATGTTAGATGTACATTATACATATGTTAGACATATGTTAGACACACATTAGCCGTATGTTAGACTATGTTAGACTACGTTATATGTACATTAGACATACATTAGACATATGTTAGACTTACAGTAGACATACAGTATATGTATGTTAGATGTCCGTTAGACATATGTTAGGCATATGTTAGAATTATGTTATAATACATTAGATGTATGCTATACATACATTATAAGTATGTTATACTATGTTAGACATATATTAGACACACGTTAGACATGCATTAGACACATGGTAGACTATGTTATCCATACATTGTCAGTATGCGGACTGTATGTTTCCACTGCCTTTAATGTAGGTCAACGTAGTGAACAACGTATGTCTAACGAGCATCGACGGACATCAACGGACATCGACCTACATTGATGTATGCATAATGAACGAGTAACACATTACAACGTATCCCGATGTAGCGGCCAAAAATCACATAAGTCGGCATACGTTTCCGCAATGCGTCGTAATGTGACAGCCCCTTAAGACTTGCATAGTCTGATGGCTTTGAGCTTCTGAAATTTTTCTGAGATAAATATATTAAATTGATAATTATAATCTACCATACTTTAGTTTGAAGTAACTTTTATTTTAAATGGCTAAGATCTTTGAAGTGCAATCATGTAAAATTAGTTTTAGCAAGCACGCCAAAATCCTGACACCATAGGCTTTATCAGTAACAGGTTCTATTAAATTGACTCAGCGTTTCCTTCGAATTGGCAACAAATGCTTAATAAGTACTTCAGTATCTAAGTTACTGATGCAGAACTAGTAGTGGTGATAAACTTATTTATTTTGGCCACATCATTCGTCAGAGTTCAATATACTGTACATTGTTGGAAGGGAAGGTGAATGGCAGCAGAGGGAGAGGGAGACCAAGAGCATCATGGTTTACAAATATTTCACAGTGGACAGGCTTGAATTATTCACAGTCTATCAGAACAGCACACCATCGGGACAAGTGGAGAACCATTGCATCCAACCCTCGACTAGAGGACGGAACTATTGATCGATTGATCTAAGTTAGATACGTAGGATCAAATCTTGATATTTGTTTTGGTTTTGAAGATGTGATGCTTTTATCGGGCAATGCAACTTTAAGCCTATGTCAGATAGGTATTTGTGCTTGTAGCCAGATATGTTATTTCTGGAGGAATGAAGCCAAGACTCCATTAATGTGCAATCAGAGTGGATGTGGGTGAGTCAGGATGATATCATCATCAGCAGTAGCTGCTGTGGCCGACTAATGATATGGCTGTATCACCACTACTAGTTCTGCTTCAGACACAAATCCACACATGGCCAATCACATATATGATACCTGTAAGTTACAAGATGATTCTCCTGAGATAGGTTTGGTTGGTTTATTGTTGGAGTTTTACGTCCTGACAACATCTAAGGTCATATCAGGATGGGTACCGACTTGTGACAGTGCACACTCATGGCAACTTCAAAAGTGCTGACCCACTTGGAAATTAGGCCGCTGGTACTATGACGCATTATCCCACTCAGTTACAACATCCTGACACTGAGCTAGCCAGTCCCAGCTCTATCCTATTAATGCCGAGCGCCAGGCTAGGAAGTAAAAAATGCCAATTTTATAAGTCATTGGTTTGACACGACTGGGAACTAAACACCTGATCTCCCACACGGGAAGTCTGCGCTCTCCCGATTCACCCACATCATCCAGTAGCATGGTCAGGAGTCTGGCCAGTCGCCTGCTGGGTCTCATCATCGGTGTCTTTGAAAAGGTTTATTGCACATTGCTTATGCATGAAGTGTGACACATTGGCTTCAATTGTTGCATCGCATTTAAATCAGCAGGGATCACACATACTGCCAACCACTTTGTCTTGGACTCTACTTTGTGTAGATGGATGAGGCCATCTTCCATCTACCCCGATTGGCTAGCTGGCTTTCACACCTTTCCAAAAAAGTTTGTTTTATTGAACGACGCCTCTAGAGCACATTGATTTTTATCATCGGCTAGTGGAAGTGAATCATATTGTCATTCTGACATATTTCTTTTGGAGGAAACCTGCTGCCGCCAATTCACACCTTTCCTGTCACCTGTCTCCAGTTCATCACTCTGTTTTCCCTTCACGGCGAGACGGTGATGCGTGCAGACTTTCCCTTCCCACTCGCCCTACTACTTCATTGCTTTTCTATATAGGGCTGGATCTGGGCACTAGTGTTTCTTCACACTAAAAAGCACTTGGATGTGGTGGCCGAATGGGTAGAGTGCAAGCTTCCTGTACAGAAGATCGGGAGTTGGAATCTGAGCCAAGTCAAACCGATGACTTATAACATTGATACTTTTCGCTACCTAACCTGATGCTTGGCATTAATAGGAAATCACAAGGACTGGTTCACACACTATCAGGATAATGTGGTTGTTTTGGATATCAGGTCATGGTGATGGCGGCTTGGTTTCCCAATGAGGCAGCACTATTAATGTGACCATGAGTGAACCCTGTCACAAGTCGGTACCTTTAGATATTGCTAGGATGTAAAACAACAATAAACAAACAGTGACAAACTATAATTACCCTCTCACTATCATTCCTCACTGCATCATATACCGCGAGAGGTACACCGCACTATGTGGTAATGGAAGCTCAGCTCATGGCTTTACTACCCACCCCTAGACAGAAGTATTTACACCAAGTTCTTTGGACGAGTATTTATTTACGTAAGGATTTATTCCTATCAGGCTCGTGTAGATAAGAACTTATCAGCACGAGCTCTTGGTAAATAGAATGTGTGTATACTCCTACCACCAAACCGGCATCGCCGTACTGTTGCTAATACCCCAGTCACACGAGAGCCAGCGTTCGCCGCCGACCTCCCTATGCCCAAAAGGACGCCAACCACCCAGCGTTCCATTCGATACAGTGATTCAAATATGTTGTAGGCGCCATGTCGGCGCCATGTCGGCGCCATGTCGGCGCCAACCACATGATGACTGCAGCATCCAATGGCAATTCGCCAACCCAGGGCGGCACCAGGGCGGCGCCAGGGCAGTGCCAGGGCGGTGCCAGGGCGGCACCAGGGCGGCGCCAGGGCGCCAACCATTTTGAATGGCGCCGCCGGAACAGGGCGCAAGGAGGTTGCACGTGCAGCAGCAACAACCTCCTTGCGCCCAAAATTTCCGAAATGGGCGCCGGGAGGTTGGCGATTTCGCCGCGCCAGGACTCAATGAGGGCGTAAGGAGGGCGCAAGAAGGAGGTTTTGACGTCGCGAATCGATCGTTAGCGAACGCAGGCCTCGTGTGACTGGGGTATTAGCAAACGTTGGAGCGCACAATCATTCAAATACAAACATACTTGAAGAGGAAAGTTGCACTTTGTAAGTCTAATCGTTACACCAGTCTTAAGCCCTGGTCACATAGCCGTTAGTGGACATAGTTGAACGTAGGTGAACGTAGTGGAGGCTAATGTGGGTCAAACATGGTGTAAGTTTGTTAAACTACGTTGAAATACTTTAAGGTACGGCAGGTGAGCCACCAAATGATTCGGATAAATATGTTACAGTATGGATGTTGGTATGTTCAACTACGTTCAACTATGCTCAACTATTTTAAACTACTTTCAACTACGTTAGCCTCCACTACGTCCAACTATGTCCACTAATGGTGACCAGAGCATGCACAACGTGGAATGGCCATGGTTTTATGTTGGTCAAAGTACGCTAGAGTATACTAGAGTATGGTTGAGTATGCTAGAGTATGGCTGAGTACAATAAGAGGTACGTTATACTAGGTTAGAGTATGCTAGAGTACAGTAGCACCACAGATGCAAATTCAGCCTCTAACGTACTGCTCTTTTGAACATGTCCAACATTTAAATTGGAGATCACGGCTCACCCACGTTATTACCAAGTTAACTTCACGTACAAGTACGGATGATGGTACATTCACCTACGTTCAACTATGTTCAACTACTTTCAACTACGTTATGGGGCTGTCACACTACGACGTAACGACGTCAACGTAGGGAGAACGTGAAGAACGTTGAACTTCTCGGCGTAGTATGCAAATTTGGGCACAAGTTGAACGTGAATGCAGCGTAGTTGATGAGAGCGTAACGTCGGTAAAGCGTAGTGATAGCGTAGTTCAATGCGAGAGGACAACGTAATTACGCTGACGGTACGTTATTAACGTTATTCGATCGCCAGAACTACGTTGCTTTACGTTGCCTTACGTTACTTACGTCATGAAATGTTGGCAAAACGTTTGGCGTACATTCTCCAGACGTTTTCCTGACGTTTTCCTGACGTTTTCCTGACGTTTTCCTGACGTTTTCCTGACGTTCCCATTACGCCGTGTGTACATTTCCACTGGCGTTAATGTGGGTCGACGTAGTGGAACGTAGTAGAACGTAGTAGAACGTAGTGACCAGCGTTTGACTAACGTCCGTTTAACGTCATTGACGTTCGCCGAACGTTTACAGAACGTACGGCAAACGTAAACCCTTACGTTCTAGTTACGTCGAAAGTTTTGAACAGGTTCAAAACTTTGATGCACACCAACGTAACACAACGTAACGTGACGTAGCTCGACGTCAGTCTAACGTAATTCTGACGTCATCATAACGTAATCCAACGTACGTCAACGTAATGACGAAAAATCTCCACGTCAGGCTTACGTTGGCTCATTACGTCGTAGTGTGACAGGGGTCTTAGCCTCCACTACGTTCAACTACATCCACTAATGGTTATGTGACTGGGGCTTTACCATGTCACCGGGCGTTGTGGCCGAATCGGTAGAGCATAGGCCTCCCGTGCTGGAGATAGGGAGTTCGGTTCCCGGCCGAGTCAAACCACTGGCATATGAAATTGATACTTGTCTCTTCCTAGACTGGCAATCATCATTAATAGGATAAGGCAAGGACTGGTTAGTGTATTGTCAGGATAATGTGACTGAGTGGGTCATGGTTTTGGCTTCCTGATTTCCCAGTGGGCAGCACTATAAAGTCGCCATGAGCGCACACTGTTTTTTTGTCTAGTTTGAGTATGATACATTAGCCTACTATGTACATCTACTTGGGTGTCATGTAGGCTTGTGGGACAGGATCCCGTCCCACATTGGTTTGTTGCAACCCCCTTTCACCCACGTCATGTCTTTAGATAGTGCACCGGTGCACCAGAACACATCCAGACTCTTCAGGACTGCGACTAGGTGTGATGGCCGTGTTGTTTGCTTAGCCATTTTGCATTTCACGATGGATCAGATACATGACCGTGGCCTGTCCATTTCTGTGTTGGTTTGTGCCATCAATCAACCAAAGATTGGGCCGATTTATCGGTGCCTCTCTATAATGCTGCAGTTCTGCAGCCGGTAACCGTCGTAAGGTTACAAACAACCCAGAAGCCAAGTCGGAATGGGCGTTGTCCGGGTGAAATTGATAGTTGCAGAGCTCATCATCATATTGCTCCATGGCACCATGAGCCGATATCCCACTCAGTCACATTATCTTGATGCTGAGTTAACCAGTCATTGCCCTATCCTAACAATGCAAAGCACCTGGCTAGGAAGTGACAAATATTAATCCCCCATCACGCTTTCAAAGAGTATGTTACTACTAGAAAGATAACCAGCTGTGCCCCACCCCTACTAATGCCTACCATACTAGTCTAACTTAGTTACCTCCCCGCATGTGTTTCTATTTTTCTTATCTTGTTCTTTAACTATCATTCATGTAACAATGTTTTGCATGTTTTCCTGTAATTGTCTATTTGTATATTGTTGTAGATTTGTTTACTGTGTAGAGGCAATTGTGATTAGGGCTGGAAGACCAGTGCATTAGCACTGACAACATGTTATTCAGAGGAATAAAAACACTTGAACAAAAAAAAAAAAAAGTCATTGGTTTGACTCGCCCGGGAACCAACAAGTTGCATAATCAGATAAATGCATAAATGTGTCGAAAGAAAAACGCTTATCTCGATTTGAACCTACATTATCTAACTTAACTACTGTTGCACTCATTCAGCATTTATTGTTATACAGACAGGTGCATTAGGGACATTTAATAGAACCTGCTACCATTGAAGCCTATGGGTCAGATCTTTGACAATCATGCCAACATTAGATTAATCTTACACGTTTACACTCCAAATATCTCCAAAGTTAGCCATTTAAAATAAAAGTTGCATCAAACTGAAGTGAAGTAGATAATAACGGTTAATCTAATGTATTTATCTCCGAAAATGCTAGAAACTCAAGGCGATCGGACTACACAGTTTTATTAATAATCTTTATCTTCTCGGCATAGGCTTACATCCACAATATAGTTGCATTTATATAATATATAATACATCCAAAATATATATTTTTTAAGCCTGCAGTTTTCAAATTATGTTTTATTGGAGGGTAATAATAGCCTTTATATTCTAGGCATAGGCCTACATCCACAATATATTTGCATTTATATAATATATAATACGTCCAAAAATATTATTTTTAAACCCACAGTTTTCAAAATATGTTTTATTGGAGGATAAAAATAGCCTTTATCTTCTAGGCATACGCCTACATCTACAATATATTAGCATTTATATAATATATAATACGTCCAAGATATATTATTTTTAAACCAACAGTTTTCAAAATATGTTTTATTGGAGGGTAAAAAAGCCTTTGTCTTCTAGGCATAGGCCTACATCCACAATATATTTGCATTAATATAATATTCAATACGTCCAAAATATATATTTTTATAACCCACACTTTAAAAATGTTTTTTTTAAGGGTAATAATAGTCTTTATCTTCTAGGCCTACAGCCACAATATGTTTGCATTCATATAATATGTGTCATGGGGGTGATGACAATGGGAAATATAGCGCCTAGAGCGGGACTTGAACCCACATCTCTTTACATTCCAGGCCAGTGTGCTAACCATTACACCACCTAGGCTCCCTGATATCAACACACTCCCCATGCCTACCTGTCTATGTGGTTAATTGCCTGAGATGTCAGTGCAGACCACTACACTCGTCCCCCTGGAATTGTAAGTCTTGTAATGCTTACAATTACATACATACAGGCAATGCACTAACACAGGGTAGGTTCAACAACCATACAGCGCAAAGCTCGTACAGGATCCTGATCATGGCAACCAGTGTCATGGGGGTGATGAAAATGGGAAATATTGCGCCTAGAGCGGGACTCAAACCCACATCTCTTTGCATTCCAGGCCAGTGTGCTAACCATTACACCACCTAGGCTCCCTGATATCAACACACTCCCCACTACTACCTGTCTATGTGGTTACTTGCCTGAGAGGTCAGTGCATACCACTACATATGCAATGCGTCCAAAATATATGAAAAAAACACAGTTTTCAAAATATGTTTTATTGGAGGATAATATATGCCTGTGTCTTCTAGGCATAGGCCTACATCCACAACATAGTTGCATTTATATAATATACGATACATCCAAAATATATATTGTTAAAACCCACAGGTTACAAAATATGTTTAATTGGAGAGTGATACTAGCCTTTCTCTTCTAGGCATAGGCCTACATCCCCAATATATTTCTATATAAAATACAATACGTCCAAAATATATTAAAAACCACAGTTTTCAAAATATGTTTTATTGGAGGGTAGGTAATAAATGCCTTTATCTTCTAGGCATATGCCTACATCCACATATATATTTCGTTTATACAATATAGAATACTTCTACAATATATAAGAAAGACAGTTTTGAAATATGTCTTATTGGAGGGTAAACAATCTTGGCTCCATGCCAAGAAACTTGTATGTCGGCCATGTCAAAAGGCAGTTAGTTACAGTCTACACGCATGATACAGGTGTATTTACAACATGAATTATTTTAAGCCGAGTAAAAATGTTATTTTACACCCCCCCCCCCCCACACACACCCAACAACACACCCACCAACTCTCCCTCAACTGCTCCCATCGTATACACATCGGCTCCCTTCGGTACCTGTCGGACCGGCCAGAGGGCGTGTGAACACGTGACCAGGGCCCGTTCCACTAACTATTTACTGACTCAAATGGCGTAGATTCAATAGAGTCCTACCAGTGAAAAATACTTTGTTTTATTTAACGCCGCCTCGAGAGCACATTGATTTGTATCATCGGCTATTGGACGTCACATGTAGGTCATTCGGACGTATTTCTTTGGAGGAAACCCGCTGCCGCCACATAGTAGTCTTTCCGATAAGCAGCAAGGGGTCTTTTATATGCACTTTCCCAGAGACAGCACAGGTCCTATCAGTGAGTCACTTTTCCATCGGCAGCTGGTTCTACGTTCCTGTGGTGAACTTTCTGAGAGTCAAACGTTGTGATTAAGGTTGGTTGGTTGTTGAAGTTTTACGTCCTGGCAACAATTACGGTCATATCGGGAATGGTACCAACTTGTGACAGTGCACAGTCATGATGATGGTATAGTGCTGTCCCACTGGGAAATCACCCGATATCCCACCCATTCACATTATACTGACACTGAGCTAACCAGTCCATGCCCTATCGTATTAATAGCAAGTGCCAGGCTAGGAAATGACAAATATAAATTGTATAAGTCATTGGTTTGACTCGACCAGGAACCAAACTCCCGATCTTCCACATGTCAGGACCGCGCTCTACCGATCGGACCACTGTGCCTGGTCGGACCCAATTTATGCTAGGTATACACCTACCGTTTACGACTCGTGCTATAAAACTTGCGACCCGACCCGACCCGCTTAAAACTGAAAACGGGCCGATTCATTTTTCGAATCGTGAATCGCAATCGTAAGGAAGCACTTTTAGCCCTAAAATTTAAGTCACGAATCGCAATCGGTAGGTGTGCTAGGGGAGTGCCCACCTCAAGACTTTTGGGCAATTTTAGATCGAATACGGTAGGTGGGTGCGGAAAAACGGTAGGTGTGTACCCAGCACTAGCCAAGCAGCTCGGTGTATAGCTAGTAAACCATGCTATCACAGTCAGTAGTGTACAGCTTAATCTTAGCGGGGCCGCTTTATAAATAAACACTGACAACTGCACAAGTCGATACAGTTATAAATAAGTCCTATCTATTGCCATCTACAAGTTACCAACTCATTAATTTCCAATCAGTCACAGCAGCAGCTGCAGAAGCAAGACCGGGCGAATGCAAATTGATGGATACAAAGTACTGGGGTATTTTACTGCTGCTATTTTTCTATGCGCGTTGATTTTTTTTCCCTCCTGGCTTCACCAGCCTGGAATAACAATATGATATATATATATATGCTGCTTACACATCCAATGTTCCTTCAGGTCGAACGAAGCCTAGTAAGAGTAGGTAGGTCATGCTTACTTATGCATGCTTAGCTATGTATGATCGCCTACGTATGCTTATTTGTGTATGCTCACGAATATATGCTTCCATAAGTCGGTTGGTTCCATGGTGAATTATTTTCTTGAAGATGTATACTGCCTATCAAGGATACGGCTGAATAGACTTGTTTATACCATTAGACAGTTTGTCGATAGAAAGCCCAAGCCTACACTTTATAATTTTAGATCCTGGCGACATCTATGGTCATATCAGGACGGGTACCTACTGGTGTCAGTGCGCACTAATGGCGACTATATAGTGCTACCCTACTGGGAGACCAGGCCGCCAGCACCATTAGCTGATATCCCATTCAGTCACAGTATCCTGATATCGAACAATTGTGACTAGCTAGTTATGCTCTCATATGTCTGTTTGTCTATATTTGGCTACTTGTGGGCGCTTTTATATATATGCTTGAGTATTTATGTTTGTAAACGTAGTAGTCCCCCAGTGTGCTTCACCCTATTAGTCAAAGCACTGCTTCCTGTATGTATGTAGCAGTGTGTAGTGCTGCAGTGTGCTTCACCCATATTAGGTAAACTACCACTTCCTGTATGTATGTAGCGGTATGTAATGCTGCAGTGTGCTTCACACCCATTAGGTAAACTAGCACTTCCTGTATGTATGTAGCGGTGTGTACTGCTGTAGTGTGCTTCACACCCATTAGATAAACTACCACTTCCTGTATGTATATATAGCAGTGTGTAGTGCTGTAGTGTGCTTCACACCCATTAGATAAACTACCACTTCCTGTATGTATGTAGCAGTGTGTAGTGCTGTAGTGTACTTCACCCCCATTCGGTAAACTACCACTTCCTGTATGAATGTAGCAGTGTGTAGTGCTGCAGTGTGCTTCATCCCCATTAGATAGACTACCACTTCCTGTATGTATGCAGCAGTGTGTAGTGCTGCAGTGTGCTTCATCCCCATTAGATAGACTACCACTTCCTGTATGTATGCAGCAGTGTGTAGTGCTGCAGTGTGCTTCACCCATATTAGGTAAACTACCACTTCCTGTATGTATGTAGCGGTGTGTAGTGCTGTAGTGTGCTTCACATCCATTAGATAAAGTACCACTTCCTGTATGTATATATAGCAGTGTGTAGTGCTGTAGTGTGCTTCACACCCATTAGATAAACTACCACTTCCTGTATGTATGTAGCAGTGTGTAGTGCTGTAGTGTGCTTCACCCCCATTCGGTAAACTACCACTTCCTGTATGTATGTAGCAGTCTGTAGTGCTGCAGTGTGCTTCACCTCACCCCCATTCGGTAAACTACCACTTCCTGTATGTATGTAGCAGTCTATAGTGTTGCAGTGTACTTCACCCCCATCCGATAAATAACCACTTCCTGTATATATGTAGCAGTGTGTAGTGCTGCAGGTTGCTCCAGTCCGAGAGGCCTGACTAGCGGCTGTTTCAACGTCTGTCTCCCGGACGTGACATATTAGGGCCGCCGTTAGCAGACACCCTCCCTTCCCCTCTCCCAACCCCCACCCACCTGCAATCCTCCCCTAGGAGGAGAGAGGCCATGCTATTGGTAATCTCAGCGACCATGGTCACCATGCCGACCTTGGCGACCTTGGTGAGCTTTCTGACCATGATGTTCATGTCACCATGGTTACTGAGGTCGCCTTGGTGACTTCCATGACTACAGTGACCTCGGCGACCTCGGTGATGTCGATTAACTCGATAACCTCGGTGACCTCAGTTAGCTCGGTGACCTCGGTGACCTCGGTGACCTCGGTGACCTCGGTGACCTCGGTTGCCTTGTTGAAACTGCCAATTCGTATTGACATGTCCACCTCCATCCACATCGCTGTGGGGGTGGGGAGGTGGGAGGTGTGGTGGTGGGGGGGGGGAGGGTATGTCAGGGGTGGTGCTGTTGATACTCTACTGGAATCGTAGATGCTTAAAAACGGTATCCTTCCAGCTGTGCAATCCTTCTCAACAACCCCATCCGTTCACCCCCCCCGCTCCCACCTCCCGCCCCCCCCCGCCTCCCAAATACTCACTCACGCAGACACACCTTATCCCTCACACCATTCCCTCAGGCACAATCGGGCCATTTTCACACACACACACACACACACACACACACACACACACACACACACACACACAGGAGGATGCTGTGTCTTTTCCAAATAGAGCAAGCTTCCCAAATCAGCGAATTGAATCTCACATTAATCGTATATACACACAATAAAACCTCTCTAAGTCGACCGACCATGAGGCCGATTTTAAATGGTCCATTTTGGGAGGTGGTCGGTTTAGAGAGTTAGAATATCCTTACCGTGGTCATTTTGGGACCCAAATAAAGCAATCGATATAGGGGAGTGGTCGATCTGTGGAGCGGTCGGTTTAGAGAGGTTTTACTGTATATATATATATATATATATATATATATATGTATATAAATAAGTCAGGGACATTTACAACAACAACAATCTCATATTCTGAGGTTGTCTTATACTCGCGATACCCCCCCCCCCCCCCCCCCCCCCCCCCCCCCGGGAGAGAATGGATGGCAACCAGGACGACATGTGCATATATATATATATATATATATATATTTAACCGTCGGGCTATTCCGCCCCCGCTTAAGGCGACCCTACGTGTTAATATAAATAATTGTTTCCATGTGAATGACTTGTGCCTCCTGCCACCGGTTGTCTGTCATCCTGCCAGCCTGACCCTTGACTAGCAATGTCCGAGGTGGAGAGTTCGACTCCTGACAGACCATGGGCAGAAGGCCCTTAATTAAATAAGATTATAGAGCAATCCAAATAGCAATCTGAAGTTGACCATAGCGGTTAATAATATAAGTCTGGAGGACAGTAAAGAATGCAAGGAACGTTCATGTCACTTCTTAGGAGCTCACCATTTTATTCTTACCTCTTACTAACAGAATGAATTTAGCAATATAACTTATGTTATGATTTAAATATAGTTCAACAGTGGAATGTATGTTATAAGTCAAATCCCCTCCCATATAATTAAGTTAAATAAGTTTGGAATTTCCATAATAAAGGCCTAAATTTCGGCTAAAACATCGGAGCGTGCAAAAACACATCCGATGGGTCTGGCTCCGAAGGCCCGACCCCCTATCGTTGCTAGGATAGTCACAATTGACGTATCCAAGCAACGCTTTACAGCAGGGAACCCTGCCTCGCAAAATGCGCGCCCGCGCAAAATGAGGTCGAGTAGTCCCGCCCACTTCACAGCCTCCCCAGATGAACAACAGGAACTGATGTTCGTCTAAGAAAGGAAAAGTGGGAGAGACTACCAGGGTTCGCGGCTGTAGCAACAAATAATAAGCATAATCACGACCCCGCTTGATCCACGACTATATGGCGTGGAATGCGAGACACCGCATACTTCCTTCTCGTTGTGTAATTTTTTCGATTTGATACAAGCCAGCTCTCTGGTCAACAATTTCGGTATTTCACAAGAAATATGTTTGTACTTAAATTCCTTCAAAAACAGTTTTGAATCATTACTTGATAACATTGAAACTACCAGAATCGACCTTCAATTCTGGTACCGGCCCAACTAAAAATACTGACCCTGTCGTAGCTGAATACCCTGCCAGTCAGTCTGGCAATGAGAGAAACTCCACTAGTCACTTGTCATCTGTACCATTGCACACCATCCAATATCACAACCCTTTATGACACACTCCACCATTTTGACACTTCTGACCACACATGTACTACTAACCCCTGGAAGAAAATTCCCTAGCCCAGTTCCCGCGATGAAAGCTAGCTCAATATTTCTCCTCTACCAGTAGCCTATACCGTAAACTCATTACAGCCTCAAAAGTACTCTGGCCGGCGTTACCATAGTAATATCCCTATCTCAAGTCCGTATCACACCGTACGCTAAAAGTGAAGGGTATTTGGAATTCGCTACAGACGACGTTACCCTAAATGTATACAGCTCCAACGACAGGGTCCCGTTTTTCTCCAAAGATTCACACCTTGGCTACTAGACAATGACTACTATACAATGACTACATTGTAACCAAAGCCGGAAATTCCCGAAGGAAGTCCGCTTTTGGTTTACACAAAAACAATTTCTAATAGGTTATACAACAGTTTACAGGCCTAGCTATGAAATAGCAGTGTTAACCATGAAAGTCAGTTTTAGTAATATCCCTATCCCGATTTAGCCAGCAACTCTCCAAGGTGCACTCTTCATACAAGTACCATGGGGTCTGCATGGCACAGAGTACGAAGGGTACTCCCGAGGTAGTCGAAATATCGTTTTCTAAGCTCCCCCCATGTATGCTTTGTGTAACCTTACTGACGGTCTGTATAATAATTTAACATGTGCTAACTAGTAATAGGACTGATGTCCTTTAAGTAAATATTTCATCCTAGTGACAAGAATAACAATCCAAAACACAATGATTTCTCAGGATTGCCGATAATAATGAGGGGCACACCCCTAGTAGCGGCAATGGCTATTCCGCCCCCGCTTAAGGCGACCCTATGTGTTAATATAAATAATTGTTTCCATGTGAATGACTTGTGCCTCCTGCCGCCGGTTGTCAGCTCGAGTTGCTGCCGCTGTCTCTACTATTTAGTTTACATTATACGTCGTGGTTCTAGCCTAAAAGTAACACTACGTTAATTCTGTGAATGCGTCAGTTATTAGATTCCCGCAGAGGGGTGCATTACTTGCAGAAGGCCGACTTAGGCTTAAGGCCTCTCAGTTCATAGAAAGCAATCGAATATCAAGGTTCCATAGTGGTTAATCTACAATAAGACTGGAGGATAGTAAAGAATGCAAGGAACGTCCTGATTCACCTTCACAAGAGCTCACGGTTTATTCTTAACCAAAGACTAACATTGATAGCAACATAAATAGCAATAAAGGTCTCCCGTTCCCTCCCGTGTGGTTTCTATAATTTAGTTTAGAATTTTGACCCTAAAAAACCTAAATATCGGTGGAAAACGACGGAACGTGTAGAAACACGTCCGCCGGGTCTGGCCCCGAACGCCCGACCCCCTATCGTTGCTAGGATAGTCACAATCAACGTATCCAAGCAACGCTTTACAGCAGGGAACCCTGCCTCGCAAAATGCGCGCCTGCGCAAAATGAGGTCGAGTAGTCCCGCCCACTTCATATATATATATATATACCTATATATATATATCCACACATACATTATATAAATATATGTGGTGTATAACGAATTATGCGAGTATAAACATAAGTAAGGGAATTATTATCATTATTGTTATACTCCGTAAGACCCAACACTGTACCGGTGGTGCCACCTGCGGCCACCAAGCCTCCACCGGATGAGGATATATGTACACATGCACACATATATATACCTAGTGGTACGCACCTATATATATGCTTGTATAACACAATGTGGGGCTGACACCTGCTGTATAGCAGAAACAGCTCGACCTATAATCGGGTTAGGCCTAATTCCAGATATTTCCTTAAAACATACCCCATGACTTAAATTCAAAGTGGACTTATTTTCTAAAAAAAATCGGTAGTTACTGGGACTGCCAACCCAGGATGGGCTGGGGGTGCAATTTCCCCATAGGTAGTTTAACACAGAGCATGATGTATATTGAACAACTACCCACAAGAGTAGTTCTTCTGACTGCCATCACAGGGCGGCATAGGAAGTGCAATTTCTCTATAGGACATTTTCCACAGAGCATGATGTATACACTGAGCAACCCCTCACAACATTACTTTTTTTGGCATTACCATCACAGGAGGGTGGGTGGGGAGGGGGCAAACCCTCTATATACCCTTTTCCACAGAGCATACTCTGCACTGAACAACTACCCACAAGAGTAGTTCCTCCTATTGCTATCATATGGTGGAATGGCAGTGCAACTTATCTATAATACATTTGCCACAGAGCATTGTGTGCACTGACCAGCCACATAGGACATTAATTTATCTTAAGTTACTCTCTAAGACAGAAGACAACAAGCAGAATTCATTTGTCAAACAATATTCTGGAACATGTAACATGCCGGCAGGTCAGGTATCGAGTCAGTGTGGAGAGCAAGATCGGTCTCGTGATAGCAGAATTCCGGGCAGGTACTTATCATGAATCATGAAACATTGAACATTATATAATACCCCTGTCACACTACGACGTAACGAGCCAACGTGAGCCTAACGTGACGATTTTTCGTCATTACGTTGCCGTACGTTGGGTTACGTTATGATGACGTCATAATGACGTTAGAGTGACGTCGAGCTACGTCATGTTACGTCGTGTTACATCGGCGCGCGTCAAGGTTTTGAACCTGTTCAAAACTTTCGACGTATCTCGACGTGAAGCCGTTACGTCGGGATGACGTGACAATGACGTTAGGTAGACGTTCCGCGATCGTTATAGCAGCGTAAATGACGTTAGAGTTACGTTATGTCACGTCAGACCGACGGCCCGGGTGGGAGCAACGTGTGGCCAGCGTTTTGCACGTTACGGTCACGTTACGGTCACGTTACGGTCATGTTACGGTCATGTTACGGTCACGTTACGGTCACGGTTACGGTCACGTTACGGTCACGTTACGGTCACGTTACGGTGGCGTTACGGTGGCGTTACGGTGGCGTTACGGTCACGTTGCGTCCACGTCGCACCCGTTACGGCGACGTTACGCTCACGTTACACTAACGCCCGGTCACGTCGCCAATTACCCCTCCCCCCTAACGTTGTCACGTTACAGCTAAGGTCACGACGTACACCAACGTTACTTTCACGTTACGCTCACGTCCACAATTTGCATATTACGCCCATAACGTCGACGTAATATAATTATTTTCACGTTCTGCCTACGCTTACGTAGTCACGTCGTAGTGTGACAGGGGCATTAGACAGACAAAATGTCTTGTCAACTATAAACTTACCTTGTTTGATAAGAGAAAAAATGTAACCCTCAATGATTGTTTGAGTTCCCCCGAGTTCTACACTTTCTACTCGGCGCTGCTCCCCATTTTGGCATGAACTACAGTGACTGATGCTGTACATTATACAGCAGGAGCCACTCCCTTAATACTACAGGATCAGTGCTGTAACTAATACAGCACTGATCAAACTTATTTAGACTATCAATTCCAGTAGTAAGATACCAGGAAGACCAGTGCTCCGGCATTGACACATGTCATATTCAGATGAATAAATACTTTACCTTGTGGGTAGGTATATGTCGTGGTTCATGGAATAATCGTCAAACAGGAACAATCTTAGAAGTAACAAGCATCGGTTATCGAGAAATAACAGGTCAGTAATGGTAACTAGCAACATCATAGAATAACATCTTCGGTGAACATTTAAGTAATTGTAGCAGTATAAATGAGGAGAAATATGCAGCAAATAGCGAACTGTCAGTCAAGAAAGTTCATCAGGCCTCGACCTCATGGGAAAAGGGAGAGTGGGTGGGTGAAACGACTGGCTAGGTGAGCTGCGGGCAGTGAAGTGAGGAGAGGGACCAGATCACATGACCTAGAAAGTAGTAAGGCTGACCTTGTTCGTGAATTAATTATGTTGATTGGGACCAACATACGTAATGTCTCCTGGTGACCAGTCCCTGACTTATAATCATACATTTGCTTCTAATGTATACTCCTGTTAGTGTATAACAACATTCCAGTGCGCGAGTGACAGTATTCACGCTACTGGTAGAGTTGGGGGTGGTGGTGCCACCTGGCTCAACTGTGAAAATGGGTCAACCATAAAGTAGTACACAACATATGCATGATCATATAGGGAGTATTCCCTTTTGTGCCTTTATACTCGCATAACCCTTATGCATCACGTATGAAGCAATCATATATATCGAATACTCACGCAGGCCTCCAGTCGGAAGGTCGGGAGTTCGAATCCCGGTCGAGTCAAACCAATGACTTACAAAAGTGTTACTTGTCGCTACCTATCCTGATAGGATAGGACACGGATTGGTTAGATCAGAATCAGGATAATGAGGCTGAATGGGACATTTGGTCATGGTGCAGGCGGCTAGGTCTCCCAGTGGGACAACACTATAAAGTTGCCATGAGTCCGCACTGTCACAAGTCAGTGCCCGTCCTGATATGACCTGAGATGTTGCTAGGACGAAAAGCAACAACAAACACAAACAAATCACATAAGCATATCAATGTCCTAGATAATAGCTCATGGGAGATAACATAGCTCTTCCGGTGTCATGTACTGTATTGAGGGTCATGTTGATATGCTTTTAACTTTAATTTTTCTATGTATATTTCTATTGTATAAAGAATGTATCTGTGTTATGTTTAAATGGGAAAACCACCTCATAAGTATTGTGCTTCTGCTTTCTCCTTTTTCATGTGAATAAAAATACGGCTATAAATATAAACTTGTGTGTACATTGATCATGTGGAAATGAATATTGTATTATTATATATATTATTATTATTATTATTATGTATATGTACCCATCATCTCCTTCAACTCGTGCCATTTAAGCTCTCGGTTCAACCTGGCATGCTGGGACTCAGCTTCAGTACTTCCTCAGGGACCAGCGAAATGAACAGAACACACATATGCTTTGTTTACAAGTCTCCAGACATATCAGCATATCATAGAATCACCAGAGATAAATATATTGTGTACTGAGTGCACGAGCATCTTAGAGTTTCATAGTCCGATAAAAGCATAACATTGTCAAAAGAAAATCCTGTATCTACATTTAAATCTACATATCCAACTTAGATACTGGTGCACTTAATAAGTATTTGGTGCTATACAGAAGGGCTTACTAAGTCAATTCAATAGAACCTGGTACTGACAAAGCATAGTTTTGACGAGCACACCAAATTTATTTTGGCATGTTCATACCGTCAAATATTTCCTAAGTTAGTAATGTTAAAGCCAAGTTACTTCAAGATAAAACATAGTGGATTAGAATGATTGAACTAGTATATTTATCTCATAACATTACAAGCATTCAACATCAACAGACCATGCAATTTTAACTTGAATATGTAGTATCAAAATGCATCTGTACATATCTATGGGTGATTTGGTTTCCAAATTCCTATGCTCTCATTGGAATTATGCAAATCGATCCCAATTCGAATCCAGTCTCATCGCATTACGCAAAGCTAAGCCAATTCGAAACATGGCTTAGCTGTGGGGTGTGCAGGACAGAGATAACAGCCAGAAGGAGCCTCTCTCTTCTCAGCGTCTGCTGGTGCTGCTGGTGCTGCTGGTGCTGCTGGTGCTGCTGGTGCTGCTGGTGCTGCTGGTGCTGCTGGTGCTGCTGGTGCTGCTGGTGCTGCTGGTGCTGCTGGTGCTGCTGGTGCTGCTGGTGCTGCTGGTGCTGCTGGTGCTGCTGGTGCTGCTGGTGCTGCTGGTGCTGCTGGTGCTGCTGGTGCTGCTGGTGCTGCTGGTGCTGCTGGTGCTGCTGGTGCTGCTGGTGCTGCTGGTGCTGCTGGTGCTGCTGGTGCTGCTGGTGCTGCTGGTGCTGCTGGTGCTGCTAGTTCCTGCTGCGTCTATCCTTATCGGGGTCATTGACCTGCCTACATATAGACGCTGCGTGAATCAGGTCATGATGAGCGGAGGGCGTCTGGGAATCCTACTACATCTAAGTGCCAGAGCAGAGCACATGGTTTGTGTATTTTTGTGATCAGGTATTTTACTCTACAGTTAGCTGTCACACACACACACGCACACACACACACACACATATATATATATATATATTTTGTTTTTTGTTTTTGTTAAGTGGGCAGACTGACAGTTGGCACACCATGTAGAGGAGGCGGGGAGGAGAGAATTCCCGCTCCGCAGTGAATAAGATGGAAGTTAAGGTGGTTAGAGAGAAACATTAAGGAGCTGCTGTTATTTATATCTGTGTAATCAATTATATAGGACATATATATAAAATACCAAACAGTGGTTATGTTTTTACGGTCGTTCAGATCACTACTCCTCTGTTAATTTGCGCTATCGATGTGCATCATCATACTACTGATGCTCTGCCGTGTATTTGATGTTAATAGTATGTTTATTTGAGCCTACCGTACACATTTCATACTACTTTTAACGTTTTTTTTACTAACTTCGGTCATTTTAACCACATCCGGTTTGAGTCACATAACTGCGAGAGTTGTTAACTCCACCACTAGATAGCGCCACAATATGGTTTACTGCATAATGTTATAGATAGATTCCACCAGATGACGGCACTATATTGAAATGGGACCATGCTCAAGTCTGGAATATAGGAGAGCAGGTAGATATATACCATGAATATATATAAACGACAGTTCAACACAATATCAGTCCAGGGATTGATGAAAAGCCTAGCTTTAACCTATACACATCACATATTAAAGCTAGTATATATAATATTTTATTGGTGGCGCACGGATCAGCGGAGGTAGGGCACACACGTGGACAGGGCACTGAATGGAAAATAATACATGTACGTGATATAATAATAAATAACTACAATATCAATCTACAATTGACTTCCTCCCATTTATATATGTATAATATATTATACCCACAGATCTGAACATGTTAGTTGGAAACGGTATTGTGTATATGAGAGCCAACACAAAACATATATATGACGTATGATATCGAATCGCATCATGTACTCACGTTTCCATATGAGAATTGAGAGGGAGTTGGGGTTCCGTAATATGACTTCACACAGCAATGTTTTCCTAAACACTTTTTTTTTTAATGTGTCTTGAAGATTTATACTGCCTAGCATGGATAAGTCTGAATAGGCTTGTTTTCACCATTAGACAGTTTGTTGATAGAAAGCCCAAGCCTACACTTGTTCCGACCCAAGGGATTTTTAACCTCCTACACCACATAGTCATGGTATGAGAGCAACTGGCCTTTGATGACACTGTAAGTTCTAATTGGATAGTTGCAATGCAAAAATACCCTAACTAACACCCAACTCCTACGTTGTTCAAAAGAACATAATAAATCAAAGAGTACCTGATCACATTGAACTAAGACTAAGCAATGAAATGTATTAGTATTGTCATGGGGGTGATGAAAATGGGAAATACTGCACCTAGAGCGGGACTCGAACCCACATCTCTTTGCATTCCCGGCCAGTGTGCTAACCATTACACCACCTAGGCTCCCTGATATCTACACACTCCCCACGCCTACCTGTCTATGTGGTTACTGGCCTGAGAGGTCAGTGCAGACCACTACACTCGTCCCCCTGGAATTGTAAGTCTTGTAATGCTTACAATTACATACATACAGGCAATGCACTAACACATACATACACAGGGTAGGTTCAACAACTATACAGCGCAAAGCTTGTACAGGATCCTGATCACGGCAACCAGTGTCATGGGGGTGATGAAAATGGGAATTATTGCGCCTAGAGCGGGACTCGAACCCACATCTCTCTGCATTCCGGGCCAGTGTGCTAACCATTACACCACCTAGGCTCCCTAATATCAACTCACTCCCCACGCCTACCTGTCTATGTGGCTCCTTGCCTGGGAGGTCAGTGCAGACCACTACAGTATCTATTGCATTGGAAATCCTAAACCAAAAACTAAAACCTTGCATGCAAATGTGAAATGATTTATTATACCTCCTTTTATTACTTATTGCATTGTGTAACATGTATTTAATTCACACTTCTATTTACTATAGAAACCTTGTACAAAGGATTGTGTAAATACCTACATAGATAGTGATAAGACTGTTAATCTATGTATTGCCCTGCTCCTACCCCCCTTCCTAGGTGGGGGGTCCCGGCATGCTTCACCCCCCCCCCCCCCCCCACCCATCCATGTTCGGGGCTTTCACACACTTCCGGTCGGACGACCAGTACTATGCACTGACAAAAGATAAATATTAATCAAATTCATTTAGCAAACAAAACAAAACAACAAAAAACAATTACATAAACAGCCCTATATCCCACCGTGGACTCCGCCCACAGCCTATGAGTCATAGTTGATATACCAGAAGCAAAAATGAGGCATGCATGATAGATACATGATGAAAGCATGACATATTTCGATATTAAAGCACATCCCTTAATGTTATCCTAAATTTCCAATTTAGATTCCGTCGCAGTCATTAAACAATGCAGTTTGATGTTCATATGCTCCGCTACACTCCACTACGCTCAGCTACGTGCCGCTACGCTCCGCTACGCGCCGCTACGCTCCGCTACGCTCCGCTACGCTCCGCTCCGCTCCTCTACACTCAGCTACGCTCCGCTATACTACGCTAGGCACCGCTATACTACGCTATGCTAGGCTACGTACTCCTCCGTGCTCATCCTTGCTCCGCCTGCCCACGCCGCGCTACGCGGTGCCACGCCGCGCTACGCCGTGCCACGCCGGGCTACGCCGGGCTACGCCGTGGTCCGCCGTGCTCCGCCATGCTCCGCCGTGCCCCGCCTTGCTCCGCCGTGCCCCACCTTGCTATGCCGTGTCCCGCCTTACTACGCGGTGCCACGCGGTGCCACGCGGTGCCACGCGGTGCCACGCGGTGCCACGCGGTGCCACGCGGTGCCACGCGGTGCCACGCGGTGCCACGCGGTGCCACGCGGTGCCACGCGGTGCCACGCGGTGCCACGCGGTGCCACGCGGTGCCACGCGGTGCCACCCGGTGCCACGCGGTGCCACTCCGTGCCACGCCGTGCCACGCCGTGCCACGCCGTGCTACGCCGTGCCACGCCGTGCCACGCCGTGCTACGCCGTGCCACGCCGTGCCACGCCGTGCCACGCCGTGCTACGCCGTGCCACTCCGTAGCGTTTCGCTGTGTACACCAACATTTAACTTTGCGTATTCTCACATCAAATACTCTCTCAAGTTACTCCCTTTAAAAATAGAAAATTACTTGTACCCAAAAATAAACCATACTATAATAATCAATCTGATATATTTGTTTACAATACAAAAACACGGCTATAATAATGACCCCAATACACGTCTGTATAAAACATACAACACACGGCGCAAATTCAAAACCAACGCCTTATGCAACATTAAAATCCATTCGTAGCCTGTGCTTGGAGAGTGACTCGCGTGCCCTGCACTTCCGGTCTGGCGCTCCCCCGGCGACTTCGTGACCGGATGGTCATTGTTCTTAATGTCAGTGGGGTTTCAATGGCTTGCGGAACCTGTTTGCCAGCAGATCCATTAGCTGTAGCCATGTTTCCCCAAAATACGGTGAGTTTGTTGTCGCCGTTGAAATGACATTTTCGGCAGTTTTCGTTTTTTTCACAGGACTAGACAAGATAGCCGAATGAGTTGAGCGCCCGTACCCCATTTTGGTAGATCATGGGAAGCTTGTTTTATTTAATGGCGCCTCTACAGCACATTGATTTTCATCATCGGTTATTGGACGTAAAACATATGATCATTCTGACATATTTCTTTGGAGGAAACCCACTGCCATCGCATAGGATACTCTTTCCGATAAGCAGCAAGGGGTCTTTATATGCATTTCCCATAGGCAGGACGGCACATACCACAACCTTTGATGAACCAGTTGTGGACCAATGGTTGGAATGGAAAATAATCCAAACTGCATATGCATCCACTGAGCAGGGATTCGAACACATGCATCCAATACCACAATCACCTAAGTCCTAACACCAAATTACTCAAAGAGGTATACCGTAATTAAATAAATAACATCTACTTATCAATATTCACTAATTCGCAGCACTCGGACAAAGAAGAGGAGACGGTTTCGGAAAGGCGAGTTTAATGAGTTCAATAACATCAGGTTATATAATTATCATCAATTATAATAAACAACAAATCAGTCAATCATTAGTTCAGATATGCTAGAGAGATCCATCAAGGGACTAGATAATTGCTAACTACCAGAGAATGTTCAGTACTCTATCTGAGGCGATAAGTGTCAGTTCCATATCGGAGTAGTTAAGGTTAAGGACACATCGCGTCAAGTAAATGAGATATCACTAAGAATCTAATATAGGAGTTATGAGGCATCAATTGATCAATAACATATATATATCGAACAGGAGAGACAAGCGAGATCTCGTTAAAGATCGGTCTGAGGCAGGCTCGGACAGTCGTGCATCAGGCGCGTGTTAGCGAGGGAGGCTGGCTCCCGACAAGATAAGCAGTGGTGAGTGCAGGGCCAGGTGAGGCCGTGAATCTGTAGGATTAGAGCAAAGATAAGTACAATAGGAACATATATCAAGAACAATGAACAACATCAGCACTTAACCCAAAAGTGAGGAAAGTGCTGATGGAACCCGAGACAGCGGCTCCGGGGTCAAACAATAGAACAGAAATCTCGGTAAAGATCTGCATGAGTCAGCTTAAAGGAACATTACGTCACATGTAATTGAGATATCAAGAATAAGAGATGATTAGTACTTTATCAGGCATCGATTGATCAGTAACAGAGAATAGGCAAGCGAGATCTCGGTAAAGATCGGTCTGAGTCAGGCTCAGGCAGTCGTGCGTCAGGCGCGGGATAAGCGAGGGAGGCTGGCTCCCGACATAGTAAGCAGTAGGTGAGTGCTCGACCGGATGAGGCCGGTAAATCTGTATAGTTAGAGCAGAGATAAGTACAACAGAAAATATAAAGAAACAGTGAACAGCATCAGCACTTAACCCAAAAGTGAGGGAAGTGCTAATGGATTAGCGTTCTTAGCTGTTTAACGACATAGGTATCAAAAAAAAAAAAAAAAAGGAGAGCCGAGTCTTAGTTGAACTAAAATAGTTAAACACCGAACCAGGTGCCTTTAAGCGGGAATCCAGAAAGATCAGTAATGCTAGGACATCGTAGTGTCCTGGATTGAGTGGATCAACCTGATGACTGTGGCAGAACTCAGCGTAGAGCTTAATATGCAGCGAGTTGTTCCTCCAGGTTCCTGGCGCCAATGAGTTCCTGCTCGCCTTGATAAGTGAGAGATGTTGAAGGACTGTGTAGCCTGGAAGATAGAACCCAAAATTTAAGCCTATCTTCCAGGCGTTGAATGAGAAAGGATGATTAGTGTCGAATCAGGGAGGAGGGAAATAAAGAAAGGGTTAGGGGTAGGGGAATGGAGTGGGCATCTGGGAATCTGGAAGCTTATCGATAGTTCACAATGATTTTGGCGGCTATCAGCCAGAGCTACCTAGCACAGGCACAGAGGAAGGGATCTCGACCTGACCTGATAACAGTACCTGCTGTGAGGTTTGATTATCGGTATTTATTGCTATTCTAAACTCATGGGGATTAGGCGGAAGGAAAATTGTGAGGGCCATGACTTCTAAGCAGTCTCTAGTATTATTCGCAAGTACAGCATAGTACCACCACCTGGTGTTAACTGTTAGAAATGCTCTATTTGTGAAACTGGTATAAATGGCCAGGTGCATAGATGTGTTTAATTAGTTGCTGGTGGTGCTTGAAAAATCGGTAAATAGAGATATTGGTGCTGGCAGGACTGTATGTAAGGGTACTCAGAGACCAGCTATTCAGTGAATTCTGTTAACCATGAGCATGACTAATGGCATATTAGATACGGAAACCTGTCCACGCAGTTATCCTAGCCCTCGGGTAGCGGACTAAGGAGCAAGCGGTTTGAACGTGTAATTCAGATTATCCTAGCCCGCCGGGACAGCACTGAGCAGCAAGCAGGTAAACCTGTAGTTTACAGTCTGTAGCTCAATCAGCTGTAGAACGGCAGTATGTAGCTCATCTCAGTCATTCTCAGATTGTCACCTAGGAAGAACAAATTGTTTTGAGCAGCAAGTGTGAAGATATAGTTTCCATTGTCCTAGCCGCCTTTACAGAGCTGAGCAGCAAGGGTAATGTGTAGTTTACATTGTCCTAGCCTTCCGGTACTTCATAGTGAAAAAATGCTAAACTGAATACAGTGAGTTGGCGACCAGCAATCTCTATCGCAAATCAGTTCAGGAATGTTACTAGCAAACTATCTTGCTGCAGGTGCCAGTATGTAATTATGTAAATGCAACTAGGGTGGAGAGGATATGCCTGGGCTGTTATGTTGTAACCGGCTGTTGTCCGAGAAGTGAGAAGTGGGCGTGTCTGAAGGAGGAGCATGTAGAGGCAGCGGAGCAGGCACCGAGGAAAGATTTGTGTAACCGGGAACATGTAGTTTACATTACCTAGCCGCCGGTATTCAATAGTGAAAGAGTGCTAAACTGAAAGCAGTAAGTCGGAGACCAGCAGTCTCTATAGTATTACTTTAGCAAACTACAAACCTGCCATCTGGTGTTAACTGTTGGAATCGGGCAGTAGCTTCCACCGCCAGTACGATACACACAAGCGAGGAAACGTTAATCAATAACAAATAATAGCTGCACTACTTCAGATGGAATTCTGTTAATTAGAACTATTCACTACTGAGACCAGTTTGTCTAACTTATGAGCATGACTCAATAGTAAACAGAGCGTGGTACCATTGCAATGAAATTGAATGAATGAGGACTAGCTTACTGTTACGTGAACTGAACCGACTAACCGTTAATAAAATAGAATACCAAATAGTTGCACTACTTCAGATAAAATTCTGTTATTTAGGAGGAGTCATTGCTGATACGAAATTCTGTCATTTGTGAGCATAACCTCGGCAACACAGGCAAAAAAGATCCGCGAAACTGAGTAATGCAAATTTCACTGCTTCAAGTCTGTTAAAAACATAGCATAATAAGACTTCCCTATGAAATCGATGTGCAGGGTAGCAGTGTCGAAAGCAGAGGAGTCCGACGAGTCCTGCCTTGTACCAGAGGACTGGTGAAAACGCCCTACGCATCCTAGAGCGCTGTGACATCGGCGGCCTTCTCGGCGCTTCTTATTCGGCGACATACGCAAGCAGTGGGCAGAGAGGAAACGAAGTTCAGAGGCAGCATATAACGAGAGCTTAAACAATGTTACCAAGGTTCATAACACATTCTAAATTAGTTGGTGTGTATAGCCGGCGTAATGCGGCGCTGACTGAATAGGACGCTTGTAGCGCAGGTGATGCAGCCAAATATGCCTGTATATGTCACTATCACCGCCTAAAACGTTAATCGAGTAGTCAGTAGAAAAATAATACTTGCACTACTTCAGATGAAAAAAAATAAAATCCCTTACTAAGGAGGAATCAATACTGACAGCAAATTCTTTAATTTGTGAGCATGACTAATTTATAGTTCTATAACAAAATGCCAGAGTGACTATAGGTGTAAGGTGAGGAGAGGTCAATGACACTGCCACGACGGTACAGATATATGCGAGCAACGAGAAAAAACAACAAAAACAACACAGCGAGATGCCTGTTGTCATGCTTCAAAGACTTCTAATATTAGCGAATATTCACTGGTAATGTTAAATTCAGTTACATATGAACATGAGAAAAAACAACAATGTGGAGTAGTACTAGTAGTAGTCTTGTGACACCGACAGCGGGTGACGCCCCCTTCTGTCCTGTGACACACCGCATGAGAGGACCAGTGTAGTATGACTGAACCTGGCAGTAATCCCCCGAAGCGGAAACTGCCAAAGCAACCTAACCGCAACGTGTACAGTTGATACCGAGCCGTGTAAACATGTCGAAATTAATGTTCAACCATATCCGTATGCACTTCTTGTGCCATACATACTTGCCACACTTCCTTCTCCAATCAGTACTCAGCAATGTTGAAGAAAGCATGGGCAATGTTAGGCTGATAGCAGCTGGGAAGGTCCTATAAATTCTGACTCGCTTGTTTGCGGGCCTGTGGCGAAGTTACTCGGGCCAGGATCAGGCGAGAAGTGAGTGGTGGCCTGGGGGAAGTCAGGTGCTGCTTGTTCCTTCTTTGCCTCGTGCGCGAATTAACCATGTTGCCTACCCAACATAGGTAATGTAATGCAATCAACTCAATGGCGGTAGCTACCTATCACCGAACCGAACCTTCACCTACACACCGGACGCGGTGGCCGAATCGGTAGAGCGCAAGCTTCCCATGCGCAAGCTCGGGAGTTCGAGTCCCAGCCAAGTCAAACCAATGATTTATACAAATGATACGTGTCACTACCTAACCTGACACTCAACAGTAATAGGATAGGACAACGACTGGTTAGTAAAGTATCAGGATAATGTTACTGTGTGGGTTTGCAGGTCATGGTGCCAGTGGCCTGGTCTCCCAGTGGGGCAGCACTATAAAGTATCCATGATATTGATTGATGGTGGTTGCTTTACGGTAGTGTCGGCAGCATAGACCATATTCACGGTGAGTATCCAGGAGTGCGCACTGTTCCAAATCGGTACCCGTCCTGATATGACCTTACATGTTGCTAGGATGTACAACAACAAATTAACCCGCAGCTCCACAAGTACAGCAGCGAACAATGAGAAACACTGCACTATTAATGTTACTCATGTCCGTCCTAGTCATGTGTCCTAAGCAGCGCCACCTATACTTCCGGTAGTATTTGATTTAATCCTAATCATGTATCCAGAAAAGCACTTGAAGCAACACTTATACTAATGCAAGGGAGGGAGTGGAGTGATGGACGATGCCAGTCAGATCCTGTTAGGAAATGGCTAGTACCAGTGTACCAGTATAAAAGAGTTCAGCCACCCGTCTGATTACTCCCCCCTACTGCCGCCACCCCTCGCGCAGGCATTAATGTACCAGAATGACCTTGGTGGGGATGCCGATAATATACTACAAGGGTCAATGCATGCTGCAACTGGGGTTTTGTTCAGACTGTAAACACTGCATCCTCTTAAATCTGCATAATCCCATAAAAGCATCACAATTTCAAAAGCAAACCACTTACAGTATAACCCCCATAAACCGAACTTGAAGGGACATAGAAATTTGTTTGGATTAACTTATCATAGGTTTAACCTAGCTTTGGCTTCGACTTTGACTTGGCGTTGGCAACAATATTTTATTGACTACTATATATTATATAATGATAGGTCCCCATGAAGCTATTGTATACATGTACATCACATTACGAATACATAACATTAAGCTAATGCATACATTGTACATCTCATTACATTACATTCAATTGTACATCTCGTTAACAAAAAAAGTCTCTTATGGCTGATTGAGCCTACAAATGTCTTTATTTTGAAAAATACTCTTTGATGTCTGACTTAGCCATCCATCTGTTTGTGGTATGTTTGTCACACAAGTGACTCAAGTTTGGTTTAACCATACCGGAAGTGGCCTGGGCGCCGACAATTTTGTTTGGATTAAACGATAATTTGGATTAACCAACCTTGGTTGAACCAACTTTTTTATATGATAAATGGTAGTATTTTTCCGGGCCGCCGAAAAAAGTTTGGATTAACCGCTTGTTTGGTTTAACCAAGCTTGGTTTAACAGGGATATACTGTATCTAGATTTGAACCAACATGTCCAACCTAGATCATCATCATCATCATGCTGTCGGTCGTGATGCGACAAAGACTGCTATAATTACTTGACTGCCGCTCTCCATTTAGCTCTCTGCTGTGAGAGTGATGTCCATGAGTTGGTCTTAATGTCTCTCAGATTCAGGTTTCTCTTGATGGTACCCTTGAACCAGAGACGAGAGTGCCCTCTCTTTCTGTAACCAGAAGACAGTTGAGAGTAAAGGGTCTGCTTTGGTAGCCTGTCTGATGACATCCTCATGAGGTCCAGTTCACCGGAGATTCTAGTTGATCCAACCTAGCTTCCGGCGGACATATTAACTATTTGGTGTTACATAGAAGATTGAGTCAATTGAATAGAACCTGTTTCTGCTGAAGCCTAGGTGATGAGATTTTTGACTGGCATGCCAATATTGATGTAGTGTATTTACTCTTCAAATAGCTCCTAAGTTAGTCATTTAAAATCAAAGTTATTTCAAACTAAAGTTAGGTAGATTATACCGATCATCTTTATAATTTTATCTCAGAAAATGACACAACCTAAACACTTGCGAGGTACAGTTGCACTGGTTTGTGTTTAATTATCTGATTATATATACAACATGTTTCTCAAAGCTGCATACATACTCCGATCAAAACAACAAATCTTCAAAACTAAAACAATTGCAAAGTCCAATACTCGAATCTGTGGCTGTGTACGCAGGCTATGGTGAAATCAATACAGACAAAGAGAAAGGAAGAGTATAAAATGCAAAGAAGAAGAGAGAGTCCAGCCCTCTGGTTTATTATGTATATGGTAACATGGGTTCATTGTAGAGTATCACCCCACCCCTTTCCCCCAATGGGAAATAAGCATTCTTGGCCCTAGCAATAGGGATCCAGCATTCCTGGTTCCCATGGATACCAGTGGTCTTCCGACCACCACAAGCTGTATGGCCCCATGGCAACCACCAACCGTGACCTTTGAGTGTGGTGATCTCTATTCCAGCAGAAGGGCTAGGCCCTGAGTGCAATCACACCCAGACCTGCCAGCACCACTATTTCTATTTACATCCCACTCAGGCATCACCAACCAATACATATATATATACACATACATGCACCTCGTCACATACACCGATCAGTAATAGAACATTTGCATTCACCCCTATGCTGAATATCGGAATATTTTACAATGTACTTCACCCCTTCACTTCTTACCGCCTGCATCCCAAAAACGCAGTGAGGAAAGAAGTTGACATCTTTACGTTGTCTCCATCTTACCTTGTTGAATCCACCAACCTATAATTAATAATATCTTAATATCTAACATTTTTAATGGATAAGGCTTCTGACTTTGAAAAAAAAATAACAATACAAATAAAAACGTTATAATCACCGTTTTCTAGAATTTAGTCTACATATCTTACTTAGATACTGGTGGACTTATCAAACATTCGTCACCACATAGAGCGGAATACCGAGCCAATTTATGGAACCTGTAACGGCATAAGTCTATGGTGTCAGAGTTTTGGAGTGCAAGTGAAAACATTCCAGACAATAGCAGAAAACATTCCAAATAATGGCAGACAACATTTCAGATAATAGCAGAAAACATTCCAGATAATAGCATAACACATTCCAAATAATAGCAGAAAACATTCCATATAATAGCAGAACACATTCCAAATAATGGCAGAAAACATTCCATAAAATAGCAGAAAACATTCCAGATAATGGCAGAAAACATTCCAGATAATAGCAGAACACATTCCAAATAATAGAAGAACACATTCCAAATAGTGGCAGAAAACATTCCAGATAATAGCAGAAAATATTCCAAATAATCGCAGAAAACATTCCAGATAATAGCAGAGAACATTCCAAATAATAGTAGAACACAATCCAAATAATGGCAGAAAACATTCCAGATAATAGCAGAAAACATTCCAAATAATCGGAGAATCCATATTCATATGAAGGCTTAATTTGAAAAAAAAACTATTTCACTTCATGAATTAATTTGGTATGTTTTGACTTCAAATATCTCCAAAGTTAGCCATCTAAAATAAAGGTGACTTCAAACAAAAATGAAGGTACATTATAACAATCATCCTAATATTTTCACATCAGAAAATGACAGAAAATCAACAGCATAAGACTATGTAACTTTAATTATATTTACAATATGTTTCTTACATGATCAGATGATACATATAGCGAATGGCGGCCGTACCCTGCAGACCACTACCTGTACACTGAAGAAGAAGTGTTTCCAGCTGAATAAAAATGTTCACACAAAAAATAATGATGTCCGAATGAGTTAGAGCGTCTGTCTCCCGTGCTGGTAGATCGTGGGGTAGTGGGTTCGAATCCTGGTCGAGTCATACCAAGAACTTAAAAATTGATACTTGTCGTTTTCTCGCTTTGTCGCTTTCTCACCAGGCGCTTGGCAATATTAGGATAGGACAAGGACTGGTTGGCTCAGTGTCAGGATAATGTGACTGAGTGGGATACCAGGTCATGGTGCCAGAGGCCTGGTTTCCCAGTGGGACAGCACTATAAAGTTCCATGAGTGTGCACTGTCACAAGTCGGTACCCATCCTGATATGACCTTAGATGTTGCTAGGACATAAAACAACAACAAACAAACTATGCCAATGGCAGTAGGCTACTGCGGTAGCTACCTGTTTAGTTCAGGTAGTCCTCACTAGCCAGAACTGGCGCTCTCCACGGTCCCGCCCTATGCGCAGTAGAACAAGGACCATCACCCACTCCCCAACTCCAGCTGCTGCCTTCTTGTATAGCTCACCACTTGTACAGATGTTTGGGTTTGAATAAAACGAAATACTATGAGCAAGCCTTGAACACCACCAACAAGACTTGACTGAAATCATCGCAGTAGCAAATTGTTGTCCTATCCGAATTAGGCAAAACAATCTAGGATTAATGAGTTGAGCATCCCTCTCCAGTTTGAGGAGATCGTGGGTTTCGAATCCACGGGTTCGAATCCTGATCCTGTCAAACCAATGACTTAAAAATGTATACTTGTCACTTCCTAGCCAGGCGCTCATAATGATTAAGATAAGGCAATGACTGGTTGGCTCAGTGTCCGGAAGCTGTGACTGAGTGGGATATCGGGTCCTGGTAACCAGACTGGATGGCCGAATGAGCTAGAGCGTCCGTCTCCCGTGTTGGTAGATCGTGGGATCGTGGGTTCGAATCCCGGTCGAGTCAAACCAATGACTTAAACATTGATACTTGTTGCTTCCTAGCCCGGCGCTCAGCATTATTAGGATAGGAAAAGGACAGGTGGGCTCAGTGTCAGGATAATGTGACTGAGTGGGATATCAGGTCATGGTGCTGGTGGGCTGGTCTTCCAGTGAGGCAGCACTATAAAGTCGCCATGAGTGCGCACTGTCACAAGACAGTACCCGTCATGATATGACCTTAGATGTTGCTAGGACGTAAAACAACAACAAACAAACATCGGGTCATGGTGCAGGTGGCCTGGCCTCACAGTGGGGCAGCACTATAAATTTGTCACACTGGCGTTCGTGGTTAGTTATGCGACCATTACATGCATTACAGTGTGCACTGGCGCAAGTCGGTACCCGTCCTGATATGACCTTAGATGTTGCTAGGATGTAAAGCTAAACAAAACCAATCAACTAACCAAAGAAATATGCTTCAATGGCATCTTAGCTCCCCTCTGATCTCGTGGGTAATCCATAGCAGAAGCTGCGCTTGGAGAGCAGCGCAACCAGGGTCTATTTTAGATTCGACCAATTAGCGGCCACCCCTCCCGACCCTTCCTACCCGATTGCGTGACGGAGGTGGCGCCACGTGCGGCAGGTGCGGCAGGTGGCAGAACCAGCTACAACAACAAGGCCGCGTGCGCTTGTTCCCCCTCCCCATCTACCCCACTCCCACCTCACCGAATGCAGGACGCCCCTATCAGCTGGGGAAGTGTGTGTGGGACTGGGAGGGGCAGTGGAGGAGGGGAGGGGGTGTTGTGGGGGATGAGTAGGGGATGTGTGGGGGTTTGTTTGTTGTTGTTTTACATTCTAGCAACATCTAATGTGATATCAGGACGGGTATTGACTTGTAACAGTGCACACTCATGGTGACTTTATAGTGTTGCCCCACTGGGAGACCAGGCTGCCAGCACCATGACCTGACATCCCACTCAGACACATTATCCTGACACTGAGCCAACCAGTCGTTTCCTTATCCTAATAATGCCGAGCGCCTGGCTAGGAAGTGACAAGTATACATTTTTAAGTCATTGGTTTGACTCGACCGGGGTTCGAACCCATCATCCCCCGATCTCCCAAAACAGGAGATGGACACTCAACTCATTCGGCCATCCCATCTGGTCAGATGTGTAGGGGAGGGAAAGGGAGGGTGGGGGGGGGGGCGATGCCGGTCAGATCCTTTTAGGAAATGACTGGTACCAGTGTAGCGGTATAAAGCAGACCACCCCACTTCCCTCTGATTACTCCCACACCCCCGGACTCCTCCCGCAGGCATTAATGTACCAGGATGACCCTGCCGTATTCAGTATCCAGAAGTCAAAGTGTTCAGATGTTGTACTTTTCCATTAATTACAAACAAAACATGCCTAAATAATAACAAACTAAGCTGTTTGAGCGCCCGCCTCCTGCTTTGGTAGGTTGCGCGATTAGAACCCCCATGTTCGAACCCTGGCCGAGTTAAGGCAATTATTTAAAAATTGATACATATCACTACCTCGCCTGCCATTCGGCGTTAATAGGATAGGGCAATGGAAATTGGAATGAAAAATACCAATTATTCGCTATTGAAACTTTCCCTGTTTAATCTACTAATGTACCAGAAAACCCCCACAAAAAAAACATTTTGGGTCAGAGGGTAAGTATGTGTGCTATGCATTGCATGCTGACGACTCATAGTGGAGGATCTTATACCAGAAGGCAGCATTATCAGATTATGTTAGTATGAGATTACCCAAGCACCGCTCTCCCCCAGCAGATTTATTATGATTCCATATTGCCCGTGGGGGGAGGGGATTTATTCCTGGTGCAATGCTATTCCTTTGCAACAGAATGAGAAAATGTTGGTTGGTTGTTGGAGTTTTATGTCCAGGCAACATCTAAGGTCATATCAGGATGGGTACCGACTATGACATTGCGCACTGATGACGACTCTCTAGTGCTGTCCCTACTGGAAGCCCAGGCCACCAGCACCTTGACCTGATATCCCACTCAGCCACATTATCCTGACACTGAGCCAACCAGTCCTTGTCTTGGCTAAGAAGCAACAAGTGCCAATTTTAAAGTTATTTCTTTGACTGGACTAAGGTTTGAATGCGTTTGTTCAAATGCCACGTCAATCAAAATGGCTCAACTCATTCGGCCAATCTAGTATGATAAAATGTGTATGTGTGTGATGGTAAGGGGGGAGGGTGGGGGGCGATAGCAGGTTTGAATAATTATGCAGTCAGTTGAACTCACATTGGTAGAACAAAATGCGGCATAGAAAGGTAGGTATGGGTAGGTTGGATGTACCAAGGAACCCTGGGTAGTGTACCGACGGGTTGCAGACATTTGAGTGTTAGTCAGTTCCTTGCAGGTACGATATTCCTGTTTGTCTACAACCTCAGTCGGTGTGGCAGGTTGCAGGTTCCCTTCTCTGAGCGACTAACACAACTAGGAATAACAGCATTCACTCCGGATGTGTTTCTGATAAGGAACGACAGAGAAAGGAAATGTAGGTGAACAAAGTCTTTATTCAAGTAAAAGTGCCTGAGCCAAAATAGGTACAATTAGTCAGAGCCATAGATAGCTAGGAGGTAAGGGGGGAAGTTGCAGAACCCCTCCCCCCCCCCCACACACACACACCGACACAACCTCGGAGTTCTTAGACCAAACACAAACAAACTAACTAAGGCACCAATATTTAAAGGGAGCAAGATGTGGAACAAACTACAATCTGTAATTAAAGGTGCACTTTCCTACCAAGGCTTTCAGTCACTGGTCAGAATCCATCTCACTGGCCACGCCCTTGAACAAGCATCATATCATGGATCCTGTGTCCTGCCTTGCTCCCTGCCTCCCTCCTTGTCCTCCTACCCCCGTCACTCAATTACTTACCTCAACTACAATGTAGTAGCCAGCACAGTTTTTTCATTGACACACCACCTTAGCTCATAACACTGAACTTATTATGGCTAACCCACTAACACGCTAACCCCCTTCACAATCTACTGACATCTACCTTTTTTACGATGTAATGTAAACATACGGAAGACCAGTTCCTCGGCACTGAAAAAATGTATATTCTGATGAATAAACTCTTACAAAAGTAACCTCCCTGGGTGGCCATATCACAAGACAATTCTAGTGCCTAGCACCTGCAGAACTCATCCCTTCCAAGAATTTATCTGCTTCTCAAAAGTAAAATTCCTCGCTAGGGCTATGGTAGTAGAAAGGGTGAGTGGGCAGTCAGAAAAGTTAGGTTGAGAGTGAAAATGAGAGATGGCAGCAAGGAGGTGACAGCGGAAGAGGTGTAACAGTCCACTGGCTTATTGGGTGGACGAAGAAATGGACTCAACCCCCAACCCCAAGACGGGTCCAAGGTGCAACAGTGAGGAGGGGTGGCTGTTCGATGTGTCATTCCTGCCACATCACATCATCATCATCATCATGCTGTCGGTCGCAATGCGACAAAGACTGCTTTTATTTCTTAAGCGCCACTATTTTGTGCGGTTATGCATTTCATAAAAGCTGCTTGCAAAAGTGTTGAAGTGCTGCTGGCTTTTGCAAGTTACTAGCAGCACTCTCTCGGGGAGCAAATGGAGGTCTCACACCGGCAAGAACACGTCAAGACAGGCGCAAACTATTTGTCCCTGCAGTGGCTGGTCGGGAGATGTTGGGAGTTCCATTCATCACCGCCCTTAGTGCTGCCACGGAAGCATGGTTTTCTGTTAGGGTTTGCTCCCTTAGCCTTTGGTTCTATCAAGTACCTGTACACCACAAGGCAGTGGTTTAGAACTTTGCAAGGCAGGGGCGTCAAACTCCCTGAGGTATTTTAGCAGGTAGGTACTGCAATACCCGCATACCCTTGCCACGTCACACACCATTAGAAATTGTGTACAATTGATCTGCACCAGGTTTCTATAGTGCATCATTGCAAATGGCGTCCAGGGTGGTTTCAATTAGTTGGTTGGTTGTTGGAGTTTTATGTCCTGGCAACATCATCTAAGGTCATATCAGTATGGGTACTGACTTGTGACAGTGCACACTCATGGGAAATTTATGGTGCTGCCCCACTGGGAGACCAGGCCGCCAGCACCATGACCTGACGTCCCACTCAGTCACATTATCCTGACACTGAGCCAACCAGTCCTTGCCCTACCCTAATAATGCCGAGTGGCTCTCTAGGAAGCGACAATTATACATTTTAAAGTCATTGGTTTGACTCAACCAGGGTTGACTTGCCCGTGCCTTTGAATCCCACGATCTACCAACACGGGAGACAGACGCTCAACTCATTTGGCCATCCCGTCTGGTTGAGGATTAGAGTACACCTGACAATGCTACTTGTCTATTCCAACTGGTTAGAAGGCCAGAAGACTAGTGCCTCAGCGTTGAAACACAAACAACAAAAGTATCATTCTGAGCAAATACAAATATTCATCAACAATATATAAAAAAAAAAGGGTCCAGCAGCAACGCCCAAGAAGGACCCAAGCTGCCACCTGGTGGCGGTTCGCCGAGACTTACTACATCCGGGTCCAGGTCAGGTGAGATATGCGGGGTTTACATGCTCGCCTCCAGTGGCGCCCTCTATCCACACAGATTTTTCCTGACGCTCAGCCTTGCTGGGTCTGATTTACACCTGCAAACCCCCCAGTTACCGCTCTCGACCCGGGGAGGCAAGAATGTAATGCTGTCAGCCCGTTTCCGGAAGAACGCCCCCCCCCCCCACAGCTCTACCCACACCCTCATTTCCTCATTTCCCCAGGGTGTTACTAAATGGTTGGTGGTTGGAGTTTTACATCCTAGCAACATCTAAGGTCATATAAGGATGTGTACCGACTTGTGACAGTACTCATTCATCATTACTTATAGTCTTGCCCCAATGGGAGACCAGGTTGCCAGCCCCATGACCTGATACCGCACGCAATTATGTTATCCTGGCACAGAGCCAACCAGTCCTTGACCTATCCTAATAACGCTGAGCACCTGGCTAGGAAGTGACAAGATTAGTCACAATTTTTAAGTCATTGGTTTGACTCGACCAGGATCATCAAAGAGTTAAGCGTCATAACTTTGAAAAGTGCCAGACTTCATATTGGGATCGTGGTAGACATAATGGGATCGTGGGTTCGAACCCTGGTCGAGTCAAACCAATAACTTAAAAATGTATACTTGTCGCTTCCTAGCGAGGCGCTCGCCATTATTAGGATAGGGCAAGGACTGGTTGGCTCAGTGTCAGGATAATGTGACTGAGTGGGATATCAGGTCATGCTGCTGGTGGCCTGGTCTCCCAAAGGGGCAGCACTAAAAAGTCACCAGGAGTACACACTGTCACAAGTCGGTACCAGTCCTGATATGACCTTAGATGTTGCTAGGACGTAAAACAACAAACTAACAAAGCAACATTATATTAATTACTATGTATTGCATCAATATCTGAGGTAGGTAGGTAAGACACAATCTAGATGAGTGTTTTAGTTTGGAATATTTTATGCTTTCATTATGCAGTATTAATCAGGTAATCAATTTCTCACCCGGTAATTATCTCTCCACTCCGCCTAAGGCCACAAATGGCAGCCTGGCAATGAGCAAAAACAATTGAATAATAATCACATTGCCAAATTCAGTCTGTTCCAAGTTTAACTCTGTTCCCAGCCACGAGAAGCGGGACGTAGCTCAGGGAGTAGAGTGTCCACCTGTGAAGATGGGGGTCGTTCCTGCTCAGTGCTGGTCATTTGCAGTTTGGGCTATTTTCCGTTCCAACCAGTGGTCCAAAACTGGTCCATCAAATGCTGTGGTTTGTGCTGTCCTGTCTGTGGGAAAATGCTTATATAAGACCCCTTCGCTGCATGTCGGAAGGATTAGCCTATATGGCGGCAGCAGTTTTCCGACAAAGAAATATGTTAGAATGACCATATGTTTCACGTCTAATAGCCGATGATAAAAATGAATGTGCTCTAGAGGCGTCGTTAAATAAACCTAGCTTTCTGTTCTCAGTCATGGAATGTAGGACTCAGCTGGGATGCATTAAAGTTGATGGCGTTACTTGTTGCAGTTTTACGTCCTGGCAACATCTAACGTTATATCAGGACAGGACTTATCGAAGGATGATGAAAATATCATGGACAAAGAAGATCACCAACAAAGAAGTTCTCAGAAAAATTAAAAATAAGAAAAGCTTGTTTGCCACTATACAGACAAAGAAACTTATTTATTTTGGCCACATCATTCGTCAGAGTTCAATATACCGTACATTGTCGGAAGGGAAGGTGAATGGCAGCAGAGGGAGAGGGAGACCAAGAACATCATGGTTTACAAATATTTCACAATGGACAGGCTTGAATTATTCACAGTCTATCAGAACAGCACACCATGCGGACAAGTGGAGAACCATTGCATCCAATCCTCGACTAGAGGATGGAACTATTGATTGATTGATTGACCGACTTGTGACAGTACACACACATGGCGATTTAATAATGCTTCCCCACTGGGGGACTAAGCTGCCAGCACCATGGCTTAATATCCTACTCAATCACATTATCCTGACACTGAACCAACCAGTCCTTGCCCTATCCTGATAATACCGATAATACCGAGTGGTTGGCTAGGAAGCAACGAGTATACATTTTTAAGTCATTGGGTTGACTCAACCAAGGTTCGAACCCGCGGGTTCGAATCCCATGATCTACCAAATCCCATGATCTACCAAAGCGGGTCCCCCATGCTCATTGAGAAAGCCATCGGTCATCCTCCGACTCATGGAACTGAGGAAGTCTGGGACACATCCACTCGAGTACCAAGGACTGCATGCAGAGATTCAATGTCAGGCCAGTTTGCAGACCACCTCTTTATATACACTGATGGTTCGAAAGACCAAAGCCAGGTAGCTGCTGTGGCAGTCTGCTGACGGGAAAAATTTGGCATAAGTTTGCCTGATCAGAGCTCGATTTTCACTGCAGAAGCCCGAGCACTCCTTCTCGCGTTGGAGTGTATCGAGGTATCCAACCACAGTAACTATGTTATATACAGTGATTCATTCTCTTGCCTCCTGGCTGTTGCTGGACTGAAAACGAATCACCCTATTCTAGCAATGGTCATTTATAAAATGAACCAACTGACAATGGATGGGTATGACATCCACATGCGCTGGGTGCCTGGCCATGCCAGCATACAAGGAAATGAACGAGCTGTTATGGCTGTGAAGAAGGCCCTGAACTGTGATCTTGAACCGTGTCTGATCCCACACTGAAACCACTAATAGCCACCCACATGAAATCCAAATGGCAACATGAGTGGGATGAAAACATTAATAAACTTAAAGAAATTGAACCATCTGCGGGAAAGCCACCACAGACTCATGCAGGAGGTCGGCGGGACCAAGTGGTCCTTAGCCGCTGCCGTATTGGCCACTCGTGGCTTACACATGCTTTTCTGCTCAAGGGGGAACCTCCCCCTGAATGTATTGGGTGTCAGTCCCCGCTGACACTCAAACACATTTTACTAAGTTGCGTTGATTTTTTTGGCCCTGCGCCAACAATTCTACACTGCAGACAGTATGCATGACCTTTTTACTAAGTAAAACAAGAAAACATTTGAGCCTTTTTGAGGACAGCTGGACTGTACCACCTCATATAGTTTACTAAATAAATTCTATCAATTATTAATAAAACTTTTCTTTTTCTATGGGAATTTGTTTCCCTTGACCACAAATATATGCTTGTGAGTTTCTAATTTAATGAGTGTCTATTGGCACATAATTAATTGATTGTCTGCTTTTACATGTAAAAGCGATGGTTTGAACAAAAAACAAACATTTCTCGCAATGAATATGGCCTATGCTGCCGACATGGTGTAAAGCAACCACCAATCAATCAATCAATCAATCAGAGAACGCAAGAGTATGCTCGAGTAAGCTAGAGTATGCTAGAGTAGGCTAGAGTAGGTTAGAGCATGCTAGAGTACATTAAGAGTATGGATACTTCGCCACAGTACGTTAGTCTGTAACATAGCGCTCTTTTGAACATGTCCAAAGATTAAATCAGAACTCATGGCCCACCCACATTATTACCAAGTTAGCATGACGGAGAAGTATGGATGCTGGTACGTTAGCCTCCACCACGTTCAATTACGTCCACTCTATATGATTGGCCTAGACTGATAGTGCTGCAGGAATGGCATGATAATATTGACTTACGCTGAAAATTATATGGAGCAGGTAATATAATATCATAAACGAGTTTTCGGAAATTATAGCTTAATGGAAATCAATCCATATGGATTATGACCACTACTTCACAGCGGCGAAAACAAGTGCATGCGCTTAACCGTTATGAGTAGAATTAACACAAATCACCCCCCCCATCCCCCATACAAAAATAAGTTATATGAGACTGTCTCAAAAAGTGCTAAGCAATGTGGGACAAAACTTTGTCCATTTTAATGATCAACATACTATCTGTTTATGCATTTGCTTAGGATAAACTGATTTGATTTTGTACATGGTGTTTCATAATCCCAATAGAATACATTCTGTTTTCAGTGTAACCATTTCTGTGCTGTTTTGTGTCAATCGTTATATGTCTATATAATATTGACCTACACTTATAATGATGTGTGACTGACAATACAGTATTGGACGACGCTGACAATGCTCCTGGGCTGGCAGTATAATAATGACCTATACTAGGCTATACTGACAGGTAAGGAAGTGCTGGGCTATGCTCATAGTCCTGCAGGTTTAACAATTTTTTTTTTATATTGAGGCTGTATTTATACTGTCCATAGCATATAAACCTGGGTATTCAGGCTTGTTTTCAATGCTGGCCAGCTGTAGTGTTGATGTTATCTTATCATACAGTAGCTACTGATAAGGTATTTGATTGCCTGCATTTCAGTAGCAGATATATAGTTGGTTGGTATGGTTAGTAGTCTATGTTAATTTTTTGGGATTTTCTTGCCATATATGTGTTTGATTTTTTCTACTCTTATTACTAGACTAGCCTACTCCTATTTACATATCATAGGCTTGTACGTAGCTGTGTGGTGTGCTATCTGGCTACTTTTGGCATGGTTACCTTCCATTGGGCTTCTGGGCCGTGACATATCACATGCCCCTTTGAGGTGCAGCTTAGTGGCGGTCTCCTAGTCTTATTTTGCACAGATATTTTTTGTATGTTTTTAGGTAAGGAATTTGTTGTTCCTTTACTGTTTGGGCATTCCATACCTTGGCAGCAATTTCCAGCGTGCTTGTCTCATGAGCTTTTATTTGGCTTCTGGTCTGCTTTAGCAGTGGCACATTATTTGCTCTAGTAGCCCTTTGTGGTTTTGTTAGGAGTCTATTGTTTTGACTATAGCTGTATACTAATGTTTTCAGATGAATTATTCTCCTATTTTCAACAATTTTACTTGGTTCTCTCTTATTGTCATAGGTAGGGTGCAGCTTGTCTACTCTGAGGCAGATTTTCAGGGCTCTGTTCTGTAGTGTTTGCAGTTTTTTTAGAAGTTCTTTTTTCGCACCCATGTAGTTTACATCGCCATAGTCAAAATAGGGGAGCACCATTCCCTTGAAGATTTTTATTGGCATTTCTTCTGTCATGTAGTCTCTTAGCTTTGCAAATAGCCACAGTTTGTTTTCCTATTTTACAGTGTAGTCTTCTTTCTGGTATTTGTTTATGCAAGAAGAGAACTCTTTTTGACTTGCTTGTGTTGATGCTTATTTTGTTGGCCTCGCAACACTCATCCAGTTTTAGTAGGAGCTTGTTTCGTTTAGTTATTACCGCCTCTTCTGTGGTGCCATTTGCATATATCACTGTGTCATCTGCATATAGTTGGAAGCATTCGGTTTGCAATCATTTTCCAAGATTGCTTTTGTAGATTATAAAGAGCAGTGGCACTAACACTGATGCTTGGGGTACACCACATGTGACAGGTTGGTTATCTGATAGTGTATTGTTTATTTTTGTTTTCTCTTGCCTGTTGTTCAGGGAACATTTTATCCAGTCCATAGTGTTGGATTTTATGCCCATGGATTCTAGTTTTTCCAGTAGTATCTTATGGTCTACTGTATTGAATGCTTTGCTGAAGTCAATGAAGGCTGCTCCAACTAATTGTTTTTGGTTCATTGATGCCAGTATGTCATTTGTTAGGTTAGCTATTGTTTTAGATGTGGAGTGCAGTTTCCTGAAACACCCTTGTCTTTCGTTTAGTATATCGTTTTTTTCCAGGTGTTCATTTATGTGTTGCAGTTGGTTGCTTGATAGAATTTTACATCTTGGCAACATCTAAGGTTATATCAGGATGGGTATCGACTTGTGACAGTGCGCACTCATAGTGACTTTATAGTGCTGCCCCACTCGGATATGAGGCCGCCTTCAATATGCTCTGATATCCCACTCAGTCACATTATCCTTACACACAGCTCAGCAGTCCTTTCCCTATCCTATTATTTCCGAGCATCATGTTAGGAAGCTACAAGTATCAATGTTATAAGTCATTGGGTTGACTCGGCCGGGAACCAAACTCCCGACCTTCCGCATCTGAGGCCGGCGCTCTATGTGTTGCACATCACACTTTCAGCGCATATATAAAGATAAGTTTCATTTTCATTGATTCCCATTCACAGTTCTTGGTTTACTTGGAGTATATTGTTGTGAACAGGAACAATGTACAGGGCTGTAACAGTAAGAATCGATTGCATTGGAAATCACATAACACTTAACAGGTAATCTAACCTATTCATCGCAACATAGCATTCCTAATTACCTTGTGTATTTTATTTTGAATCCTGGACTAGAATAGAAACAAAGATGGCAGACTTTCTAGATAGAAAAAAGGGCCCCAGTACCATGTCATTTGTAGAATATAAGGAACTGTTAGTGACTTGACTGGTTTATACCACATATTATAGCACGGCGATGTATTGGATGTGATGGCGATAGTAAGACTGGCCTTTTACAGTTAATAGCTAGCTTAATCTGTACTGGACAATGGGTATAACAAATCAGATCAGGGAAAGGCAGCAATGCAGGTATATCGTCTGGCCACCATCGTAAAATCATTCAAGATGTCACCGCCAACTACACAAGGAAGTGATGTGACAACTGGGCTTTTGAGCGCTAGTCCAAGTTGTTAACCTCAGAGTTGGGTGTAAGAAAATCTGATGTGATTCCCATTCACAGTTCTTGGTTGAATTGGAGTATATCATTGTCAACAGGAACAATGTACATAACTGTAACAATAAGAAGCGATTGCATTGGAAATCACATGACATATTTTCTGTTATAGTAAAAAGGGCACCAGTGCTATGTCATGTGGTAGAATATATCACTGTGATAAGGAACTGTTAGTGACTTAACTGGTTTATACCACATATCATAACACGCTGATGTATTAGATGTGATGGTGATAGTACGGCTGGCCTTTTACAGTTTAGACCCAGCTTAATCTATACTGGAGGCTGGGTATAGTAAATACGAGGAAAGGCAGCAATGCGGGTATATCATCGTAAAACCATTTTACCGCCAACGACACAAGGAAGTGATGTGACAACTGGGCCTTCGAGCGCTAATCCAAGTTAACCTTCGGGGTCGGGTGTAAGAAAACCTTTCTGGAAACATATGTTCTTTGAATGCACATGCAGATATGTAGGGGGCGGTGGAGGGGATTGGGTCGGGTGGAGGTTGGGTGGGGTGGGAGGTGCTGGGGAGTGGTGGGGTGGGAAGTGAGGTTGGGAGTGAGTGGGAGGGGGGGTAGGGTGGAGGTAGGATGGGAATGGTTGAGTCTAGGATGGGGGATGGGAAGGGAGGGGCGGCTAATGTCGGGGGTGGAGAGGGAGTCGGTGGGGGGGGGGGTAGGGTAGGAGATGGAGAGGGAGAGGAAGAGGGTGGGGTAGGGTGGGGTGGACTGGGGAGCGGGGTTGGATGTTTAGCATGTAACCGTATGATACAGATGCACTGACTAATAACATGAATGTTTATTATTTTATTTATTTTCATTAAAACTATTTTTATTCAGAACTTCATTATCTCTGTGGTTTCAGATGAAAGAAGGAACACAAACACCGAATTCTTCCCCCGTAAAAGACAGAACAATTAAAACAAAAAGTCATTTTGGTAGACGTGTACAATTTAGTGAGACGAGGAATCTAATTTATTATTGCCACAGAAGCTGAAATAGCGCCGTCTATATGCCAACTCTTTTCTTTGATAATATTTTATTCCTCTGAACACATATTTTGTCAGCACCGAGGCACTGGTCTTCCAGCCGTTGAACTGATTACATTGCGTTTGTACATGGTGATAGGGAAGTTTGTTTGTTTGTTGTTGTTTTACGTCCTAGCAACATCTAATGTCATATCAGGGAAGTGGAATGTACTGAATTGTGTGCAGCCACTTCATGCTGAATATTACAAGTGTGGGAGCAGCCTGTGCTGTATATTGAACAGCATAGGTACTCAAAATAGCGCAGGAGAGAGTTTCTCTTAGTGAGAGTTTCTCTAAATGAAGCTCTGGGTGTCCTATATTTAGTACAGTTGGACATTTCAGGAGGTTATCATGATGAATACAGTAGGGTATTCAGTATGGAAGAAATGGGTATGTGAGTTTGTGTCTGTGAGTTGATTGGTTGTTGGAATGTTACGTCCTGGCAACATCTAAGATCATATGAGGACAAGTACCGACTTGTGACAGTGCACATTCATGGCGATTATATAAAGCTGCCCCACTGGAACACCAGACCGCCAGGACCAGGACCATGACCTGATATTGCATTCAGTCACATTGTCCTGACACTGAGCCAACCAGTCCTTGTCCTATACTATTAATGCCGAGCGTCAGGTTAGGAAGCAAAGTGTATCAATGTTGTGTCTGTGAGAATACAGAACGGGAGGCAAACGCTCAGCTCATTCAGCCATCGAAGGCTTGTTTGCCTGAGAATATAAGTATGTGTATCAGTTTGTGCGTGTGTATGTGCAAGGGGTTATGTGTGTGAGGGTGTGAGGGTGTGAGTGTGTGCTGGTGTGAGGGTGTGAGTGTGTGAGTGTGTGATGGTGTGAGGGTGTGAGGGTGTGACGGTGTGGCGGTGTGACGGTGTGACGGTGTAGAATAAACCTTGTCATGGCAATGAACTCAAACTGAATGTTTAAAGCTGCATAGTCCGATGAAGTATCAACTTTTCAAAACAAAACAATTATATAGATTTGATTCTACATACCTGACTTAGATACTGGTGCAATTATTAAGGATTTGTTGCCACACAGAAAGGAATACTGTATATTTACTCAAACCTGTTACCGCAGAAGCCTATGGTGTCAGAATATTGGCATGCTCACCAAAGTTAATCTGGCATGCTTGCACTTCAAATATCTAAAATGTTAGCCATTTGAAATAAAAGTTACTTCAAGCTAGAGTAAGATAGATTATAACAATCAATTGAATATATTTATCTCAGAAAAATGACAGAAATACAACACCATTGGACTAAGCAACTAGAAACACTAATGCCTGTGTAAAAGGACTTGTGGAAGGCATAATCAACTTAACCAAAAAAACCCAGCAATAAACTACATCTAACAACACCTATAAGCTTTTACCAAACTACCGCGACCACTTCGTTCTGTGACTAGTCTAAATCCCTGCAGGATTTGAGCTGTCATAAATTACTCTCTGTACACATACATATTAGATTCCCGCCAGGGGCATAGTCCTCCCCACCACTTGGTACCGGCCACAAACCAGCTTCAGCCCCGGAGCGTCGCACAAACCAATCAGCGCTCTCCCAGGTCTCACGTGACCGTACGCTGCATTTCCGTTAATGGCGGCCCCTGGTGGATATTCTGCTGAACAACAGGATATGGTTAGCCGCTGGTCTGATTACTACTAGTCGCTCTCAAATTTGTTTTCTGAACTACTACTTTACAACCAGACGAGATGGCCGAATGGGTTGAGCATCCGTCTCCTGTTTTGGGAGATCGTGGATTTAAAACCATGCATTCGAACCCTGGTTGAATCAAACCAATGATATCAATAATTGATCTAATCCTGTCGCTTCCTAGCCAGCTGCTCAGCATTATTAGGAGAGCGTAAGGACTGGTTGGCTCAGTGCCAGGATAATGTGAGTATCAGGTCACAGTGCTGCCAGCATGGTATCCCAGTGGGGTAGCACTATAAAGTCACCATGACTGCATACTGTCACAAGTCAGTACCCAACCTGGTATGACCTTAGATGATGCCAGGACGCAAAACTCCAGCAGCCAACCGACCACCATAACCTATACAAATAGGATCTGTATATGTGTGACATGACAGCATAGTACATTATTTAAAGAGAGTTTCAAATGTTATCGCCTATAATTCCATCTATGGTGATATAGACAGGTTGAGGACTCAATCCCAGCCAAGTTAAACCGATGACTGACAAATATATACATGTGGCAGATCCTGGCGCTCAGCATTACTAGGATAGGGCAACAAAAACCAGTGTCTGCACTTGAAATTGTCTGTATTTAGGCCCTACTCAACATATGTGACCACATGTATATCTAAGTGGCGTTCTCTGTGGCAGAGTGGTTAGAGTGTCCAACTTTTTTCTAGGTCAGACTCCTAATCTGAGGGTCAGCGGTTCGATTCCCTGTGCCCCCAGCTTTGCCAATTTGGATTTCCACCGCTGTGTATAAATTACAGCTTCATCAAAGGCCGGTTGCTCTCATACCATGTCTATGTGGTGTGGGAGGTTAACAATGCTTTGGGTCGGTAAAAGTGTAGGCTCGGGCTTTCTATCGACCAGTGGTGGAATGAGGAAGACCAGTCGTCTATGACTGAAATTTCCCCTGCTTAAACAACTAATGGACCAAAAAAAACACACACAAAAACAGGGTTGCAACTATGATTTATATGACCTTAAAGTTGCATAGTCCGATGGCTTTGAGTTTCAGAAAATTGTTGAGATAAATAGATTATGTTGATCGTATAATGTACCTTACTTTAGCTTGAAGTAACTTTTATTTTAAGTGCCTAACTTTTGGGATATTTCAAGTGCAAGCATGCAAAATTAATTTTGGCAAACTTGCCAAAACTCTGACACCATATACTTCTAAGTACATGAGTACCTAAGCTAGATATGTAGAATCAAATTTAGATCATTGTTTTGGTTTTGAAAATTTGATGATTTCATCGGACTATGCAGCTTTAACTATACAGGGTTTCTTTCTGACGAATTGTCATTGGGTCCTTGTATCCCATCTCTTTGTTGGAGTTTTACGTTGTGGCACCATCTAAGGTAAAATCAGGACATGTACGGACTTGTGACCGTGTGCACGTATGGCAGCTTTATAGGGCTATCTCAATGGAATACCATGCTGATGGCACCATGACCCAATATCACATTCAGTGATTTTATCCTGACACTAATGTAACCAGTCCTTCCTTTATTCTAGTAAGGCTGAGGGCCAGGCTAAGTAGCCTCAAGTATTAATTTTGAAAGTCATTAGGTTGACTCGGCTGGGCTTTAAACTCTCGACCTGCTATACGGGCATTTTCATTGGTGTGATGCTCCATACATGCTCTGTGTGTTCAGGTAGTCGTGAAAGTGCATTGGTGTATGTAAGGCCATGTATCCATAGTAATGTTCTCAAATGCACTATACAGCCCTGCACGCTGATCCCTTTCCCACCGCCAACCCACTCCTACTACATCTTCTTTCAAAACCTATTACCTAACATTTTCCTTGAAATTGACATAAAACCTGTCCGATGTAAGTCCCCGCTGCAATCTCTGACTTCCGATCCCATCATTAGGCCACACAATACAACACACTTGTGATGGGATCCAACAATGGGCGGGTTTCTCGCATTTGGCATTGGTGATTGGATACATTGATTTGCATATTTAGACTATAATATATATATGTGTATTGGGGATATGTTATATCTTTTTGAAAAAAGAAGAGAGAAAGACAAAGGATGAAAGAAGTGTTGAAAGACAATTCTAGCATCATGCAATACGATGTGATGAATATTAACCAAGTGCATAATACTTTTGTTGAACTGGAATTGTATGCTGTTACTATTACAACTAGTAATAGTTCATTTATATTATCCTTTTATTATTGAACAGGATTTTCCTGTGGTTATTATTCCAACCGATATTGTCATTTATGTACCATCAAATTGTACTGAAGGGCTGGAAGACCAGTACTCTGGCGCTGACAAAAGGCATTATTCGCTGAATAAAATACATTTAGTAAAATGAAAGAAGACTGTTCCCCTGTGCAGTGTTCCCTAGTTCTGTGTTCCCCTGTGACCTTGCGATGCGCACACTGACAAGGAACGTGTTCATTCTCTATATTCCTGGTCAGTACGTCACACATGACATTCACAAGGCCATACGGTCTCTGGGTCCTACCTATGGGAACGTCCTCTAAGCAAAACACAGATTCATTGTTGGTATGGCATATCACAGGTCACAAGTGAACACATAACAATGGAACACACCACAAGGGAACAGTCCATCGATACACATGGTAAAGCCTCCCAAGTCCATTGCACAAACATCTGCTGATTCCACTGGGATGATTTGTGAGTACTGAACAGGTTGTGCTGGGAATGTTGATGCCGAAGCCAGCCTTGGCATAGCCTCAACGAAAACAGAGGTGAAATGCCTTTTGAAAACACCCAAGTGCCAAATGCTGTTCTTCTATTACACTAGAGCAGACGCTGTGGCCAAATTACTGAGATCACGGGCTTCAGATGAGTCAAACATATGACTCATGAAATTGACACTTTCCGCTACCTAGCGTGATGCTCAGGATTACTAGGATAGCACAACGAGGGGTTTGCTCAGTATTGTAATATATGCTAATGGGATGCATAATGTTCCATACTTTCACAAGTATCAGTATAATGTGAAAGTTTGAGAAAACGGATCATGGTACCAGCCGTCTGGTCTCCCAGTGGGGCAGCACTATAAAGGTGGCATGAGTCTCACAAGTTAGTACCTGTCCAAATATAACTATAGATGTTGGCAGGATGTAAAACCCCCGCATACATCCTGCCAATGAGGCGAGCGCAGATCACTACAACAGTCTCAATTTAGTAGTTGCCTTGTCATCTTAGCTGTTTGTAATTATGTTAGTTCTTTTGGTGCCACGTTTGCAACAGTTTTGGTATATTTACAAGGCATGTATATGTAATCTGATAGTGTTATCAGCAACTAACTGAAAACAACGGAAATAGTAATATTAATCATTCCAGACTTATATACTGGATATGGTATAGTATGGAAATTGTTGGTCCTGTGAAGTGTATATATGCGATGAATCATTTTGGTTTGTTTGTTTAACGACCCCCGTTCACAAAAGGTGCACATCTGCTATTGGGGGTCATAATTATAGAAATTAATATATTTCAAACAAGTAAATTTGTACTTTGCGAATGTAACAAAAAGGGTTTTGCTCCTGAGCTTAGCGTGACCAGCAGATTGACTGGACCGGGCCAGTCCAACCTCTCGCCTAGGGGAAGTTGGGGCCAAAGTGCAGTATTGGTTTACAAGGAGATGTAGCTACCAGCAGACCTCATACAACAGACTAACGCGTGCATAACGCTTGGTGATATATCCCGACTTTGCGCCAAAAAATCACATACGTCGACGCGCGTTGGCGAGAAGCGTCGTCATTGCTCACGGACACAGCTGACTCAGAGGCATGAGTGGGTTAATCAAGGCTTTTATTCGGGTGCTGCTCACCCGGTTGCATGTACATTGACTGTGTATCATTGGGCAAGAAGCGAAGGAGCGAAGGCCCCGATAAATTGGGAAAATGAAATGTGATGAGGGCATATGAGTCATGTGACCGATTTAACAAACGAGTAATCAATTACGTTAAAGTACAATAGCAATAGTTAATGATAAAAATATGAGATAACAGTAGAGGGTAAATTATCAGAAATGTGACATTTAGGTAGGTGTGATCTGTCAACTGTGCGGGTGTCAGTTGCTCATTAGATGGTATTCCTTATTTTTTAGTTTAAATGCTTGATTGGTTTTTGGTTTTGTTGATTGTTGTGAGCACAATCAACTGCAGGTGTGGGTGGGTGGGTAAAATTGGAGGTGGGAAGTGGTCAGTGCAGCGTTTGAAGAAGACTGACCAGCTTCGGTGGCTCCGGAAGACCCCAGGATAGTGCCTGGCCATGATGGCTGGCAGGAGTTGTTATATATGCTGCAGGGGGGAAGATGGCTTCGCCTCCTCTCCGCTCCCCCCCCTCATCACTCACTCCCCCCCCCCCCTTTACTACCACCACCACCACCACAGCAGTGGCAGGGGGGAGGGCTTCGGCCTTGAGCCTGCCATGTCCAGCAATGACACCGAATGAGTGACCTCGCTCATTCAAGACAATGTGACAGCACCATTAGACAAATACCTATAAGATGTTTTATGTAGATGCTTGCTGTTATAGTCCATGGCTGGGCGACCAATTCAAAGGAATCAAGTATTCACTCACACCACTGTGGGGTTTCGTGAGTTAACGAAATCGGACAAATACCAACTGTTTCTATTTACTAATAGCAAAGGCTAAACACAGATGTGAACACATGTAGTAGTCTACACTGACCTCTCAGGCAAGGAGTCACATATACAGGCAGGCCTGGATAGGGTGATTACATCAGAGAGCCTAGGTAGTGGAAGTGTTAGCACAATGCCCCCAGCATGTCAATAAGTTTGGATTTTAAACCTGCTCTACTTGCAATATTCAACATTTTCATCACTCCTATGGTTAGTTGTTGTTGTTTTACGTCCTAGCAACATATAATGTCAATTAGGAAGAGTACCGACTTGTGATTGTGCACACTCATGCCAACTTTATAGTGCTGTTCCACAATGAGACCACGCTGTGGGCATAATAACCCAATATCCCACAGTTACATTGTATAATGAATGTCGATACTTTAGTTAAGATGGTTGTTTTCACTTTGCTTGTATAGCCGAATGGTATTATTGTACGGCAGTACATTCATTGTTGGGTATTTATGATGTTGACAGACATTTAGGGTTGTACTATACGTATTGCCTTTGAGCGTTGTACATGTATACCTGGTACATAAGTAATTATGGTTTAAAGGATTGGCATTTAAGCATTTCTTGCTACCATGTGTGTTGCTGCATGTTGTGTGATATGTCTATATTCAGGTTATATTGGCGGTTGGGAGGATACTATAGATACTTAAGTACGGTATATAGGGTGTTTGTGTGATACTTTGTGTACCTTAGTGTTCCGCCATCGAATAAAATATTCGGAATTTGACTAAGGATACATATAAGAATTTTATACATGTTTAACAAGGGGAGTTTGTGTGGTGGCATATGCACCTTTGTGAAAGTGATAGGATTATTATTCTAGTTATTGTAAGTTGTGTAGTGTAAAGGGTGTATGTAGTGTAAGTTGTTACTCACATATATATATATATGTGGCTATGGTCTTTATTGCAAACATTTAAGAGTTTTAGGGTATTGCAGTACATGTCGCATAAGTTTATTGTTGATGGTTATGGCTATAGGTTAAACTTATGGAAGGGGAGATGTTATGTATCTAGGCCAACCCGGCAGGTATGGGGAACCAGCGATGTATGGATTGTAACCAAGGGATACGTTAATCAAATAAACATTAGTTACTAACTGGAACTCGAAGTGTCGACTCGTATCTTACACTGGTAATGTGCTAACCAATCCTTGTCCTATCCTAGTAATGACGAGTGCCAGACTAGGAATCGACGTTATCAATTTTGTAAGTCATTGTCTTGACTCCAATGAGATTCAAACTCTCGACCTTCCGCATGAAAAACCTGCGCTCTACCGATTGTTCACAGAAGGTCATTCGAATAGCTACTAGTATCAGATGGGATGGCCAAATTAGTTGACCGTCCGTCTCCCGTTCCAGTAGATCGTGGGATTCGAACCCTGGTCGAGTCAAACCAATGACTTAAAAATGTATACTCGTTACCTCCTAGGCAGGCGCCCAATATTTTTAGGATAGGGCAAGGACTGGCTAGCTCAGTGTCAGGATTTTCTGTTGTTGGTACATTAGTTGTTTAAGCAGGGGAAATTTAAGTCACAGTTGACTGGTCTTCCTCATTCCTCTGCTCCTTGCGCTATCCTAATAATGCCGAGTGTCTGGCTAGGAAGCGACAAGTATACATTTTTAAGTCATTGGTTTGACTCAACCAGGATTCAAACCAATGATCCCACGATCTACCATAATGCGACACGGATGCTCTAACTCATTCGGCCATCCCGTCTGGATAATGTGACTGAGTGGGATATCGGGTCATTGTGCCGGCGGCCTGATTTCCCAGTGGGGCATCCTGATGTGACCTTAGATCTCACCAGGACGTAAAGCTCCAACAATCAAGCATGCTCCTAGAAGGTCATTTGCTAGTAACTAGCCATGTGTGCTTTTTCAACACACTTTCCACTGGTGGCTTTGTGAAGTGTCTTCCCACTCAGTATATTAACTCACACCAACAGTACCTCACTTAGAGACTTCACATCCCGGTCGAGTCAAACCAATGACTTTAAAATTGATACTTGTCGCTTCCTAGCCAGGCACCCGGCATTATTAGGATAGGGCAAGGACTGGTGTGCTCAGTGTCAGGATAATGTGACTGAGTGGGATACCAGGTCATGGTGCCGGCGGCCCGGTTTCCCAGTGGGACAGCACTATAAAGTCGCCATGAGTGCACACTGTCACAAGTCGGTACCTGTCCTGATATGACCTTAGATGTTGCTAGGACGTAAAACAACAACAACCAAACAAACAAACAAACATTCTCACAACACTCGGCTTTCAAGGGCAGGGCCCAAGACGGGTGGCCCTTTGACATCGCTGAGCCTTCCCAGGGGTGCCTGCACTCAGGAAGCATCAACACTGCACTTAACCGCCAGTAGTAGTAGTACTATTATACACACGGGGAGAATCTGCGCAATGTCTAACTCCAGACTCCACATGTGTCCCCACAGTAAAAGGGTCAGTAGACAACATACTCTTAAAACTTGTTTTTAATGGAGTTAAATGCACTACTAGACTAGCCGGGACAAAAAATGTCATTTAACCAAATTTGTAAGTAAAGATTTTAAATTAAATTAAAGCTGCATAGTGTGAAGAAATCTTGAAATTGTCAAAACAAAAACAATTATCTAGATTTGGTTATATGTGTCGAATTTCCGTAATGATGCATTTATTAAGCATTTGTTGCCACATAGAAGGGAATACTGAGGCAATTTAAGAGAGCCTGTTACTGCAGAAGCCTATGATGGGAGAGTTTTGGCGTGCATGCTAAAGTTAATTTGGCATGTTTGCACTTCAAATATCTCAAAGGTTAGACACTTAAATAAAAGGTACCTCAACCTCAAGTAAGGTAGCTTATAACGATCAACCTAATATATACATCTCATAAAATGAGAAAAACTCAAAATCATCGGACTATGTGATGCTAAATCCAATTTCCCCATGTATCCTCCCAGATACAGGGCCACCCGACAACATATTTATTTATTATAAAAACAGGAGCTGAGTGCACTGCTAGAATAGCCGGAAACAAGGTAGTCTTTTTTAGTGATTGAGTAACTTGGGTTTGTTTGCGCCTTGTCAGCAACTATGGCCATTTTCAGGGAGATATTCAGTCATGATTAAAACAAACTCTTGGGAAGGCACCTCAAATCCAGGCATGATACACTCGGTGAAGAGTATAAAAACAAATCATATATATGCAGACAGTCGCTAAAATTTAGGATTTTGGTGATTGATCTAATGTACCGATTGGGACTTGGGGGGGGGCTCAATTCGCTCACCCACCCTCATCACATTGTACACATATACGGATTTTCGGTTCAGAATTATATATTGGCAGAGAGCATTATTATCCTCGGGCGACCGAGTGGGGACCAAGGTTATGTAATAGAAAAGCAATGGGTGTCCCACTCGCTGTGTGACATAGTAGGTTATGTGAAATATATGTTAATACATAGTGCCCGAGATTATGACGAGATGTTCCTATATATGAGACAGTTAATGTTTGGTGAAATGTTCCCTGTATGCACCAGTAAGGGCCCAGGGCTCACTGAACCCGCCAGCTAAACTTTCCATGACGTCATCTCATTAGCATAATCCTTTGTCTAAACCTCTATTACGCATATATCACACACACCAGCCATTCTGCATACATTATGGATGGTCACCACCTACATCTGGGTTGAGTGACATCCACCCCTATTGGGGGCATCGTCATCCAGGCTGTGGAGGGTGCCTGATTGGCTGGCTGTGGGAGGCCCAGTCACCTGCGCCCCTTTGCCCCACCTGACCACACAAGCTTCATTTTGATATTGATTATTCTAGACACTCTTAGAGATATGCTGCTACAGGAAATACTAGGGGACTGTACTCTTGACTCTTGAGTGAGTCACACTCTCTCTTGGGCAGGAACCCAGTCACTTTGTCTGATGCTCCACCTTTCATATATACAAACCGAGCTGTGTGCAACAACCATGGGACTACGTTCAATGGGCTGTAGGCACTGATTCATAGACATACTAAAGAGGTAATGAGACTCTGTATGGACAAAAGGCAAGGGGTCAGGGTGATAGGCCACTAGTAGGTGAACAGGAGTTGATGCCAATAAAGCACAACTTCTTCACTGTCAATCTTGCGTGACTTTTTCTTCCCTTTCTTCCTTATGAGTTGGTTTGAGAGGGGCATCAGGTGTGAACTGACAGACAGTTATCAGAACGCACATGGGAAGAGTTTGTGGTATCTCTGGCGCTCTGACGGCCGGGGCATCCAGTAATATTACAACATACATCATACCCGTAATAGCAGCGCAGTTTTTGCAGTGACCCTCCATCTTAGCCCATAATACTGAACTTATTATGGCTAAAGGCTCAGTCCCACCTTACTGGATTGAGGAACCGGATAGAAACCGGACACTGTCCAGTAAAATAAGTCAATGTCCAGTTTATATGTGGTAGGCATCTGGCGTTTCCGTTCTCTGTCCGGTGGTGTCCGGCTTGTACGGTGGCAAGTTTTGAACATGCACAAAACTTCTACCGGACACTGCCGGACTGACCTGTATGGTTAGTGTCCGGTTTAGGTCCGTTTTGTCCGGTTCATGTCCGGTTCATGTCCGGTTTATGTCCGGTTCATGTCTGGTTCATGTCCGGTTTATGTCCGGTTCATGTCTGGTACCATCCGTTATGTCACCGGTTTGTTTCCTGAAGAGTCCGTTGACGGTGATGCGGGAATTTGGTCCATCGGTTTTTGGCATGTCCGTGATCAGTCCGGTACGTGGCCGGTTGATGTTCGGTCCATCCGGTTGACATTTGGTTTTCGCCCATCAGTTTCGCTTGTCCGTTGTTATCCGGTGTCATTTCGGTTATCGTCCGGTTATCGTCTGGTGGCTATTCGTTAAGGTACATTACTTGTCCGTTTAGCATTCGTTTTGTCCGGCTGCCTTTGACCCGATAGCACAACATTTTGACACATTTCAGTACATTTTGATACCTAACACCACCAGACTAGAAAATTCTTTGTCCGGTTGTGTCCGGTACTCAATCCGGTAAGGTGTGACAGGCACTTACCCCACTAACACAGTAATATCCTTCATAATCTACTAATATGATCTACCTAATTACACGCTGAGCTAGCTATTTCCAATGTAATGTGAGTGGCCGGGAGACCAGTGCCTCGGCGGTGAAACAAAATGTATGTTCTGATCAATAAACTATTTTACAACAACAACAAAATTATAAAGCAAAAAAAAACCCACCTATTCTGGAAGGCTATGTTGTTCCCTTAACCAACGGTTACTGCCAATCAGGATGTACTCTATAAAATTAGCGGGTGGTAGTCGGGTGATTGATTAAACCCTGCTGCCTGAACTTAATCCACTTGACCTAATTCCCACCAAGGCTAATCTGACAGCGAGTTACCTCCACAGGTTTGGTTGGTTGTTGGAGTTTTACGTCCTGGCAAAATCTAAGGTCATATCAGAATGGATACCGACTTATGACAGTGCACACTCATGGTGACTTTATAGTGCTGCCCCACTGGCAAATCAAGCCACCAGCATCATGACCCGATATCTCATTCAGTCACATTATCCTGACACTGAGCTAACCAGTCCTTCTCCTATCCTATTAATGCTGAGCAATATGCTCAGAAGCGACAAGTACCAATTTTAAAGTAATTGATTTGATTCGACTGGGAACCAAACTCCTGACCTTCCGCATGCGAGGCCCATGCTCTACCCATTAGGTCACCTCCACAGACAAACTGAACACTCTGCAAGAATGGTTACATCATGTACCTTATTAATTTGCCTGACTGTTTGGAACCATATATCTTACAAATCTGCATGAATTACTTGCATGATGCACTATATTCTCAATTATCACTTTCTTTTTTCACATTCTTTCATCATTAAAGTTGCATTATCCGATGGTTTTGAGTTTCTGTCATTTTCTTAGATGAATATATTAGGTTGATCATTATAATCTACCTTACTTCCATTTGAAGTAACTTTTAATTTAAATCCCTACTTTTGGAAATATTAGAGTGCAAACATGCAAAATTAATTTTTGCAAGCACGTCAGAACTCTACCACAACAGGCTTCTGCAGAAACAGGTTCTATTAAATTGCCTCAGTATTCCATTTTATCTGGCAACACATGTTTCATAAGTGCACTAGTATCTAAGTTAGATATGTAGCTAATTGTTTTGATTTTGAAAATCTGCTGTTTCCATCGCGCTATGCATCTTTGAGGTGGAAAAAGCTGCTTAAAACACAGATTTGCTCAAACAAAGACACCCGTGTAGATTATATCCTAGATATTTCTCCTAGGCATACTTTTCAATTTTGAAGAGAGGGCTAGTGGATAAGTGCTTTTATTTTTCAAGTGAGGGTAGAAACCCTACCCTTGCCCAGGCCTGACACTAAGTGGTCTTTCATTATATTGAAGTATTCATCTACACTTAACCCTGCCAAGTGTGCTTAACGCGGGTTCGAGTCCAGGAGGATAGTGGCTGAGTCCATTCCATCAGATATTGCCCTTGATGAAAGAATTATACCCCAGTCACACGAGAACCAGCGTTCGCCGCCAACCTCCTTATGGGCAAAAGGATGCCAACCTCCCAGCGTCCCACTTGATACATTGATACAAATACGGGGTCAGTGCCCGGGTGGTGCCAGGGCAGTGCCAGATCGCCACCAGGTCACCACCTGGTCACTGCCAGATCGGCACCAGGGCAGTGCCAGGTTGGCACTGGGTCAGTGCCAGGGTGGGCTGGGTCAGCGGCAGGTTGCCACCAGGGCGGTGCTGAGTCGGCGCCCTGGTGCCGACCACACGGTGAGTGCGGCAACCCATGTGTTGGCACCGCCAGGTTGGCACCAGGTCAGTGCCAGGTCGCTGGCACCTTGCGAAGCAAGAGGTCGGTGCCATGTCGGTGCCAGGTCGGCTTCAGGGTGGCGCCAGGGTGGCGCCAGGGCAGTGCCAGGGCAGCACCAGGTTGGCGCCAGGTCGGTGCCAGGGCGCCAACCAGTTTTGAATGGTGCCACTGGAACAGGACGCAAGGAGGTTTCAGATGCAACAGCTGCAACCTCCTTGCATCCAAAATTTTCGAAATGAACCCCAGGAGGTTGGCGTCCTCGAGGTGGCAGCACTTAAGGAGGGCGCAATGAGGACGTTTTAATGTCGCGAATCGATCGTAAGCGAACGCAGGCCTCGTGTGACTGGAGTATAAACGGTGTGGGCAATGCAGCGATTGTTTTGTGGCAGCCACTCTGCAAACCGTTAAATGGCACATGCATCTGTGTCCGTCTAGGGTGTTCTGCCACACTGTGAATTACTCATGCTATGTGCAACATGGATAATACAAAACCACAGCAGAAGACCAAAGACAATGTATGACAAGATGTGCCACTCAGCGCTTTCCCGTGAAATACAGCAAACAAGGTAATTGGACAGGTTCCCAGGCCCATTGAAACAAGGTGACAGGTTCCCTAGCCCAACCTGACTGCTGTACCATCAAAGACAATGTACAACAATTATAGTGTATCACCTCCTAATATTAAAAATGCAAACAATATTATAGCATAGTCAAGTTCACCCATACATTAAGGACGTTGAGCTCTGCCATAGATAAATACCATTTCTGATTGTGTTTGAGTAAGAAAACTATTACTACACCTAACGCAAGTGCAATGCACTTGTTTGCCGTGGGATGGCACCACTGCATGATTTGTTCAGTAATTCCTATATGAAAGCGCTCAGTTGTGTGTCTTGTCATACATTGTATTTGAGAAGACTGTCATTCTCAGCTCAACAACACCAGATGGCGCCACGAGGTAGTGGGCGGAGCGGAGGTCAGGGGTCGAATTGTGGTATATTGATTGACCAAGTACAATATTATTCTCTGCTTTCTTTAACTTTCAGGTGAGCACACTCGTCCTGTTCCGTTGAAATGGTAGAGGGTAAGTTCACTAGGTGCTAGGAGAAAATATTCTTGATCAGCTTTATTTTTTCCAAAGCCTTATTTACCCACAATGAGTAAGTCACATCGGGCCAGTTTTCATTGCTGAACAGCAATAGTCTCAATTTGGTAGTCATCTTAGCTGTTAGTGGCTAGCCTTAACTACGTTAGTTTTGTTGGTGCCATGTTTGTGACATTTTGGTATTTACCTACCCTATGCGCTAGTGTTAGTAGGGATACTCAGTTTACACTGGGACTTTGAGCGGTTGGGGTATGAAGTCATTTGAAGAATTGTTAGGAGTTGAATGATGGTCGTGAGTGCACACAGACTCCATCAGATAACCTCGAAGCCTGTGTTCTTAGAAAATTACCTCTAGCCCTTTTATTATAACTTGTTGGTCAGTGAAATTCATAGTCAGCAGAGTTTGACCTCAAATTGTAGGGAATCTTGCACTAATTTCCTTGTTAGGCCCCACATCCATGTCTACCTTGCTTAGTTATGTTACTGCATTACTATCTATAAAAAATGGATATACTGTGTATCGGTTTATTTATGCTAAAGCATGGCCTTCTCGGAGAAAAACGATGAAACAAAGAAGTTATGTCATGTACTTGAATACAACACAATTGTTGTCGGATTAATTCATTCAACAAATTCAATCGCGGAAAATTTAAGTTCCTCATTCCACAACTCTAAGTCCTATCCTTGAAATTCCAAGTGTGAGGCTACTAGCAACAGATAAATATCCCAGTCGGGCAGCACTATAAAGTGACCATGAGTGCACACTCTCACAAATCAGTACCTGTTCTCATATGACCTTAGATGTGGATAGGACGTAAAACTCGAACCAACAAAGAAACCAAGCTGGTTAGTTCAGGCTCCTCTGTGGTGTTCTCTCTGGCAGAGTGGTTAGAGTGTCTGACTGTTTTCTAGGTCAGACTCCTAATCTGAAGGTTGGTGGTTTGATTCCCTGTGCCCCCACCTCTGCCACTTTGGATTTCCACCGCTGTGTATAACTTACAGCGTTATCAAAGGCTGGTTGCTCTCATACCATGTCTATGTGGTGTGGGAGGTTAAAAATCCCTTGAGTCATTAAAAGTGTAGGCTCAGACTTTCAATCGACAAACTGTCTAATGTGAAAACAAGTCTATTCAGACTTATCCATTATAAGCAGTATAAATCTTCAATAAAAAAAAAGAAGAAAAAAAAAAGTGTCATCTATCTAATTGCAGGTCATTTGCCTAATTGGAACATTGTATGCATACCTCGTTACCGATGCATACTGGAACCCCATTGGACCATGTGGAGGTTTTACTCTGCGTCCAATAGGCACAGTGGAATAACATATAGGCAGTATAGGGCAGAATAAATACCCCAACACCAACAACAAAATTACCCCTTCAAATGTCTCCCCCACCCCAGTCGACGGCACCCAGTAATAAGCCAGAATTGTTCTGCCTGAAGCGGGAAATAAAAAAAACCTGAAAAACAATGCCCCAGGGGGCGGAGGGAAATAGTATACCAGTATTAGGTTTCTCCTTTACAGAAATAAACAATCCTTGGCTGCTGGTGGGCGGACGTGGAGAACTCGGGGCCCATTTTGAATCACTGCCGACCTAGAAGCACTGTGTTGATGCCCATAATTATGTCCAATAACAGCAGAGTTGCGACACCACTATCTTTTTAATTTGGTTGATTGGTTGGTTTTTGGTGTTTTACGTCCTGGCAAAATCCAGCGTCATATAAGGATGGGTACCGACTTGTGACACTTGTGACAGTGTGGACTCATGACAACTTTATAGTGCTGCCCTACTGGACGACCAGGCTGCTAGCACCATGACCCAATATGCCATTCAGTCACATTATCCTGACATTAATCCAATCAGTCCTTGCCCTATCCTAGTAATGCTGAGTGCCAGGATAGGTAGCGACAAGTACCATTTATATAATTCATTGGTTTGACTCCGCTAGGATTTAAACTCTTCACCTCCGCACGGAAAGCCTGAAATTATATAGATGGTGACATATACACAAAATATATCCATAAAGCAAGAAGACATATAGAAAGAAATGATGTGGCTGCCTCTAGCAGACCTACTGTGGCTAGCTAGCTCTGACAGAAGCGTCATATCTATGGTGAGACACATCTGAACAACCGAGCAGAACCAGAAACATAAAATCCATTGAAGCATACAAACAAACACATATATTATGTAGTGGAAGCAGATAACCAAACGACAAAGGGCGGAAACAGGTATTTATTCGTAACACAACCGTTACCTAACTGAATTGACCATATCTGGCTGGGCGAGATGCCCTACCGAGTTAATATTCAAGCGTTAATGTTCAGCAATCAAACAATAAATAATAACAATAAAATAGTAAAAAAAAAAAAATTAGGAAGCAGCGAGGCAGCAGTAGCACGGGCCAGGTCCAAAGCATGAGTGGGACAGGGCAGGGCCGGAAGGTAGGGACGAGGCAGCGTGGGGCGCCCTCTAGTGGATTCGAACCCAACTACCTATCAACCGATGCCTTGAGAACAAACTAGGGGGAAGCACTGCATTTCCACTACACCGTCATATCCAGATATACGCAAGTATAAAACAAAATGATCTACCCCAGAAACCAATGGAGAACATAGCCATGAGAGGGTTCTGGAATTTCGACATGTTAGTTGTTACCCATCAAGAATGGTAATTTTGGACCAGGAAGCTTCTAGATAGCTCTGAGATAAATACACGCACAAATTACTAACACACCATACAAGATACTAAACCACAAACTAGTAATGAAAGCGGTTCAGCATTGAAACAAGTTATATCATATAGTTATATATGTCATAGACAGTGTAAATAACCTATTAATTAAAACAAATAATCTGATAGGATCCCTCGACACCCACACACATCCACACCCATACCACCCACCTATCCAGGCTTATCTCATAGAAACTAGCTAACCCCCACCCCCCGCCCCCCCGCCACCACCCACCCCCACACCCCCACCACCACCAGCCCCTACCCACCCCCACCCTCCACCTATCCAGTGCATCTCTGTGGAGCTGGTAGGTGTTCATGTAAACATTAACACGTGAAGATATGCCACCCTACATATATATGTTTGTTTTTTTTGTGTGGGTAAATATGTTTATTCTGCTGAATAAGTCTTTTGTCAGTGCCGAATATCTGGTCTTCCAGCCATTTTCAATTCAGGGATATTTACACAAAAGGTATATATAATAAGGTGTACAATACCTGTTGAATACACAATTTGCACCATGTAACACAATGAAATTCTGAAACCCAAAAGTTCCATAACAATATGGTAACAGTAGTGTCATATAACTAGATCAATATTAGTCAGATCAATGTGAGTATTTGCATAGCATTTAGAATGTAAGCAGAAGTTATCTTCTGTATTCAGTTAGCAAACTTGTAGTAAGTTTTAATGTTCAGTTGCAGTTAGGCAAGCGGTATACAAATGTTGGTTTGTTAGGAAAATTCTAGTGTAACTCTAATGTAGTTAGTTATGTGAGTTTATGAATTATGTTGTTGGGGTGGGGTTGTTAATAATACACTGGACCAGCTGTGACCAGTGAAGCAGTGGGACCAATCCCAGTGCATTTAGGTCTTAAACATTGTAAAGTCGTCGTCTGGCAGCTGTAGTTGTGTGGGCAAGCTAATAGGAAATCACTACAGGCAAGTATAAGAAAGGCAGAGTATAACATGTGCAGGACGACAGATAGCTTGTACTATCACGTTTATTATTATATAGTGGTTTCTGGACCTGACATGGCATATCACCTGACATGCCCTCCAATGAACAGTAAGCATTTCTAGGTCCACCAATCAACAGTAAACATTCTTGTGTCACTATGGCAACTGTGATCTACCCACCACCATCATGCCTTGTGCCTGCTTTGGCCTCACCTGCCCTGTTGTGTCTATGTGTTTGGTGATCCGTGACTAACAGTTGGGGGGGAGGGGGTTGTGAGTAGAGAGTAGAGCTCTTGAGTTCCTTCCACACTAACAGTAGTGCCCCTCTCACACTATCTATAGAATACACAATGACTATTTAATATAAGTAAAGGATCACCAGCACCACATAATACATTAATGCCCCTGGCCCTATACATCATTTACCTTTATAGACCATTTGTAATCCCTTATAGACCAGTTCACATTCCCCACCAATGCGTTTTATCAGAATATTGTACAACATGATTGATTCACAGTTTTTCTTACACACCTGGGAGTCTAAAGAAACATACTATATTTGTGTGGATATTTCTCTCGCTCCCCCCACGCAATACTTTGTATATTAAATATGCCCAGTTCAATGGAAACATCAACTTTTCAAAACCAAAATAATTATCTAGATTTGATTACATGTCAAACTTAGATAATGGTGTACTTATTAAACATGTGTCGCCACATAGAAGGGAATTCTGAGTCAACATAATAGAACCTGTTACTGCAGAAGCCTGTGGTGTCAGGGTTTTGGCATGCTTACCACAATTAATTTGTCATATTTGCACTTCAAATATCTCAAAAGTTAGTCATATAAAATAAAAGCTACTTCAAACTAATGTAAGGTAAATAATAACGGTCAGCGTTACATATTTATCCCAGAAAATCATAAAAACTCAAAACCATCGGACTATGCAACTTTAGTGTTACCATTGGCCGCAAGGCTCACATTGCCTTTGGTTCAAAATGAGTAACTCACTCCAGCCATATGGAAACTAATCATGGTTTGCTCTAGATAAAGGATTCACCCGGTACTTGCAGTACACGGGTGAATACCATCCCTATATAAAAACGGTTGAAAAAGCGGGTTAATGAAATGAGAGCCTAATTTCACAATCTAAGAAGCAACATTTATTCTTTGTAGATGTCTTCATATTTACCCGTTACCTTTGAGTTGAAAAAATATAATAAAATAGCTAGCTTAATACGATTTAAAATTGAAATCGACGGCATTCTATGGCCACCATCTTGGATTTGTGCATTCTCTCCCATTTCACCAAATCTGTGCCAATATATGTAGCCATTTGATCATGGGACCACAGTTTCTACTTCATGTTCCATACTAAAGCTATTTTCGCCCATATTTACACAACATTGTAGTTCACCCGTGTACTACAAGTACCGGGTGAATCTTTTATCTAGGTTTGCTCATGTCCCGCCGTGGCGCTGTCATGCTATATGCATTATATTATGTAATTATTATTTAAGGGGGGGTCTGTAGCATTCAACCCGAAAACACTACCTCTAGCAGATAAACATTTAAAATAGGAACACATTCGATGTTTATAATTATTGTGGACAAGTTGAAAAAAAAGCTATTTCATTTTTTGAATTTGATCATATACAAATTGAGTAATACTTTAATATCACTTATGTAACATGGAAATCAAACACACATCCACAATATCATTTTGAGCTGCACAACAAATTCACGCATGGTTTTATCGATTACACTTAAGTGAACAAGATTATGTTTTATGCAAAAAAATTGTACAAAATGTTCGGGTAAAAGCCTGGTGTCGATGTGTAGGTATTCACACTTTCACCAAAGCACAGAATTCTACAAGCATACCTTTTGATATAATTTGTGGGATAAATTAAATATATGTAGCGTTGCTAACATACTTAATACATGGAAACAACACTACTTATTTGACTTGATAAGAAGAAAAGAAAGCATTAATCATCACCATTGTAACATGGAAACCGAATATGTGGTGCCCACGTTTAGAGAATTACCCATATATAAATAATTAAAGAATTCAAACTAAATAACGCATCCCTATCGCATTCTCAAATTATGGTAGCGCAATGACTTTCCTGCACTCGAAGGATCTCTAAACAGCTATTCTAGTTAGGTTATTTCGAACATAGGCTCCTACTGGAATAGCTTTTTGAGTCGAAAAGGGGAAGTAGTCTGCGCCTGAGGCTCACTCCATGTGTGACGTCATTCCAGGTGAGTGGGTTGTACCACTCTTGGGATGCTACCAGCCAGTACCCATTCTGCAGTGGTGCGCAAGGTTGGTTGTTGGAGTTTTACATCCTAGCAATATATAAGGTCATATCAGGATGGGGACTGACTTAAATGTAACAGTGTGCACTCATGGTGGCTTTATAGTGTTGTCCCACTGGGAAATCAGACAGCAGCACCATGACCTGATATCCCACTCAGTATCATTATCCTGTCATGGAGTCAACCAGTCCTTGCCCTATCCTTATAAAGTCGAGCACATCTATCAATCAGGTATCAATTTTAAAGACAATAGTTTCAGTCGAGCAGGGTTCCAACCTGGGGGTTCGAATCCCACGATCTCCCAAAACGGGAGACGGACGCTCAACTCATTCGGCCATACCACCATCTGATGTGTGTACTAAGTGTTGAGTGGTGGTTAAATATGACTAGCACCCAGACTTATTTTTAGTTTCAGCAAGACTTTCTTTCATATACATATATTATGTTGATTATTACTATTATTATTATTATTATTATTATGAAGTTAACTCCAGATTGAAATACATTATATTTTAAAGTGGTAATTTTATCGAAAATCGAAATGAAACGAAACCAAAGTAATGTTGGTGTACTTATCAAACTGTTTAGACATATATGTTAAGCTCAGTGTCAGGTTAATGTGCCTGAGTGGGATATTAGATCATGGTGCTGGTAGCCTGGTCTCCCAGTGGGACAGCACTATAAAATCGACATGAATGTGCACTGTCGCAAGCCGGTACCCATCCTGATATGACCCTAGAGGTGTGCCAGGACGTAAAACTCCAAGAACGAACCAATCAACTTAAAAAGATAGTATCACAACTCTGCTATTAGTATACATACTTCTGGGAGTCAAACCGGTGCTTGTGGGTGGGCAGTGATTCAAAATTGGCCACATCTTTGCACCTCCACTGGATGTAACCTTAGATGTTTCCAGGATGTACAATTTTCAATTCTTTTATTTTAACTCTCTGCAAGGTATGTTTACAATAAACTGAGGTGATACAATAAATGCATACAAATTCCTTACAGACAGAAAGGATCCCAGAAAAGCGATGCTTATCTAGCTGGTCTCCATGATGTGAATGAACAACTGATGACAATAACAAATGATTAAACTTAAGCTACATTTTTAATTAATGAGTATGATGAGATACTGATGCGTCTCTTCACAGTTCGTAAAACACAATGTAATGGTAGGAATATTATATGTTTATTGTGTCATGGATCCATGTACTTACATGCAGTATCATTAGTTATTTTGCATGTATATTAATAGGGGTAAATCTTATGTTCTTTGCCATAGCCACATTATGCGACTAGTAAATGACAACTATATCAGCAACTCCAACAAACAAACAACCAATCACAGCTGCCCTAGTCGCACATTTTAACCCCCTAGCTCCTGAGTGCTGGCTTTATCTGATAGCCCATGACCTAATTACTAACCATAGTGTCCCCACACCCGCGTATCTAAAGCCTCGTTCACACACACACCTTAAGTTGCCTCAATTAGGTCACCTCATCAATAGCCGTGTTCACACGGGCAAAATGTGAGGCGAATCAGACAAATCGAATCAGGTGAGGCAAATTAGCGGCCCGTTCACACGGGCAGTACTTGGGCCGGAAATCAAAATCTGCGCATGAGCAAGTCCAGACTAACCAGCGCCAGTTTGGGTTCATCGACGTCGGCCGAGAGAGTGTGGGTTCGACCTAGATATGTATGGATTGAATCGTATTGGTTTGGAACGTTCAAAACTTCTGCTGGGCAGTGAAACCCTAAAAATAAATGATGAAAAAAATATCTGTGCATAGATAGCGGTTTCATTAATTAAATTATATAATATGCGCTTTTGATCGACCGGAAAGTCAACAAACTAAGGTCGACTGCGCATGCATGCGAGGTGCTTAATCCGCCTCAGTTGCATCCACACGGGCAAAATAAATCGAATCACAGAAATCGCCTCACATAAACTACCTCGTTAGGTGGTTTACAGTATCCGCATCACGCGAATCGATTCAGCATTAATCCGCTTCAGACGCCCGTTCACACAGGAAATGTAACCCGAACTATACAAGTCGCTTTCTACGAATCGATTTACATCGCCCGTGTGAACACAGCTTATGTCACCTTAAAACATGTGTGTGAACGCCAAATTGGGGCGAATTGGGGCTGATTCGACTCAATTAGTTCGCCTCAAGTAAACCGCTTCGCGAGGTGGGGTCGGTTAGGGAAAACTAGTTGAGGTGACTTAAAGTGCGTGTGTGAATGGGGTTTAAGCACCTACCCATCTTTGTGTGTGCATAGCCGTAGCTAGGAATATCTGCTTGGAGTGCCAGAGAAATTCTTTGAACGGGAGAGTGCCAAAGGCGCAAGGCACTAAGAGTGTCTTGAATCTGCACTCTGCCCACTGAGGAATTTGGTTAATCTAGAACCTGTGAAATGCCATTTGCTGCCATATCAGGGAGATTCCATCCTAAGATTTTCTTTGGTGGGGTGCGGGTGCGGGGACCAACTGCCACCCTGAACTCCTGGTAGCTAACCACCGAGGGTGGTGGCCTAATCGGTAGAGCCCGGGTCTCGCATGCGGAAAGTCGGGAGTCTGCTTCCTAGTTGAGTCAAACCAAGGTTTTAAAATTAATCCTTGTTGCTTCTTAGCCTGGCATTTGGCATTAATAGGATAGGGCAACGACTGGTTAGCTCAGTCTCAGGATAATGTGACTGATATCGGGGAATCGTGTCGGCAGCCTGATTTCCCAATGTGGATGCACTATAAAGTCGCCATGTGTGTGCACTCTCATAAGTTAGTAACCGTCCTGATATGACCTTAGATGTTACCACGATGTAAAACTCCAACAACCAACCAACCAATCACAGCTGCTCATGCCGCACACTTTAACCCCCCTAGCTACTAATTAGGTCACCGGCGATCAGATAAAGACAACACTTAGTTTGTTTGTTTGTTGTTGCTAGGACGTAAAACAACAACAAACAAACAAACTAAGTGTTGTCTTTATCTGATCGCCAGTGACCTAATTACTAATCATAGTATCCTACAACCACCCACCTATGCACCCGTCTCAGCGGGAGATCCGAACCCATGAGTTTGTGGATTCGAATCCTGGTCGATTCAAACCAATGACTTAAAAATTGATACTTGTCGCTTCCTAGCCTGGCGCTCAGCATTATTAGGATAGGGTAAGGACTGGTTGGCTCAGTGTCAGGATAATGTGACTGAGTGGGATATCAGGTGATGGTGCTGGTGAGTGCGCACTATCACAAGTCGATACTCATCCTGAATATGACCTTAGATGTTGCTAGGACATAAAACAGCAACAAACAAACAAAAAGCACACGTCTCTGTGTGCACATAGCCAGATGTATACTTTGAACAGATGAGTGCCAAAGGCGCATGGAAGTGTTTGCGGTATGTGCTTTTCCCCTACTGACAAATTTGTTTAATCTGGAACTTCTGAAATGCCATTTGCTGCCATATCAGGGAGATTACATACTAGTTTTTTTGTTTGGAGGGAGGGGTGTGTGTGTTTGGGGGGGGGGAGGCAATTGCTAGCCTTGCCTCGTGATAGCTATCACCCTGTGTGTAATAAGGGGAATCGTTGCTTCAGCAGTTCACCACACACACTATCTACTCAGAGTAGGCCTATGTATGCCTTGTGTCTGGGCTGACTGGATGGAAAGGTGGGAGGTTAGGTGGGGGGGATATAATATATATAGGGTTCACACCTATAAGATATACCAGACGAATGATTTGAGCCACCGTCTCCCGTTTTGGTAGATCGTGGGATTTACAGTGCTTCCCCACTGTGATACCAGGCCATGAGCCCCTTGACCTGCTATCCCACTCAGTCACATCACATTATCCTGACACTGAGCGAACCAGTCCTTGCCTAATAATGTTGTTTTTTTTGTGTTTTTTTGTTGTTGTTTTACATCCTAGCAACATCTAAGGTCATATCAGGAAGGGTACCGAGTTGTGACAGTGCACACTCATGGTGACTTTATACTGCTGTCCCACTGGGAAAACAGGCCACTGGCATCATGACCTGGTATCCCACTCTTAGTCACACCTGACACTGAGCGCACCAGTCCTTGCCCTTTCGTAATAATGCCGAGCACCTGGCTAGGAAGCAACAAGTATCAATTTTTAAGTCATTGGTTTGACTCAACCAGGGTTCGAACCCACGACCCCACGATTTACCAGCACGGGAGACGGACGCTCCAACTCACTCGGCCATCCCATCCGAACCAGTCCTTGCCTAATAATACTGAGCTTTGGGCTACGAAGCGACAACTATACATGTTTAAAGCCATGTTCACACACAGGCGTTAAGTCGCCTCAACTAGTTTGCCATATCTAGTTTGACTCACAGTGGCCGTGTGGACGCAATGCTGAAGCGAATTAGGGCTAAGCCGATTCATCTAGTTCGCCTCAAGTACACCACGTCGCGAGGTGGTTTATATGAAGCGAACTAGCTTAAGTCGGCCCATCTTGCTTGTGTGGACGGTACTGGTTAACTTGAGGCGGCTTAAGCACGTCACACGCATGCACAGTCGAGACCTGAGTTTGTTGATTTTCCGGTCGATCAAAAGCGCATATTATATAATTTGGTCTATGAAACTGCTAGCTGTGCACAGATATTGTTTTCATCATTGATTTTTAGGTTTTCACTGCCCAGCAGAAGTTTTGACCGTTCCAAAACAATATGATTCAGTCGATACATATCTAGGTCGAACCCACACTCTCTCATGGTGACATCAACTAACCGAAAGTGGCGCTGGTTAATATGGACTTGCTCATGCGCAGATATCGAGTTCCGCCTTAAACCACCCCAAGTACTGTATGTGTGGACACGACACACTTTCACACCTAGTTCGCCTCATGTAGTTTGTCTTATCTAGTTCGGCCTAAAGTTGTGTGTGTGTGAACACAGCTTAAGTCATTGGTTTGGCTCGACCAGGGTTCGAATCCATGGGTTCGAATGGGCTTTGTTGGCTGCAGTGTTAGGAACCCGGACACCTCGCATTAGATGTCCACAGTGCGTTAGAATGTTCCTCTTTGTAGCAGTTCCTGCTGGTAGCAGCTGACAAGAGTAATAGCTTACTCACTTGTAAAGTAGGTCAGTCCGACGCTAGCTGCCGTTTCACTAACACATAATCGTCATAATATCATGTGGTTAATTAAAGCATATACCTACCACCAGACAGGGTGGCCGAATGAATCGAGCGTCCGTCTCCCATTTTTGTAGATCGTGCCATTCGAACCTACGGGTTCAAACCCTGATCGAGTCAAAGCAATGACATACCAAAAAGGGTGGTGGTGGCCTGGTATCCCAGTGGGTCAGCACTATAAAGTTGCCATGGGTGCGCACTGTCACACGTCGGTGCCAGTCCTGATATGACCTTAGATGTTGCCAGGACGTAACATTCCAACAACCAACCATATGTACCAACCTGTTCTGCCATGGGAACCTAACACCTATCTAACTTGATGTTGTAGGAGTTAAAGCTGCATAGTCCGATGAAATATCAAATTTTCAAAACCAACCCAATTATCTAGATTTTATTTTACATATCTAACTTAGATACTGATGCACTTATTAAGCATTTGTTTCCGCGTAGAAGGCAATACTGAGTCAATTTAACAGAACCTGTTACTGCCGAAGTCTATGTTGTCAGTGTTTTGGCAAGCTTGCCAAAACTACTTTTCCATTTTTGCACTCAAAATATCTAAAAAGATTACCATTTAAAATAAAAGTAACTTTGAACTAGTCTAAAGTAGCTACTAGTGATCGATCTAATATATTTATCTCAGAAAAAATACAGAAATTCAAAACCATCAGACTATGCAACTTCAAGGGCCGGTCATGCATATGTTAGTGAACGTAGTTGAACGTAGTGGAGGCTAAGGTAGTTCAATGTAATTCAATGTCGTTCAATGTAGAGCAACGTACCGGCATCCATACTTCTCCATCATGATAACGTGATAAGAACGTTCCGATTTAAGCTTTGGACATGTTCAAAAGAACACTATGTTTGAGGCAGACATAGCCTCCATGGTGATAACGTACTATAGCATACTCTAGCATACTCTACCATACTCTAGCATACCCTAGGGTATTTTGACCCACACAAAACCTTGGCCGTTCTGCCATGGTCATACAGCTGTTAGTGGACAGAGTTGAACGTAGTTGAACATTGTGGAGGGTAACATAGTTGAACATAGTTGAATGTAGTTGAACATAGTTGGACATACCGGGATTCCTACCGTAATGTACCGGGATCCATACCGTAACGTATTTATCCGTACTATTAGGTGGCTCATCAACCAAAACCTGTCGTACCTTAACATATTTGAACGTAGTGACAGAACGTTTCACCCACGTTTCACCCGTTTTATTCTATCTACGTTCAACTACGTTCAGTAATGTATGTGTGACTGGCCCTTTAGCAAGATCATGATGTGCCGTCATATGCCATCGAACCTATTTTGAAGGTTATTTCCTTGTGTGTTCGTGGCAATCTCCATAGAATAGTTACCGCTTCGCTCGGCAGTGAAATAGGCAGAGCTCAGTGGGCGATAATAGGCGATGTTTGGGGCCTGCGACTGTAACAGATCGCGTGGTGGTACCTGTGAACTGTGTAGACATCAATCTTAGGCTCAGTTGTTATTCCTACCTTTTTGATGTCTGTGTAGAGATGACTGGTTGGTTGGTCTTTGGAGTTTTACGTCCTGGCAAAGTCTAAGGTCATATCACAATGGGTACCAACTTGTGACAGTGTGAACTGATGGTGATTTTATAGTGCTGCCCCTCTGGGAGACCAGGCCATCATCACCATGGTCTCATATCCTGCTAAGTCACATTATCCTGACACTAAGCCAACCAGTCCTTGTCCTATCTTAATAATGCCGAGTGCGTGGCTAGGAAGCAAAAAGAATAAATTGTTAAGTTATTGGTTTGACTCGACCGGGGTTCGATGGGTTTGAATCCAACGATCTACCAAAATGGGAGATGGACGCTGACCTCATTCGGACAACAGTCCATCATAACTGCTGGTGCATTTGGAGTTGGCGTTGATAAATGAAGAGCGGCTTCTGCAACGCTGAGTATGATTGATACTAAGTCAGTTGATGCTCAGGTTTGCTCTGAGATAAGCAAGCAGTGTCTGCGGAGGGTGGAAGGTGAGCTGAGATGGTGGAACACTCTCCACCTTAGCACCTCCTAGTGATGGATGCCTTCTCCACCGCAACTCCCAACTCAGCAGAGGATGCAATTGTGAGTGGATTTTAAGGCCGCCGGACTAATCCTGTATCACCTCACCGCAAGTCAACACACCTCCCCTCCCCTCAATTCGCCATACCTTACCTCATTTGACCTTAATTCACCATGCCTCACCACACCTCAATCTACCATACCTCATCTCACCTCAATTCACCATCCCGCACCAGACCTCAATTTACCATACCTCACCTCACCTAAAGTCACCATACCTCCCCTCCCTTCAATTTACCATATCTCACCTCACCCCAATTCACCATACCTCCCCACACCTCAATTTACCATACCTATTCTCACCTAAATTCACCATACCTCACCACACCTCGATTTACAATACCTAACCTCAATTCACCATACCTCATCTGACCTCAATTTACCATACCTCACCTCACCTCAATTTACCGTACCTCACCTCATCTGACCTCAATTCACCACACCTGGCCTCATATAACCTCAAATGACAGTACCTCGTGTCACCTCATTTCACCATACCTTTTTTATTTTATAATTTTTTTTATTGAGGCTGTATTTATGCTGTCCATAGCATATACGCCTGGGTATTCAGGCTTGTTTTCAATGCTGGCCAGCTGTAGCGTTGGTGTTATCTTATCTTATCTTATCACACAGTAGCTGCTGATAAGGTATTTGATTGCCTGCATTTCAGTAGCAGATAGATAGTTGGTTGGTCTGCTTAGTGGTCTATGTTAATTCTTTTGGATTTTCTTGGCATATATGTGTTTTAATTTGTCTACTCTTACTACTAGACTAGTCTACTCCTTTTTACATATCATAGGCTTGTATGTAGCTGTGTTGTGTGCTATCTGGCTACTTTTGGCATGGTTACCTTCCATTGGGCATCCAGCTGGTGGGCCGTGACATATCACATGCCCCTTTGCAGTGCAGCTTAGTGGGGGTTTCCTAGCCTTATTTTGCACAGATATTTTTTGTATGTTTTTGGGTCAGGAATTTGTCATTCCTTTATTGTTTGGGCATTCCACAGCTTGGCAGCCATTTCCAGCGTGCTTCTCTCATGAGCTTTTATTTCGCTTCTGGTCTGCTTTAGTAGTGGCACATTATTTGCTCTAGTAGCCCTTTGTGGTTTTGTTAGGAGTTTAATGTCTTGACTATAGCTGTATGCTAATGTTTTCAGATGAATTATTCTCCTATATTCCAGCAATTTTACTTTGGTTCCTTTGTGTATGTCATATGTAGGGCACAGCTTGTCTACTCTGAGGCAGATTTTCAGGGCTCTGTTCTGTAGTGTTTGCAGTTTGTTTAGAAGTTCTTTTTTCGCACCCATGTAGTTTACATCTCCATAGTCAAAATAGGGGAGCACCATGAAGATTTTTATTGACATTTCTTGTGTCATGTAGTCTCCTATCTTTGCAAATAGCCACAGTTTGTGGTTTACATTTTGGACAATTTTGTTTATACATAGGTTGTAGTTTAGTTGGCTGTCCAAATTAAGGCCTCGGTATTTGTAATGGTCTACATTTTCTAGTGTTTGGTTTCCTAGTTTACAGTGCAGTTTTCTTTCTGGCATTTGTTTATGCGAGAAGAGAAATGTTTTTGACTTGCTTGTGTTGATGGTTATTTTGTTGGACTCACACCACTCGTCCAGTTTTAGTCAATTCACCTCACGTCATCTCAATTAACTTCACCTCATCTCAATTCATCTCACCTCAATACAGCTCACCTCACCTCATCTCAATTCATCTCACCTCATCTCATCTCAATTGACCTCACCTCAATCCACGACACCTCGCCTGAATTCTCCTCATCTCACATCACCATATCTCACATCACTTCACCATACTTCACCTCACCCTCAACTTTTAAGTTCCATCGTAAATAATATTAGCAAACAAGGTTTTACAACAGATAAATTATTATGTTTTCATAAATAACAGCCTCAGTCATCGCTCCTCATACTTGTATTCCTGACCTTCGATGTTGCCAGGACGTAAAACTCCAACATATAACAACCAATCAACTGTCCGTAATACAGTGTATCCTCACCATCCTGTACTGCAGATTAGTGCTACGGTGGCTCCCCGTATGTGTGGCTTCGCTAACTAATCCGCCTCCTGGTAATGGGGGGGGGGAGGGGAAAGGTGTGTGGAAGGTCTATGTTGTTAAACTATTATTACCACCAGGTTTACCGGGCGCGGTGGCCGAATAGGTGCGGAAGGTCGGGAGTTCGGTTCCCGGTCGACTCAAACCAATGACTTATACAATTGATACCTGTCGCTTCCAAGCCAGGCGCTCGGCATAATTAGGATAGGGCAAGGACTGGTTGGCTCAGTGTCAGGATAATGTGACTGAGTGGGGATATCAAGGTTATGGTGCCGCTGGCCTGATTTCCCAGTGGAACAGCACTATAAAGTTGCCATGAATGCACACTGTCACAAGTGGGTACCCATCCTGATATGACCTTAGAATAAGTTAGATGTTGACAGGACGTAACAATCCAACAACCAACCAACCAACAGGTTATGCGTGTGCCTACACTTTAACAGGCCACATGGCTGAGTCGATGAAAGCACTGGCTGCTTTATGATGTTTGAAAGTAGTAGGTTGGAACTCTGACCAACCTTTAAACTTACAAAATTGATACTTGTTGCAACCTATCAATACACTGAAGCCCTGATCACATAGCCGTTAGTGGAGGTAGGTGAATGTAGTGGAGGCTAAAGTAGTTGAACGTAGTTGAACATAGTTGAACGTAGTTGAACATAGTTGAACGCAGTTGAACGTAGTTGAACATAGTTGAACGTAGTTGAACGTAGTTGAACGTAGTTGAACGTAGTTGAACGTAGTTGAACGTAGTTGAACGTAGTTGAACGTAGTTGAACGTAGTTGAACGTAGTTGAACGTACCAGCATCCATACTTGTCATTGATGTTAGCTTGATAATAATGTGGGTGAGCCATGATCTCCAATTTAATTTTTGGACACGTTCAAAAGAGCAGTACGTTACAGGCTGAATTTCGAACATAGTAGAAGGTAGTAGACCGTACCTCTTAATGTACTCTAGCATACTCTAGCATACTCTAGCATGCTCTAGCATACTTTGACCTGCACAAAACCATGGCCATTCCACGTCATGCATGCCGTGGTCACATAGCTGTTACTGGACATAGTTGAACATAGTTGAACATAGTGGAGGCTAACATAGTTGAAAGTAGTTGAACGTAGTTGAACATAGTTGAACGTAGTTGACCGTACCCGCATCCATGCCGTAACGTATTTATCTGTATCATTCGGTTCCAAAAGGTTCCGTACCTTAACATATTTCAACGTAGTTTAACAAACTTACACCACGTTTGACCCACTTTAGCCTCGACTACCTTCACCTACGTTAAACTACGTCCAATAAAGGGGCTGTCACATTACGACGCATTGCGCCAACATATGCTGATTCTTGGCTGCTAGGTCGTACGTCGTTATGCGTTACACATGCATTAGGCACTCGTTGGTATATGTCAATGTATGTCAATGTTCATCGAGATACGGGGTTGCGCATCAGGGAGTCGGCAAAGTTTTGTGCAGGCACAAAACCTTCGATGTACGACAACGTTTGACAATGTGTAGATGTTACATTGGCCATACATTATGTATATGTTAGGCATACATCGATGTGCATTAGACAAACGTTGTTCACTATGTTGCACTAGTTTGACCTATGTTAAAGGCAGTATGTTAAAGGCAGTAAAAAAAGTGATTTTACGCATTCGCTGCGCGCTTGCGAGATGCATCGTAATGTGACAGGGCCTTAACGGCTATCAGACCAGGGCTTCAGCATAAAGCTAAGACTCCATATCCCTGTTATGCTCTATGTGAATACAAATGGAAAAGCAGTTAAGTGAACGGTGGTGGTTCCATATGTCGTGGTGAGAATGCGAATGCGAATGCGAATGCGAATGCGAATGTGAATGTGAATGGGTTATGGCATATAGTGAATCTTAGCTTCACTATGATAGCGCAATCACTGGTTTTCTCGGGAGCAGGATAATGTGACTGAGTGGGATAGTTGGTCAACAGCACCGTATCCCACTGGGTCAGTAGTATGCAGTTGCCATCTGTGCGCACTGTCACAAGTCGGTGCCCGTCTTGATATCATAGATTCAAACTCTAAGTAGGTACCGGCAGTCATTTGTTAGATCTTTATACTTGGCAGTTAATTAAGGTTAATCGCACAACATTACCTAAATGCCCATAAACACAACATCAGATGGATTCTATCTTGTTTACTGAGAGACATTAAGACTGACTCATGGATGCAACTCTCACAGCAGAGAGCTAAATGGAGAGCGGCAGTCAAGTAATGAAAGCAGTCTTTGTCGCATCGCGACTGACAGCATGATGATGATGATGATGATGACTTTAAGGTATGCGGGTATTGCAGGTATAGCAATACCTCAGGGAGTTTGACGCCCCTGCCTTGCAGAGTTGTAAACCACTGCCTTGTGGTACAGGTTCTTGACAGAACCGAAGGCTAAGGGAGCAAACCCTAAACAGAAAACTATGTCACTGTGGCAGCATTAAGGGCGGTTGATGTATGGAACTCCCAACATCTCCCGACCAGCCACTGCAGGGACAAATAGTTTTGCGCCTGTCTTGACATGATCTTGCCGGTGTGAAACCTCTATTTGCTCCCCGAGAGAGTGCCGCTGGTAACTTGCAAAAGCCAGCAGCACTTCAACTCTTTTGCAGGCAGCTTTCATGAAATGTATCAAGAGAAACCTGAAGCTGAGAGACATTAAGACTGACTCATGGATGCAACTCTCACAGCAGAGAGCTAAATGGAGAGCGGCAGTCAAGTAATGAAAGCAGTCTTTGTCGCATCGCGACTGACAGCATGATGATGATGATGATGATGACTTTTCAAGATATTCAAATTTTAAAATTTGTTTACTTACTTGAACAAAATTTGCATTTAACACTAAATGAAGCGTAAATTTGAATTTCTTTTAAATATATGGCTGTCATATATCAAATTAACCCTAATTTAGTGGTCTTTCTGATACGATCTATTCAGTTGCCTGTGTAGCCAGTGGCAATTCAGCACCAAGCAAAAAAAACCACATGCTTTTGTACATGTTCTGATTGGTGTAATACAAAAGAATGTGGAATTTAGCAAAAGTTCATGTAATAAAGTGGCTTTTGGTGCGTTAACAAAAAATACAGCCAAAGTAATGTTGGCACACATTTAAAGAGTAAAGCTTTCGTTCATTCACAGTACTTTTGGGGTATTTTTACTTTAGGCATACACTCAAATAGGAGTGCTTAAAAAATAGCAATTTTTCATTATTTTCATACTTTCTTCCAGTGTTATCTAAGTACAACCGTTACCTACTTAGACGTTGCTAGAAAATTAAATGCAACAAAAACATTTTAGCATTCACACATACTGGTGTTGAAATGCACCTGTGTTCCCTTATAATCCAATCTTATCGGACACCATGGTTGCGTCAACAGCTGTGGAATTAATCCAAGCTGCCAGGACAGCATTCCAAACATGTCCTACATCTAGGACAACATGGCGAGTGTGCTCATACCTTGCATATCTCAGACCCGGGAAAGTTGAAGCGCAATGCAATATAGAGTTTTAGCACATGTTGTACTCTTTCTTTTAATTGATGATGGTGTATTTATGCTGCCCATAACAGTTAAGTCTAATGGCTTGTTTTTGCCGCTAGACAGTAATAGTCTCATGGGTCCCCTTGTTTTCTTGCTTTCCAATAAACAAAACACATATCTATTAGTTGGCTCATGTATGTGTTCTATATAGACCAACAATAATAATTATTGTTTCTATACAAGCTGACTTATCCAGCCTGAATGTAAATATTTATTTTAGTCTTCACTTCTTAAATGATCCAGTGTTCTGATTTGATGACGGAATCTTTGAACCATGGATACTACCTGAGAGATCAGTGCAGACTACTGTTGGTGGTGGCCAGGGGAGCCACACAGCTTGGTGGTGGCCAGGGGAGCCACACAGCTTGGTGGTGGCGGGCAGACCACTGGTAGCCATAGGGACCAGGAATGCTGGATCCCTATTGGTAGGGCCAAGAATGCTTGTTTCCCATTGGGGGAAAGGGGTGAGGTGATACTCTACAATGAACCCATGGAACCATATAAATAATAAACCAGAGGGCTTGACTCTCTCTTCTTCTTTACACTTTATACTCTTCCTTTCTCTTTCTCTTTGTCTGTATTGATTTCACTATAGCCTGCCCTCACAACCACAGATTCGAGCTTTAGCCATTTTACAAAACGGGAGACCTAGTCTGTACATAATTGGTGACCACGATGAGTGGTAAATCTATTAGTTGAGTAGTGGATTCAACTCTAAAAGGGATTGTTCCTGTTTGCAAGGTCTCATCAGGCTGAGTGATAGATTGCTGTTTCTTCTTTGTTTCACCGTCGCCTGAGATGAAGTTTATACAATGTGTCCAGATTTTCTAGCTTCAGCTCTTATCATATCAATGACACATTGTGAAGTGAGGAATCCGATAGGCGGCAGTGTTGGTGGAACCAATATTTCCTTTATAAGATATGTTTAAATATTAAATAAATATTTGTATATATACATATATATACCTATATATATGGGTCATTCTCTAAAACTGGGCACAAAAGTGTGACATGGAAACCAAAAGTGAAAACCTTCCAAATAATAGCAAACATCCTTCCAAATAATAGTCTAATCCAATGTCCTATGAAGGTTTGCATTTTGTGCATATGTCAGAGTTGAAAAAAATGAGTTTCACTTTTTGAATTAGATTTTATACAAATTGAGCAATACATTAATATCACTCGTGTAACATGAACATCAAAGACACATCCAGAACCTCATTTTAACATATACAACATAGTCAAACAAGATTTGATTGATTACTGTTAAGCAGATAAGGTTATGACTTACAAGAAAACAGTTAAAACATAAGTTGAAAACAAGTTTGTCTACATGTATAGTGTCAATGTGTACATTTTCACATTGTCACTCTAGGGCAAAATCATACAATTACAATATTGATATCTTATGTGGGATAAATTCAATACATGTAGAACTGCTAACATACCTAATATACAGAGGTTAAACTTATTTGACTTGCTATCAATAAAACAAAGACTTAATTATCAGCATCGTAACTTGGAAACCAAATATGTGGTGCCCAGTTTTGGAGAATAACCCATATATATGTCAGTCGCAATGCGACAAAGACTGCTTTCATTACTAGCTCTCTGTGCGGTTGTACATTTAATAAAAGCTGCTTGCAAACCATTGAAGTGCTGCTGGATTTTGCAATATATATATATGGAATGGAATTTCAATTATTTGTATATAAGGTTTGTTGTTTGAGTTTTACATCTTGGCAACATCCAAGGTCATATAATAACGGGTACTGACTTAAATGTGGCAGTGCACATTCATGGCGACTTAATAATGTTTCCTCACTCGCTATATGTATATAAGGTTGGCTGGTTGTTGGAGTTTTATGTCTTGGAATGGTCATATCGGGATGGGTGACAGTGCGCACTCATGTCAACATTATAGTGCTGCCCACCTGGGACACCAGGCCACCATGACCTGATATTCCACTCAACCACATTATCCTGACAGTGAGCCAACCATACCTTGCCCTATCCTAATAATGCCGAGCCTGGCTAGGAAGCAACAAGTATCAATTTGGTGACACTTGGGTTTGACTCAACCAGGGAATCCCACGATCTACTAAAATTGGAGACGGACGCTCAACACATCTGGCCATCATGTCTGCTGGAGTGAGTTAGTGGGAGAGATTGACGGATAGGCGAGTGTACTGGTGTAAAGATTTCAAATTCCCCCCATATTCAAGTTCCCCCCCGGGAACTTGAAAACGTTTTCAAATTCCTCCCAGGGGAATTTGAAAACGTTTTCAAATTCCCTCCCTCGTTTTAACTTTCCCTCCCCCCCATTTTTGGGGAATGTTCTTTTCTTTTTTTGTTATTTTTTTGTTATTTTTTGTTATTTTTCATGACAAATATTATAATATACAGAGAATAGCATAATGGAACATATTACTAGTACAATAAAACATATTTAACCACAAATGACACAAAAAGTCTCCAAGATGGTTAAGAAAAAAAATATTATAGGTCTGAAATTTAAAACGTTTTTTAAAGTTTTTTAAACAATTTTAAATTCCCGGAGGGGAGAATTTGAAAATAGGGGGAGGAATCTGAAAACTGTTTTTAAGTTCCCCCCCAGGAATCTGAAAACGTTTTTAATTTCCCCCGAGGGAAGTTAAAAACGTTTTCAGATTCCCGGGGGGGAACTTGGGAAGGGGGGAAGTTGAAATCGTTACACCGGTGCTGGTACCGGTTTCCGGGGAGTATCGCCTACTCCTCTGAGTAAGCCTCCTCCCAGGTATCACATGGCTAACTCCAATGACCCCGTTGACCTCTCACCCTTTAAGCCTGTTAGCACCCAACCCCCAGTCAACCTGACCCATGACAGGCATCCGTCTATTAGCGCACACGTGCCCGGGGCACCAGTATCTGCACCACCGGAGGGAGCGGGACGTAGCTCAGGCAGTAGAGTGTCCGTCTGTGAAGGTGTCAATCATCCTGCTCAGTGGACACATTTGCAGTTTGGGATAGTTTCCGCATGAACCAGTGGTCTGTGGCAATGTAAGTAGCTATTTGATACTGCAAGAAGGAATTCCATTTAATTTTTCATACTAAAGCAATTTTCACCCGTATTTAGACTACGTTGTGATTGGCGCATAATTTCCTTTAAATTGTGGTTGATTTGGTGGAAGGAGCTGACGCGCCACCCTGTGTGCGCATGCTAAACTAGGTCACGTCCCCTCGCACACTACATGGCCCATAGTCCACAATTGGTGGACTAGCTCCTGACCAACACGCTCAACATTACCACACCCACACACCCTCTTAAAGATAGGGCTTGGCTTGGGGCTCCTCAACATGCACATCCTGGGTTTCCTTTCAAGATGGCCGTCATTGACCTACATACTGTAGATTAAACTGAGATGAACACAGGAGATGAAAAGAAGAGACTCTCAAATTGTTAATTAAATAAAGTAATTGTCCACCCCAAAATATATAACCGCGTTGGCTCCTTCTGTCCGAACCCACCCCTCCTCTGTGTAGGGGTGAATCTTTGATGTAGGGTTGGTGCCCGCCACCCCCCCCCCCCCCCCCATCCAGCACTAACCTTCCCTATAGCCCCAATACAGAACACTCATCATCATCATCATCATGCTGTCAGTTGCAATGTGACAAAGTCTGCTTTCATTACTTAACCGCCACTCACCAATGAGCTCTCTGCTGTGAGAGTGATGATATTTTGGGCGGTTGTACATTTCATAAAAGCTGCTTGCAAAACATTGAAGTGCTGCTGGATTTTGCAAGTTACTAGCGGCACTCACTCGGGGAGGAAATAGAGGTCTCACACCAGCAAGAACATGTCAAGACAGACACAAACTATTTGTCCCTGCAGAGGGTGGTCGGGAGATGTTGGGAGTTCCATTCATCACCGCCCTTAATGCTGCCATGGTAACATGGTTTTCTATTAGGGTTTGCTCCCTTACTCTTTGATTCTATACAGAACCTGTACCACAAGGCAGTTGTTTACAACTTTGCAAGGTAGGGATGTCAAACTCCCTGATGTATTCTAGCACTTAAGGTATCAGAGGTACAGCAATACCCACATACCATTATACTCACTTTGTACTGACAACCACATGACTCTTGATGGCCAAAGCTAGTATAATTATTAGACATACATTTGCTTCAAATGTCGATTGCAGTGAAATCGCCCGAGGAAGTATTTTACATGAGATAGCCTCCCACATTGTGTGTGACGGCAGTTGTGTAATGACAATGAAAATGACAATGAGAATGATGCATTTATGGCGCGTGACCCCTAATGAGGTAGTAGAGCAACATTATAAGATAGAAGTTTACAAAGCAATGAATAAACACAAGATGGCAGGGTTTTAACAAGCAAACTATTTTAAGCACTATCTTTGCCAAACATATTCAAGGTAAACCCTGTTATAACAATAGAAAAGCGTACAAATATTCGCTACTTCCTCCACTTTCCACGAGAAAGGTCCACAGCGAGGAACCTAGGAAAAACAGGTGACCCCTGTCCCATATTGAGCATACCCTTATAAGAATAGTTTCCCATTCTTTAAGTACTGATATTGTGTGATTTAAACAGAAGTCGATGTAGATAAATAAAAAATATACTTCAAACACTTTAATCTGTGCAAAAGATACATATATGTGTGAATATGTCTGAACAAGAAACTACTAAACAAATAATGGATATATTTGACTGGACCTTTCCAAAATTTGAGCCAATCAGAGCTGTTCTTTTCTATTGCAAAGGGCCACACCTTATGGAGGCCGCAATTTACAATAAAAAAGAACAGCTCTGATTGACTGGAACTGAGTTCTCACGAAAATGAGAAGAGGAAAGTCCATTTGCGGCAAGTTCAAACTGGCTCAGACAAGTTCGAATGTGGCTGCTTGTCCCTCTCCTTTCAGTGCTGAATATGCTTATGCTTTCCACCATATAAGCTGAAGCTGGTTAGCGCCGCGTAAGGTCCAAGCTTCAGTCCTTTCTGAGGGACCAGCGGAACTCGAAACAAGCATATTCCAAATTGGAACATGCTGAAAACCTTATAAAAAAATAACACAATTCTGGTGAACGCAGATCAGTCAGCGTTGTACATGCAGCAACATGCAGTGAACCTCATACAACATTATAGTGCGGGTGTAATGACGTCACGAGACAACTTCCGGTGGCCATATTGGTTTACATATGAAAGTCTTGCAACTGTTTAGATTGTGTTTATTTACCGATGTGTCGGCATATTTGTCACTGTTTTGAGCAGTTTTGTCTCAGACGTTTAGGGAAAAGGGTTTTTTAATGGAGGCGAAGTATTTTTTTTAATCATGTAGCCTCACATCATTGACACACTGGATGCTAGAACAGAACAGTTTGGGCAGTACCCGCTAGCTGGCACCACATATCTTGGCGGCCGCCGACTAGGTAGGCCCAGTGGTGGCCGTAGTGTTCTTGGTATATGAAAGGGGGTGCCATAGGTGGTATTAAGTGTAATCCAAGATGGATGACCAATGAGGGTTGACGTCACGTGCACGCCTTCTATACAAATTTGGGGAATGCAGATCAGTCAGCATTGTACAAACAGCAACATGCGGTGAACCTCATACAACAAAATACAAATCCACAGAACGCAGACCAGTCAGTGTTGAACAAACATCAATATAGGCCTACAGTTGGTTGTTTTTGTTAGTTTTACCTCCTGGCAACATCTCAGGTTATAGCAGGATGGGTAGTGACTTATGATAGTGCACACTCATGGCGACTTAATAGTATAGTGCTGCCGGACTGGGAAATCAGGCCACTGGCACCATGACCCGATATGTAACTCAGTCACATTATCCTGACACTGAGCTAAGCACTCCTTCTGCTATCCTATTAATGCCAAGCACCAGGCTTGGAAGCGACAAGTATCAATTTGATAAGTCATTGGTTTGACTCGACCAGGAACCAAACTTCCGAACTCCCGCACTCGAGTCTGGCGCTCTCCCGATTCGGCTACCGTGCCCCATGGCAACATGAGGTGAACCTTATTAAAATAAAATACAAATCCACAGAATGCAGATTAATACCATCAACAGCATAGCTCCATCTACACATGCACATTGCGCATGGCTCAAAAAGTGGACTGCAGACCTTCCAACCGGAATGGAATGGAATGGACGCGCTTAAATGTAATTAACCGAGACTGCGGCCTTAATTCTGCCACCAGCCGAGCTAATTCTGCCATAAGCTTCCCCACGACTTTGAGCCGTAATTCCCGTTTTGAGTGACGGATTGAGGGATTCAATTTCCGGGTCGTGGTCAAATTCACCCGAGTGCTGCTTGCTGATTGCTGATTGCTGCTTGCTGCTGCTGGAGCGGGTAACCCCAGCAACCTCCGAAAATTGTCGGAAGCAGGAGAACAGAACTGCTGCTTCCTAAATGAATTCAGCCTTGTTTTATTTCAGCTTAGGAAAAGGAAAGTTTGTTTTATTTAACGACGCCTCGAGAGCACATTGATTTTCATCATGAGTTATTGGACGTCAAACATATGGTGATTCTGACATATTTCTTTGGAGGTAATTTGCTTCCGCCACATAGGGTACTCTTTCCAATAAGCAACAAGGGGTCTTTTATATGCACTTTCCCACAGACAGGACAGCATATACCACAGCCTTTGATGAACCAGTGGTGGACCACTGATTGGAACGGGAAATAGCCCAAACTTTAATTGTGTCCACTGAGCAATTTCAACCTAATCAAAACTAATTTAATTGGTGATCGTCCCCACTCGCCCACCCCCTATTTTCTAATATTTAGTATTTTTGTTAAAAACTGTTTAAAAATGTGTCGGGCTAGTAGAAATTCAACCTTCGTCTAAACTGTTAAGTCATTGGTTTCACCAGGCCAGGGTTCGAACCCCAGGAGTTCGAAGCCCTCGACCTACCAGAATGGGAGGTGGATGCTCAACTCATTCAGCCATTGCTTCTGGTTACGTATTACATATATGAGACTGTCTCAATAGGCGCTAAGCAATATGGGACAAAACTTTGCCTATTGTAACGATCAACATACTATCTACTGATGCATTTGCTCAGGATAAACTGATGTGTTTTTTACATAGTGTTTCATAATCCCAATAGAATACATATTGATTTGAAGCAAATGACCTTGTGTATGAGCGTATCTGTTTCTGTGCTGGTTTGTGTCAATCGTTACAATGGACAAACAAAACGAAGAGTTAGCACCTTTTGAGACAGGCTCATATGTTAAAAAGTACAAAGAAAAAGGAAAACTGCCCGCCCGACCCTGATTTGTATTTCAAAAGGACGATCACCATTTGTTGTTCTTATTTGGACATATGAAGAAAATGCCAGTTTACTCGCCATGTCATAATTAGGTTTGTTGGTTGATTATTGGAGTTTTACGTCCTGGCAACATCTAAGGTCATATCAGGATAGGGACCGACTTGTGACAGTGCATACTCATGGAAACGTTATAGTACTACCTCACTGGGAGACCAGGGTGCCAGCATCATGACCTGATATCCCACTCAATCACATTATACTGACACTGAGCCAACCATTTCTTGCCTTATCCTAGTAATGCCAAGCACCTGGCTAGGTAGAGACAAGTATGAATGTTGAAAGTCAATGGTTTGACTCAACCGGGAACCAAACTACCAATCTCCCGCATGGGAGGCCTGCGCTCTACCGATTCAGCCACTGCGCCCAGTTTCTACACTCGAAAACAGATGAGCAAAGCCGATTATGTCCAGAATCTCAGTGTCTATGCCTTAACTAATTGCCCCTTTTTGACTTAAACTATTTTCAAATTTCATCATTTCTAATAAAGGGGACTTCATAAAGACCCTGTCACACTATAACGTAATGACATCAGTGTAGGGAGAATGTGAAAAACGTTGAACTTCTCAGCGTAGTATGCACATTTGGGCACAAGTTGAACGTGGATGCAGCTTGGTGGACGAGAGCGTCACGTCGGTAAAGCATAGTGATACCGTCATTCAACGAGAGAGGACAACGTCATTACGCTCACGGAACGTTATGAACGTTATTCCATCGCCAGAAGAACGTTACGTGATGTTACATACATCATGAGACGTTGAATGTACATTGAATGTACGTTCTCCTGACGTTCTCCTGACGTTCTCCTGACGTTCCCATTACGCCGCATGGGCATTTCCACTCGGTTTAATGTGGGTCAAAGTAGTGGAACGTAGTTGAACGTAGTGAGCAGCGTTTGCCTAACATCCATTTAACGTCATTGATGTTCACTGAACGTGAACAGAACGTATGGCGAACGTAAACCCTTACGTTCGAGCTACATGAAACATTTTGAACATGTCCAAAACCTCGACGTAACTCGACGTAATGTGACGTAGCTCGACGTCAGTCTAACGTAATTCTGACATCATCAAAACATAATCCAACGTACGTCAACGTAATGACGAAAAATCACCACGTTTGGCTCACGTTAGCTCGTTACGTCGTAGTGTGACAGGGGTATAACGAAGCTAGCAGACTTTCATGATCAAGCTAATATATTCATCTCAAATGGTCGGATGCTTGTTGGAGCTTTACATCCTGGCAACATCTAAGGTCCTATCACGATGAGTAACAACTTGTGACAGTGCACACTCATGGTACCTTTATAGTGCCACCCCACTGAGAGACCAGGCCACTAGCACCACGACTTAATATCCCACTCAGTCACCTGATCATGACACTGAGCCAACCAGTCATTGCCCTATCCTAATAATACCGAGGGCCTGGCTAGGAAGTGACATGTATCGATTTTTAAGTCATTAGTTTGACTCGACCAGGGTTCGAACCGATGGGTTCGAATCCGACGATCTACAAACGGTCCTGCATACTGTCTGCAGTGTAAAATTGTTGGTGCAGGGTAAAACAAAAGTGTGCATGACCTTTTTACAAAAGTAAAACAAGAAAACATTTAAGCCTGTTTGAGGGCAGCTGGTATGTACCACCTCATATAGTTTGCTAAATAAATTCTAACAATTATTATTAAGACTTTTCTTATTTTACGGGAATTTGTTTCCCTCGGCCACAAATATATAATTGTGAGCTTTTTAATTTAATGAGCGTCTATTGGCACATAATTGATTGTCTGCTTTTACATGTAAAAGCAATGGTTTGAACAACAAAACTAACATTTCTCGCAGTGAATATGGCCTGTGCTACCGACACGGCGTAAAGCAACCACCAATCAATCAATCAACCAACCCACATGGGAAATGGATGCACAACTCGTTCAGCCATCTGGACTTGTTCATCTCAAATGTATCGCATACAGGCTCAGAATCAGTTGCACTTCTGCAACTTTCACTTGTTTCTGATCCCATACATGTTGTAAACCATAATCTCCAAGATGCAGTCAGGTGCTTGACCTGATTCAGAAGGACCGAGAATAGATTATGTCCTCCATCACCCCCCACCGTTCCAGCTCAGAAAATAGTGCCACAACTAATGATTGGTTGTTGTTTGACATCCTAGAAAGATCTTTTTACACCAAGTGATTTAGGGGTCGGCGACGGCCTGGTACCAAAATACGCCGTTGGTGTCGCCATCAGTTCCCCTAGGCCCGCAGCAACAGCGGCAGGCGTCGAAGGGAAGGTGTGCGGGAAAAGATAAACCTTCATTGGCTAATAATAATTAACTAACTACTACAATATTATAAGCAATTCCATCTTGCTGATGATGGATACCCGTATATTTTTAATATCCTTAAAGTTGCATAGTCCGATGGGTTTGAGTTTCTCTCATTTACCAAGATAAACATATTCGGTTGTTCATTATAATCTACCTTACTTTAGAGGGAAGTAACTTTTATTTTAAATCGCTAACTTTTGAGATATTTGACAAGGAAACATGCTAAATTAATGTTGGCAAGCTTGTCAAAACTCTATCACCATAGTGTTCTACAGTAACAGGTTCTATTAATTGATTCAGGATCCCCTTATGTGTGATGACAAATGTTTAATAAGTGCACCAGCATCTAAGTTAGATATGAAATATATAATCTAGATAATTGGTTTGGTTTTGAAAATTTGATATTTCATCGGACTATGCAGCTTTAATATCAGGACAGGTACCGACTTGTATGAGCGCGTACTCATCGCACCTATATACTGCACTCATCGCACCTTTATAGTGCTGCCCTAATGGGAGACTAGCTAGCTGCCATGTTGTCCAAGTCATGCATAATACACAATAACACGGTTTGGCCTTATATGGGCATGTCCTAATTTCGCGAGAACGAGGCCACTTCCGGTTATAGGTAAACAAAGACTGATAGCCTTGAGTTTGCCAGAACGCACAGTGCAAAGCATTAGTTTTATTCAAAATTAATAGAAATCCAGAACCCTAACCTTATAAAATTAATATAATCTATTCGTTGAATATATTTTCTATATGTGTACCAAGCGATTTGTTTCTAGATGGTGTGGTTTTAGAGATATTTCACTTTTTCTATATGAAGATTGCTCTCGACCATCGGCAATGCTGCTGATTGAATGCATTGAGTTTGCCGATGACACAGTGCAAAACGTCAGTTTTATTCTAAATTAATAGAAATCCAGAACCCTAACCATTTCAATTTAATATAATCTTTTTGGTAAACATGGTTTTTATGTGTATTCCAATCAGTTTGTTTCTAGGTGTTGTAGTTTTAGAGATATTTAACTTTTTCTCTCTGAAGATTGCTCACTGCCATTGACAATGCATTGAGTATGCCGGTACGCGCAGTGCAAAACGTCAGTTTTATTCAAAATTTATAGAAATCCAGAACCCTACCCATATCACTTTAATAGAATCTTTTTGTTAAACATGTTTTCTATGTGTATTCCAATTAGTTTGTTTCTAGGTGGTGTGGTTTTAGAGATATTTAACGTTTTCTTTATGAAGATTGCTCACTGCCATTGACAATACATTGCGTTTGCCGGTAGTTTTATTCAAAATTAAGAGAAATCCAGAACTCTAACCATGTCAATTTAATATAATCTTTTCGGTAACCATGTTTTCTATGTGTGCACCAAGCGATTTGTTTCTAGGGATATAGTTTTAGAGATATTTCACTTTTTCTGTATGAAGATTGCTAACTGGTGACACTGCCATTGACAATCCTATGGTGACATCAATACCACGTGCGTTTGTTTACCTACGAACACGAATTAGGTCAAGATGGCCGCCAAACCGTGGTATGGTGTATAAGAAAAAAAGGGGAACCGCCACCACTAACTACCTTGCAGTCTTGTACGCCGTTGTCGAGCCATGAATACATCGTACTTAGTTACAGAGATAGATAAGCCTCCTCCCCCACCCACTACCAGATGGCGCGCTGGGGGTCAACCAGGGGGCGCCACTGCGGCACCCTGCCGCGTCTAATTTAGACAGCGCCACCTGGATTTGCGGGAATAAATGCACCGCCACTGAGTTGACCGCTCAGCACTACCCTACCGATGTTGGTTGGTTGGTTCTTGGAGTTTTACGTCCTGGCAACATCTAGGGTCATACCAGGATGGGTACTGATTTGTGACAGTACCGGATGCGGTGGGAGATCCGGAGTTCAATAGACTACATCACCATTCCAGCAGCACGGTGCATCGTGGGATGCGTAGAAGAAAAACAAACCCGCGAGAAGCACATGGCTAATGGTAATTACATTGGGTCAGCTAGGAAATGTGCGTGTTTCAGCTCATCTGAGCTCTTGTTTGAGACATAGAATACCAACTAAAACATATTAATCTTTTATCCAGCATTGCACTTACATCAATATAATCAGCACATCTTATGCCATGTGCATTTAGATTTAGACAAATCTGGGAACTCAGACTAGTGTTAGAGCCATAACCAGAGTCAGTTTTACTTATTTTGTTTATATCCTATGTTTAATGACATATGTAGAACTAGAAAATGAGTAGGGTTAATCAGATATTGGTTATATATTTCTCTGAAACAAGTGTATTTTGACACATTTGGCATTTTAATATTTAGAACAAGAATTAATAATGGTGATGTGGATATCAGCCTTAAAGTGACTGATTGTTTTGTGTGGAATTGTATGTTTCTTAGCTCAAAATGTTTAACTATGGCTAGTTTTGTCTTAGCTATATTCATCAGATCATTATACTGTATGTGTGCATACCTGTTTATGTCAAATTGTTATGTATTTCTATTCATTTTGAATAAAATCCAAGTTTTGCCCTACACGTATCGGCAAACTCAATGGCCACAGGCATTTGGTTTGCTGCCAAGGCCGTTTTCAGCGCAGGCGCAGTTGGAACGATGATCTCGTCTATTCCCGGTCGGGTCAAACCGATGACTAACAGAATTGATACTTGAACTTCCTAGCTTGGCGCTTGGCATTAATAGGATAGGGGTAGCTCAGTGTCCGGATATTGTGACTGAGTGGAATATCGGGTCAGGGTGCTGGCAGCCTGATTTCCCAGTGGGGCAGCACTATAAAGTCACCATGAGTCTGCACTGTCAAAAGTCGGTACCCGTCCTGATATGACCTTAGATGTTGCCAGGATATACAATTTCAACAACCAACAACCATCTTGTGACAGTGCACACTCATGGCAACTTAATAGTGCTGCCCCACTGGGAAATCAGGCCGCCAGCATCATGACCCAATTTACTACTTCTGTCATCCTGGTACTGAGCTAACCAGTTTTTCCCCTATCCTAGTAATGCCGAGCGCCCCCCTAGGTAACGACAAGTGCAAATTTTGTACCAGATGGGATGGCCAAATGAGTTAGAGCATCCATCTCCCGTGTGGTAGATCGTGGGGTCGTGGGTTCGAATCCTGGTCGAGTCAAACCAATGACTTAAAAATTGATACTTGTCCCTTCCTAGCCAGCCACTCAGCATTATTAGGATAGGGCAAGGAGCAGTGGAATGAGGAAGACCAATCGCCTGCGACTGAAATTTCCCCTGCTTAAACAACTAATGTACCAAAAAAAAAGTAATTGGATTGACTCGACCGGTGATCGAACTCCCGACCTTCCGCATGGGAAGTATGCAGCCTACCGATGTTGTCATCATGTCCGGTTCCCAAACTCCATACACAAATACAAGCACACCCTATTAAAGAACCATCCCTGCTAGGAGTCAATCATGAGTAACAACCGTGACAATCGCAAACATTAATACAGTGATCTTCTATTTCAAACCTGACCAATGACAATACAAAAGAAACCCATTACATTCCTTCCAAAATTAATCTCCTTTCTAATAATCCACATAATTTATCTCAGCATCAGACAAACAACACGAATCAACTGACAAATTAATTGTCGGTAAATACCTCGGTAAATCAGTCAAACAAAAAAAAGGGGAAAACAACAAAAACCCCACGTGTCAATTAAAGTTATATTGGATTTCGTTTTCTTGTTGACGCATTCATTGATGAGGCAGCGATTATTTGAACTACCAAAAATGATCATGCTTATTCTACTTCCCCTTGTCGTATCCTATCAATATATAGCGATATATACCGAATGGTAGACAGGAAGCGTGAACACTTATTTGTCTCTCATTTTCTTCTTTTTTTTCCATTTTTCTTTTTTGGTACATTAGTTGTCCCAAGCAGGGGAAATCACAGACGACTGGTCTTCTCCACTCCACTGCTGGTCGATAGAAAGCCCGAGCCTACACCTTTACCGAACCAAGGGATTTTTAACCTCCCACACCACATAGACATGGTATGAGAGCAACCGGCCTTTGATGACGCTGTAAGTTATACACCATGGTGGAAATCCAAATTGGTAGAGCTGGGGGCATGGGGAATCGAACCACCAACCCTCAGATTAGGAGTTTGACCTAGAAAAAAGTCAGACACTCTAACCACTCCACCACAGAGAATGCCAAGGACAACTAACAGCACACATACTAGTGACACATATTAATTTCTACGTCTTTGGATCTAATATCACTGCGTTCCAGCGACCACTTAACTCATCCTGCCTAACAACTTATTGCAGCACAAGTAAACTTCTAGCCTCGGTATCCAACCCTTGTGTTCCTGGATGGAGTGGGTAGCTGTTGCAAAGGGAGAGGAACGTGGAACAGGTGGTAGAGTGGCCACCTTTGAAGGTGTAGGTGATCCTATCAAAAGTTGTTCAGTTGACCCAATTGTAGTTTGGGTTATTTTCCGTTCCAACTAGTGGTCCACAACTGGTTCATCAAAGGATGTGGTATGTGCTGTCCTATTTGTCGGAAAGTGTATATAAAATACCCCTCGCTGCTTATCGGAAAGAGTAGCCTATGTGGTGGCAGCGGGTTTCCTCCAAATAAATATGTCAGAATGACCATATGTTTGACGTCCAATAGCCGATGATAAAAATCAATGTGCTCTAGAGGCGTCATTAAGTAAAACAAGCTTTTTTTGGATAGCTGTTGTAACATAAGCGTATCTATGTCTTCTCCACGCCAACACATTAGTATACAGGATGTACTCATTTGTATGCAACTTGCATACAATTGTAGGTACCTCATGCTAATGTTATAAAGCTGCGCCAGAATTGAAACGGTTGCAATGATGGCATTGTGTTTGATTCGAAGGGAACGAATCATTCCCCAACTCGCCGCCATCATGATTGACTCACACGTGGACGGGCGGCTTCCTCCCGAAGCAGCAGGCTTTCACACCCTGATGCTAATGTACATATAAGCCAGCCAGCGGGCACACATCAGCACTTCACAGTGAGCTGGTGTCCGGAAATACAATCGTGCCCACAAACTTGTCTCCACCGGCGATTCTATTTCGAAAAAAAATCGCCCCCAGAGAGATTTGATTTTTAAATCAGTCATTATACATAGCAACACAAGATACAGATATCGGTTTAGCAAATTCTCTTGCTGGTCTAACCAACACTCCGTTCTTTTTCCTAAAGCAAAAACCGTTGGAAGCGAGTGATCCTCAGCAACTTGTTCGCTGCTTATAAACCCACCGGACCATGATACTACTCATACCTGCAGGCATGGTCAACTGGTGCCCAAGCTGCTCAAACTACTGCAAATATCAGAAACCAGACACCAGTGTTCTACTACCCGGGACATCCAGTACTTAGTTCCATTATTTTAATATTCATATAAAACTCTTTTATTCATAAAAATACATAAATACATAAAAGAAACCCATAAAATACATAAAAAAAACACATTCACTCCCTTCCACTGCCTACTCCCCTCCCATTCCCGCCCCTCACTCCTCCCCTCACTCCTCCCCTCCACCTCTCCATGCCTCACCTCCCACCTCCCCTCCTCACCTCCCACCCCTTCCGCCCCTCCCCTCCCACTTCCTTCGGGGACTATGATCAACAAGGATAGCTTTAAAATCCAATACCATAAATCATGATCTGGTAATTTTCATGTGCTGAAGACGGATGCTTACCCCAGATTTCCATGGAAGCAATATCGCTGGATACATGTTCATGTATGTACATGTGTAGATATGTTTATATGCGTATAAATATATATGTGTATATATGTGATATATAACACATTATACAAGTATAAATGCAAGGGGAACATATACTGTGTATATCTATTCCTCCTTGGCGCATTGGTGGTGCCCCCCCCCCCCCCAGCTGTCAGGGTAATTGGTGGGCAGGGCCCCCCTCGCACCACACACACTGGAGGAATGTGTTGCATTGTAACAGTGGTGCCAACCAGCGGTCCACAACTGGTTCATCAAAGGCTGTGGTGTGTGATGTCCTCTCTGTGGGAAAGTGCATATAAAAGACCAATTTCTGCTCATGAGAAGGAGTACCTATGTGGCAGCAGCGGGTTTCCACCAAATACATGTGTCATAATGATCATATGCTTCACCTCCAATAACCGATGGTAAAAATCTAAGCGCTCTAGAGGTGTCGTTAAATAAGACTTTACTTTTCACTTGTAATGGCGGTGACGAAAATGGTGAATATTGCGCCTAAAGCTGGTTTCAAACCCATACCTGTTGCCATTCGAGGACTAACACGCTAATCATTACACTACCTAGTATTCCCGAAGCACTCAACCAATCCGCGCTTACCTATCCTTGCCCGAGTTGTCAGCGCAGACTATATATACTACACTTAGCAACCCTTGAATTGTAAGTCTTTTAAATGGTTTACTTCCTTCGGTTTCTTAAAGTTGTAAAGTGATTGATGTTTGTGTGTTGTTGTTTTACATCCTATCAACATCTAAGGTCATATCAGGACGGGTACCGACTTGTGACAGTGTGCACTGATGGCGACTTTATAGTGCTGCCCCCACTGGAAGACCAGGCCACCAGCACCATGAACTGATATCCCACTCAATCACATTATCCTGACACTGAGCAAACCAGTCCTTGCCCTATCCTAATAATGCCAAACGCCAGGCTAGGAAGCAACAAGTATCAATTTTTAAGTCATTGGTTTGACTCAACTGAGGTTCGAACCCACTACCCCATGATCTACCAACACGGGAGACGGACGCTCTAACTCATTCGGCCATCTCGTCTGGTGATTGAATGCACCTCTAAAGGCCCTGTCACACTACGACGTGACTACGTCAGCGTAGGCAGAACGTGAAAATAATTATATTACGTCGACGTTATGGGCGTAATATGCAAATTGTGGACGTGAGCGTAACGTGAAAGTAACGTTGGTGTACGTCGTGACCATAGCTGTAACGTGACAACGTTAGGGGGGAGGGGTAATTGGCGACGTGACCGGGCGTTAGTGTAACGTGAGCGTAACGTCGCCGTAACGGGTGCTATGTGGACGTAACGTGTCCGTAACGCCACCGTAACGTGACCGTAACGTGACCGTAACGTGACCGTAACATGACCGTAACGTGACCGTAACGTGACCGTAACCGTGACCGTAACGTGACCGTAACATGACCGTAACGTGACCGTAACGTGACCGTAACGTGACCGTAACATGACCGTAATGTGCAAAACGCTGCTCCCACCCGGGCCGTCGGTCTGATGTGACATAACGTGACTCTAACGTCATTTACGCTGCTATAACGATCGCGGAACGTCTACCTAACGTCATTGTCACGTCATCCCGACATAACGGTTTCACGTCGAGATACGTCGAAAGTTTTGAACAGGTTCAAAACCTTGACGCGCGCCGACGTAACACGACGTAACATGACGTAGCTCGACGTCACTCTAACGTCATTATGACGTCATCATAACGTAACCCAACGTACGGCAACGTAATGACGAAAAATCGTCGCGTTAGGCTCACGTTGGCTCGTTACGTCGTAGTGTGACAGGGGTATTACTCATTACTTATTGCATTGTGTACACTTTAATTTCAGAATCTATTTCATACTTCGATTTACTATATTAACCAAGTAAAACAAAGTGCCAGGCTAGGAAGCGATAAGTATCAATTGTATAAGTCATTGGTTTGACTCGACCGGGAACCAAACGACCAACCTCTCGCATGCGAGGCCTGCGCTGTACCGATTCGGCCACCACGCCCGGCACAGACAAGGGAAATAGTGCAAACCTTTACTATCATTTACTGAATTTGAAGTTTTTGAGAAAGCCTTATAGCCTATGTGAGGTCTGTGGGGTAGCACTATAAAGTTGCCATGAGTGCGCACTGTCACAAGTCGGTACCCGCCCTGATATGACCAGAGATGTTGCCAGGACATAAAACTCCGACAACCCGCCAACCAGTTATGGATATCAGAATATGTTTAAGGACAATGATATAGATGTTGGCAGTATCGGTGATTCAACTTTTTATCCCAACTACCAAATCAAGATGTCAAGGCAGGAACGGTCTAGTGAGCAAGCCGCCCAGTGGAAGTCGCTATTAAGCAAAATCTTTACTTTTCTACGACTTTTCCTGGTGCTTGACTTTGATAGAATATGACAAGCACTCGTTTGATCAATGGCAGGATACTGGGATTGAGTGGTCCCAAGATCAGCTGTTGTCATATAAAAAAGAGTAAAGCCTGTTTTATTTAATGACACCTCAAGAGTACATTCATTTTTATCATCCGCTATTGGACATCAAACGTATGGTCATTCTGACATATTTCTTTGGAGGAAACCTGCCTCCGCCACATAGGCTACTCTTTACGATAAACAGCAAGGGGTCTTTTATTTGCATGTTCCCACAGACAGGACAACATATACCACAGCCTTTGATGAACCAGTGGTAGACCACTGATTGGAACAGAAAATAACCCAAACTGCAAATGTGTCCACTGAGCAGGATCGATCAGATGACCGAACACTTTCACAGCTGGACACTCTAGCGCCTGAGCTACATCCCACTCCAGCTTTGATGGTATCAGCCTCATGGCATTCCAGAGAGTCAGCACTATAAAGCTGATGTGATTGAGTACTGTGGCAAATGAGTACCCATGTCTATATGACATCAAATGTGGCTAAGACATAAACTCCCAACAAACTATCACACTGTCAGAAGCCAGTGCCAGTCTTTCCAGACCCTCGTTGTTGCTAGGGGGTAAAACCCCCGAAGAAGCACCTTAGCAACTGCCCTTGTAATGCCCCAGCCTTTACCCACTTGTTCTAATTATCTACCAACGTCTCCCTCAGGAAAGCTCTTGACCCGCTAATCCCTCGTAATGAAATTACCATAAATACCTCATAATTAGATTAGACATAAGTTATGGGGAATGTGCGGGGAGAGGGTGAGAGCACGCCAGGGGCCATATGCATGACGCGGTGTTAGCGAGCCAAAACGGGTTTTGGCCGGGATTTCCAGTTTAGCGGCGAAAAGTCTCATGCAAGAGTCAGTGATAGGGCTAACACCAGGACCGTAAACGAGGGTACGCTAACCCTGTTCCATAGCAGGTTTACAGGTGGTGTTAGGTATCGATTAGGCCCAAATCTATTCAATGCTATCATATTTAACAGAATTACATACGCAATAAGTGAAATTTCATGAAATTAACCCTAAATTCGAAGCGATATTAACGCTGCAGCTACATCGGTGGTGATATTAATATTGTCGAATCGATGAATGCAAACAAAACAAATCGCCACCACCACCGCCGTCGAATCGGCGGCGATATATTAGAGCCAAATCTATTCAATGCTATCATATTTAACAGAATTACATACTCAATAAGTGAAATTTCAGGAAATTAACCCTAAATTCCAAGCGATATTAATGCCGCCGCCGAATTTTGGTAAAATTAAACCAATAATGGAACCGATATTAATGCCGACGCCGGTTCGGCAGCGATATTGTCAAGTAGCAGTGCTCGCCGGCAACAGCCTCACCTGTAACAAGGCTGTTAGTTCCCAGCCGCCGAATCGGTGGCGATATTGTGCAAACCGGTGCTCTCCAGCAACAGGCTCACCAGTAACAAGGCTGCTGCTTCCCGGTCGCCGAATCGGCAGTGATATTGGGAAATAGCGGTGCTCGATGGGAACAGGCTCACCAGTAACAAAGCTTGCAGGTAGATCGTGGGATTCGAACCCTGGTCGAGTCAAACCAATGACTTAAAATTTGATATTGGTCGCTTCCTAGCGAGGCGCTTGGCATTATTAGGATAGGGCAAGGACTGGTTGGCTCAGTGTCAGGATAATGTGCCTGCGTGGGAAATTAGACCCCCAATAGCCGATGTCTATTTATTTTACTGGGGGGGTCATTCAACAAACACAAAAACAAAAAGAAAGTATGGAAAATCAGGCTATGGTGCTGGTCTCCCAGTGGGGCAGCACTATAAAGTTGCCATGAGTGTGGAATGTCACTAGTCGGTCATCATCATCATCATGCTGTCAGTCACGATGCGACAAAGACTGCTTTCATTACTTGACTGCCGCTCTCCATTTAGCTCTCTGCTGTGAGAGTGATGTCTATGAGTCGGTCTGTTGCGTGGTTGTACATTTCATGAAAGCTCCCTGCAAAAGTGTTGAAGTGCTGCTGGCTTTTGCAAGTTACCAGCGGCACTCTCTTGGGGAGCCAATAGAGGTTTCACACTGGCAAGAACATGTCAAGACAGGCGCAAAACTATTTGTCCCTGCAGTGGCTGGTTGGGAGATGTTGGGAGTTTGATACATCAACCACCCTTGATGCTGCCACGGTGACACTGTTTTCTGTTTAGGGTTTGCTCCCATAGCCTTCGGTTCTGTCATGAACCTGTACCACAAGGCAGTGGTTTATAACTCTGCAGGGCAGGGGCGTCTAGTCGGTACCGGTCCCGATATGACCTTAGATGCTGCCAGGACATAAACATTCCATCCACCAATCAATTAAATGTTTGTTATTTAGGTTCGCTTGGTTATTTTGATAGGCACAATACAACAAATGTGTGTATATATTTACAGCACACCAACTCCCCATCACTTCAGCTGATTCGATAAGGAACCACTCAACAAGGCAGATAATGCTGTGTGAATGTGTGACCGGTTGTAAAGTCCACGGCTCGAATCTGTGGTTGTGTAGGCAGGCTATAGTGAAATCAATACAGGCAAAAACAGAAAGGCAGAGTATAAAGAGTGAAAGAAGAGAGAGAGCCAAATCCTCAGGTTTATTATTTATATGGTACATGGATCCAGTATAGTGTATCACCTCACCCTATTCCCCCAATGAGAATCAAGCATTTCTAGCTCCACCAATGAGAAACAAGCATTTCTAGCTCCATCAATCAGAAACACTCATTCCCGGTCCCCATGGTTACAATGATCTGGCCACCACCACCAAGCAGCATGGCTCCCCTGGCCACCACCTGCGTTGTGCTGAGTGTGTGGTAATCCATGACTAGCAGCGAGGGGAGGGGGTAGTGGGTCGTGCTCTGAGTGCCCCTTACACACTATCTTACTAACACCACAATATCTATTTACCAATGGGTCAAGTGCCACCAGCAACTACATACACACATTTATGCACCTGGCCCTATATACCTGTTTCCCTAATAGACCATTTGCATTCCCCCACCAATGCATCATTATCAGAATATTTTACACGGTGTCACGAAATAGAATCGCCCTCTCAAATGTTCGGTCCCTGGCGAATCTATTTCGAAATAAAACCTATTCGGTTGAAATTGAATCACCGTGACCCACGAAATTCAGTTCGAAATGGAATAACGGGACGTGGAGGAGTGGGTGGGGTAGAGGTGGGAGAGGAGGAGGGTGGTGGTTTATTTGGATGGGAGTGATGGAGGTGGAGAAGGTTAGGAAGGAGGTGTGGGGGTGGGGAGGGGAGGATTCGGAGAGAGGTGTGGGGTGGGGAGGGGAGGATTCGGAGGGAGGTGCGATTGGAGCTGAGAAAGGTAGAGGAAGAGGGGAGGAGGAGGAGGAGGGGGAGGGGAGGTGGTTTTTATGTATTATATATGAAAGGGAGCTTTATGTGAATATTAAAATAATGGAACTAAATACTGGATGTCCCGGGTAGTAGAAAACTGTTGTCTGGTTTCTGGTGTTTGGAGTAGTTTGAGCAGCTTGGGCACCAGTTGTCCATGCCTTCAAGTATGACCAGAATCATGGTCCGGTGGGTTTGTAAGCAGTGAATGTGCTGCTGTGGATCACTCGCTGCCAACAATGTTTGCTTTAAAAGAAAGGATGGAGAGTCGGTGAGACCAGCCAGAGAAATTGCTCTGTATTTGTGTTCCTATATTGGAATATTATTAGTTATACTGTGTACATATGCTCACAGTGAATAATTCATAGCTTAATCTACATTAGGTTCAGTGGGATCAAGCCCTTAGGCCCGAATGACCCTACATGATGAAATAATCTGGTCATGTGATTTAGACGGGGAACACTTGAAGGAGGTTGATGATATTCATCTTTCGAATTGTATAAAAACTCGATAAGGTGTGTGTATAAAACAGTATGAAGCCTAGTTGTGGCCTGCATGTCATTAATGTATGATTTCCTCAGTGGACAGGGCGCGGTGGCCGAATCGGTAGACTGCTGGCCTCGCGTGCTGAAGATCGAGAGTTCGGTTCCCGGTCAAGTCAGACCAATGACTTATAAAATTGATACTTTCATAGCCTGGCGCTCGGCATTAATAAGATAGGGCAAGGACTGATTACCTCAGTGTCAGGGTAATGTGACTGAGTGGGATATTGGGTATTGGTGCCAGTTCCCTGATTTCCCAGTGGGGCAGCACTATAAACTCACACATGAGTGTGCACTGTCAAAAGTCCGTACCCTTCCTAATATGAACTTAGATGTTGCCAGGACACAAAACTCCAACAACTAATCAACTGTACAACGTGATCGAATCAGTAAGAGCGCTGGTTTCCTCAAGTCAAACCAATGACATCCACCATTGATAATTGTCAGTACCTAGCTTGCAGTAATAGGATATGGCAAGGACTGGTTAGATCGGTATCAGGATAATGTGACTGAGTGGGATATTGAGCCATGGATGGTGCCAGCGGCCTATTTTCCCAGTGGGGCAGCACATTAAAATTGCCCTTTCGTACACTAATAACACCAATGACCACCCAAAGCTACTGTATAGCCTCGTTCTGAAACCAGTTCATTAATGAAACCATGAATAAAATCAGTTAATGCTGATATATGAAACATATCAGGACGGGTACAATCTTGTGACAGTGTGCACTCATGACAAATCTATTGTGCTGCCCCATTGGAAATCAGGCTGCCGGCACCATGACCTGACATCCCACACAGTCACATTATCATGCCCCTGAGCCAACGAATCCTTGTCCTAAGTTACCGGTTTGATTAGGCTAGGAAGTTTGAAAAAAATGGTGGTTTGGATGAGAATAAAATCATGATAGAGAGATTTGATATAAATACCAGAGCGCCAGTCATAGTGTAAAGTTCACGGCTGGCATCTGTGGTTTGTGTAGGCAGGCTATAATGAAATCAATACAGGCAAGAAGAGAAATGAAGAGTATAAAGAATGAAAGTAGAGAGAGAGACAATGCCCTCAGGTTTATTATTATATAGTGGTACATGGATCTGGTATGGCATACCACCTGACCGTGTTCTCCAATGAGCAACAAGCATTTATAGTTCCACCAATGAACAATATGCATTCCTGTGTCACCATGGCTACTGTGATCTGCCCACCACCACCATGCCTTGTGGCAGCTTGGCCTCCACCTGCATGAGCTGTGTGTGTAATGATCTGTGATTAACAGTTGGGGGTGGAGGGGGTAGTGAGTAGAGCTCCTGAGGTCCCTTACACACTATCACTAGTGCCTACTTCACACTATCTACCTAATACACAATGATTATTGACCATAAGTAAAGGATCACCAGCAACTACATAAATACATTCATGATTCTGGCACTATATACCATTTACATTAATAGACCATTTGTATTCCATTATAAACCATCTGCATTCCCCACCGATGCGTTTTATCGGAATATTTTACAATAGCATATATCACAGAAATAAGCATGGCTTACTCAGTTTATAAATGCATATATATCACCTCCCTTACCTTGGCTTATGTCACAATGAAGGCAACATCTGAACCCAAACTGTAGTACCCTTGTACACGAACAGCTTGGCGAGCATACTCTGCAAGATGCACTTGTTTTGGCAGGTGGATAGTTGGTTGCTGAAATTTTACATCCTGGTAACATCTAAGGTAATTTCAGGACGGGTACCGACTTGTGACAGTTTGTACTCATGGTCACTTTTTTTCACAAGTCTTTATTCATCTGAACAAGTATAGTATCAGCGCCAGAGCACCGGTCTTCCAGCCGTTTTACATGCACTCTGGAATTGTACACAGGGTTTTCGGAGAGTATCCTGCAATGTTTCTGTGCAGCACAGGACAGTTTGTACAATGGGTGTGCATGACTTATGTGCATGACTTATGCTGCATTATGTGCAGCATCAGTCACTATTCTTGTCAGTCTCAGGTGACTACTTGACTATGTACTTTATATTGTAATCATTTCTCATTGCTAATGTGCTGTTTTGGTTTAGTATGTCTGTGTGTTGGGTTTGTAGTTTTCAGATGTTTGGCGTTCTTTGCAGTTGTTTGGTGTTCTTAGTGCTGCCTCACTGGGAAATCAGGCCATCAGCACCATGACTCGATATCTCACTCAGTCGCATTATCCTGATACTGATCTAACCAGTCCTTCCTGATCCTAATAATGCCAAGCGCCAGGCTAGGTAGAGACAAGTATCAATTTGTATATAAGTCATTGGTTCGACTCACACAAGAACCGAAGTCCTGACCTTCGACACTTGATACCCGCGCTCTACCGATTCGGTCACCACGCCCGCTCGGATGTGTGTGTGTGGGTTAGGGAGGGGTGGGGATTGAAGGGGACGGGAGGAATTGGGCAGGGTGGGAAAGAATTGGTAGAGTGGGTTATTGAAGGGAATAGGGGTGGTTGGAACTTGACGTGCAGGCGGTGTATCTGGACCCACTTCAATGGCGTCACCATGGAAACGCAGATGGTGGTTCCCACGCTACTAATGCTGACGTTGTCTGACTCCGTTATAGGGCCAGGAGCAGTGCGTTGTATCGGGTTCCAACCCAAGACCCGGTCGACAAAACTGATGCAACTGAATAATGCAACGAAGCCTTCCAGGAGAGCATCCGCTCTCTATATATATCCCATATATATATATATATATATAAATTCCTCCAGTGTGTGTGGTCCGAGGGGAGCCCTGCCCATCAATTACCCCAACAGCAGGGGGATGGGGATGGGGGCACCACCAATGCGCCAAGGAGGAATAGATATATACAGTTTATGTTCCCCTTGCATTTATACTCATATAATGCGTTATACATCACATATATATAAAGAAAAATCCCCGGCATGAGTGAACATGTGGGCGCGGCGTTATGGACGTTGAAAGCCGGTGGTGGCGCCACCGGTCCGGTGTAGGCAGCAAATATATAACAATTCAAATTTAATAATGTAATTTCCTTCCGCATAATACTTACTTCAGTATTACTAGAAACAGCCAAATGTTGATTGGTTGCTTGTTGGAATTGTACGTCATGGCAACATCTAAGGTCATACCAAGATAGGTACCGACTTGTGACAGTGTACACTGATGGCAACTTTATGCACCTGTCACATTACGGCATATGGCGGAAGCGTATGCCGGCATATCAGTTTGCGTCACACACGCCATCATACGCTTCGCATACACTTCGCATATGCTTCGCATAGGCTTCGCATACGTTTCGCATATGCTTCACATACGCTTCGCATACGCTTCGCATACGCTTCGCATATGCTTTGCATACACTTTGTATATGCTTTCCATACACGTTGCATATGCTTCGCATATGCTTCGCAGACGCTTTGCATACGCTTCGCATATTTTTATTTTTTTATTTTTTTTATTGACGAGGTATTTACTCTGCCCATAACGTATAAGCTCCTGTCAGGGTGCTTGTTTTCAACGCTGGACAGCTGTGGTGCTGTCTTGATCTGTTCCTTTGCCCAGGAGTGTTTACCTGTGTCTGCTCGGGTCAGCCTTCTGCAATTTTGGTCGTTAGTAATAGCCTATGTTAGTTTTTTTGAAATTTTCCAGTTTTTTTTTGTCTAGTCTGAGTAATGATACCTTAGCCTACTATGTACATCTACTTGGGTGACATGCAGGCTTGTGGGAGAGGATCCCGTTCCATTCAGATTTTTGTTATTTGTTACAGCATCCTTTCACCTAAACCCTGTCCTTAGATAGTGCACTCGTGTGCTAGAACACACTCGGACCCTTTAGGACTGCAGCCAGGTGTGATGGCTGTGTTGCTTCCCTAGTCATTTTGTATTTCAGGGTGGATCAGTTGCAGGACCGTGGCCTGTCCACTTCTGTGTTGGTTTGTGCCATTACACATACCCAGGTGGACTGCGCCATGTGGTGATAGCTTTCCTGATTTCCTTAATACTTAGGAGAGCTAATTTCCCTATTTATTCTGTTTAGTGCCTACCACTTTTCCTGGCCTGTCTTTTGCTTTCTGTGCCAGTACACAGCAAGCATTCACGGCGCTCAGGGGCAGGTGCGGTTTTGTTGTGTTAGTAAGTAATTGTTTTCTTTAGGAATTTTTTGTAGTGGTCAGGGTTACGGATCGCCCGCAATTTTACATTTTGTTTATTCCAGGCATGTGCTGCCATGGTTAGTACACTTCTCTCATGTATTTTCATGTTGCTTCTTTCCGTTAGGAGTATTGGGGCCGCCATGTGTCTAGTGTCCCTGCGGGGGGCTACTGTGTAATCCGGTTTCGTGGTGTAGTGGTGTGCTAGTATTTTCAGGTGCGTTTCTCTTCTGCTTGTTAATAGTGTTGTTTTGCATTTTTTGTGTAGTTCTATCGTGGGATATCTTTTGTGTACTTGGAGGCATATTTTAAGGGCTTTATTTTGCATCACTTGTAGTTTGTTGAGTAGTTTGGTACTTCCCCCCATGTATACTACATCACCGTAGTCGAAGTAGGGAAGGATCATTCCTTTATATATTTTGATTGCCATGCTTTCAGTCATGTAGTACCTTAGTTTTGCCAGTAGCCATATTTTATGGTTTGCTTTTTTGATAGTGTTTGTTATGCAATGGTCATAGTTTAAGTGCCTGTCCAGGTCCACTCCCAGATACCGGTAGTTGTCCACCTGTTCTAACTCGTTGTTTCCCAGGAGACATTTTATTTTGTTGTTACCGGTTAGTCTGGTACCGAATAGCACCGTCTTCGATTTATTGCTATTTATAGTTATCTTATTTAGATGGCACCATTCAGTTAGTTTCATTAGTGTTTGATTTAGTTTTGTTTCGATCTCTTCAGATGTTTTGCCTGCAGTATATATCACAGTATCATCTGCATATATTTGGATGTTTTCAGTGTCTAGCCAGTTGTTTAGATCATTTATATATATGAGGAAGAGGAGTGGTCCCAGGAGTGACCCTTGTGGTACGCCACAGTTTATTTTTTCCTCACTTGATATGGTTCCATTTATTGATGTGCATTGTTTTCGTTTTTTTAGGTAGCTTGTTACCCATTTTCCCGTTACTCCTATTATTCCCATTTGGGATAGTTTGCTTTTTAGGATAGTGTGGTCCACCGTGTCAAAGGCTTTGCTGAAGTCTATGAACACTGCACCCACTAGGTTCTTTTTATTGATATTATTTGAGATATCGCTTATTAAGTTAGCAATTGTTTTAATTGTCGAGTGGTATTTTCTGAATCCGCCTTGTTTACTGTTTAGTATTTTGTGTTCGATCAGGTGGTCCATAATGTGCCTATGCATTATTTTCTCCATTAACTTCCCGGGCATTGGGAGTATTGAGATAGGTCTATAGTTGCCCAGGTCTTGTTTGTCCCCCCCTTTGTGGAGCGGGGTTACTTTGGCTAGCTTCCAGCAGTCTACATAGGTACCTTCTCTGAAAGATGTGTTGAATAGGCTACAGAAGGCCTCTGGGATGCATCCTAATGCATCCTTCAGTACTATACTCGAGGTATATTCAATGCCTGACGGCTTATTGCAATCAACTGTTTTTATGAGATCACTTATTTCTTTTTTTGTGGTTACGCAATCCCCTATCACTACGTTTAGTTGTGGTGCTCTTGTGGCCCAGTTAGAGTTGAATTTTCTGGATAGTTTATTTCCTATGGTAGAAAAGTGTTTGTTCATTATGTTTGCTGTATCCTTGTTGCTGATTTCAATTCCCTCATTGTTGTATAAGGTAATTGTATCTTTATTTTTGTTGTTTGGAATTAGGATCTTTACATTGTTCCAGAATTTATGTGAGTTTTTACCCCATTTTTGGTCTTGAGTGATAATAAATTTCCTTTTGGCCTTCCTCACTGATTTATGGCTTCGATTTCTTGCTTTATGGTACTCTTCTATGTGATGAAGTCTCCCGCTTTCTTTAGCCATTTTACCTGCCTTATACTTGTCCATAATTGCGTTGATTAATTCTGGGGTTACCCATGGGTCCTGGTTTTTTTAAATTAAAATTTTTTTTATTGGACAGGTAGTGTCGAGGTGACTTCTCACTTCCCCAATGATAGTGTTCCATTGGTCATTTACATCTGCATCAGGTGTTATTGGTAATTTCACAGTTTTTTCTAGGTGCGCTGCTAGTGCTTCCTTCGTGTCATTTTTGTACGATCTACCCATACGGAGAGTAGTTTTGTTTTTGGTTTTTATTTTCTTTCTAGTAATATATATCAATTCATGGTCACTAATGCCCCAGTTCCTAGTTCCTGAGGTGTGGGCATGATTTGAGTTTGTTATGATTAGGTCTATTATTGAGCTGTTTTCTCCAAGTCTGGTTAGTTCACTAATTTTTTGCTGTAATCCTCTTCATTTGAGTAAGTTCTGTAGTGAGTGTTTGTTCTTGTTGTTTGTTTTGTAGTTTATATTGAAGTCCCCTAATAGGAATATTTCAGCTTTTGTGAGTTTTGACACATTGTCTAGGGATGCTTCAAGTTGTGTGGTGAAATCCTCAATGTCCCCATTTGGCGGTCTGTATAGACTCCCTATGGCTATGTCTGCTTGTTTTTAATTTTTTATTAGTGTCCATACTAATTCAATATTTGTGTCAGATCTGTTTGCTTCTTGTAGAGTCTTATGTTCTGAGTTTAGGTTTTTTTTGCTGTATATTGCAACCCCTCCACCCCTTTTTTGTATTTCTGAACTGGTCAGTGTTTTTCTATCCTCTCTCACAAGTCTGTACCCATCTATTTCTAGAAGTTGGTCATTATGAAGTTCATGAAACCATGTCTCTGACAGTGTCAATACATCAAATTTACAGATATTTAAGTGCAGCTTAATGCTGTCAATTTTGCTGTTGGCACTTTGGCAGTTTAGATGGGCAAAATGCATGCCCCTGCCTAGTCTGCAGTCAATCTCCTCAACCATGTTCTCGCTGCAGTTAGGTATGAAACATACTCTGTGCATACACTTCGCATATGCTTCACATACACTGCGCATACGTCGTATACGCCCGGAATATCCCTCATATGCTGTCATACGCGCGTCCATCCTAAAATTGTCTGGGCATGCTAACAAATTTCAGCGTATGGTGACGTAAGGCTCATACACTCCTCATACGCTATGCATACGCTAAGCATATGCCATCATACGTTGTGCATATGCTATACGTATGCCATATTCAGTTACACAGACGCTAAAACTGCTCCCTTGGTGTATCTATAGCGTATGTAGCGTACGCCTGGCATGCGTGTAACGTATTTAAGCGTATTCGTAGCGTATTCTCAGCATGTACAAAGCATATATTCAGTGTATGCCCAGCGTATGCTCTCAGTATATAAAGGCACCGCAAGGGAGGGAGGGAGAGAGGGAGAGAGGGGGAGGGAGGGACCGGGCATATATGGCGTATGCGTAGCCTATGCGTAGCGTATGACGGCGTATGCACCGAAAACTGATACGTACTCACATGCTACTCATACGCTACTCACATGCTACGCATTCATATCTTTGCACAAAGGTCACCATACGTCGTCCCGCAACGGTTTTCAAATTTTATCGGTACGTTACGCCGCCGCCATACGCTGTAATGTGACAGGCCCATTCTAGAGCTGTCCCACTGCAAAAGCAGGCCACCAGCACCATGACCCGATATCCCACTCAGTTCAGTCACATTATCCTGACACTGAGCTTAACCAGTCCTTGCCCTATCCTATTAATGCTGAGCGGCAAGCTAGGAAGTGCAAAGTATCAATTTTGTAAGTCATTGGTTTGAATCGACCGGGTAATCAAACTCCCGATCTTAGAGCGTCCGTCTCCCGTGGTGGTAGATCGTGGGGTCGTGGGTTCGAACCCCGGTTGAGTCAAACCAATGACTTAAAAATTGACACTTGTCGCTTCCTAGCCTGGCGCTCGGCATTATTAGGATAGGACAAGGACTGGTTGGCTCAGTGTCAGGATAATGTGACTGAGTGGGATATCCGGTCATGGTGCTGGTGGCCTGGTCTTCCAGTGGGGCAGCACTATAAAGTTGCCATGAGTGCGCACTATCACAAGTCGTTACACGTCCTGATATGACCTTAGATGTTGCTAGGACGTAACACAACAAACAAACAAAAATCCTCACGGGAGGCATGCTCTCTACCGATTCGGCCACCGCGTCCAGCAGTGAAATGATGAAGACCAATTGTCTGCGATTACAATTGCCCTGTTTACTGCTCCCATGTAAACAAGAAGACATGTTGGAGATATTCCAAAACAATGGATTGTCCAACTTGAAAGTTGCATAGTCCGATGGTTTTGAGTTTCTGTCATTTTCTGAGGTAAATATACTAGGTCGATGGTTATAACTTAATATAAGCTATCTTACTTTACTTTGAAGTAACTTTGGGAGATATTTGAAGTTCAAACAGGCAACATTAATTTTGGCAATCAATCCAAAAGTCGAACACCATAGGCTTCAGCAGTAACGGATTATATGTAATTCCCTCATTATTCCCTTGTATGTGATGACAAATGTTTAATAAGTGCACCAGTATCTAAGTTAGATGATGTGTAATCAAATCTAGATGATTGTTTTGGTTTTGAAAATTTGATATTTTCATCGGACTATGTACCTAAATAGATTATACCCTCAGTGATAAAGGGTACATTCCAGTCAAATAGTTGTCTATGGCAGGTGTGTCCTGGTATGTGGCTCATTTATTCACAGCAGGTGTAGGGAGGATGTATGTGACGAATCGTGAAGGTCAGTCCACACCTGATATATTGGTCCTGGTCAATGACTAAGTAATAGGACAAGACCGTCAACTCAACCTTAAAATTGGGTAACTCAGGCAACACCAACACCAACATTGAATAGTCCTAGCAAGGCATCATATTGTCCACAAGAGACAATATCTTATCTAGATTTTGAATCTATGTATTCAACTTAGGTACAGGTGCACTTTTTAAGTATTTGCTGCGCTAAATTAAACACTTTATTTTTTTTTAAAGAAGACAATTCTCCTGATACCGAACTAACCAGTACTTGTCAATTTAATAGAACCTGCTACTGGTGAAACCTATGGAGTCAGAATTTCGCCAAGGATGCCGATATTAATTTGGGATGTTTACGCTTCCACTAACTCCTAAGGTAGTCATTTTAAAGCAATGTTACTTCAATCTAAAGTAACGTAGGTTAATAATAATATATTTATGTCAGAAAATGACAGGCATTCTAATGGCCAGTGCACACCTACCGTATACGACTTAAAACTGCCCGTTTCACGCATAAAACTGGGTTTTAGTCGTTAGGTGTGCGACCCCCTAGCACACTAGACGCATGCGATTCGCGCATAAAACTCAGTTTTTAGTGCTAAAAGCGGCCGTTTACGATTGCGATTCGCGATTCGAAAAACGAATCGGCCCGTTTTCAGTTTTAAGCGGGTCGGGTCGAGTCGCGAGTTTTAGTGCGCGAATCGTAAACGGTAGGTGTGCACCAGCCATAAATCATCGAATTATGCAATAATTGTAACCCAAGCATTATACGCAGGTCATAATGGGATGGAGGTCTTTTATCTGAGAGGCCATTTCTATAAACATATATCTATTCGCATATGTGATCCATAATGCATCATTCAAATATAAGTGAAGGACCGTTCCTTTACTTTAACTACAAATGAAAGTTTGTTTTATTTAACGGCGCCTCTAGAGCACATTAATTTTCATCATCGGAAGTCAAACATATGGTCATTCTGACTTATTTCTTTAAAGGAAACCCACCGCCGCCACTTAGTCTTTCCGATATGCAGCAAGAGGTCTTTTATATCCACTTTCCCATGGACAGGACAGCACATACCACCGCCTTTGATGAACCAGTTGTGGATCACTGGTTGGAATAGAAAATAGCCTAAACTGCAAATGGTTCCACTGAGCAGGATCTATTTACTTCAACTACTGCATCTACCTAACTCCGCAAGTTTTCCACTGTCTGGACCTCCATTAGCTTAACATCTCAGTAACCAACAGCTGTAAGCTTTACCCTTTATCGCAGATTATATCGAATGCATATATATATAATCCTGGTCGTCTAGATTGGTTGGTTGGTTGGTTGTTGAAGTTTTACATCCTTGCAACATCTAAGGTCATATCTCGATGCACACCAATTGTGAGAGTCCACACTCATGGCAACTTTGTAGTGCTGCCCCAGTGGGAGACAAGGCCACTGGCACAATGAGCTGATATCCCACTCACTCAAATTATCCTGACACCGAGCTAACCAGTACTTGTCATATCCTGTTAATGCCGAGCGCCAGGTTTGGTAGCAGTAAGTATAACTTGTGTAGTGATCTGCACTGACCTCTCAGGCAAGGAGCCGCATAGACAGGTAGACATGGGTAGCATGGTGATATCAGGGAGCCTAGCTGGTGTAATGGTTAGCACACTGGCCCAGAATGCAAAGAGATGTGGGTTTGAGTCCCGCTCTAGGCACAATATTTCCTATTTTCATCACACCCACAACACTTTTATAATTCATTGGTTTGGCTCGGCTAGGATTTGAACTCCATACCTTCTACACGTGGGCAGACTTGTGTATCTTTCAAAACACTTACATCATCAAGATCCAAGCCAATCAATATATCATGACACTACAGATACCGGATGGCGTGGACGAATCGGTAGAGCGCATGCTTCCCATGTGGTAGTTTGAGTTTGAGTCAAACCGCTGACTTATACAATTGATACTTGTCGCGACACAGCCTGGTGCTTGGCCAAGGACTGGTCATAACAGTACCAGCATACTGTGACTGTGTGGGATATTGGGTCATGGAGCTGACAGCTTGATTTCCGGGTAGGGCAGTCACCATGAGTGTGCACTGTCACAAGTCAGTACCTGGCATGATATAACCTTAGATGTTGCTAGAATGTAAAACAACAACCACACTGATAGTGCATACATAGGAAAGTGAGGGACATAGACATTTATGGGGCTGTCACACTACGACGCTTCTCGCCGGCGTGCCACCAGCGCGCAAAATAAATTCTACGCGTCGAGCAACGTCCAACTTTTCGGCGGTTTGGGGAAAAAGTTTGGCATCAGCACGGCGAGTTATTCACGCGCGGCCAACGGGTGTCGACGCGTGAGGAAAAAAAAAAAAAAAGTTTGGCGTGACGTCTTCATCTAACCTTAAATGTTGCTAGGGCGTAAAACAAAAACGGCCCAGTTTGCCGCAACGTGTGAGCAACGACCCTCCCGCGCGCGCCGTCTTCCTAGCGTTCCAATAACGTTATTCCGGCGCGTCCAACGCAGCGCGACGTGCGCCTTTACCCATATATTTGTGCGCGTTGTCGATCGCTGTTTTTTTTTGACAAGCTTAAAACCTTGGGCGACCGGCAACGCGCGCCGACGTTGTCCGCCGACCATCAACGTCCAGAATAATGTACCAACGTGTACCGACGCGAGCCTAACGTGCGCGTAACGCTTCTCGACGTTTCCCTAATTTTCGTCCAAAATCACCACACGTCGACCGGTCGCCGGTGAGAAGCGTCGTAGTGTGACAGCCCCATTACAGCTTTCAGGGCCCTAATTTTTATTTATTTGTTTTCTCTTCAAGATTTATACTGCCTATCATGGATAAGTCTGAATAGACTTGTTTTCACCATTAAGGCCCTATCACATTACGACGTTTCTCAACAACGCGCGCCAACGTGTTGCCTTTTTGGGCGAAACATCGGCACGCGTCGGGAAGCGTTACGCGCGTGTTACCAGCGCGTTAACGGCGCATCGGTACACGTCGGTACACGTTGAGTGCGAGCAATGTTTGAACCGACACGTTGGCGCGCATCGGGCCGCGTCAAGGTTTTGTGCTTGCACACAACTTTCGTCGCGCGCCGATGCGCGCCAACGTGTTGGATCGCGCGTTACGGGCGCGTTGGCAGGACGTGGACCCGCAAGACCAGAGCTCCATTTGTCTGGACAAATATACATTATGCCAGATACAAAAACAAATACTTGTTTAGTGTCCACTCATTACAATTTTGTCTGGTAAGGTGGGAGGTTTTTATTTTTATTTTTTATTTTGTCTGTAGAATAGCGGTGTACATGAAGAAGAAAACTAATTAGGGTATATTCATGGTAAGAAGGCATGATAGGAAGGTAGAGAAGACCATATACACTTTCTAGCTGGAAATTGACCAAGACAACATTAAAATTACTATCAAATCTGTATTCAACTGAATGTTTGACTACATGTATTTAATGCAACACTGTATTTAGCATTGTTTTGAAGGTTTTTTTGACAATTTAACATATTTAGAGTTAGGGGCCATTTCTCAGGTCGGGCAGGGATGCTAAACACGTATTTCTTTTATTTGGCCTTATATTCCCAGTGAGTGAGTGACAACATGCCCCTGTAGTTGAGCTCCTGCCCATGTGGGTAGTCAATACATAGTTCTTCGAGTGCAACTTGCTTCTCCATATACATATACAGTACAACCTCTCTAACCGACCATACCTCCACAGATCGACCACTCCCCTATATTGATTGCTTTATTTGGGTCCCAACAGTACCATTGTAACCATATTTTAACTCCCTAAACCGACCACCTCCCTAATTGGACCACTTAAAGTCGGTCCCAAGGTCGGTCGATTTAGCGAGGTTTTACTGTATATACACACATATATGTGCTATATATAATTAATTATATGTATATAAATAAAGAAACAGGTGTGCAGGTATTGCAGATATAGCACAACCTCAGGGAGGTTGATGCCCCGCCCTGCAGAGTTTTAAACCACTGCCTTGTGGTACAGGTTCTTGACAGAACCAAAGGCTAAGGGAGCAAACCGTAAACAGAAAACCATGTCACTGTGGCAGCATTAAGGGCAGTTGATGTATGGAACTCCCAACATCTCTCGACCAGCCACAGCAGGGACAAATAGCTTTGCGCCTGTCTTGACATGTTCTTGCCAGTGTGAAACCTCTATTTGCTCCCTGAGAGAGTGTTGCTGGTAACTTGCAAAAGCCAGCAGCACTTCGACACTTTGCAAGCAGGTTTTATGAAATGCACAACCGCACAAAATAGCGGCACTTAAGAAATAATAGCAGTCTCTGTTGCATTGCGACCAACAGCATGATGATGATGATGAAAACCTCTCTAACCTGTATATAAATAAAGAATGGTCACTTATGTTTTGTCCATGTCCTTGTCCGGACACCTTTCGCTTCCCAACACCCATTATTATCTGCAGACCCCCCCCCCCCCCTGTAACCGGACACTCTCTGCTTCCCCCCTCCTGGGAACCGATACCAACCGCCTCATTTCCCTCACTTCAAATTATTCTTACAGTTCCATTGTCTGATGGATTTGACTAGTTGCCATATATCTACAAAAGAATAATTTATGAGGTTAATCATTATAATCTAACAAACTTTAATGTCAAATAGCTATTATTTAAAAAAAGAAAGATCAACCTTGCAGATATTTGTGTTGAAAATAAGCAAAGATAATTTTAGCATGCAAGTCGAAATGCTTGATTCCCGGTAGATTCAATGACTTATAAAATTGGTACGTGTCACATCCAAGCCAGGCGCTCAACATTATTAGGATAGGGCAAGGACTGGTTGGCTCAGTGTCAGGGTCATGTGACTGAGTGGGATATCGTGGGTCATGGTCCCGGCAGCCTGGTCTCCCAGTGGGGCAGCATTATAAAGTCACCACAATTGCGCACTGCCCCAAGTTGGTACCCATTCTGATATGAGTTGCTAGGGCGTAACACTCCACCAAGCAACAACACGTTGTCCAATGAATCTAAGTAAGATGATTACGAACCCTTAACATCTAGGTCTGTAGTGACTACACTTCTTATACTCCCCGCAGATAGTCTTTGGTCAAGCGCATCCAGGGTACTACCGTGGGAAGGCGAGAAGGCGTTGCTAAGTGATCCTCCCCCCTACCCCTCACCCTCACACCCCAACCCCCGACACATACCGTGACCTATCGGCAAATGTCAACTAGGGTACGTTGCACACACAAAAGACAGACAGAAATAAGCAACAGGGCGACAATATCTACAGACCAGCATCTCCCGCCGTGGCAGCCTCCGAATACTCTACTGAGCAAGCTCTTTCAATGCCCGGTGGTAATTCCTATTGCGCCTAACCGGGCGTGGTGGTCGAAACGGTGAGAGTGCGGTCCTGGGGTGCTGGAGATCGGGAGTTTGGTTCCCGGTCGAGTCAAACAATGACTTATAAAATTGATACTTGTCGCTACCTAGCCTGGTGCGGGGCATTAATAGGATATGACAAGGACTGGTTAGCTCAGTGTCAGGATAATGTGACTGAGAGGGATATCGGTTCATGGTGCCGGCAGCCTGATTTCCCAGTGGGGCAGCAGTATAAAGTTGCCATGAGTGCGTAGTCACAAGTCGGTACCCATCCTGATAATTATGACCTTATATGTTGCCAGGATATAAAACTCCAACAACCAAAAGGGCGACACCATTGACAGCCCAGCATTCCCCATCGCGCCTCAACACGTCCTACTGAAGCCTAGGACACACCTACCCGGATCAGGGGCCGGACTGGCCCCGACCCATGATAAGGCATGGTCTGTGGCGTTCCGTAGCGATCCGTGGCTCATCCGTGGCTTGTCCGTTGTGGTCCTTAGTGATCCTTGGTGATCCTTGGCTGGTCCGGCCTCATCCGGGTTCGGCCCCGGATGTTTTAAAATGCTTAAAACATCCGGGGAGATCCGGGGAATATTGCAATCAGGGATCGAATCAGCATCATCCGGGGGTGGTCTGGGTAGTCCGGGCTGGTCCGGGGGTGGTCCGTGTCCTGTCCGGGACAGTCCGGGTCATTTTTCAACTGGAAGGGCCATGTTTTAGCCCTGCTTTATGGCCCTGTCACACTACGACGTGACTACGTCAGCGTAACCACAACGTGAAAATAATGATATCACGTCGAAGTTATCGGCGTAATATGCAAATTGTGGACGTGAATGCAACGTAGTTGACGTGAGCGTAACGTGAAAGTAACGTGGGTGTACGTCGTGACGTTAGCTGTAACGTGACAACGTTAGACGGGAGGGGTAATTGGCGATGTGACCGGGCGTTAGTGTAACGTGAGCGTAACGTCGCCGTAACGGGTGTGACGTGAACGTAACGTGACCGTAACTTGACCGTAACATGACCGTAACGTGACCGTAACGTGACCGTAACGTGACCGTAACGTGACCGTAACCGTGACCGTAACCGTGACCGTAACGTGACCGTAACGTGACCGTAACGTGACCGTAACGTGACCGTAACGTGACCGTAACGTGCAAAACGCTGCCCACACGTTGCTCCCACCCGGGCCGTCGGTCTGACGTGACATAACGTGACTCTAACGTCATTTACGCTGCTATAACGATCGCGGAACGTCAACCTAACGTCATTGTCACGTCATCCCAACGTAACGGCTTCACGTTGAGATACGTTGAAAGTTTTGAACAGGTTCAAAACCTCGATGCGCGCCGACGTAACACGACGTAACATGACGTAGCTCAACGTCACTCTAACGTCATTATGACATCATCATAACGTGACCCAACGTACGGCAACGTAATGACGAAAAATCATCACGTTAGGCTCACGTTGGCTCATTACGTCGTAGTGTGACAGGGGTATTAGCCCGGACTAGCCCCAACAGAACCATGGACCACTCCCGGATCGCCCATATAAGACCCGGACATCCCGGATGACCACAGATTAACCACATATTGCCACGGATAGCTACAGATGAACACATATTACTTACAGACTACCCCAGGATGAGTCCCGCATTTCAGGCTATCATCCGGGGCTTGTCCGGGGCTCATCTGGGTAGTCCGGGGGATGTCTGGGGCTCATTCGGGGTGATCTGGGCTTGTAGTCCGTGGCTCGTCTGGGTAGGTGTGAGAGCGAGGCAAAAATAATGATTTTATCCGGGGCTGTCCGGGACAGTCCGGGGGAGTGGTCCGTGGGTGGTCCGGCTAAAAATCCGGGGCTCGTCCGGGTAGGTGTGACTTGGGCTTTAGCAAACCATTGCAATGCATTGTGAGTAGAAGGGTAGGTAGCAGCTGGAGAATGCACGTGGGAAGAAGAATTTGGGTTTGGCGTACAGTGGACTAGTTTATAGTGAGGAGATTGTGTTATTGCAGGTATTGCAATACCTCAGGGAGTTTGACGCCCCTGCCCTGCAGAGTTGTAAACCACTGCTTTGTGGTGCAGGTTCTTGACAGAACCGAACGCTAACGGAGGAAACTCTAAACAGATAATCATGTCACTGTCGCAGCATTAAGGGCGGTTGATGTATGGAACTCCCAACATCTCCCGACCAGCCACTGCAGGGACAAATAGTTTTGCGCCTGTCTGGACATGTTCGTGCCAGTGTAAAACCTCTATTTGCTCCCCGAGAGAGTGCCGCTGGTAACTTGCAAAAACCAGCAGCACTTCAACACTTTTGCAGGCAGCTTTCATGAAATGTAATGAAAGCATTCTTTGTCGCATCGACCGACAGCATGGTGATGATGATGTGTTATATGGTATGATCAGTTCAGCCTCAAATCCTGTTAAATGCCAATGCAAAGACTTAGATAAAATAAACAATTTTTAACTGAAGATAATTTTGATTCTCACTAATTCCACTTTTCTTGTGATGAAATGGTCATGGAACGATAAACACAAATATAGGAATGTAAAATATGAACCTGTTGAAACTTTTATCTCAATTTTTGGATTGGCGTTTAAAGGGTTTTGCTCCTGAATTCCTCATATGCGATGGAACTTCTGTGTTCCGAAATAGACATATGGATATAAAGTATTGTTTGTTTGTTCTTGTTTTACGTCCTAGCAACATCTAAGGTCATATCAGGATGGGTACCGACTTGTGACAGTGCGCACTCATGGTGACATCATATTGCTGCCCCACCGGGAGGTTTTGCTGCATATGCATAATTATATACATATACACATATATATGCGTATATATGCATATATACACGTGTATATACTTGTATATATTTGTATATATGCGCATATATCCACATTTCTTCACATATAAGTGTATATGCACATCTGTGACACAATACTTATGACTATATCAATATATACATATATATACATATATATATACTTCTATGTAGACATGTATGCAGTATATTATACAACACCTTGCTAGATGAATTGCATATAATTATTATTCATGTAGATTAAACATTATATATAAGAATGTTCAGTGCCATAGACAATTAAAAAAAAACAATAACATGATTGTGTACATCGTTTCTGGTTATTATAGAAATAGCACATTCCCTCCATCCCTATACCCCCTCTTACCAAACTCAGTTCCACAACACACGCTTTCACTCTGTTGCCCACAAGTTGGGCGGGGGGGGGGGGGGTGGCTCCCAGTATGTGCTGGTACTTGTAGTACCCCTATCCTCAAACTTAAAAATAAGGTTTGGCAGCAGTCTTGCCGATTGCTCATTATTCACATGCTTTCAGGACCTCCCAGCATTCTGGCAGCAGTTGGACCATTCTGAGTTGCAGTTCCTCTGTAGCTCAGATGGTAGAGTGTTGGTCTCAAGATCGAATCTTGGAATTGGAAGACTTACAGAAAAAAGTCTTAATAATTTGTTTAAAATGCCTAATTATATTAATATTAATCAATATGCCTTTGCTTGACATTAGCGGCCGTGACTTTACCCACCGTGACTTTACCCGCCGTGACTTTACCCGCCGTGACTTTACCCGCCGTGACTTTACCCGCCGTGACTTTACCCGCCGTGACTTTACCCGCCGTGACTCTACCCGCCGTGACTCTACCCGCCGTGACTCTACCCGCCGGGACTTTAGCAGCCGGGACTTTAGCAGCCGGGACTTTACCCGCCGGGACTTTACCCGCCGGGACTTTACCCGCCGGGACTTTACCCGCCGGGACTTTACCCGCCGGGACTTTACCCGCCGGGACTTTACCCGCCGGGACTTTACCCGCCGGGACTTTACCCGCCGGGACTTTACCCGCCGGGACTTTACCCGCCGGGACTTTACCCGCCGGGACTTTACCCGCCGGGACTTTACCCGCCGGGACTTTACCCGCCGGGACTTTACCCGCCGGGACTTTACCCGCCGGGACTTTACCCGCCGGGACTTTACCCGCCGGGACTTTACCCGCCGGGACTTTACCCGCCGGGACTTTACCCGCCGGGACTTTACCCGCCGGGACTTTACCCGCCGGGACTTTACCCGCCGGGACTTTACCCGCCGGGACTTTACCCGCCGGGACTTTACCCGCCGGGACTTTACCCCCGTGACTTTACCCGCCGTGACTTTACCCGCCGGGACTTTACCCGCCGGGACTTTACCCGCCGGGACTTTACCCGCCGGGACTTTACCCGCCGGGACTTTACCCGCCGGGACTTTACCCGCCGGGACTTTACCCGCCGGGACTTTACCCGCCGGGACTTTACCCGCCGGGACTTTACCCGCCGGGACTTTACCCGCCGGGACTTCACCCGCCGGGACTTCACCCGCCGGGACTTCACCCGCCGGGACTTCACCCGCCGGGACTTCACCCGCCGGGACTTCACCCGCCGGGACTTCACCCGCCGGGACTTCACCCGCCGGGACTTCACCCGCCGGGACTTCACCCGCCGGGACTTCACCCGCCGGGACTTCACCCGCCTGGACTTCACCTCCATAAAGTCGAGTAATGTCGAGTCAGCTAAAGGCATACACAGATAAATCCTACTCTGCATCCACACCCACCCACACACACACCCACACCCACACTCTCACCCACACCCACACCCACACACCCACACACACACCCACACCCACACTCTCACCCACACCGACACCCACACCCACCACCACACCCACACCCACACCGACACCCACCCACCCACACACACACACCCACACCCACACTCTCACCCACACCCACACCCACACACCCACACACACCCACACCCACACTCTCACCCACACCCACACCCACTACCACACCCACACCAACACCGACACCCACCCACCCACACACACACATACCCACATCCACACCCACACCCAGTGGCCATCCTTGTGTAGACTGATACAACAACAACCCATCTGCATGTATGTACATTAGAGTAATGGCTTATATGATGCTAAACATCATGATTAATGTTCTCATTAACTATGTCCAGGATTTTGATTCTAAGAACAATCCTTTTTTAAATAGACTATGGTGTTTCACCAGTAAAAATGAATAATTCCAGAATACAAACAGCACAATGTTATAGGCAAAATAAGATTATCTCTTTATTTTAATGTAGTTTTAATTGAATATTATGAATATACTATAAACAGAAGCATTTTCTTAATAGACACTTTGAAGAGCTACTTATGCCCATTTTAATGATGTATTTTCTTAGGTTCCATCCTCAATATTAAATTAGTTGCAGACTGTGACTGGTCACCCCTATTTGTTTCTATATGTAAACTGCCTTCGTTTATCAATACGACTTGAGAAAGCAATACGTTTTGAATTCCAAGTTGTGGCCCCTACATGCTAAAGCCTAAAACCTGTTATTTGTCACTTTTCTGAGATAAATATAATAATCATTGATATCGTTCACATTACTTTATTTTAAATGGTTATCTTTGGATATATTTGAAGTGCAAACATTCCAAATTAAAAGGTGATAACTAATTGTTGTTTGTCCATTGTAACGATTGACACAAAACATCACAGAAATGGTTGCAGTTAAAACACAAGGACATTTGTTTCAAATCAATATGCATCCTATTGGGATTATGAAACATCATGTAACAAACAAATCAGTTTATCCTGAGCAAATGCATAAGCAGATAGTATGTTGATCGTTGCAATGGATACAGTTTTGTCCGATATTACTTATCACCTTTTGGGACAGTCTCATTTTATGTATATTCAGCAGAAACTCAAGTTACAGAAGAATGGTAGAACGGAGTGAAAACCTTGCACAGGGCTCCTATTTACTGCAATAATTCGCTACACTCGGTTGCAGAAGGAAAAGAGACAGAGACAGACATAGATTAAAAGAAATTTAATAAAAACAAGTCGGGAACCATAGTAGGTTCAGCAAACATTGAATCAGGCGGCTGCTATGGCCGAGAATCAGGCGCTGACTGGATTGCACTACCAGATGGAGTAAGTTCTTGAAATGTGAGTTCATGGTCGAGCAGGTCAGGAATCAGCGATCACCCCCTTAGAAAGTGGGTGGGAGGGTGGGGAAAGCGAAGTCAACAGTATCAGCGGTGAAAGCAGAGTGACGGTAAGCAAGAAATACAGCACCAGGAAAGTTAAACATAGACCAACCTTGTGAGCAAATTACCCATGTTAGCCTCCAACCAACATGCACAATTAGTGAAGTGTCTATTGCATAAATAATGTTGATAAATTACTACAATAAACAAATCAAAATAACTGGGTCATGTTCTAGGTGTGTGTCACACTAGTTAATACCAACGTTTATTATTAGTAATTTGAGACGTTTTCTTATTGTTTTTTCATCCTAGCAACATCTGAGATCATAACAGGACGGGTACCAATCTCCTATCCTATGATATGTAAATAGGAGTAGGCTAGTCTAGTAATAAGAGTAGAACAAAATAAAATACATATATGCCAAGAAAGTCCAAAAAAACTAACATAGGCTACTAACAATACCAACCAACCAACTATCTATATGCTACTGAAATACAAGCAATCAAATACCTTATCAGCAGCTACTGTGTGGTAAGAAAACACCATCACTACAACTGTCCAGGATTGAAAATATGCCTGGGTACCCGGGCTTATATGCTATGGACAGTATAAATACAGCCTCAATAAAAAAAACACAACAAAAACCAGTGTGCACTCATGGTGACGTTATAGTGCTGCCCCACTAGGAGACCAGGTCGCCATCACCATGACCCGATATTGAACACTGACACATTATCCTGACACTCTGCTACACCAATCCTTGTTCTGTCATGTTAATGTCGAGTGCCAGGCTAGGAAGCGACAAGTATCAACTTTATAAGTTATCGGTTTGACTCGGCTCGGATTCGAACTACCGACCTTTCGAACGGGAATCCTTAGGTCTACCGATTGGTGTGTGACCCGTCAGCAGGTCAGAGTCCTGGTCGGTCGGCCATAACATCCAGTGGTGTGTCGGACTCCTAATCTGAAGGTTGGTGGTTCGATTCCCCATACCCCCACCTCTGCCAATTTGGATTTCCACCACTGTGCATAACTTACGGCATCATCAAAAGCCAGTTGCTCTCATACCATGTCTATGTGGTGTGGGGGGGTAAAAATCCCTTGGGTCGGTAAAAGTGTGGGCTTGGGCTTTCTATTGACAAACTGTCTAATGGTGAAAACAAGTCCATTCAGATTTATCCATAATAGGGAGTATAAATCTTCACACAAAAAAAAAAAGGTCTGGAGTTTGGTTCCTGGTCGACTTAAGCCTATGAGTATGACTTATAAAATTGATACTTGTCGCTTCCTAGCCTGGTGCTCGGCATTAATAGGATAGGGCAAGGACTGGTTAGCTCAGTGTCAGGAAAATGTGACTGAGTGATATATCGGGTCCTGGTGCAGGCAGCCTGATTTACCAATGGGGCAGCACTATAAAGTAACCATGATTGTGCACTGTCACAAGTCAGTACCCATCCTGATTTGACCTTAAATGTTGCCAGGATGTAAATCTCCAACAACCAATCAACCGCTAGCGTGCTGCAACCTGCCAGTACTTCTGACCAGCAATGGTCAGCAGAAAAGACTGCCACCTTGCGGTAGTAGGACTCATCGCTGACAACTACACTTGAAGTATTTCTCTGTGATGCCAAGCCATGTCAGTATATAACATGTATAAGCCTATAATCCACATTTATTATGTAATAACCCGCTGCTGTAATCATCATGAAATATACATGATGTAAAAAAAAGTCAGTGGGGTCTGAGATGACCGGAGTGGCTTGGGGTCTGACAATTTTCCTTTGGATTAACCGATAATTTGGATTAACCCACTTTGGTTTAACATTTTTATATGATAAATGGTAGTATTTTGCTGGGCCGCCGAAAGAAGTTTGGATTATCCGATCGTTTGGTTTAACCAAGCTTGGTTTCACGGGGTTATACTGTATATCGGTTCCGTTTAACCAGACGGAATGGCCGAATGAGTTAGAGCGTCCGTCTTCCGTGTTTGGTAGATCGTGGGGTCGTGGTTTCGAACCGTGGTCAAGTCAAACCAATGACTTAAAAATTGATACTTGTCACTTCCTAGCCAGGCACTGGGCATTATTCGGATAGTGCAAGGAGCAGTGGAATGACCAATCGTCCACGATTGAAATGTCCCCTGCTTAAACAACTAATGTACCAACAACAAATAAATACAAAAATTAACAGTTATTTACATAATCTATATTTCCTGATGATTATTCCGTAATAAATGTGGATAATAGGGTTATACATGTTATATAAATTGTATATTCAATATAATTGTTATTCATCCAATAAAGTTTGATCTTTTTCATTGCTGGAGACACTGTTATTTTCGTCATGCAAACAGTGTCTCCACCAATGAAAAATATCAGACTATATTCTAAATGTTTGGCGGTAAGTGAGTAGGATAATGAGCAGGCAATCAATGGTGCCACCATGGGAGCTGAGGCGAGTAGGCCTGAGCAGTAGATGAGTAGTCCGAGGCTCAACCACCTGATTAGTGGTTGGTGGGTGTTAGGAGCGAGTATAGAATTCCAGGTAGTTATACTCATATAATTCTTATACAGCATATAACATATATTTAATATACAAAATATTGCTTTTGCTGCCACCATTATCTACGTTGTTAGAAACTCACTGCGCATGTTCTCTGAACAGGGTTCATATTTGGTGATGCTTAGATTAAGCCGGACACTGATTGCGTGCATAATCACTTAATTTGATAAGCTGCGTTATGTAAACATAACACCTTCCCATCAATTACTTGTGATACAGTAGCCTTCAGGAGTGATTAATCTGAACTGGTTGACGCCAGCGCATGTTGGGTCTGGTGGTAGAAAACAAAACCAGCTCTTAAGGTAAGAATCCATCGACGCAGGATGCAAATGCGATAAAATATAGAAAAGTATCTAAATGCACAGTGGTGCTTCCATATATCCGGATGCGAATGTGAATGTGAATGTGAATGCGAATGCGACAACTGGATCGGTCCACTTACCGATTGGTGTGAATGCGAGTGTGAATGCTGTTCCATTTGACATACAGAAACAGGCACTTTTGCCTCTCCTTCATCAATTCATAGCAAGAAAGACAGCAAATTATATGCCGCATGCACATATGCATTAGCATTCGCATACCAGATATCGCATATATATGGAACCATTCATTAAGATAAGATTCCATATATGCAGTACACTGCATGCAGCATGCGAATGCGAATGGGGTATGCGGATAGCAGCATGAATACCCATGCGATTTTCAGTCTTTCTTGCTAGAATTTTCTGAAGTACCTGTTTACTCTATGACAAATGGAGGAGCATTCATGTTCGCATTCACACCAATCAGTACATAGAGTTATCCACAAGCCGCATTTGGATTTGGATTTTTTTTTTCTTGAAGATTTATACCACATATCATGGATAAGTCTGAATAGACTTGTCTTCACCATTAGACAGTTTGTCGATAGAAAGCCTGAGCCTACACTTTTAGCGACTCTAGAGATTTTTAACCTCCCACACCACATAGACATGGTATGAGAGCAACCGGCCTTTGATGACGCTGTAAGTTATACACATAGGTAGAAAGTGGCAGAGGTGGGGGCATGGGAATCGAACCACCGACCTTCAGATTAGGAGTCCGACCTAGAAAAAAGTCAGACACTCTAACCACTCTGCCACAGAGAACATGGATTCGCATTCGCATTCGCATTCGCATTTGTATTCGCATTCGCATCTGTATCCAAACATATGGAAGCTGTATATCATGCATATATTCACAAATGCCATACAATATTGGTCAATAGAAGACTAGTGCCTATTCATGTGGTTGATGGGTTCAAACCTTGCAGGACTCCAGCTATATAAGAACCATTTACTGGAATAGTTCCGCTGAGCATACGAAAAGCAGTGTCATAGTTGTTCTTTCACGTCCTATCAACATCTAAGGTCATGTCAGGACGGATACCAATTTGTCACACTCCAAACTCATTCCAACTGTATAGTGTTGCCCCACTGTGAGACCAGGCCGCCAATACCATGACCCCATATCCCACACAGTCATATTATCCTGACACTGAGACAATCAGTCATTGCCCTATCCTAATAATGCCGATTGCCTGGCTAGGTAGCAACAAGTATCAATCTTTAAATCAATGGTTTGACTCGACTAGGGTTCAATCCCATGGGTTTGAATCCCATGATCTACCAAATCGGGAGATGGACGCTCAATTCCTTTGGCCATTCCGTCCGGTAATGGTCGGAGCGAGTGGGTGGGGAGGGGATGAACAAGGTGGATGAGTAACAAAGGCTGTGATTGGCTGCACTAAATGAAGCAGAGGTCAGGTCCAAAAGGTTTGTTTTATTTAACGACACCTCTAGAGCGCATTGATTTTTATCATCAGTTATTGGATGTCAAACATATGGTCATTCTGACATATTTCTTTGGAGGAAACCCGCTGCTGCTACATTGATTACTCTTTCCAATAAGCAGCAATGGGTCTTTTATATGCACTTTCCCATAGACAGGACAGCACATCCCTCAGCCTTTGATGAGCCAGTTGTGGACCACTGATTGGAATGGAAAATAGCCCAAACTGCAAATGTGTCCACTGAGCAGGATCGATCGGATGACCCACACCTTCACAGGTGGACACTCTACTGCCAGAGCTGCAACCCACTCCCAGAGTTCAGGTCCACCAAAATGTATTGCGTGTGTGTAAAATGCACTAACTAGTTATCAGTACCTGCATTGTTCCTAACTTCAAAATTCCCAACACTGAAATCAAGGCATATATATACGAATAATATGCACACAGAAAGTCTAAAATAGCAACAACAACAACTTCAAACAATGCTAAAGATTTCGCTCTAAATTTATAGTGCGTTGACTCTCAATAGGTGCAACGTATTCAAAACAAGAGCCTATGGGTGCAATAAACAACAAAATACCCCTCGACCCCTGACGTCGCAGCGGCATTAGGGGGGGATTCGGCCGGTTTAAACCTGCTTACAAGCCAGGTAAACTAGTTTAGACCGGTTTACGGCTGTCTCGACTAGTTTGACGTGACATTTGCGAAGGTCAACGTTTATGTGCCTGTGTCGGTGACTACGATGTGGAAGACTTAGCTTTACCACGGGAACCTATACACAAACTGCCCGACAGTGGACGATGCATTTCAACTTGTCATTTTGGGAGGAGGTGATGGGTGCTATCCCATCTCTCCCAAGCGGGTGCGGTGGTATACTCGGTGTAGCGCGGGCCTCATGTGCGGAAGGTCGGGAGTTCGGTTCCCGGTCGAGTCAAATCAATGACTTATATAAATTAATACTGGTTGCTTCCTATAGCCTGGTGCATGGCACTGATAGGATAAGGCAAGGCCTGCTGTTGCCAGAATGTAAAACTCCAACAACCAACCAACACACCAATCACTATGTACTCCATTAGGAGTTCAGTTCCCGGTCGAGTCAAATCACGGAAAATGTATACTTGTCGCTTCTTAGCCTGGTGCTCAGCATTAATAGGATAGGGCAAGGATTTGTTAGCTCAGTGAGAGGAAAATGTGAATGACTAGGATATTGAGTCATGTTGATGGTGGGCCCACTTCCCAGTGGGCAGCACTATAACATTTGCCATGAGTGTGCACTGTCACAAGTCGGAACCCGTCCTGATATGACCTGAGATGTTGCCAGGATGTAAAACTCCACCAAACCAACCAACACACAAATCCCCATGTACTCCATCAGGAGTTCAGTTTCCGGTCAAGTCAAATCAAGGACTTATGAAAATTGATACTTGTCGCTTCCTTGCTTGGTGAACAGCATTAATGCGATAGGGTACTGATGAAAGGAAATTTAAATCGCGGACAATAGGTCTTCCTCATTCTACTGCTCTAGGCGATAACGACCAGCAGGCACATCTGGCATACAAGTGTCAAAGCCTATGACTAGTGACTCCTGTGTGGCTGAATCTGGAACTACATGCAGCATGCAGTAGAACCTAGATAAAGGGTATATAATAATAGAGTAAACTGAAGAGATATACCGCCGGACCGGAATGATTCGGGGCCGCCCAAACGACTCGTCGTTTAATCGTTGTAAAGACATCCCCCAGCTTCTACAAGCGTCCCACCAGAAGACTATTCTTCAACCAAAGATTTTCACGATTTATCGGTGCCTCTCTATAATGCTGCAGTTCTGCAGCCGGTAACCGTTGTAAGATTACAAATATCCCAGAAGTCAAGAAGAGATATAGTGTCCTTGTTTATATTCCTATAGTATATGGTAGAGCACATATATATATAGATGTCTAATAGTCTGCATTGTCCTCTCAGGCAAGGAACCACACTGGTAGGTAATCATGGAGGGTGTGATTGCATCACGCTGCCAAAGTGGTGTAATGGTTGGGATGCTATCCCAGGAATGGCAAGAAATGTGGCTGAGAATTCTGCTCTAGGTGAAATATTCCCCATTTTCATCAACCACACAAGATTTAGTTATGCGATCAGGATCCTGGGTGAGCTACATGATGTATGGTTGTTGAACCTACCCTGTGCATATCTAAGTACATTGCGTGTATATATGTAATTGTAAGAATGAAAACAACATATGCATGTAACCATTGCGAATGCTTCACATTCCAGGGGGGCGGCAATAGTAGTCTGCTTTGCCCTCTCAGGCACCGAGTCAGAGAGACAGCTAAGCAATCATAGGGTGATTGCATCATGGAGCCTGGGTCGGGAAATGATTAGCAAGCAACCTATTTTCCCAGATATATGTGTATATATAATATATATATAATATATGTAATATATGTAATATATGTAATATATGTAATATATGTAATATATATAATATATATATATAATATATATAATATATATAATATATATATAATATATATAATATATATAATATATATAATATAATATATATAATATATACTATATAATATATATAATATATTTAATATATATAACATATATAGTATATATAGTATATATACTATATATAATATATATATAGTATATATAATATATATAATATGTTATGTATACACTCTTATGCGTATATTATTCATGCAATGTAATTATCCTGTAATTATCCTGTTCTCTATTGTCTTCCCCCCGCCTTGACCAATTGTATAAGTTTAGTGTGTTGGGTAGGTGGAGTTGGTGGTTGGTGTGCGACCTGGAGGGCAGGTTAGCTGCTCCAAGCAGCCCTACTCCCCGCCTTCCCTCCAGGTGGCCTCCTGCTCACCCTCCTTCTGCCCACTCCCCCTCCTATTTTTACTATATACTATATATAATATATATAATATATATAATACATATAATATATATAGTACATATAATACATATAATACATAAAATACATATCCTATATATAATATATATAATATATATAATACATATAATACATAAAATACATATAATATATATAATATATATAATATATATATATATATATATATATATATATTATATGTGCATTTATTTATTTTTCTTTCGGAGGGGCATAAGGAGACAGTAATTGTTAAATAGACGGGATGGCCAAATGAGTTAAAGCATCTGTCTCCCGTGTTGATAGATTGTGGGTTCGTTGGTTCAAACCCTGCTCGAGTCAAACCAATGACTTAAAAGTTGATAATTGTCCCTTCCTAGCCAGGCACTTGCCATTATTAGTAAAGGGCATGGAGCAGTGGAATGAGGAATACCAATCGTCCACGATTGCAATTTCACCTGCTTAAACAACTAATGCACCATACAAATAAATAAATGCATGCCAATGTAGTGCATCTATACAAAACACATTTAAATGCAATGTATAAGGCATTATACGAGAATAACTGCAATGGGAACATATACTGTATATAACTATTCCTCCTTGGCGCATTGGTGGTGCCTCCCCCCTCCGCCCCCCAGCTGTCACGGGAAGTGGTGGGCAGGGAAGCTACTAGTGTGTGTGTGTCCTGATAGTTCTATGTGCACAAACCAACCTACTTCATTTTCACAATACAAAACCAAATAACCTCAGACATCATCGATATAACCGTTGTGTTGTATATATTAAAGTTGCGTAGTCCGATGGTGTTGAGTTTCTGTAATTTTTCTGAAATAAATAGATTTTAACCTGACCAGTATAATCGACCTTACTTTAGCTTCAAGTCCTGTTTATTTTAAACAGTTATGTTTTGAGATATTTGAAGTGCAAACATGTCAAATTAGTTTTGGCAAGCATGCCAAAACTCTGACACCATAGGCTTTAGCAGTAACAGGACCTATTACATTGCCTCAGTATTCCCTGCGATGTGGCAAAACATACTTAATACATGCATCAGCGTCTAAGTTAGATATGTAGATAATTGTTTTGGTTTTTAAAATTTGATGTTTTCATCGGACTATGCAGCTTTAACTGAAATCAACAACAACAACTGTCCCTGCATATGGAGCCACCACCCCTATACGTCTGGTTATTAATCACAGATAGTATTTGGGTTATTAAGTAGTAATCTTTGGTTGATTGCTCAATGCCCCATGTGACGCAACAAGTAAACATCGGCTATTGGGATTCATACATTCGTTTGAGATAACTGACTAAAATATTACATTTAAAACAGGTAACATAGAGCGCTAACATGTATACCAGGAAAGCATACAACTGTGGTAAAATGACAAATGGTATATGCTCAATGAACCAACTGTAAAAAACCTTTCAGCCATTGAAACCGATATATCCACTATAATGGACAGCTGGTGGCACTGATGTTGATGTAGAGAGTTGGAACTAGGATAGAATAGTCAGTTATTATTGGTAAATGCATGATTGTATTAAAACAGTTGGTTGGTTGTCTGTTGGAGCTTTAGGTTCTGGCAACAACTCAGGTCATATCATATAATAAGTAATATTATGTATCTTTAGAATCGCACAATAGTCTATACATCACAAAGAATACATGTAGAAAATGATCAACGAATTGTTTGTGAATGGAGGTGAACAACCACACAATGCATGCGCCCAATGGCTGGTCCCTGGACAGCTGGTACATCGGTCAATATCCCCTCCCCCCTCCACACACACCGCTGGACACGCACGCGCACAGACAGACCCTACGCACCGTCCCGGAAGTGACGTAAGTGTCCCCTGGGAGACGCGCTGGGAGTTCATTAGTTCAGTAACGGGCTCCTGAAAGTAGACAAATCCCATGCTTTTGAGGTTCTGGTCATATTTTAGGCTAAGTGCTTCGTTTGAAGTATTTAACAAATTAAGAGTTAAGTATTTAACAAATTGAGAGTTTAGGCGCAAAACCACATACACGTCAACCCAAAAATGGTTTTAAACATTGGAATTAAACCTACAAAAAGTTATTCTTTTCCTATTGCTACAGTTTTTGTACATTGTTCCATAACTATATGATCATAAGAAAAGTGGAATTAGTGAGAATTCAGATTATTTTCAAGGAAACATCTTTTATTTAAACCACATTTTTGGATTGGCGCTTACATGGTTTTTGTGGGTTAACTCTTCAAATTATTATTTGTTTAAGGGTTACAATTGAAATTATTTGAAGTGAAATCAGACATATTTAATGTTCATTTTGGCAAAATAGTTGTTTAATTGTTAACATTGGAATTATTTGAAGTCTAAACAAGCATATTTAAAATTGGTTTTGACACTGGAATGCCAGAGATATGACAATGCAGAAACATAGCATCAGTCAGGATCATATTAGAACGGTTAGCTAGTGTGCTGCTCAGTCAACCATCTTGCCTGCTTCAGTGGTGCAGGGCTACACATAATCATATGTAGACATGGCGCAGTGGAAAAAGCGGTAGAGCGCGGGCCGTGCCAGCGGGAGGTCGGGAGTTTGGTTCCCGACCGAGTCAAACCAATGACTTATAGCATTGATACTTGTCGATTCCTAGCATGGCGCTAGGAAGGAATAGGATAGGGTAAGGACCGGATGGCTCAGTGTCAGGATAAGGTGACTGAGTGGGATATGTGGTCATGGTGCCAGTGGCCTGATTTCCCAGTGGAGCAGGATTATAATGTCACCATGAGTGTGCACTGTCACAAGTTGATACCCGTCCTGGTATCACCTCAGCTGTTTGCCAGGACGTAAAACTCCAACAACCAACTAGTCATATGTACCGCCCCCTTTGCTCAGAGGGTGTGCGCAGCATATATGCAGAGTTGCTCACAAGTAGCGCTTCCTTTCTGTGGTAGCCTATGCACATGTACCAAGCACAACATTTTTCAAAAGTAGCAGCCGCTTTCTTTGCACACCAAATGGACACACCTTGCACAGGGTCGTTTCACAAGTACTATCCCTTGGTTTATGTACAGTGTGCAGCAGTGTTCACAAGTAGCACCACTTTGTTTATGCATAGGGTGCAACATTGTTCACAAGTAGCACCCTTTGTTTGCGTCCAGGGTTGTTTACAAATAACAACCTTTTTTTGTGCACAGTGTGCAGCATTGTTCACAAGTAGCACCACTCTGTTTGCACACAGTGTGTGGCATTGTTCAGAAGTAGAACCCTTTGTTTGCGTACAGTGCAGTGTGCATTATAAAGGTGTGCAGCGTTGTTCACAAGTATCCCCCTTTGTGTTCGCACAGTGTGCAGCATTGTTCACAAGTAGGAACCTTTGTTTGCACACAGTGTGCAGCATTGTTCACAAGTAGGAACCTTTTTTTGTGCACAGTGTGCAGCATTGTTCACAAGTAGCACCACTCTGTTTGCACACAGTGTGTGGCATTGTTCAGAAGTAGAACCCTTTGTTTGCACACAGTGTGCAGCATTGTTCACAAGTAGCAACCTCTGTTTGCACACAGTGTACAGCATTGTCCACAAGTAGCAACCTTTTGTCCGCATACAGTGTGCATGGTTAAATTTACAGTGTTGTTCACAAGTAGCAACCTTTTGTTTGCATACAGTGCAGTGTGCATTATAAAGGTGTGCAGCATTGTTCACAAGTAGCAACCTTTGTTTGCACACAGTGTGCAGCATTGTTCACAGGTAGAGACCTTTGTTTGCATACAGTGTGCATGGTTAAAGTGTACAGTGTTGTTCACAAGTAGCAACCTTTTGTTTGCATACAGTGCAGTGTGCATTATAAAGGTGTGCAGCATTGTTCACAAGTAGCAACCTTTGTTTGCACACAGTGTGCAGCATTGTTCACAAGTAGAAACCTTTGTTTGCATACAGTGTGCATGGTTAAAGTGTACAGTGTTGTTCACAAGTAGCAACCTTTTGTTTGCATACAGTGCAGTGTGCATTATAAAGGTGTGCACCATTGTTCACAAGTAGCAACCTTTGTTTGCACACAGTGTGCAGCATTGTTCACAAGTAGAAACCTTTGTTTGCGTACAGTGCAGTGTGCATTATAAAGGTGTGCAGCGTTGTTCACAAGTATCCCCCTTTGTGTTCGCACAGTGTGCAGCATTGTTCACAAGTAGGAACCTTTGTTTGCACACAGTGTGCAGCATTGTTCACAAGTAGGAACCTTTTTTTGTGCACAGTGTGCAGCATTGTTCACAAGTAGCACCACTCTGTTTGCACACAGTGTGTGGTATTGTTCAGAAGTAGAACCCTTTGTTTGCACACAGTGTGCAGCATTGTTCACAAGTAGCAACCTTTGTTTGCACACAGTGTACAGCATTGTCCACAAGTAGCAACCTTTTGTTTGCATACAGTGTGCATGGTCAAAGTTTACAGTGTTGTTCACAAGTAGCAACCTTTTGTTTGCATACAGTGCAGTGTGCATTATAAAGGTGTGCAGCGTTGTTCACAAGTAGCAACCTTTGTTTGCACACAGTGTGCAGCATTGTTCACAAGTAGAAACCTTTGTTTGCATACAGTGTGCATGGTTAAAGTGTACAGTCTTGTTCACAAATAGCAACCTTTTGTTTGCATACAGTGCAGTGTGCATTATAAATGTGTGCACCATTGTTCACAAGTAGCAACCTTTGTTTGCACACAGTGTGCAGCATTGTTCACAAGTAGAAACCTTTGTTTGCACACAGTGTGCATGGTTAAAGTGTACAGTGTTGTTCACAAGTAGCAACCTTTTGTTTGCGTACAGTGCAGTGTGCATTATAAAGGTGTGCAGCATTGTTCACAAGTAGCAACCTTTGTTTGCACACAGTGTGCAGCATTGTTCACAAGTAGCAACCTTTGTTTGCACACAGTGTACAGCATTGTTCAGAAGTAGCAACCTTTTTGTAAAAATATACGGATTTTCGGTTAAGAATTATATATTGGCAGAGAGCATTATTATTCTTGGATGTCGGAGTGGGACTTAAGTTATCTAAACTAAAAGGAACTGAAATCAATAGAATCCCACTCCCATTGTACATGATGCTGAGTGAGGTAAACTATGTGTTATATATTATGAGTGGAGTTGATGGAAATGTACATGATGCTGAATGATGTAAGCTATCTGTTATATATGATGTTTGGAGTTAATGAAAAGAGCTCCTTTGCAAGAAACAGTACATGTGGTTGAAATGTTCTCTATGTGTTCATAAAGAATACAAAGGAGGAAAAGAAGGATTTTGCTATATACAAATCTGTAACTGTTTGCAACATCCTGTCCACCCAAGACCACCGACTGACCCACCTGCCTAATTTGCATATGTATAGAGTACACCACCTGCAGCTGGTTTGAGTGACAGCCCCTAATGGGGTGGTCACCCACCCAGTCTGTGGGGAGTGTCTCATTGGCTGGCTGGGGCATGTCCGGTCACCTGACTCCCTTGGCCTATCCTGACCACACACTAGTCTCAGCTAATGAATTATTCAAGAAGTTTGCTTCAGACACACTGCAGGAAAATCACTCTCATCCTGGCTCTTGAGTGAGACAGACCTACTCTAGAGCAGGACCCCATACACTCTGTCTGATGCTATCCAAATTCAGATATTCAAATTGAGTGTATCCACAGACATAGGACTCCTGTCCCATGGGTTGTGGGCACTGTTTCAGTATACCGGCTAAAGTGACAATGAGACATAGTGTGGGCAGTATATGAGGAGTGCAGGTGCTAGGTCACATGTAAAGGGCATGACAGGAATTGCTGCCAATAAAGCACAACTTATTCACTGTTCATCTTTGTGACTAGTTTTCCTTCCTCATTCCAGACATGGTTAAATTGATTTGGCTGATTGCATCACAGGTGAAATGAAGGGGGAGAGTTTTGTAATTACATAGGGTGCTCACAGCGGCAGAGCATCCGTGTTTTTATATTTTGTTTGCGTACAGTGCAGTGTGCATTATAAAGGTGTGCAGCATTGTTCACAAGTAGCCCCCATTTGTGTGCGCACAGTGTGCAGCATTGTTCACAAGTAGAAACCTTTGTTTGCATACAGTGTGCATGGTTAAAGTGTACAGCATTGTTCAGAAGTAGCAACCTTTTGTTTGCGTACAGTGCAGTGTACATTAGAAAGATGTGCAGCATTGTCCACAAGTAACCCCCATTTGTGTGCACAAAGTGTGCAGCATTGTTCACAAGTAGAAACCTTTGTTTGCATACAGTGTGTATGGTTAAAGTGTACAGTGTTGTTCACAAGTAGCAACCTTTTGTTTGCGTACAGTGCAGTGTGCATTATAAAGGTGTGCAGCGTTGTCCACAAGTATCCCCCATTTGTGTGCGCACAGTGTGCAGCATTGTTCACAAGTAGAAACCTTTGTTTGCATACAGTGTGCATGGTTAAAGTGTACAGTGTTGTTCACAAGTAGCAACCTTTTGTTTGCGTACAGTGCAGTGTGCATTATAAAGGTGTGCAGCGTTGTTCACAAGTAGCCCCCATGTGTGTGCGCACAGTGTGCAGCATTGTTCACAAGTAGAAACCTTTGTTTGCATACAGTGTGCATGGTTAAAGTGTACAGTGTTGTTCACAAGTAGCAACCTTTTGTTTGCATACAGTGCAGTGGGCATTATAAAGGTGTGCAGCGTTGTTCACAAGTAGCCCCCTTTGCCTGCACAGAGTGTGCAGCATTGTTCACAAGTAGCAACCTTTGTTTGCACACAGTGTACAGCATTGTTCAGAAGTAGCAACCTTTTGTTTGCGTACAGTGCAGTGTGCATTATAAAGGTGTGCAGTGTTGTTCACAAGTAGCCCCCATTTGTGTGCGCACAGTGTGCAGCATTGTTCACAAGTACCAATCTTTGTTTGCACATAATGTGCAGCATTGTTCACAAGTAGTAATCTTTTGTTTGCATTCAGTGTCCATGGTTAAAGTGTGCAGCATTGTTCACAAGTAGCCCCCTTTGTGTGCGCACAGTGCGCACCCACCGTACTTAAGCCCCAGTCACACATACCCGGATCACGGGCCGGACGAGCCCCGGACCGCCATCCGGGTTAGTCCGGGGTGATCCCCGGTGATCCGTGACTGGTCCGTGGCTCGTCCGTGCCGACACCCCCTGATCCTGCCTGATCCGTGGCTCGTCTGGCGCCGTCCGGGCTCAGCCCCGGATGTTTTAAAATGTTTAAAACATCCTGGGCGGTCCGGTGGATTTTGCGATCCAGTCTCAATCTAACCTGATCCGGCCTGATCCGGGGGTGGTCCGGGGGTGGTCCGGGTATTTCGGGGGTGGTTCGGGGTGGACCGGGCCTGTCCGGGGGTGGCCCGGGGTCATTTTGAGCCATGGTTTGACCCGGACCATCCCCAGACTATCCAGGACTACCCCCGGCCTAGCCACGGACCACTCCCAGACTGCCCCCGTAAGACCGGGGGTGATCCGGGAAAGTCCGGGGGTGATCCGGGATAGTCCGGGGTGGTCCGCGGCAGTCCGGGGGTGGTCCGGCCTTGTCCGGGGCCAGTCCAGCCCAGTCCGGGGGCAGTCCGGGGGTGGTACGGGGCTTGTCCGGGGATCATCTGGGGCTCGTCCGGGGCTCGTCCGGGGCTCATCCGGGAAAGTGTGACTGTGAGGCAAAAATCGCCGAAAACAGTGATTTTATCCGTGGCGGTCCGGGACAGTCCGGGCCGTTGATCCGTGGTGGTCTGGCTCAAAATCCGGTGCTCGTCCGGCTATGTGTGACTGGGGGCTATAGGGAGTGATAGGGTAGGCGCACAACTTGAATAATTAATGAGACCAGCTCTCGCCGGCGCATACTGTATTATACATCACACAGAGCGTGGCGGCCCGCCGCGGCGTACGCCGGGGCGCACTAACAACGTAGTTGTGCCCACCTGTACACAATGCTGATTATCTGCAGCATTTGACTAGCTGTACACGTCAGGAAATTATAAGAACTGGTGTGGGTAAAGCCTCGTAGACTTATCAAAGCGAACGAACCTATTAGATGTCACGGGGCGCGATGGCCGAATCGGCAGAGCGCGGGCGTCGCGTCCGGGAGATCGGGGGTTTGGTTCCTGGTCGAGTCAAACCAATGACTTTCAAAATTGATACTTGTCGCTTCCTAGCCTGGCACTCAGCATCAATAGGATAGGGCAAGGACTAGTTAGCTCAGTGTCAGGATAATGCGACTGGGTGGGAAAATGGGTCATGATGCTGCCGGCCTGATATCCTGGTGGGACAGCACTATAAAGTTGCCATGAGTGCACACTGTCATAAGTCGGTACCCATCCTAACACGACCTTATATGCTGCCAGGACCTAAAACTCCAACAAACAACCAACATCCTTCACTGGTTCCCCTACGCATTCACCCCATACAACACCCAACCTCTACATCACATGTCATAGGATGTAAGCCCCATTTTCATCCCCCCCCCCCCCGACAATAGCAATTTTACTGCTTTGTCTACTTTGACATAAATCTGGAATAGGATCATTAACAAACTAGTCTCAATTTTAACCCTAACGGTGGAAAGACAATGCTAAACACACATATATATATATGTATATATATGCCGAAAGACACATATATATATGTGGTTAGACAATGGAAAGACAATGCTAAACACACACATATATATATATATGTGCGTGTTTAGACGATGGAAAGACAATGCTAAACACATATATACATATATATATGTGTCCTTAGCATTGTCGTTCCATTGTCTTATGGCCCTGTCACACTACGACGTAATGACATCAGCGTAGGGAGAACGTGCAGAACGTTGAACTTCTGGGCGTAGTATGCAAATTTGAGCACAAGTTGAACGTGGATGCAGCGTAGTGGACGAGAGCGTAACGTCGGTAAAGCGTAGTAATACCGTCATTCAACGAGAGAGGACAACATCATTACGCTCACGGAACGTTATGAACGTTATTCCATCGCCAGAAGAACGTTACGTGATGTTACCTACGTCATGAGACCTTGAACGTACGTTGAATGCACGTTCTCCTGACGTTCTTCTGACGTTCTCCTGACGTTCTCCTGACGTTCCCATTACGCCACGTGGGCATTTGCACTCGGTTTAATGTGGGTCAACATAGTGGAACGTAGTTGAACGTAGTGAGCAGCGTTGGAAAAACGTCCGTTTAACGTCATTGACGTTCACTGAACGTGAACAGAACGTACGGCGAACGTAAACCCTTACGTTCGAGCTACGTCAACATTTTTGAACATGTCCAAAACCTCGACGTAACTCGACGTAACACGACATAATGTGACGTAGCTCGACGTCATTCTAACATCATTCTGACGTCATCATGACGTAACTAAACGTAATGACGAAAAATGACCACGTTAGGCTCACGTTGGCTCGTTACGTCGTAGTGTGACAGGGGTATAAACACACATGTATATATTATATACATATGTACATATGTGTGTTTAGCCAATATATATATATGTGTTTAGACAATGGAACACTCACATATATATACATATATATATATGACATATGTATATATGTTTGTTTAGCATTGTCTTTCCACCGTTAGGGTTAACATTATGCATATATGCATATAGAGAGAGAGAGGAGAGAGAGAAAAAACAGTGAGCGCTATATATATGCGATACTCTTCCAGGGCCTGTCTCCTTGGCAACCAACTAGCAGTGTGCCGACTGCGGGCTCTTTGTCTATGTCCAGATGTCGTCACACACACTACCTAATAGGCTTCTCTTGTAGAACCCCGGCCTACCGTCTCACCAACATCTTCACTGCAGGCTGGGTGGGGGAGGAGGGAGGAGGGAGGAGGGAGGAGGGAGGAGGGAGGAGGGAGGAGGGAGGAGGGGAGGGGGAGTCTGTTCTACAGGTCTACAGTGCACCCCTTACAAACTCCCTTCCTCATTCCCGCCTCCCCCACACCAAGCAGCTGGCGGCATCCGTGACATGTGTGGAGGGTTAGCCTTGCGCTGTCAACAAAGTTGACCAGTGGGGATGGCCGAATGTGTTGAGCGTCTGTCTCCCGTTTTGCTAGATCGTGGGATTCATACCCACGGGTTCAAACACTGGTCGAGTGAAAGCAATGAATTAACAATTTATACTTGTTGCTTCTTATCCAGGCGCTTGGCATTATTATGACAGGGCAAAGACTGGTTGGCTTAGTGTCAGGATGATGTGATTGAGCCAGTCGATACGTTGGTTGGTTAGTTCTGAGAGCTTTAGGTCCTGACAGTATCTAATGTTATATCAGGATGGGTACCTGCTTGTAAAAGTGTGCAAGCATGGCAACTTTATAGTGCTGTCCCACTGGGAAATCAGTCTGCCAGCATCATGACTTGATATCTCACTCAGTGACCGATCCTATTAAGGACAAAAATGAAAATTGGTGATCATCGCCGTCCTTGTCTGAAAAATTGCCCGCCCCTGATTTTTTGATTTTGTTTTAAACTTTTAAAAATGTGTCTGGCTAAGTTGTATACATATACAGGAATATCTGCAAGTTATAGCCCTGTCACACTATGACGCATCGCACAAATGTGCACCAATATAGGTGATTTTGTGCCAATATGTCTGTTTACATTGATATGCGTTACTCAAATGTGATGCTTTCATTATGCGTGCATTGGTATACATTTGATGTGCATTGATGTTTGTCGTTATATGGCATCACTCATCAAGGGGTCGCAAAGGTTTTGTCCATGCACAAAACTTTCTACGTTCAACAATGTGTGGCTTTTATGTAGGATGTATGTTATGTATACGTTAGACATACGTTGATGTATGTTAGACATATGTTAGACAAATTTTGTTCACTACGTAGCACTATGTTGACCTATGTCAGTTTGACGGAGAGCCAGTGGAAACGTACAGTCTGTGTATTGACAACGTATTGACAACATATGGATAAATTTACATCTAACATATGTACAGCACACGTTTTTGCATTTCTCCACCATGTCTTGATGTATGTAACATATAAGGCATACTTCTGGCAATCGACTTATGTACATAATGTTCACCGGCATTCTGCGAGCGGACCATGAATGTATTGCAAGCGTTTTTCGCAGGAAGGCACGTTAGCCATACGTTGGCCATACATTGTCCATATGCTCTGCTACATTGTGTATATGGTATGTATATGTCCAACTTTGCCCCCTGCGCCGAAAAGTTTGACACATCTCAATGTTTGAAAGTGATTTTAGCCGTTGGCGACGCGCTTGCTCGATGTGTCATAATGTGACAGGGCCATAAGCGGCAGCTCTGCTCCGTAGCAGGCGCAGTTACCTAATGAATAGGATAACATTCATAGCGTTGGCTGTTTTCTCCATAGTGACACTGAATGCTTTGATACCTTGGGTACATGTGAATGCAGTGGGAGTGCGTCCAGTACACTGCCTAGCCGACAATAAAGCAGTTTCCAACATAATGAATTAACCATGATGTTACTAGCCACATGTACAATTCCATTGAAATCCTGTAAAAAATACTAAAACAAAAATACTAAATAATGAAAAAGAATCCTGCCTACCCGACCCTGATGTGTGTGATCAAAAGGACGATCACCAATTTTAATTGTTTTGGCCTAGTTCTGAAACGCTAAGCTAGGAAGCGACAAGTATCAATTTTGTAAGTCATTGGTTTGACAGCAACGGCAATCGAACTGCCGATCTCCAGCACAGGAGGCATGCGCTCTACCGATTCGGCCATTGCGCCCGCTAGGGATATCGCAGACTCATTGATAAGCTCATGTGGGCGGCACTATAATGCCCCCCACAGTGTGTTGCCTTACACGCTGGTTCCCGTCTTGACATGACCTTGGCATGTTAGGACTTAAGCTCCTAGTAAGCCTAACTAACGCCCCAGGGATTGGCTGGCACTGCTATGGTGGTTCCGTGGCAAAGGCTGTGTGTGGACTACACCTTGCTAAAAGAAAAATGTGCTTTGTTTTCTCGAATGAATAGCCTGGCGCAGTCGTGAAATTGGCATCAGTGAGGAATGATTTCCATCCGATTGTTGTAGAGTAGTATCTGTCCTCAAAGGACAGCTCTCATTAAGACCTGTTTTGGGTTGGCTCAGTCTCAGGATAATATGACTGAGGTGTATATCGGGTCAAGGTGCTGGCATTCTGGTCTCCCAGTGGGACAACACTATACATTCGCCATGAAAATGCACTCGCACAAGTCCGTACCAGTCCTGGTATGACTATGTATGTTGTTAGGACGTAAAACCAAAAAAAACACAAACCACACAAACCTCAAATACAACAATTGACCTTGCTTTTACAAATATAAAATATTGTACTACATCCGCCATCCTCAACTACAACATAAGTGATCACACACCTACCTATATAATTAAAAAAAAACACCACATCACACTGGGGCCGCTCATATAGAAACTGCACCTATGAGGACCTTTCAACCACGTTACGGGGAAATATTTTATGAGCAAGATCCGAACAAGTGCTGGGACATGCTAGAAGCTATCCTTGATAGAGCTGCTGACCAACTTTGCCCAATGATTGAACTGAGAATAAGAAAAAACACAGGTAAATACTTAAATGACGAATTACAAGAACTACAACGAGATCGGGACTACTTTTGCCAAAAGGCTGAATTAACCAAAGACCCAGGGGATACATTCATAGCCAATTGCTTAACTAGAAAGGCCAGGACTGAGGTTCGAAAGGCAAAATCAAGGTACTATCTTGACCAAGCCATCATTCACAACCAAAACCCCAAGAAATTTTGGTATGAACTAGATCAAATAGAGCCTGATCCCAAGCCAAAAATCAGTAGTCTAATAAATGACAGTACTGGTGAAACAATACCTGATATTCAACTAGCAGAAGAGATCAACAAATACTTTGTTGATATAGGAGCTAACCTAGCCCAAAAATGTCAACCAACAGATGATGTCCAGGAAAACTATAAGGTTGTAGTTAACCAACATAGGTATGATCTCATAGAAACAACAAAAGACAAGATCCTTACCAAAGTACAAAATCTATCACCATTCAAACCTTCAGGCATGAAGGACATCAGTTCAACCTTTATCAGGGGCACCATCAAGGCTCTAATAGATGAATTTACATACCTATACAACCTCATAATTACTACTGAAATTTTCCCAGAAAAATGGAAGAGAGCAACAGTTACCCCTATACCCAAGGTAGGTAACCCAAAGTCCTGTAATGAACTGCAACCTATATCCATACTACATCTCCCTGGCAGAATAATGGAACAGATAATTCACGACAAAATAAAAACATTTCTTGAGGACACTAACTATTTAGCCACCCAACAAAATATATGTAATGCTTGACCAGTATGCATCCAAAGAAACAATTCCTACAAATTCAGATATTCACTCTAGCAGATTGTGTCCGTTGGATCCTGAATCCGTTGCATCGGTGTCCGTTGGATCAAGGTTCAGCTGTATATTTAAACATTAGTAGTTTTTCCAAGGAGCGGGATGTTGCGCAGGCGGTAGATTGTCCACCTGTGAAGGCGTGGGTCATCCGATCGATCTTGCTCAGTGGACACATTTCCAGTTTGGGGGTTAGTTTAAATCCCAACCAGTGGTCCACAACTGGCTCATCAAAGGCTGTAGTATGTGCTGTCCTGTCTGTGGGAAAGTGCATATAAAAGACCCCTTGCTGATTATTGGAAAGAGTAGCCTATGTAGCGGTAGTGGGTTTCCTCCAAAGAAATATGTCAGAATGACCATATGTTTGACGTCCAATAGCCGATGATAAAAATCAATGTGCTCTAGAGACATCATTAAATAAAATAAACTTTCCTTTTATGAGTTTCACAAGGGCTGTGCCAACACAATTAATATTAAATGTGACATGATGGTTATTTAAGCTACCTATGCCTATTACTTAGAAACATTAAAAACAAATCAAAGTGTATCAGGTGCATTTAGGACAATCGGCAAATGCAATTATTATTAAATTATGCCATTGTGGATGTTGCTAAGCAACAGTTCTTTGTGGCATAACTAACTAAAAATTAGTGTGGACTTGAGAGGGAGTTTAATATTAAATGTGTCCATGTACCAGTGCCAACACCTGAACCTCGGGTAGGTCCCACCCACATTCACACAAAGATACCTACACATCAGAGATGTAGCTAGTGGGGCATACTAAGGGTAGGGGGGGTTAACCACCTCACCATAAAACTCAATATATCCATCATCATCTCAAGGAGAGATGCACATCTGCTATCTCTTATGTTTATCAGAGCCAAGGATGAAAACTACATAGACCATACTACCAGAGTTACCAGGCAGAGGGATGCTACACTCCTCAAAATTCCTAAACCACTCACAAATAGACTGACAAGAGCCCCTATCTTCAAAGGCAGCAAATTATGGAATGAACTCCCAGTCAGAATTAGACATGCACAAACACAACTAGAATTCAAGAACCTGGTAAGAATTCACCAAGCCAATCAGTCCCTTCTACATGCCTAGTGATGAGGTCGCCATATTTAATTAGCTATCTATTATAAGCACCTATGACCACCCCACCCTCTCCCACCACCCGACGCGCTCCTTTACCTGCTGCCAACAAACCAAGTTATCCACTGTACAAATTATTTGCCCAGCAAATTTGGAAATGTGTATCAGTCTGGTAGTGCTGCTATAGACCGGGGGCCCTATGGTACTGGGACGGCTCACTCCCTATCTCTCCCATGTGATGTAAATGTTGCGGTGCCACCTTGTGGTGGGTTTGAGCGACCCAGCTGCTGGTTGGTGTTTCACATGTAAACACATACGGTTATATCATGTATGAGGCGGGTAAGTGTGAATACACATCAATATGAAATTGCTATGAACAGGCACACATCATCGTCGTCCTCCTCGCCATCATCACACATCTTTCACAGTCATATATACATTTGTGCATATAATATGGCATGTGTTTAGTCGGGGGAACAGCCAGTGCACCAAGTGGTGGGTTTGATCATTTTGATTACACAGTACAGGCTGAGTGAGCCGTCTTGGTATTATAACGTCTTTGTATAAACATAGACACTAATAAAGTCTGTACTAGACTACAAAATGACTGAAACATACAATCCTCCAAGCATTGCTTATCCCATCATTACTAACAACCTACTTACTCAAACTACTTCATGTAGTCAAAAAACACACCTGAGGTATTAACCTTTCAAGCATAACCATACAAGCTAACCACACTCTATCAAACAGAATAAACAAACCATTCTACTAACACTCACTCCATCTCAAAATGTTAACTCCAACAACATGATAGTTTTGCAGTTCACAACATAGTAGGCATTCAAACATATGAAGGGAAACTATGCACCTAACCACTCCGTAATGTAAATGTCTAATCAATACACATGTATGTATCAAGTGTGTATGAATACAACATATAACTGCTATTTTTATATGTGAATTGTCAAACTATACCATATGTAAGTCTTTGAATGTTTGATATTGTTATTTCAGCTGATTTGGGATAGCTGCTGGTGACAATATCAGATTACATATACATATATTGTAAATAACTGTATTGTCACATGGCTGGAAGACCAGTGCCATGCCACTGACACAAGACTTTATTCAATGAATAAACTATATTTACAACAACAACAACAAACAACCCAAAAGAGAGGCCAGAACTGGTGCTGATTCGCCCATTATGCCCTGTAGTTATGTGTGCCCTGTAGTGATGTGTAACAATGAATTATTATTTAAGGTATTTATAGATCCTAGGGACTTACGAGTGCTGAAGACGTGAGGCACACATCCAGTCTGAGGTATTTCCTCCCAGGAATTATTTTAATCGAGAACCTCTGAAATACGATTTACAGCAAGGCATTGAGCAGGAACGACCACTGTACATGGTATTTGTCGATTTCACTAAGGCGTTTGATACAGTCGGGAGGACCGGGCTATGGCAGCTACTGAGGAATTATGGATGCCCAGAGAAGTTCACAACTATGATTGAGGCTCTACATACAGGAATTATGGTAAACATTAGTTTTGGACGGGAAGTCTCGGAATAGTTTGGGGTTACCAATGGGCTCAAGCAAGGTTGTGTACTGGCCCCCATGCTCTTCTCCATCTTCATATCAGCAATGCTCAATGAGGCTTTCTGAGACATGGGGATGGCATCTATATACACTCCAGACATAGCGCTGACCTATTCAATCTTGCACACTTCAGAGTAATGACCAAGACTACTCGGATACTGGTGAGAGAGCTGCTATTCGCAGATGACAGTGCACTGGTTGCCCATTCTGCTCCTGAAAATAGTGGATGCTTACTCCGATGCATCAAAGAAGTTCCGCCTGAAGATTAACATCAAGAAGATGGAGGTGCTGTACCAACCCAACTCTACAAGAACCTGTGAGGAGGATATCATGCTTGACGGAAACCAGCTGAACTCTGTTCCGGAATTCACCTACCACGGAAGCACTATATCAAGTGATGGATGCATTGCTGCTGAAATACAGAGGAGGATGGCCAATGCTAGCACATCTTTCGGCCGAATACGCCAGAGACTCTGGAACAACCACCATGTGTCCATGCGGGTCAAAGGCAAGATCTACCGTGCAATCGTGCTATCCACCCTACTATATGTCTACCACCTGAGCAAGGTCCCGCTCCTGGGAAAAACTACTAATGTTTAAATATACAGCTGAACCTGGATCCAATGGACACCGATGCAACGGATTCCGGATCCAACGGACACAATCTGCTAGAGTGAATATCTGAATTTGTAGGAATTGTTTCTTTGGATGCATACTGGTCAAGCATTACGTTTATCTTGGAGCCAGTGACAGTTGCTACAATCCACCACATCTGAAGAACTGTCTCGATTTCTATTAATTAAGAGCAGCTAACATGTCCAAAGCCTATTATTATAGCTGTATCATATGCAGGTATTGCAGGTTTAGCAATACCTCAGGGAGTTTGACGCCCCTGCCTTGCAGAGTTGTAAACCACTGCCTTGTGGTACAGGTTCTTAAATTTCATCGCTGCAACGGACAAACAGCTTTAACGGACAACTGCTCCCCCCTATTGGTCCATTGGATCGAGGTTCATCTGTAATTATATGTATATTCCCCCTAAGCATCGTAAAGAAAATGCCAATTTTGCTTGCATAGTTCGCAATGTGACAAGGAACTATATAATATATATAGCTATTTAGCAATACGTTGTCGGAGAATACAGTTCAGTTCAAATATCATGTACTCGAGAGGTTGTGTGTTCGAGTCTGAAGATGCTGGACCTTAACCCTACCGATCTGATAGTCAGGTGAGGGTAGTGATGGGTGGGTGGAAAAGGCGAGACATGTTGATGGTCCTACATCTCGGTGAGAAGTGCTGGAGGCAGTCATAGCATTACTGGAAGTGATGTTATAAATATTCATGTATTTATATATATATATATATATATATATATAGACCTTCATCCGACCACACCAGACAGGATGGCAGAATGAGTTGAGCATCCGCCTCCTGTTTTGGGAGATCCAAATCCAAAGGTGTGTGGGTTCGAACCCTGGTCGAGTCAAACCAACAAATTAAAAATTGATACTTGTCACTTCCTAGCCAGGCGCTCAACATTATTAGGATAGGGCAAGGATCTCTTGGCTCAGTGTCAGGATAAAGTGATTGAGTGGGATATCAGGTCCTGGTCCTGGCGATCTGGTCTCCCCATGGGGCATCACTATACATTTGTCACTGTGAACTGTTACAAGTCAGTACCCATAGAAAAAACACGATTTTACAGTCAACCATTTGTAACATGACATATGGGACATGGTTGAATCCTTACTAACATCTTGTATTGCATTGATATATCAAATAAAACAGTTCCCAAATCAACAGGAAGTATTTACTAACATGATTAAGATTAACAAATAATTATTTGATGTATTCAGAAATAACATACAATTTCCATCACAGATGTAACCAGTCGTGTCTGGATGCCACACTCATATTGTACACTAGATAAAGCATGGCTGGGAATGACTTAAAAAAAAAAATCAATATAAGCACTACATATATATGTATATTGTGCATGGTTAATATGCTTCTAAGTATGACATTCTTTAATTCACGCTTAGATTTGTATTAAGCAGACTGTGTGGAGTCCTATATATGCGTTACATCTGCGCAGCACATTGTAAAATATTCCGATAAAACGCATTGGTGGGAGAATGCAAATGGTATATTTGTGTATATAAGGTATATAGGGCCAGGTGCATGAATATGTTTATGTAGTTGCTGGTGATACTTTACTCATGGTCAATAGTCATTGTGTGTTAGTCAGATATTGTGTAATGGCCCTGTCACACTACGACGTGACTACGTCAGCGTAGGCAGAACGTGAAAATAATTATATTACGTCGACGTTATGGGCGTAATATGCAAATTGTGGACGTGAGCGTAACGTGAAAGTAACGTCGGTGTACGTCGTGACCTTAGCTGTAACGTGGCAACGTTAGGGGGGAGGGGTAATTGGCGACGTGACCGGGCGTTAGTGTAACGTGAGCGTAACGTCGCCGTAACGGGTGCGACGTGGACGTAACGTGACCGTAACGCCACGGTAACGTGACGGTAACGTGACCGTAACGTGACCGTAACGTGACCGTAACGTGACCGTAACCGTGACCGTAACGTGACCGTAACGTGACCGTAACGTGACCGTAACATGACCGTAACGTGCAAAACGCTGCCCACACGTTGCTCCAACCCCGGCCGTCGGTCTGACGTGACATAACGTGACTCTAACGTCATTTACGCTGCTATAACGATCGCGAAACGTCTACCTAACGTCATTGTCACGTCATCCCGACGTAACGGCTTCACGTCGAGATACGTCGAAAGTTTTGAACAGGTTCAAAACCTCGACGCGTGCCGACGTAACACAACGTAACATGACGTAGCTCGACGTCACTCTAACGTCATTATGACGTCATCATAACGTAACCCAACGTACGGCAACGTAATGACGAAAAATCATCACGTTAGGCTCACGTTGGCTCGTTACGTCGTAGTGTGACAGGGGTATTAGGGGCACTTGGAGCTCTACTCACTACTCCCTCCCCCCTCTGTTAGTCACGGATCACCACACACTCAGCTCAGGGCAGGTGGTGGCCAAGGGAGCCATGTTGTATGGTGGTGGTGGGCAGAGCACTGTAACCATGGGGACACAGGAATGCTTGATGTTCATTGGTGGAGCTTTAGATGCTTGATTCTCATTGGAGAATAAGGTCAGGTGGTGTGCCATACCAGATCCATGTACCACTATAAATAATAAACCTGAGGGCTTGGCTCTCTCTCTACTTTCACTCTTCATACTCTTCCTTTCTCTTTTTGCCTGTACTGATTTCACTACAGCCTGCCTACACAAACCACATATTCCAGCCATGGACTTTACAACATGTTATACTGCCTTAATCATGGACTACACCTTTATTCTTTTTCTCATCAATTTATATTTTACATAGATGCAACCAAAAAATGTAAAAAAATCAAATATTAGATTTGAACTCTCCATGTGACACTTCTGGCCAGTTTTCAGGAGAGTGACCCATATACATTTAAGCTCCACACAATATTAACTCAAACACCATAGTACCAAGTTCTGTGTATATTTCAAGTAACATGCCACAAGTACATTTCAGCTGCGCACACAACTCAAACATCGTGGTACCTAGTTCTGTGTATATTTCAACTAACGCACCCCATGTGCATTTCAGTTCCACAAGCTCCCCCTGGTGAGACGCGCTTGTTTACTCTGTACCTACTTACAACCGGACTTTGCCGCTAACAGTTGCTAATTCCAGTGATATATCACGACAAGCCTCTAGATTTAACCCCTAAATCCGCCATCTTACTTTTCCTTCGAATCGAAATTTAAAGAAATCAAAAGTACCATAGCAATATATTAAAATATAATAAATATACCGCAAATAAGTATAATAGAAAATAATGTAATCTAATGAAGGATCAGATATAATAATTGTTCTGAAATCAGTAACATGGGCACAGCCTAAGTAAATGCACAGGGTCTTAGATGGCATTCAGAAAGAGATGATTGGTTGGTTGGTTGTTGGAGTTTTACATACTTGCAACATATAAGGTCATATTAGGACGGGTACCGACTTGTGACAGTGTGCACTCATGGTGATTTTATAGTCCTGCCCCACTGGGAAATCTGGGTGCTGGCAACATGACCCAATATCCCACTCAGTAACAGTATCCTGACACTAAGCAAACCAGTCCTTGCCCTATCCTATTGAAGCCGAGTGCCAGGCTAGGAAGCGGAAGGTATCAATTTTATAAGTTGTTGGTTTGACTCGACCGGGAACTCCCGATCTCCCGCACGCGAGGCCCGCGCTCTACCGATTCGACCACCGCGCCCGGTTCTAGGAAGAATAGATGACAGTTCTAAGTGAATGACACATGATCTGTTGAAGTGTTAGTGTCAGGTGTTAGGGATCTACAGGACCAACTCCAGCTGTGGAACCTAAGTATGTGTAACTTCCATAAACAAGTCACACTTAAGGTCTCCATTTACCAAAAGCTAATCGAGCATTTCAACGAAGAAATGGCGAGTTTTCTTCCCGGAATACCAAACAAACATTTTCCATTTTCATCACCCCCAATGACATATATATCTGGTTATATTGTCAGGTGATTCCACAATCTTAGAAGGTACCCCCACGTGGTACAGTGGGAATAGTTCTGACCAGCCAGAAACTGTTTGTTTGTTGTTGTTTTACGTCCTAGCAACATCTAAGGTCATATCAGGATGGGTACCGACTTGTGACAGTGTGTACTCATGGCAACTTTATAGTGCTGTCCCACAGGGAAACCAGGCCACCGGCTCCATGACCTGGTATCCCACTCAGACACATTATCCTGACACTGAGCACACCAGTCCTTGCCCTGTCCTAATAATGCCAAGCGCCTGGCTAGGAAGCGACAAGTATCAATTGGTTTGACTCGATCAGGGTTCGAACCCACGACCCCAGGATCTACCAGCACGAGAGACGGATGCTCTAACTCATTCGGCTAACCTGTCTGGTGCCAGACACTAGATAAAGGATCACCCCGTACTTGTAGTAGGGGTGAAAACCAACCTATTAGAAAAACTGGCGAACAATTTTGACATGGTGGGGAAATGAACTGAGCTGATAAATTCTTAATTTAAGAATCAAAATATATTCTTCACATACAGCTTCATATTTACCCGCTACGTCTGATTTAAAATATATAATAAAACATACACTATAGCATATGTGAAAAGTGAAAGCAACAGCGTTTATCGTCGCCATCTCTTCTTTCTGCATTCTCTCTCATTTCACCAATTCTGCGCCGATATAAGTAGGCATTTGATATTGGAACCAGATATTGTACTTCCTGTTCCATACTAAAGCTATTTCCACCCGTATTTTGACTACATTGATGTTCACCCCTACGGTGGGCATGGGGTGAATCTTTTATCTACTAGACACCTGCTCTGAGCAGCTCAGATTCCAAGGACGATGTGTGCCGTTAAATGCCAGTCAATGCCCGTCTGGTTCGGGCAACGTCATAAGAGAGTGAGCGATAATTGGGGACGAGGTGGGTGATTACTGCACTAATCACCGGTCACGTGTTATTAGTACTTCCTGTGCAAAACGTGCCAAGGTCACGGAGTGCATCTCAATGGTGGGCGGGGGCGTTACCAAGGAAACTGCCACCAAAAGGAATGTCCATCCACCTGGCGGCGAATTCTTCTAAGAAACACTCACCAAGAATTGTGTTGTTGTTGTAAATATGTTTATTCTGCTGAATAAGACTTTTGTCAGTGCTGAAGCACTGGTCTTCCAGCCATTTTTCAATTCAGGGTTATTTACACAAAAGGTATATAGAATAAGGTGTACAATACCTGTTGAATACATAATTTGCAGCATGTAACGCAATGAAATTCTGTAAACCAAAAGTTCCATAGCAATATGGTAACAGTAGTGTCATATAACTAGATCAATATTAGTCAGCTCAATGTGAGTATTTACATAGTATTTAGAATGTAAGCAGAGGTTATCTTCTGTATTCAGTTGGTAAAGTTGTAGTAAGTGTTAATGTTCAGTTGCAGTTAGGCAAGCCAGATATAAATGTTTGTTTGTTAGGAATATTCTAGTGTAACTCTAGTGTAGTTACTTATGTGAGTTAATGAATTATGATGTTGGGGTGGGGTTGTTAATAATACACTGGACCAGCTGTGACCAGTGAAGCAGTGGGACCAATCCCAGTGCATTTAGGTCTTAAATTTTACATTTTTACCCGGACTGTCTCTGTCATCGTATATGATTGACTGGAGATAACAGAGGAACAGCAATAAATAAAAAAGGTGGAGGGTGGGGGGGGGGGGGAGAAACTGAATGATGTAAGTATCGGCAATCATTTTTTAGATCTCTAATCTGGGAAGGTAATTAAGGTTAATCACGCAGTGCTAGCTAAATGTGGAATAACACACACACAAACCAGAAAGGTTCTAAGGTTGTTTACCTTTCAAGATATTCACATTTTAACATATTATTTATTTACTCGAACAACATTTGCCTTTAATACTGAAGGAAACATGAGGTGTATTCTTTTTTGTTTGGCATAGTTTGATATGATTTGAAATATATGTCTATTGTAACATAGCTAATTAAAGGTCATTTATGGATGTTTCTGATAGGATCTAATATTAGCCTGTGTACCCAATGGCGATTCAGCGCCGAGCAAAACAAAACCGCATGCTTTGGCACTTGTTCTGATTAATGTGATGCAAAAGAATGCGCTAATTAGCAAAAAAGCCTGTAATAAGGTGCCGTTTGGTGTGTTGTCCCCAAGTAGTTTTGCTATCGTCATAAAGAGTAAAGCTTTACTTCATTCACAGTACTTTCTGGGAATTATTTACTTTAGGCATACCCCTAAATAGGAGTGTTTACAAATTAGCAATTTATCATGATTTTCATATTTTTTCCCAGCAGGAATTCTTTTAAGGCAAACTTTATAACGCCCATTGATTCTACACATCTGACTTAGACATTACTGCACTTAGTAAGCAGGTTTTTTAGAGAAATGGAAGGAATCCTAAGCCAGTTGAATGCAACAAAAGCATAAGTTATCCGGTAATTTCGGTGTGCACAACAATATCAGTGCTATGTGTTTACATTAAATTTTGGACTTTTTCCAAATGTTAAAGTTTCCAAATGCTAAATGAAGGAAGGCTAATTAACCTGTTCTCTTCAGGTAAAAGAGAAATATAAAACTAACACCATCAACTTCATGAACACTTCTTTGAAATATTCCTCCCAGTTTATATGACTTCAAACAATTCTTTGAAATATCATTTTAAATTTCTATCACTTCCAATGATTCTATAAAATAACACTTCCAGTCAAAAGCATGTGCACCAACTCTTTGAGTTAATTCTTTAGCTCTTCCATTAATAATTTTATTCTGTGAATTATCAATTGCAGTTTCAGAAGTTAACAAGTAATTTTCTAACATCTATGCAAATGTTTGATATATATATATATATATGGGTCAGGATCACGAAAAGAGGCCAATTGGGGAAAGTTGTCGGCATCGAGCATGGATGTCGGCGTTGATCGGTATAATTATAATTTAGCATTGACAGAGGTGTTGGAAATTCCTTAAATTTATCCTGAATGTAAAGGTCGAGCAAATACAACAACCTTATATGTTTCTAGTGTAATTTAATATAAAACAAAGAAATGCATGGGACTTTAAGAATTGTGATGCCGACATCTGTTAAAGTTATCGGCGTCGATCATTGGGTGTCGGCGTCGATCAGTATGATTATAGTTTAGCATTGAAAGAGGTGTTGCAACGTCCTTAAATTTATCCTGAATGTAAAGGTCGAGAAAATACAACAACCTTATTTGTTTCTAGGATAATTTAATATGAAACAAAGAAATGCACTACACTTTTAAGAATTGCGATGCCAACATCTTCAATTGACCACCGATTGGCCCATTTTTGAGAGGCTGACTCATATAATAGTTGACCTACATAATGAACAAGAGGAAGACATGATAGCGGGTTAGAGCATATTTTCCCTGGCTAGAGGAAGAATATGTCCCTTACCTAAAAAGAAAAAGTGTCGGCATTAAGTGAGTAGGACAGTGAGCAGGCGAGCGGTGGCGCCACCGTCGGAGTTGAAGCCTGAGCAGTAGATGAGTAGTCCACTGCTCAACCACCCGATTACTGGTGGGTGGGTGTTTGGATAGCTTAGAATTCCGGGTTATTACACTTGTATAATTCCTATTCAGCTTATATATATAGTTGACCTACAATGAGAACGGGTTACAGTGTGAAGCAGGTGGTGGCGCCACGATCGGAGCTGAGGTTCACTAGGTTGGAGCAGTATATGACTAGTCCTCACGTAGGGGAGCAGGAGGGATATTCTGGTCTATTATACTCGTTTAATTCTTATACAGCATATATATCTACCAATTTATGAAATAGTTCAGCCTCCATATCTATCTCCATCCCATGAGGGTGTCCATTAACACAACAAGCATTCCCTGAATATATATACGTATAAATATATATATAGAGAGAGGCCTGGGAATAACTTCTATTGGTGACTAATGCATACATGGTGGAGATTGATGAATCAAATTACCTGAATGGTATTCTAGCAAATCATAAATTACCAAGGGAAAACCAGGTAATTCTACAGAGTTAGAGCTTGAATCATTCCAGTTCTAAATAACACTGACATGGATTGAATCGCTCTGAACACACAGATCCGTATGAAATAGGATAGTTGTGTTGGGTTTGTGTTCTCTAGGACCTGGCATGCGGAAGGTCGGTAGTTCGATTCCCAGTCGAGTAAAACCGATGACTTTAAAATTGATACTTATAGCTTCCTAGCCTGGTGCTCAGGATTAATAGGTTAGGACAAGGACTGGTTAGCTCAGCGTCAGGATAATGTGTCTGAGTGGGATACCGGGTCATGGTGCCAGCGGCCTGATTTCCCAAAGTTACCATGAGTGTGCACTGTCACAAGTCGGTGGCCACTTCTCTTGTGATGGAATGGCTATGGAGCAATACAAAACAGATATGAATTAAAAAAATAAGCCTTTTCAAGGTTTCACTCCAATGGTTATCTCTATTTTGGGATCAGTGTTTACGGGTTTTTGCCTGAACTCCTCATATGAATATTAATAGTCCTTTTGGTGTTGTCTGTGGCAGAGTGGTTAGAGTGTCTGGCTCCTAATCTAAAGATCGATGGTTCGATTCCCTGTGCTCCCCACCTCTGCCAATTTGGATTTCCACCGCTGTGTATAACTTACACCGTCATCAAAGGCGGTTGCTGTTATACCGTGTCTATTTGGTGTGGAAGGTTAAAAATCCCTTGGTTCGGTAAAAGGTGTTGGCCTGAGCTTTCTATCGACAAACTGTCTAATGGTGAAAACAAGTATATTCAAACTTATCCATAATGGGCAGTATAAATCTTCTAGAAAAAAGAAGGAATTGTAAATGATAGTAAATAAGATGTTGTCAAATAGATCCATTATCGACTCCTCATGCATTGGTAACATGATTCTGACAAAATAACCCCACTTCAGTTTGGGACAATAGTGCTGAGTCGGGGATTCTCCGACCAAGTTCCCCTGTTGAATATGTTATACCAGCATGCCATGGGTAATTGCCATTGTCTATCTGTATAGCAAACCCCTTAGAGAATTTCCGCAAAGTCTGGCATCCAATAATTATAACTAAGTGCTTCTCAATCCACGATAATCACAGCTGCTGAGCTATTGCAAATTCAAGCTTGTGTGTTTGCTTGTTGGGGTTTTACATGTTAGCAACATTTAAGGTAATATCAGGGCGGGTACTGACTTGTAACGGTACACACAGATGGTGATTCTATAGTGCTGCCCCACTGGGAAACCAGGGCGACAGTGCCATGACCGGATATCCCACTCAGTCACATTATTATGATACTGAGCTAACCAGTCCTTACTTGATCCTAGTATGAGTAGAAATGCCGAGAACGAGGCTAGGAAGTGACAAGCATTAATTTTGTAAGTCATTGGTTTGATTTGGCGAGGATTGAAACTCCCGACCTACATATATATGAGTGTAGTGGTCTGCACTGACCTCTCCGGCAAGGAGCCGCATAGCCAGGTAGGCATGGGTAGTGTGATGATATCAGGGAGCCTAGGTGGTGGAATCGTTAGCACACTGGCCCGGAATGCAAAGAGATCTGGGGTTGAGTCCCACTCTAGCGCAATATTTCCCATTTTCATCACCCCCATGACACTGGTACCTTGACTAGGATCCTATACATGCTAAGCGCCATATGGTTGTTGAACCTACCCTGCGTATGTGTAAGTGCATTGCCTGTATGTATGTAATTGTAAGCATTAAAATACTTAAAATTCCAGGGGGACGAGTGTAGTGGTCTGCACTGACCTCTCGGGCAAGGAGCTGCATAGACAGGTAGGTGTGGGTTGTGTGTTGATATCAGGGAGCCTAGGTGATGTAATGGTTAGCACACTGGCCCGGGATGCAAAGACATATGGGTTATGCAAAAGACGGGATGATGCAACTGCTTGGATGTCTAAGTAGCAAGTGCTGTTTATTGTTCGTTGATTTACCACATCGCCTTCAATCATGCGCATGCGTGTTCACTGCTGCTGGTACCGGCTTGCGCTGGTGTACATGCCATATACTACATCTTCCCCACAACACATTTTATTTATTTATTATTTTTTTTAAATATAAGAAAATCATCACATATTATACATTGTTCTCACACAAATGCAATCTTAGTCACTATCACAATATCATTTTATGTTGTGATCTAACGTTTTTATCATGACACCATTTCACTAAACTTATTTCTAACATCGTCGTCCGTCCCCATGTGATCTTAAAACTACTTTTAATCAGGAGATTGAACACTTCCCGCTACTCGTATTCTGTACATGTACATCAACCTCTGTACTTACATGTGTCTCGACCAGACACCGTCTGTGCCCCCTGCCCTGCGCTCTCTAAGTCATAAAATGTACTATGATGTATCTCACCTCACTACAACAATGTATATTATTCCTTACCCTACTGTGAGGACCATCTAGATCGCAATCACTCATAGCTTAACCACCTCACTGGTTTTACCTCCCTGCCTGTTCTCGTTCTGTAGCTCGTGATTGGTGTCACTGCTGGTGGCACTGTTCGTCTGATTTTGTATATCGTCTCTCCTACGGGCGCTGGGATAATCATAGATCTGTTCCTAGTTACAGTATTGTCTTCGGATTTTCTAATTGTATATGCTCGATTGAACTGTGTGTCAACGCTTACTATGTGCCCTGATGCCCACTCCTTTCTGTGGTTTATAGACCTCACTCACTCGCCTGTCCTTAGCGTTCGGTGTTGCTTCCCTGCCCGCCTGTCATGATACTCTTTCTGTTTAGCCTGACGCGCCCCTATTTGTCTCTTTCTTGACGAAATTACCTTAGCTTTAAGGAATTGCGGCAGCATCGGAATATGGCACCGCAATCGCCTGCTCATCATTAGTTGGGCCGGGGACGCCCCTAGCTCAGGTATGACTGTATTTCGGTAAGCTAACAGTGCTAACTGAAAATCAGACCCGTCTATCTTAGATTTTTTTATCATCAACTTTATAGTCTTGACATATCTCTCAGCCTGCCCATTACTTCTAGGATATAATGGGCTAGAGTATTTTGGTTTGAACCCATATGTCGCTGCAAATGACTTGTACTCATCGCTGGCGAATTGTGGGCCATTATCTGAAACAACCATATGTGGTATACCTCCCTAATGCTGTTTATGACTGCTTTACTGGTAGTACTTTGCAGTCACACTTCCTCCGGGTTTTTGGAATAATAATGTACAATTAATAAGTAGTTTTCATGATCTACATGGAATAAATCAATTCCCACCTTATAAAAGGGAATATCCGGTATTTCATGACATATTAGCGGTTCTGTGCCTGGACGGTCTCATGTTGCCTGACCAGTTTGGCACCTGGACACTTTATCTTGTACCTGATTGTCCACACCTGGCCAGAATACGTAATCCTGAACTATCTGTTTAGATTTGACGATGCCTAGGTGCGATGCATGTATCTTGTTTAACATTTTTGACTGTAATGACTTTGGAATTACTAACCTAGCGCCTTTCATCACAATGTTATTCTGAACAGTCAATTCGTCCTTAAAGGTCTCATACGGTGTTACTAATTGATCAACATTACTGCGCTTTGTTGGCAATCCGTTTCTTATATATTCAAACAACTTGATCAGGGTGCTGTCTGCTTGTGTCTCACTCGCTATTTCTGCTAACTCGTCCTCCACGTAGTTTAATGCTGCAATGGACCTAATATTGTCATATAAATTTAACGATCTGTGTGTTATTGTATCGGCATGTGACAGAGTATCAGCAAAAAACATCTTACTTCCCTTGACATATATTACCTTTAAGTCATAATTTTGTAACCGTAGCCGCATTCGTTGCAACCTTGCCATCAGCATGTGCAACGGTTTTGACATGATATTCACTATTGGCTTATGATCAGCCTCGACTGTGATTTGCTTTCCAAAAATGTAATCTTGAAATTTGGCGCAGCCGAAACAGATCGCCAGCATTTCCTTCTCAATTTCCGCGTAATTTCCCTGACACTTGTTTAGTGCTTTCGATGCCATGCTTATGCACAAATCATCTTGCAACAATGCAGCCCCCAGCCCACTGTGAGATGCGTCTACTTGCATGGTCACTGGTTTACCGACCTCATAATATTTTAAGATGGGAGCCGTCACTAACAAATGTTTTAAGTTTTCGCTTGGCTGCCCCACGTACTGCCCCTCCCCCTACTCACACCACTCTGAGGCGCCGGTGGCTGAGTAGGCGTTGGGGGGTGTGTCCTGTACGTGTTGCGCCGGTTGACTGCATGCACCACCGCTTCATGCATGTCAGCACCACCCCCTTCTAGCTGCTCCTCACTGTGTTCGCTTAGACTGCACATTTCCAAACACTTTTCCAATGTCAAATTAGAAGTTCTGAGCAGCCTGTTTTGCAACTGCCGGTCTCGTACACCACACACCAACCCGTCACATAACATTGACTCTTCATTACTACCGTATTCACATAATTCAACTCTGTATCGTAACTCACGAATATATTCTTCAATATCCTCCGAGCCTTGGTTATAGCTGTTGAACTTATAACGCACTATTGTTCGATTTGACTTACTGTCACAATAGCTCCTGAACGCCTCCGTCAACACTCCTATTTTCTCGCGTTCCCCACTTCCTACGTTCATAGTGTGAAACAGCTTCTGCGCCGGCAGTCCGGCAATGTGAAGAAAAGCACAACACTGCACTTTTTCTGGCTTGGACACCAAACCGGTAGCACCTGCGAACAGTTCATATGAGTCATGCCACACCCACCAGTTTAAAGCCAAATTTCCGTCTAACTTCAGGGGCGCCGGTGGCTTTAGTCCTTGCAAAGCTATGGTGTTCGTTCTCGCACATCTGACACCATGTAAAAGACGGGACGATATGACTGCTTGCATGTCTAAGTAGCAAGTGCTGTTTATTGTTCGTCGATTTACCACATCACCTTCAATCATGGGCATGCGTGTTCACTGCTGCTGGTACTGGCTTGTGCTGGTGTACATACCATATACTACAGGTTCGAGTCCCACTCTAGGCGCAATATTTCCCTTTTTCATCACTCCCACGACATATATATGTATATATAAATCCTAAAACCGTTGCTACCTGATTGGCATTCGGTATTAGTAGAAGGTCAAGAACTTGTTTGCTCAATCCGAGCAAAATGCTTTCCCCACAAAGGAAAGATGTCGTTATTGTCAGCATCCTAATATGACATCAGATGTTTGTAGGACGAAAGACTCCAGTCAGCCAATCAGTGTGGAAGTTTGCTTGTTTGGGAGAAAACATTTGTTGAACCTGTTGACACATCTGGGCCACGGTCAACGTATGCCTCGGAGGCGCCTCAGAGATATCCCCGATGTCATGACAGTTTGAACGAGTTTAGCTGTCAGGTTCCTCGAAAATGCCGGCCTCCATAGTGTGCAGCCATTTGCAATTGAAAAGAACGGCTTTGATTGGCTGAGACCATTGACTCCGGTGGACATTTTGGAGGCGCGTTTTTCCTCCTACCCGAAAAGCGTGACATATCTGAGGCATGACATCTCTTAACACAAATTGGCCAAAAAGACGTCACGGAGCCGCCTCCGAGAAGTACACTGAACGCGGCCCGGGCTCAATGCCAGCTGCTCCCACTGAATGCACACACATGAACGCACACACCCACAGTTACGCCTACATCGACCCACAACCAATTACACCCACACCCTCATCAACATACCCACACACACACTCACACCAACACCCGCCTATACCCATCCCTACATCAACACACCCAACAGGATATCAACAGTAGCATTCACACACACACTCAGGCCTACGGTAACACCCGCATCTACATACTAGAAACGAGATCCACACTGACATTGTCCATGATGTGCGCAACATGGGTAATTGAATGAACGAGACTGTGAATTTCAGTAGATTAGGGCACCATGGCGCCGACTATATTCTATTCTTAGAACTAATAACTTTGGCCGCTGATCGACACGCCATCTACATGATACTTCTTGAACTACGAAGTTAGATTAAAATCAGACTGTTGGCGACATCTATATTCGCTTTTAGAACTAAAATGGTCACCGATTGATGCGCCACCTATAGTGATTTCCAGTCAAAGCCGATGACGTGGCACTGGAGATATTCACTTCGACCAGACTTTTCAAACCGAGAGGACGTACTTCTGCCGCCCAGATTTGCCGTCCCACCCACCCAACTAATATGATGTATCGATAGGGTTAAGTGCCTGTAATCCTTGAAATATCTAAGGTCATCCCATCATGAAAGAGTAATGTAACAAGCTAAGATAGAAAGAATTAAAAATTGCCACTTTATACTACTGTCTCGTTCTGTTTTCAATTCACTTACATCTAGGCCCACACCCACACCAACACTCACGCTCACACAAAATAGCCATACCAAAAACTACATCAACATCACCCCACACATCCATACACCCACACATCCACACACCCACACTCCCACCCATCCACATACCCACACACCAACACACCCACACACCCACACACCCACAAACCCACCCACGCACACACCCACACACCCACACACCCTCACATTCACACACCCACACACCCACCCATCCACAGTTACGTGCACACAGTTACGCCTACATCGACCCACAACCAATTACACCCACACCCTCACCAACATACCCACACACACACTCACACCAACACCCGCCTATACATCCCAACATCAACACACCCAAAAGGATATCAACAGTAGCATTCACACACACACTCAGGCCTCCGGCAACACCCGCATCTACATACTAGAAACGACATCCACACTGACATTCACTTAAATCTAGGCCCACACCCACACCAACACTCACGCTCACACCAAATAGCCATACCAAAAACGACATCAACATCACTCCACACATCCTGACACCCCCACATCCACACACCCACACACCCACCCATCCACATACCCACACACCCACACACACACACACAACACACCCACTCACCCACAGCCCAACACACCCATGCACGCATACACCCACTCACCCACACACCCACCCACCCACACACTCACCCACACACCCACCCGCCCACCCACCCACACACCCACCCATCCACATACCCACACATCCACACACCCAGTTCGAACCCTGGTCAAGTCAATCCAATGACTTAAATATTGATACTTGTCGCTTCCTAGCTAGGTGCCCAGGTGGGTTGGTATCCCAGTAGGGCAGCACTAAAAAGCTGCTATGAGTGTGCATTGTCACAAGGCATTACCCACCCTTATATGACGTAAACCTCCAACAACCGTACACAATGCAGCCACAACAATCATTCACCCACAACCGCACTCATACCCACATCCACACCCACACCCACACCAATACACATCAACATCAACATTCACATACAAACTCATGCCCATACCCATACCCATACCCATACCCATACCCATACCCATACACATACACATGCACATACACATACCCATAACCATACCCACCCCCACCACCATACCCATACCCATACCCATACCCATACCCACACCCATACCCATACCCATACCCATACCCATGCCCATACCCACACCCATATCCACACCCATACCCATACCCATACTCATACCCATACCCACACCCATACCCATACCCATGTACATGCCCATACCCACACCCATACCCATAGCCCCCACACAACCACACAGCCACAAAACCACGCACCCACACACCAACACACCCACACACCCACACACCCACATATCCACACACCCACACCTCCACACCCACACCCACTCACCCACACACCCACATATTCACACACCCACATACCCACACACCAACACACCCAAACACCCAAACACACTCACTCAGCCACACACACACTCACCCATACACACACACTCACCCACACATCCATACACCCACACCCTCACACACGCGCACACCCACACACCCATTCACCCACCCACACCCATACACCCACACCCCCACTCAGCCACACATCCACACATCCACACACCCACACACAAACACACCCACGCACCCACACCCGCACACACCCAGACACCAACACATCCACACACCACACCCCACACCCCCACACCCCCACACACCCCCACACCCACACCAACACACCCACACACCCACACATCCACACACCCACACATACACTCACCCACATACCACACACCCACAAACCCACACACCAACACCCCCGCACCCCCACACACCAATAGCCCCCACACCAACACACCGACACCCCCACACATCCACATATCCACACACCCACACACCCACACACCAATACATACACTCACCCATACACCCACACACCCACACTCCCACACACCCACAAACCCACATACACATGCACACACACCCTCACATCCACCCACCCACCCACACGCCAACACACGAACACACGAACACACGAACACACCCACACACCCACACTCATCCACACACCCACTCACCCACACACCCACCCACCCAGACGCCCACCCACACACCCACACACCCACACATCCATTCATCCACACACCCACACACCAACACACCAACAAACCAACACACCCACACGCCAACACACCCACATACCCACACATCCACACACCCACACACCCACACATCCGCACACCCACACACCCACACACCCACACACCCACACATCCATTCATCCACACACCCACACACCAACACACCAACACCCCCACACACGCACACACCAACACACACACACACGCACACCCACACCCACATACACACACTCACACACATCGATCCTGATGGACAATAATCATTCAGACATGAAGATATTGCATATTGATTCTGGTCCACTGCCAATACAGACAAACAATATCGATCCTCCGGCGTTGCTCACTGCACTGCCTCAATGTGGTCAAATACTATGTCCACACACAGTAGCTATGATGCACCGGATGGCATGAGCTGGCTCGACAATTATTGGTCCCCCCACAAAACATGATAGCCAAATGTGGGTGGTGAGCCGTAAACCTTCCAAAAGGACAACAAGATGGTTGGTTGGTTGGATGGTTTTTCGAGTTTTACATCCTGGCAACATCTATTGCCATATCAGGATGGGTACCGACTTGTGACAGTGTGCACTCATGGTAGGTTATAGTGCTGCCTCACTGGGAATCAGACCACCAGCAGCATGTCCTGATATCCCACTCAGTCACATGATCCTGACACTAAGCTAACCAGTCCTTGCCCTATTCTATTAATGCTGAGCGCTAAGCTAGGAACTGACAAGTCTCAATGTTGTAAGTCATTGGTTTGACTCGACTGGGAGTTGAACTCCTGATGTCCTGCATGGGAGGCCTGCGCTCTAACTGATTCAGCGATATAGCGATATAGCTAATGGTAGACAGGAAGTGTGAACACTTATTTGTCTCTCTTTTTTTCTTTTGGTAGATTAGTTGTCCCAAGCAGGGGAAATCCCAGTCACAAACAACTGGTCTGCCCCACTCCACTGCTGGTCGATAGAAAGCCCAAGCCGACCGAAGGGATTTTTAACCTCCCACACCACATAGACATGGAATGAGAGCAACCGGCCTTTGATGACACTGTAAGTTATACACAGTGGTGGAAATCCAAATTGGCAGAGCTGGGGGCACAGGGAATCGAACCGCCAACCGTCAGATTAGGAGTCTGACCTAGAAAAAAGTCAGACACTCTAACCACTCCGCCACAGAGAACGCCACGAAAATCTATACAATAACAATCAATGAATAAACTATATTTACCGAAATAAAATAAATAAATAACTCGCTTTGATCCAGGGGTCATCCCTTGTTTATTTTAGCCGCCTGTAGAAGAAGCGACCTACACGTGGATGTGAGTGGGCCATTCTCTGAATATGGACGATCAAGTGTAACATGGAAAGCAAAAGTAAAAACCTTTAAACACAATTTTAAAGATTTCGAAAATCCATATAAAAAAGCGAAGCAAATAACATTAAAAATAGTAGCAGAATCAATGTTCCTATGAAGCTTTGCACATTGTGCCTATATCAACGTTGAAAACGCACCGTTTCCCTAGTTGATTTAGATCTTATACAATTTGAACAATATATCAATATCACTGTGGGAGATAGAAATCAATTCACATCGGGAACATCATTTTAACATACACAACAAAGTCAAACAAGATGTTATCGATTACTGTTAAAGAAACAAGATTATGTTGTTCAAGAATAAAGTAGAACAAATTGGGAAAAAAAGGTTAGGTAAACATATGGTGTCAACTTGTTCATTTACCCATTTTCCAAAAAGTATAAACAATTTGAAAAAGAGCTTGGTCTCAACATGTACATTTCACATATTCAATTTAGCACGAAATCATACAAATAAATTGTTTATATCTTTAACGCAATACATAAATATATGTAGAATTGCTAACATACTTAATACATAGAGGCAACAATAATTATTTGACTTGCTGTCAATAAAAGAATTAATTAATTATCAGCATGGGAACATGGAAACCAAATATGTGGTGCGTGTTTTTAGAGAATGACCGATATCCAGATACTGATATAACATCTAGCAGTGGGGACCAGACGGGATGGCCGAATGAGTTCGAGCGTCCGTATCCCTTGTTGGTAGATCGTGAGGTTGTTGGTTCGAACCCTGGTCGAGTCAAACCAATGACTTACAAATTGATACTTGTCGCTTCCTAGCCTGGTGCTCGGATAGGGCAAGGACTGGTTGGCTCAGTGTCAGGATAATGTGACTGAGTGGGATATCAGCTCATGGTGCTGGCGGCCTGGTCTTCCAGTATGGGGCAGCCCTTTAAAGTGGCCATGAGTGTGCACTGTCACATCTCGGTATGCATCCTGGTATGAACTTAGATGTTGCTAGGACGGAAAACAACAACAAACACACAAATCTAGCAGTGGGCAGCTGTTAGCTCACTAATGGACCCGTCCATTATAAGGTTCCCCGCCTAATGTGCTGCCACCTGTCGGCCGCTGTGACACTACAATAGGCAGCATCGAGAGGGACATTATTACCATGGCGCAGTGGGACTCACGCATGAAGGCACTAATCACCTTTACAGAAAGTGATGGGAAGTGTTCGATTTGTTTCAAACTTATTGCTTTGAACCCACCTTCTGCCTACTAGTACTCCTAATTCAACCAACGCAAGACAAGTACAGTATAAGGTGGCATTTATTCTTACTATTCCGTTGTTACATTAAAGTCATGAGATGTTTGATTTATTAAGATTTAGAGGATTTCAGGCACGTAGCCCTATAAATGTCACTTGTAGCTTGGGTGGGTGGGACGGCAAATCCAAGGAGAGAACACGTCCTATCGATAGAAATGGTCCGGTCGAAGTGTCTATAATGAAACTGGGTCGCATCTTGTTATGCAAAATTACAGAAGATGGCGCCACAATCGGAGCATTTATTAGTTAAGCAAGACGTTATAGATGGCGCCAGTAGTCGCCTCCATATTTTGTATGTACTTTTTCTTGTGGGTTAAATTACCGATGTTGAAATCAACATCCACAATGGAGCCAAACAAACACAGCACCTACGTATATAATTGGCATTTATATTTCACTCTTCTGCTCTTCTTATTACAATTTCAGTGTTCTTTATATATTTTGTTTTAAAGCTGCATAGTCAAATAAAGACATCCAATTTTCAAAACCAAAACAATTATCTAGATTTGATTCCAGATATCTAATTTAGATACTGGTGCACTTATTAACATTTGGCGCCACATAGAATGGAATACCGAGGCAATTTAATAGAATCTGTTGTTACTACAAAAGCCTGTGGTGTCAGAGTTTAGGTGTGCTTGCCAAAATTAATTTGGCATGTTTGCACTTCAAATATCCAACAGGTAGCCATTTAAAATCAAAGTTACTCCAAACTAAAATAAGATATATCATAGCGATCAACCTAATACACTTATCTCAGAAAATGACAGAAACTCAAAACCATCGGACAATGCAACTTTAATGTGAGGTTAGATACATTTATCCCTGGATTATGATTATCGTATTGTCTGTAGGGCGGGCGGGATGGCAAATTTTGTCTCGTTGTTGAGTGCCATCCTTCTCGCCCTCAGGTCAAAGTGACCGACATGTGGCTGCGCAACAGTTAGATAGTGACACACATACATGGCACTAGATGGAATAATATAACTTAGTTCCTGAATAAAACACAGGTGGCAATGTGAAGCATCCACAGGCACTCGGGTGGCTCTGAAAGGTGACGCGAATGTGTGCATCTTTGGTTACCGGGAAGCGTGCCATGTCTGTGTGCTCAATTACCCATGTTACAGACAAGATAAACAATTATTAGTATTATTAACATTGTTATCATGATATCTGCTATGCTTTGCAAAAACGCAAGAAAATATCATTTGAGTCAAGTATCTCGTGGATGGGTCTCGCGAAAATGCCTCACATTTAATTGCCTTAGTATTTAACACTTTCAAGGTGAACAAGCAGTTATTGTTACCTGACATCGCAAGTTCTATATTTTCTGTATAATTTAGGCAAACCAGGGTTATCCAAGTGGCTCTAGCAGTAATGCATGGTTGGTTGGTTGGGTGTTGGAGTATTCTGTCCTGGTAACATCTCTGGTCATATCAGGACGAGTACTGATTTGTGACAGTGTACGCTCAAGGCGACTTTATAGTGCTGCCCGACTGGGAGACCAAGCCACCAGCACCATGACTTGATATCCCACTCAGTCACATTATCCTGACACTGAGCCAATCAGTCCTTGCCCTATCCTACTAATGCTGAGCAGCTGGCTAGAGTGTGACATGTATCAATTTGTAAATCATTCGTTTGACTCAACCAGGGTTCGAACGCTTCAGTTTGAATCCCACGATCTAGCAAAATGGGAGGTGGACGCTCAACTCATTCAGCCACCCTGTCTTCCAAATTCCAGTAGGTCTATTCAGCTTGTCAATACAGCAAAACATAATTTAAGAGCTCTGAGGTAGACTCTGATAGTGTATACATAATCCCACCACCCAATAGTAGTTGCAATGCTAGTAGCCGATGTAGCTAGAGATAATTGTCAATGGATTTCTTTTCCAAGGAAATCTGGGCAATTTCATTGTCCACATACTCCGAAGAAAGCATACATATTTAAAATCAAATCACTTATCTAGATTTTATTCTATGTATTTGATTTAGACACTGAGGGATCAGGTAAACATTTGTTTGTTGTTTGTTTGTTGTTGTTTTACATAAACATTAAAGCTGCATAGTCCGATGAAGCCTCAAATGTTCAAAACAACAACATTTACCTAGATTTGATTCTACATATCTAACTTAGATATTGGTGCACTTATGAAACATGTGTTGCCACATAGAAGGGCATACTGAGTCAATTTAACAGAACTGGTTACTGCATAAGCCTATGGTGAGAGTTTTGGCATGCTTGCCAAAATCAATTTACGATGTTTGCACTTCAAATATCTCAAAAGTTAGCCATTCAAAATGAAAGTTACTTCAAACTAAAGTAAGGTAGGTCATAACAACCAATTAAATATATTTATCTCAGAAATATTGCAGAAATTCAAAACCATCGGACTATGCAACTTTAACTACATATTTGTGTTTCCTTGCTATGGTGATATCCCTGAAAATATGTAAAGAAAGACACTAGGATATGGCTAAACAACATCCGCAACGTTAATGCTTGAAAATACAACTTAATTAAAATGAAATGTGTAAGATCTTATGGTAAGCCTCTAAAAACATAATGTAGTAGTCTGTACATGAGCTCCACTACCACGCAATGCATGCAAAGACTACACCGCACACCTATACAGTTATACTGCACTAGGCGGTAACACACTAGCAACCAGGCAGTGCCCTGACTGGACTGCCCTCTACTGCATATGGCTAGCACACACCCCGACCCACTTATAGAGGTGATGTGGGACCTAGCGAGTTAGGGCATGGGTCACTTGACTGTGGATGCTGCAGTGGGCGGATATAGACATAATAAATGTCTTAAGCGTACATGGACTTATTGTAAAATCTTCCGATATTATGACATATGAGGATACATGAACTATACTATAATAAATTGCAACTTCTCTATAAAATGGTAAATGGTAATCAATAAAACCAAAGGCATATGAGGGATATGTGGAGTTGGTAAACTATTACTCATTAAGTATAGAAATTGTATAGTAAAATAGTATAGAGGAAGAGTGTCACTTCTTAGATGGATAGTCTTTGGAGAGGTTGCCTCACATACCCCCTCCCCTCTAGAGTTATTTATGGATCTCTGCCCCAGAGACAGACCTAACCATGCCTTGGTGACAGGGCTATTGAACCCTCATTGGTGGTTAGAAGAATGCTTGTTAGGGATTGGAAGATTGGATCATGTGATCACCACCATCTTGGATTCTAAAAGCTATAAAAGTAATAAATGAGAAAGTCTCACTCTCCTACCTTTCACTCTTTATCTACTTTCCTTCATTACCTGTATTGATTTCTCATTAGCCTGTCCACACCACTCACACCGCCAGCCGTCGACTTTACATTATCGTTCATCCATGTGTGTCTGCGTGACTGTGAGAAACTGGAACAGCCGACATCAGCCTATCACAATAACAAATATGACACACACTCAATACCATTAGGTTAATCAACTTGGTTGGGGAAATATCATAAAGATGGGTGCTTTCAGTGGCTAAATCTATTAAGCGCAGGTTGCTTCCTTGCCATGAAGCTATGCATGAAAAGTCTTTGTTACTCCATTTTATACCGACTCTGTCCAGCAATGTGTGTACAGACAAATAATAATTTGGTATGTTTCATAAAAGAGTCATCCCATACTTGCATTGCTGGCGTGAATCCCAACCCTATATACAAGTTGGCGAAAACTGCTTTAGTATAGATCAGGAAGTAGAAACTCTGATTCCAATATCAAATGGCTACTTATATAGGCACAGAGTTGGTGAAATGAGAGACATTGCAAAGAGACAAGATGGCGTCGATAGAACGCCAGCGATTTCACTTTTAAACTCTTTTAAAGTACATGTTATATTACATTTTTTAACTCAAACGTAGTGGGGAAATAAGAAGACATATATACAGAATAAATTTTGCTTCTTAGATTGTGAATTTAGGCTCTCATTTCATTACCCCACTTTTTCACGAACTTTTATATAGGGTTGGTATTCACCTCTCTAGTCAAGTATACGGTAAATCCTTCATCTACGTTACCCCTTGAAAATAAATAAACGTTATTTCAAACCAAAATTATAAGATTTTAAGGTACACCTAATATACAATATTTAACAAAACAAATGTGACCGATATGACAGACATTAAAGACCATTGGGCTAAGCAACTTTGTGGTGACAAACAAAGACAAGATTCATGCTTTTAGCTGGTCAGATCTATCAAGACAGTCTGAGCTTGATTTTAAACAAGAAACAAGAAACAAGAAACAAGAACAAGAAACAAGAACCAAGAGAAAATAGAAGCTTCGGAGACACCTTAAGGCTCATCTCCAGTAGTTAGTGTTTTACTGTTGTGACTCTTTACACATGAGGCTGTCTCAAAAGGTGCTTTTGTCCATAGTAATGATTGACACAAAACAGCACATAAACTGTTACACTGAAAATACAAGGAGATTTGCTTCAAATCAATATGAATTCTATTGGGATTATGAAACACCATGTAAAAAACAAATCAGTTTATCCTGAGCAAATACATAAGTAGATAGTCTGTTGATTGTTACTATGGACACAGTTTTCTCCCATATTGCTTAGCACCTTTTGAGACAGTCTCACTACAAACACACCCTCTTCACTATGGGAGTCTACCCACTCTTCTCTCTAGTGTTTGAAAACATAATTAGGTTTGTTCTTTTAAGCTTCCCATAGACACTCGCTTTGTTTGAGCCATTTCCGTTATAAAAACAACTAGATCCGACCACGTGACATTTTACTACCATGACATGTCATTACAACTCTAGACGGCCGATGTCATTGAATATAGTTTTTCACTGAGGGATTCTATGGCAAGCCGTTTGTCGCCTAAACTTTATTGATGATATCGGGAAAATTGTTGGTGGGTTGGTTTCTGGTTGGAGTATTTGGTTGTTTGTTGGAGGTTTACGTCCTGGCACCCTATAAGGACATATACGGATTGGTAGGGACTTGTGACAGTGCGCACATATGGTGACTTTATAGTGCTGCCACTCTGGGGAAAACAGGCTGCAAGGACCATGATCCCATATCACACTCACTCACATTATCCTGACAATGAGCTAACCAGTCCTTGTCCTATCCTATTAATGCCGAGCGCCAGGCTAGGATGCAACAATTATACATTTTATAAGTCATCGGTTTGACTCGAGCGAGAATCGAAGTTCCAAACTTCCGGATGTGAGGCCCACGCTCTTCTGATTCGGTCATTGCGCCCGGTGTTACAAGGTGGTTAGACCGTGTTCTTGGTTGTGTCATATTTACATCTTTACTTCAAGATATTGAAACTAGAAAATACAAGGAAGTTAAGTAGAAATATTATCTCTGACAAGATTATTAACCGCACCGATACAGGGAAACAAAACTACTCTAAAAAATATATTCTGCAGCGACTGAGACAGTTAGCCAAAGGCGATGGGCAAGGGACAGATCTAGAGTTCAGTGAGCTACACATGCACCTCGGGCAGAATAGGCCCTACACCTTGAACTCTCCTCCACTTAGGTAGACAGCCAGGCCAACCCACATGTCCTTCCAGGTGTCGGCCGGACCCCATTGCAGTGGCTCCTCTCACACAAACTCTGTGAACCTCAAACCTGATGTCACTTTCGGTAACAACAACGCCATCTTCGGCACTTCTCAACCAGACACCAAACCTGCAACACGCATCGCCTTTCCTTAGCCGCCCACTCAGCCCTACACTGACTCAGCTACCAGGATGCTAGGGTTGAGTTCCGGGTCTTTAGACTCAAACCAGCAACCTCACGACGAACTGACCACTTAACTCAGACCCTATTCTACATTGATCCTATCAAATAAATAAGTTCCATATCATGTAGTTCCTTACCATGGTGTGAATTACACTCATTCATAGGAATATCTTTAATAATAATAACAGTAATAGTAACACACACACAAAAACTACTCACTAATTTAGTACGCAAATGGCCGGCCATAGCATTGTCACAGCGCCCCCATCACATTTGGCCATTAACCTTTCTTCCCAGCTGACATGTCATAAATAGGTTGCAGGCAATTCGAACTGTCCACCCGTCGTTTCTTAGCAACGCCAAGCGATGCTATTTTTAGCGCAGCGAGGGAGCGCCAGTTTTTAATTTCGCTAATTCCCCCCCCCCCACACCCCGCCGCCCACCCCGAATCCCACCACTGGCACCCAACCCGACGGCGTTGTCACCATCCACTATTCCCAAAAGTGGCCCGATATAGCGCAGCCTCGATGTGGGATGCAACTGTTTGTCTGCCTCGTTCTGAGTTGTCCACGGCTGCGTCCAGTTGATATCTTGATGCCTGAGCTATATTCGATTGAAAGGCCATCATTTTTGTTTGTTGGTAAAACAGTTTATTCATCAGAATATACATTTTTTTAGAGCCGAGGAACTGGTCTTCTGGCTGTTTACATAAGCAGGTAGATCATCAGGTACTTAGATAGGGCATATTAATAGAGTATGAAGGTGGTTAGTGTGTTAGTGGGTTAGCCATAATAAGTTCAGTGTTATGGGCTAAGCTGGTGCGTTGCTGCAAAAACTGTGCTGCTATTACGGTATAGCTGAGGTAAGTAATTGAGTGAGCGGTGTGGGGAGGACAAGGAGGGGGTGAGAGCAAGGCAGGACACATGATCCAAGCTATGGTGCTTGTTCAAGGGCCTGGCCAGTGCGATGAATTCTGACCAGTGACTCAAAGCCATGGTAGGAAGGCGCACTTCATTTAGGTGTTATTGTTCGATGGCTTTTGAGTTTCTTTCATTTATCTTTTTGATAACTAATACCAATATTATGTTGGTTTGTTATTTGCTTTACGCCCTGGCAACATCTAAGGTCATATCAGGACGGGACCGACATGTGACAGTGCACATTCATGGTAACTTTATAGTGCTGTCCCACTAGGAAATTAGACCTTAACATGACCCAATATCCCACTCAGTCACATTATTCTGACACTGAGCTAACCAGTTCTGGCCCTATCCTATTAATACCGAGCGACAGGCTAGGAAACGACAAGATCAATTGTGTATGTCATTGATTTGACTCAACCGGGGAATTGAACTCCCTGCCTTCCACATGGGAGGCATGCGCTCTATACCGATTTGGCCAGTGCATCCGATTCATCGCAAGGAGTCGGCGATGCTGTGTGGGTCGTGTGAATCCCTGTGTGAACGCGGTATAACCGTCAAGCAGACGACAACCGCACTGCCCGACCAAAAGCCGATTACACATCCGGGCTCTTGGCGTTAATAAGAACGTGAAGCATCTCAAAATACTCGGTCTCCATCCCTGCCTCACCTCCCATCCTCCTCCCTTCAGACCCACCCAGTCCCATGGCAGCCAGACTCACTGCCACACACCTACACACCTACAGACACCGCGGTTAGAAGTGGTGCAGCAGACAACAGTTACAAGTAATAAATAAAAGGCGCGAAAATTAACACAAAACTCCAGACCCTGTCTAATGCAGGCTGAGCATTGCTTGGACAGACTGTGACCCGTTGCTAGGATACACCGTACAGAACCGACTGTTTGCACTGTTAAACAGTCGGTGGCTTTGCTTCACGAAAGACAGACACATACAGGTCAGAGAAATAAATGTTCGCATCTCCGCAACATCCTTTTGATATTGAATCGGGTGGTTGGCGCGAGATAGCTGACATTATTTGTGATGTGTTTGTTTATTTGCTTGCTTCTTTGTTTGTTTGTTTGTTTCCGTCGAAAGCAGACGACATTGTTATTTTGGCGCGGTGTCATAATGCGTGGTCGGTCGGCGGGTGGCGTCGTTTGCTGTGTCTGCCTTAATAGGTCAGGTCAAAATTGGTAACGAGTACTAAATCCACTACACCTGACCAATTTTAGGTTGGACTCTCCTCCACACCAGCCGTCATGATATGACCTTATGTAAAGTCCATTGCACAAATCTGTGGTTGGGTAGGCAGCCAATAGTGAAATCAATACAGGCAAAGAGAAAGGAAGAGTATAAAGAGTGAAAGAAGAGAGAGAGTCAAGCCCTCAGGTTTATTATTTATATGGTCCATGGATCCATTATAGTGTATCACCTCACCACATTCTCCCAATGAGAAACAAGCATTCCTAGCTCCACCAATGAGAAACAGGCATTCCCGGTCCCCATGGTTACAGTGATCTGCCCACCACCACCAAGCTGTGTGGCTCCCTTTGCCACCACCTACCTGCGTTGAGCATGCATGTGGTGATCCTGACTAGCAGAGGGGGGAGGGGGTAATGGGTAGGGCTCTGAGTGCCCCTTACACGCTATCTTACTAGCACCACACTGTCTATTTACCTATCAATCAAGCACCACCAGCGACTACATGAATACATATACGCACCTGGCCATGTATTCCTGTTTCACAAATATAACATTTGCATTCCCCCACCAATGCATCATTATCAGAATATTTTACACTTAGATGTTGCTAGGATGTAAAACAACAATAAACAAACAATCCTCCACTGGGATTGCGATTGATTGACTATAGGGATATGTAGGTTGGTTGGTTGGTTGTTGGAGTTTTACATCCTGGCAACATCTGATTTCATATCAGGACATGTACCGACTTGTGACAGTGCCACTCATGGTGACTTTATAGTGCTTCCCCACTGTGGGACCAGGCTGTCAGTACCATTACCTGATATCATACTCAGTCACATTATCCTGCCACTGAGCCAACCAGTTCTGGCCCTATCCTAATAACGCCGACCGTCTTGCTAGTAAGGGCCAAATATCAATGTTTAACTCATTGGTTTGACTCAACCAGGGTTCGAATCTGTGGCTTGGAATCCCATGATCTACCAAATTGGGATACGGACACTCGACTCGTTTGGCTACCCCGTCTGGTGGGGACATGCACGACTTGTAAAAATTACAATTCAATGTGTATATACGTATTTCAAATGATGTCAGCATACGTATCTAGGTCAGTGAATGCACATTTTGGCTGCAGGACGACGCAGTGTCACACTGCAAACTCAATGGCCTTGAGCAATCTTCATACAGAAAAAGTGAAATATCTCTAAAACCACACCATCTAGACACAAACCGCCTGGTACACACATAGAAAACATATTCACCGAATAGATTATATGAAATTTATAAGGTTACGGTTCTGCAATAGACGTTTTGCATTGCATGTACCAGCAAACTCAATGCATTGTCAATGGCCGTGAGCAATCTTCATTCAGAAAATGTGAAATATCTCTAAAACCACAACACCTAAAGACAAACCGATTGGAACACATATACAAAACATATTTACCGAACAGATTATATTAAATTTATATGGTTTGGGTTCTGCGTTTCTATTAATTTGGAATAGAATAAACGTTTTGCACTGCGCATACCGGCAAACTCAATGCATTGTCAATGGCCGTGAGCAATCTTGAATTATCTTCACACAGAAAAAGTGAAATATCTCTAAAACTACTCGACCTAAAAACAAAGTGCCTGGTATACATATAGAAAACATATTCAACGAACATATTATATTAAATTTATATGGTTAATGTGATGCATTTCTATTAATTTTGAATTAAATAAACGTTTTGCACTGTGCATACCGACAAACTCAATGGCTGTGTGCCTTCATTCTGCAGCCAAACTGAGCGCGCATACACAATGTTTATAAACATTGAAAGGGGTCTATACCAACACAATACCAAATTTGGTACAGGGGATGGCAGCATTGGTGAGAACGCCGCCTGTTGAATATTGACTGATTGAGGGTTCGAACCCCAGCCGAGTGACTTTAAAATTGATACGTGTCATTACCTAGCCTGGTGCTGGTCGTTAATAAGCAGGTTAGGGAAACACCTGAGATGAGATATGGAGTTATCCAGTACTGGATGTAATTCAGTACTGGATAACTCCAAGCATATATCCAGTGTTTATGGGGGAGTGCTGTGAGAGTGTAGAGGCCGAGTGGATGGCTGCATCTAATGATCCCCCAGTAACCCTCATCTCCCCACCAACACATTTCTGGTGTGGAGGAGGAGGGGGTGAGAGAGTGAGGGAGGAGGGAGCGATGACCCAGTTTAGGGTTGTTTTGTAGACCAGTCATCAGGGAGGGGGGTGGGGGGCATGTGCTCGGGTGCACGAGGCTCTGACCAGAGCTGAGTTACTCCCGGTTTGACATACCACAGATTTAATTAAGATAATTGTTGACCCTTAATGGTGAATATTTAATTTTATTTATTTAGTGATATGAATATATATATTTGTTTAAGCAGACCATAATTCTTTCATACATGTGCATATATATATATATGCATTTACATATATATACACAAATATACACAGTTATTTATATTCATGATTGTTATGCGTACATACATATATATATACATATATATACATACTTGCGCACACATGTATGTACACATTCATACACATTGTAACATAGCAGTGAATATATGGAGACTGCTTCCTAACAGGTAGTTTGTCTTTTATAAGTGGTAACGGCAAATGTTTGGACCGTCCTACTCAAACAGATATTAGCTGTGAACCTAGAAGGGCACCAAAACAAAACCCACACTTGCTATCTGGACCGCAGTCTGTCCACACCTCTCTCTATCACCTCTGTGCTGGCCTTGCTACTCCTTGATATGTCTGAAAAGAGTTCCAGGAGGGAGAGCCCACCGGCATTTCACTTTCTACTTGTACTCTGTCCGTGTCTATGGCTCGCTGATTGGTCACCATAGAGCAAATATTTCGATTTTCTCCCAGGCATACTTCTTCCCCTGACCAGGGTAGTTGTGTTCTTGGGTGGGGCCCTTCACCTTTACGATTTCTCTGTCTTGTTCTCATTGCTGGAACCACTGCTGCACCCATCTTTACCCGCCCTTCCTCGAATCCATTGCTGCTGACTGGATACAAGTGCTCAACTACATCTACCGCTCAACTACCGCCAGACCGAAGAGATTCGCTGCCACCACAATGCCTCACTGTTACAACGTTGTAAAGATGTCCCCAGCTTCTACAACACTCCCTACTGAAGTTAAATCTTCAACCAAAGATTTGGCCGATTTATCGGAGCTTCTCTATTAATGTTGCAGTTCTGCAACCAGTAACCATCGTAAGGTTATAAAACAACCCCAGAATCGAATTGAAGGGCACCAAAAATGTTTCCAATTGGATCCTGCAGGTGCTAAAGGCCCTGTCACATTACGACGCATCTCACAAGCATGCGGCCAACGCGTAAAACCACTTTTTTACATCGAGAAGCATCAAACTTTTTGTCGCAGGGGGCAAAGTTGGACGTATGCATAACGTATACATAGTGTATGGCCAACGTATGACCAAGGTATGGCTAACGTGCTTCTGGGTGAAAAACGCTCAAATTACGCTCGTGGTATGGTCACAGAACACCAGTGAACATTATATATGTTATTCGATCGCCAAAACTATGCCTCATACATTATGTACGTCAAGATACGCTGGAGAAATGCTAAACATACGTTAGATGTACGTTAGACGTATGTTATCCATGTATTGTCAGTATATGGACTGTACATTCCCACTGCTTTTAATGTAGGTCAGCATAGTGCAACATAGTGAACAATGTTTGTATAACATACATCTAATGTACATCAACGTATGCCTAACATATACATAACTTACGGTCGACGTAAAATCCACAAGTTGTCGAACGTTTTCATATGTCAACAGTTTTGTGCATGCACACAACTTTGCCAACCGCCTGACGCACGACGCCATATCTCGACGAACGCCGTTGGACATTGACATATACCAACAAGCGCCTTACGCACGCATAATGGATAACGACGTATCCTGATGTAGCTGGCAAAAATCACATACGTCGGCGTACATTGGCGCGATGTGTCATAATGTGACAGCCCCTTAAGGCTGGCATGGGGATTAGATATTTACATTAAGCCTCCTCCTGTGATTGGTCACTGTCATTGTCAGGGTCAAGGTTCCCCACTTCCTCAAACTCAAGACGCTCACCCAGACATAAGAAAGATGCCTCTCATTGTGGGTTGGTTGCTTGTTGGAGTTTTACATCCTGGCAACATCTAAGATCATGTCAGGATGGATACCAAATGGCAACTTTATAGAGTGGCCCCACTGTGAGATCAGACCGCCAGCACCATGACACGATAACCCACTCAGTCACATTATCCTGACACTGAGCTAACCAGTCCTTGCACTATCCTATCAATGCCAAGTGCCAGGCTAGATAGCGACAAGTATAAATTTGATATGTCATTGGTTTGACTGAACGGGGAACCAAACTTCCGACCTTCCACACGTGAGGTCCGCGCACTACCAATTTGGACACCAGACCTGGGCCCCTCTTTTTGTGCTCCCAAGGCATGCTCTTGGAAACACATTTCTCGTGGGCATAGTGAGTAGCTTAGGTGATGGGCTGTCATGTCCTTCACTTCCTCATCTCACAGCTCCAGGTCAATAGAGAGAGTTGTGTCAAGTATTGGATTTGGCACCACCCCCATTCATCCCACCAACACTACCAGGCGGGGTGGCCCAGTCGGTAGAGTGCAGGCTTCCCGTGGGGAAGTTTGGGAGTTATATTCCCGCTCAAAGTCAAACCAATGACATACAACATTGGTACTTTTCATTTCCTAGCCTTGTTTCGGCATTGACAGGATAGGGCTTGAGCTGGTATGGCTCAGTGTCAGAATAATGTGACTGAGTGGGATATCGCGTCATGGTGCTGAAGGCCTGATTTCCCAGTGGGGCAGCACTATGTAGTAGCCTTGAGTGTTCACTGTCAGAAGTCGGCACTCATCCTGATATGACCTCACATGTTACCAGGATGTAAAACTCCAACAACCAACGACCAATCCTATCGACTCTACACCAACACCCCCACCCCCACCCCACACCATCGATAACATTTTACCTGAGCTCTAGTCCCACATCACTCCATCTCTCTTTGATTTCTTCATCCAACTCGCTCCCTCTCCGCTTTCTCCATCTCACCCATACACACACACCACCTCCCATGTAATCTAAAGGCGTGTTCACACACGGGAGTTAAGTCACCTCAACTAATTCACCTTGTCTAGTTCGGCTCACATTCGCCGTGTGGACGTGACCCTAAGGCGGATTAGGGCTGATTAGCCTGAACTGATTTGCTTCAAGTAAACCGCGTCTCGGGGTAGGTTATATGAAGCGTTCTAACTTGAGTCGGCCTATCTTGCATGTGTAGACGTAAGCGAATTAGTTGAGGCGATTAAGGATGTCACAGTCAAGACCTGAGTTTGTTGACTTTCTGGTAAATTTGCTCTATGAAACTGCTAGCTGTGCACAGATATTTTGTTCATCATTTATTTTTAGGGTTTCACTGCCCAGCAGAAGTTTTGACCGTTCCAAAACAATACGATTCAGTCGAAACAGATCTAGGTCGAACCCACACTCTCTCATGGCGACGTTGACTAACCAAAACTGGCGCTGGTTACTATGGACTTGCTCATACGCAGATATCGATTTCCAGCTTAAACCGCCCCAATACTCGGTGTGTGTGTGAATGCGCCACTAATTCACTTCATCTAATTCACCTTATCTAAGTCGGCCTAAAGTTGTGTGTGTGAACAAGGCCTTTGTACCCCCCACTACACTCACATTCACATGTACCGCTAGCTACACTCTCCAAGCAGAATCCCTGCCCCGCCACTAAACCTCAACTTCCTCACACCCTCTCTTCCTCTTTCTGACATTACTCTATTTTCTCAGTCCTATCGTTTATATAATTCCAGAGATAAAATAGCAAAATTATAAGAAACGCTTCGTTAGGTGAAGCACCTTGTCAAGGTGCTACATAGTCAAAATAAAATAGATATATTCGCAAATTTGTTACCGACTTGACGATAGAAACATTAATTTGATTCACCATTAAAATGTACGTGAGGTAGGCGAGCTTTGAAGTTGGATTGAAATTCAAGATGTACTCCATTTCTGACATCTTCATGCAAGCTATACCATAAAGTGCGACTTGACACTTTGAAGGCAAAGTATTGATCTAGACGCGGGTACATATACTTATATCTGACTTGAAAATCTGAGATTTCGGAATGTCTGTTTTGAGGGACGTAACATCAGAGTGCTATTCGCGTGCATTACTATTAATAACGCTTTCTAGGAGGGTAGTACAATCTTAAACTTTATAGCACTGTTTGTGTCATTGTATGCTGGTCGAATATGATCATATTGTAATTGTTGCACTGTCTGTGTATGAGCACCCCTGTTCTGAATGCGCTAAACGGGATTGATACCACCATCAAGCACACACCACATACCACACCACGCAGTACATACCACACCACACACCACACACACCACCCACTGCGCATACTAAATCAGACAATACACCACACACACCGCACATCATGACACACATCACCCCACACACACCACAGAACATGTACACCCCACTTTGCATACCACCCACATACCTCACCACACAGACCACGCACCACACATACCACATATTGTATACCACATACCACACCACACGCCACACACACCACCCACTGCATACACCATCAGACCACAACACAACACACACGGCATACCACACCATATACCACCCCACATACCATGCCAGACCACACACACCAAACACACCACCCACACCACCCACTGCATACCACATCAGACCATGTACAACACACACCACATACCATACCACAGACCACCCCACACACCACGCCACACTGCACACCCCATCATACCATACACACCGCGCACCGCATACCATACCACATGCCACCCCACACACCACACCACACCACACATACCACACACACCACACACACCACACACATCACACACTGCATACCACATCAGAACATACACAACACACACCACATATCATACCACATACCACCGCACACATCATGCCACACTGCACATACCACACCCACCACACCTACCACACACCACACAATGCATACCACATCATACCATTCACAACACGCATCGCATACCACACCATATACCCCCCAAACACCACACCACACCACACAGACCACAGACCACACATCGTCTACCACATCACACCATACAACATACACCGCATACCACACCATATACCACCCACCGCAGCACATACCACCCACCGCAATCAGATCAAATAAACGTCACCACCAATTGCACACTTTCCACTGGGTCTTACCCTCCCACCACACCAACCCCCCACCCTACAGACCACCCTCCTCCATTCGCCCACACTCCACAAGAGACGAGATCACCGTTCCGACTGCGCATGTCCTGAAAACGGCGTTGGCAGCGAAGCAAATGTGTCTGACCATTGAGTTTGCCGATACGCATAGGGAAAAACTTCAATTTGATTCAAAATGAATAGAAATACATACAAATTTGGCATAACCATGTATGCACACATGCAATATAATGATCTGATGAATATAGCTAAGACAAAACTAGCCATAGTTAAACATTTTGAGCTTAGAAACATACAATTCCACACAAAACAATCAGACACTTTAAGGCTGATATCCACATCACCATTATTAATTCTTGTTATAAATATTAAAATGCCAAATGTGTAAACATACACTTGTTTCAGAGAAATATATAACCAATATCTCAGTAACCCTACTCATTTTCTAGTTCTACATTTGTCATTAACCATAGGATATAAATATAAACATTAATCAAATAAGTAAAACTGACTCTGGCTATGGCTCTAACACTAGTCTGAGTGCCCAGATTTATCTAAATCTCTAATGCACATGGCATAATAAGTGCTGATTATATTCATTTAAATGCAATGCTGGATAACAGATTAATATCTTAATTTTCACATGGCATAAGAAGTGCTGATTATATTGATTTAAATGCAATGCTGGATAAAAGATTAATATCTTAATTTATTATATATATTTTTTTAGTTGGTCTTCTATGTTTCAAACAAGAGCTGAGATGAGCTGAAACTAGCACATTTCATAGCTTCACCCAGTGTATTAACATGTGCCATGTGCTTATCACAGGTTTGTTTTTCTTCTACGCATCCCACAATGCACAGCGCGGCTGGAATGGCGATGTAGTCTATAGAGACTCCACACACAAGTCATGGAGTCACATTCACAGCAGTTGCCCTGGAGTCAAATACCACCCTCTCCCACTCACGTCTTCCCCGACTCTCACACCCAACTGCTCCTCTTTCCCATTCAAATTCCTTCCCCTGTTTTCTACCAATGCACATACAAGTCTCCCCACCCCACACACACATATATTCTCCTACTTGATTCACTCTACTGACATCCCGAGTGTTATTTCCTCCCACCCACCCACCCCCACCCCGACCAGTACCGAACCTAGCTGCCCCCCCCCCTCCCCGTCTCTCTCCCCCCTTCCCGGATAGGTCCTTTTCTCTATCTCTCCCCTGTCCCTAATGGGGCTGTTATATTACAACACTTCTCACCGGCGTGCCGCCATCGCACAAAATAAGTTGTATGCTTCGAGACACGTCCAACTTTTCGGCGTTTTGGGAAAAAGTTTGACGTCAGCGCAACGTGTTGGTAGCTTGCGGCCGATGTTGTGGTAATGTAGATCAAAGTGTGAGGAAAAAAAACAAAAAAACAAAAAAGTTTTGGCGCGCTGTCCTCATAAGACCTTTGATGTTGCTATGGTGTAAAACAACAATGCACCACATGCGCGGTGTCTGCCTAGTGTTAGCATAACGTTATTCCAGCGATGGCGACATGCTTTGTCAGTCGTCAAAAGTTTTGTGCAAGCACAAAACCTTTGACGCCTGCCGACGCACGCCAACATGTGGGTGCGACCATCGATGTCAATCAAAGTGTACCAATGTGTACCGACGCACGCCTAATGCGCATGTAACACTTCCCGACGTCTCCCGACGTTTCGCCAGAAAGTGACACATGTCAATGCGCGTTGGAGAGAAGCGTCATAATGTGACAGCCCCAGAACACACATGCCACAGTCTCAGTCACCAAACCCTCCTCTACCTACCTGTTCGACCCGCCTCAGTCTCCGAACTGAGTCTCACTCCCCCTCTCCTCTGCAACTCTGCAAGCCACTCGCCATCCAGCACAAGGCTCTCGGGAACCTCTGCTTGGAGCAGTGGGCCACCATATTCAGTCACTCTAATTAGGCGCAGCGATCGCTTTACCACCGCCACCCGGCGCGTCGGGTTTGCCGGGTACGCCGGGTACGCCGGGTGCGCCGGATGCGCTAGGTGCGCCGGTTGCAGAGGTACTGTCGGATGCAGAGGTCGCGCCGGTTGCACCGGTTGCATTGGTGGGGCCGTTTGGGCCAGTGGCGCCAGTTGTGCCGGTTGTGCACTGGTTGCGCCGGTTGCGCCGGTTGCGCCGGTTGCGCCGGTTGCGCCGGTTGCGCCGGTTGCGCCGGTTGCGCCGGTTGCGCCGGTTGCGCCGGTTGCGCCGGTTGCGCCGGTTGCGCCGGTTGCGCCGGTTGCGCCGGTTGCGCCGGTTGCGCCGGTTGCGCCGGTTGCGCCGGTTGCGCCGGTTGCGCCGGTTGCGCCGGTTGCGCCGGTTGCGCCGGTTGCGCCGGTTGCGCCTGTTGCGCCGGTTGCGCCGGTTGCGCCGGTTCCGTCGGTTGCGCCGGTTCCGTCGGTTGCGCCGGTTGCGCCGGTTGCGCCTGTTGTGCCGGTTCCGTCGGTTGCCCCAGTTGCGCCTGTTGTGCCGGTTCCGTCGGTTGCCCCAGTTGCCCCAGTTTCCCTGGTTGCACCGGTTGCCCTGGGCGCGCCGGTTGCGCCGGTTGTGCCGGGTGCGCCGGGTGCGTCGGTTGCGCCGGGTGCGCCGGTTGCGCCGGGTGCGCCGGTTGCGCCGGTTGCGCCGGGTGCGCCGGGTGCGCCGGGTGCGCCGGGTGCGCCGGGTGCGCCGAGTGCACCGGGTTTAACACATTCAGCATTTCTGTGTACCCTTGTCATAATTTGTGCTGAGTCAGTACATTTCCACACAGCGACAGCGAGCTCTGCGGGGAATGGTTCTCTTTGTGCATTTATGTCGGACCAGGCGCTCGGCTGGTGATGATGGACATAGACGGGTGGGGTTCTGAAGAAGGGGAGGGGAGGGGGTGTAGTAAGTAGGTGGTAGGGGGCAGGCTGTGTGGATATATCCTGTCGATGTCAGCTGACCCTCAGCCGGCGTCTCAGCCTCGTTCCCATCTATCATCAGACCACCCATCTTCGGCCGTATTCACCGGGTGCGGTGACCGAAGCGGTAGAGCGCAGCCCTTGCTTGCGCAAGGTCGGGAGTTGGCTTCCCTGTCGATCTCAAACCGATGACTTATAAAATTGATACTTGTCGCTTTCTAGCCAGGCGCCGAGCATTATCACAATAAGGCAAGTACTGCTTGGTTCAGTGTCAGGATAATGTCGCTGAGAGGGATATCGGGTCTTGAAGGTAAGTATGCTTTTCAGTTTCTAATGTGCTGACAAAAAATGTTTGCTGGCTTTTTGCACCTCTTGCAATTTGATGCCAATTTTGGTATAAAGAGTGACATTTGGTGATATCTTAAAGTTGCAAAATCCGATGGTTTTGAGTTTATCTAATTTTTCTCAGATACATATATTAAGTTCATTGTTATAACCTACCTTACTTTACTTTGAAGTAACTTTTATTTTAAATAGCTAACTTTTGAGATATTTGAAGTTTAAGCATATACAATTAGTATTAGCAAACACACCAACACTCAGACACTGCAAAACCCAGGTTATATTCAATTGCCTTAATAGTCCTGCCACACTACGATGTATCTGGCCGGCGTGCCGCCAACGCGCAAAATCACTTTTAATCGTTGAGAAACGTCAAACTTTTCGGCGTCAGTGCAACGTAGTGGTAGCGTGCGGCCGACATTGTGGTCAAAGTTTGGCGCGCCGTCCAGATATGACCTTAGATGTTGGTGGGACGTAAAACAACAAAAAGCAACCGTTTGGCGCAACATGTGGTAACGAGCCTCACGCGCGCGCAGCGTCAGTGGAAAAAAAGTATACGTACCTCCAACACGCTTCTAACGTATCTCGATGCGCACCTAACGTCCTCGTAACGGTCGCACCCACACCTTGACGCGCGTTGGCGTGCATCGAAAGTTTTGTGCAAGCACAGAACTTTCGATGTGCCATGATGTTCGCCGGCGTTCCTCGACGACTGTCACTGTCAATCAAGTGTACCGACATGTACCGACGCACACCTAACATGCACCTGATGTGTGCGTAACGCTTCCAGACGTCTCCCAACGTTTCGCCAAAAAGTGACACACGTCGACGCGCGTTGGCGAGAAACGTTGTAATGTGAGAGCACCATTAGTTTCCCTTCTATACAACAACTGCTTAATAAGAGCATCTCTGATTAAGTTAGATACGGATAATCAACAATTAGAGAGTTCAGGCACAAAATCACGTAAATGCCAATCCAAAAATGGAGAGAAACATTGGAATCAAACCTTCACCAAGTTTATATTTTTATATTGCTACTGTGTTATATCTTGCTCCATAACCAGTTGATCATATGAAAAGTGGAATTACTGAGCTTTAAAATCATGCAGGAAATGTGGGAGTGGTGCATGCCGGGCCCGCCCCCTCCACACCCTGGATAGGGGGTGGGGGCAGGGGAGGGGCAATGGCTGGGCACTACAGAGCTTATGACGTGCGATATTGGGTTTATCACTATCCATACAACATACAGTGTTAGTGTAAGCATGCCCACATCTAGATAAAGGATTCACCCGGTACTTGTAGTACACGGGTGAATGACAACGTAGTGTAAATACGGGCGAAAATAGCTTTAGTATGGAACAGGAAGTAGAAACTGTGGTTCCATGATCAAATGGCTACATATATTGGCACAGATTTGGTGAAATGGGAGAGAATGCAAAAAGACAAGATGGCGGCCATAGAATGCCGTCAATTTCAATTTAAATCATATTAAACTAGCTATTTTATTATATTTCTCAACTCAAAGGTAGCGGGTAAATATGAAGACATCTACAAAGAATAAATGTTGCTTCTTAGATTGTGAAATTAGGCTCTCATTTCATTAACCCGCTTTTTCAACCGTTTTTATATAGGGTTGGTATTCACCCATGTACTGCGAGTACCGGGTTAATCCTTTTTCTAGCCCACATCAAGAGATCTCCTGCAGTACCTGATCCCAGCAGCAAACCAGTTACCACAGATTTTTTTTTTTTTTCATATATGCATGCATATCTAATACTCCATGGTTGTCGAGTCTATTCCACACTGGTTTATTTGTTGTTGTATTACGTCCTAGGAACATCTATGGTCATATCAGGACGGGTACCGACTTGTGACAGTGCACACTCATGGCAACTTTATAGTGCTGCCCCACTGGAAGACCAGGCCACCAGAACCATGACCTGATATCCCACTCAGTCACATTATCCTAACACTGAGCCATCTGGTCCTTGCCCTATCCTAATAATGCCAAGCGCCAGGCTAGGAAGCAACAAGTATACATTTTTAAGTCATTGGTTTGACTCGACCAGGGTTCGAACCCACGGCCCCACGATCCACCAATACGGGAGACGGACGCTCTACCTCATTTGGCCATCCCGTCTGGTCTCTATTTCATACTATTCTACACAATCAATGTGGATGACAATGAAGAGTTTAGGCACAAAACCACGTAAACGCCAATCGGAAAATATGGTTTAAACAAAAGATTTGTCCCTGAAAATAATGTTGATTCTGAATAATTCCATGCTTTATATGATCATAAGGTTATGCAGCAATGAAGAAAAAAGTACGAATATAAAAAAACAACTTTTTGTTCGTTTGATTCTAATGTTTAGCTCCATTCTTGGATTGGTATTTACGTGGTTTTGCGCCTGATCTCTGATTGATCGATTGGTGGTTGCTTTACGCCGTGTCGGCAGCATAGGTCATATTCACGGCGAGAAATGTTTGTTTTTTGTTCAAACCATCGCTTTTACATGTAAAAGCAGACAATCAATTATGTGCCAATAGACACTCATTAAATTAGAAAGCTCACAATCATATATTTGTGGTCAAGTGAAACAAATTCCCATAGAGAAAGAAAAGTTTTATTAATAATTGATCGAATCTATTTAGTAAACTATATGAGGTGGTCCAGTCCAGCTGCCCTCAAAAAGGCTAAAATGTTTTCCTGTTTTACCTTAGTAAAATGGTCATGCATACTGCCTGATCTCTACTGTGTTTTGTGCAGCACTGTCAAGACAAGGTTCCCTATGGTGAATAGACAATTTAAAAGTATGCAGAGCTCTAGCTTAAGGTTTCATAGTCCGATGGATTTGAGTTTCTCTAATTTTTCTGAGATACATATAGATTTGATTGTTATAATCTACCATTCTCTATTTTCAAGTAACTTTTATTTTAAATCTCTAATGTTTGAGATATTGAAGTGTAAACATGTCAAATTAGTTTCGGCAAACAGGCAGTAACAGGTTCTATTCATTGGTTGGTTGGTTGTTGAAGTTTGACCTCCTCGCAACAGCTCAGGTCATATCATGACGTGTACCGACTAATGACTTGTTTTCATTGCTAGACAGTGATAGTCTCGTAGTTCTCCTTGTTTTCTTATGTTCACTTGTGTAGCTTCCTACTACTGCATGCATTCTCAATAATGTGAAAATGAGTAAGTACACTTGCTGTGTTGAGTGCCTTTTAGTTTTCTGGGTTGTACAAAGACAGAACAAAAAGAGGATCGGTTATTTATTAGCAATGTGCACCTGCCAGCTGTTGTCTAGTGCAGATTAGATAACAGAGTGTAAAGTCCAATGCTCAAATCTGTGGCTGTGTAGGCAGGCTATGGTGAAATCAATACAGACAAAGAGAAAGGACAAGTATAAAGTGTAAAGAAGAAAAGAGAGTCCAGCCCTCTGGTTTATTATTTGTATGGTTACATGGATTCATTGTAGAGTATCACCCCACCCCTTTCCGCCAATGGGAAACAAGCATTCTTGGCCCTACCAATAGGAATCCAGCATTCCTGGTCCCCATGGATACAAGTGGTCTGCCCACCACCAGAAGTTGTATGGCCCCCCCATGACCTTTGAGTGTGGTGATCCCTATCCCAGCAGAGGGGGTAGCCCCTGAATGTACTCACACCCAGACCGGCCAGCACCACTATGTCTATTTACATCCCACTCAGGCACCACCAACCCATACATATATATATATACATACATGTGCCTGGTCACATAAACTGATCAGTAATAGAACATTTGCATTCCCCCTATGCTGAATATCAGAATATTTTACACCGTACTCCGCCTCTCCACTTCTTACCACCTGCGTCCCAAAGAGGCAGTGAGGAAAGAAGTTTACATATTTCCATTGTCTCCATCTTACCTTGTTGGATCAACCAAGCAATAATTACTAATATCTTAATATTTAACATTTTTAATGGATACAAGTTTCTGACTTCGAATACATTAAATTTATTTTTATAATCATCGGTTTCTCCACTTATGAAGAATATAACCAATTTCTGACATTCAATATGGTGTTAAAAGATGCATGCCAACAATTTGCGACCATTTTTAGTCTAATCCGACCTATTTCCAACTCTTGTGACACTTCAGAGGTCGCTGTGACACTCTAGGGGACAAGTATCAATTACCTAGGTCATTGGTTGAGTCGACCAGGAATTGAACTCCGGATCTCAGGCACGGGAGGCCTGTGCTCTACTGATTCGACCACCACACCTCCAGTGTGTGTAGCGCGAGGGGGGCCCATCCACCAAATACCCTGACAGTTGGGGGGAGGGGAGGCACTCCACCAATGCGGCAAGGAGGAATAACGTATAGAGTAAATTACCCCGTCGCATTTTTACTCATATAATACCTTATTCATAACATATATATGTGCTCTATAATCTATTATGGGAATATAAACAAGGACACTACCATATTCAGATATATCTGTATTGTTAAATTGCGAACCACAGCTAGTGTATGACATTGTTTAGTTCCAGATTTGGCCACGCGGCGCCACCTGGCAGGTGCTCTGACTTCAGATAAACCAGCTGTGTCTGGTCATTATTGCCTCCCAACCCACTCGAACGCCTCCCAACCCTCCTCTCCTCCTCTTCTGCCCCTCTTCTCCCAGTCGACCCGAGTGCACACTGTCACAAGTCCGTACCTGCCCTGATATCACCTTTAATGTTGCCAGGACGCAAAAACCCAACAACCAACCAACTGTGTGCCACACTTCCGGCTCCTCCCCTCGCCCTCCCCAACCCACTTCCTCTCCTAGACACCACTCGATCCCTTCACACAATCTCCACTTCCTCATGAACCACTAAACCCAACTCAAACCCATCCAACACACCTACGCTAACACAGCACAAACCACAATCCAGGCCTAGTTCTCAACCCAGGCCCGCGTCCCAGCCACCACCTAGAATCAATTCCAGCAGACATCGCGCCAGCCAGCCAGCCAGCCAGCCAGCACAGTCCTCACCCCTCAACCCCCCCACCACCCACCCACCCAGGTACCCGTCCCCAACCTACCCAGCATCTACCCGGCTAGCACCAAGCTCCATGCATCAGCAGGCCATTGTCTGTACATCCGCCTGTGAATGAGCCGAGCCCTCCTGCCCCCTGTCCCCTGCCCCCCCCCCCCCCTCCCTCACGCACACGCACTCCCACCCAACACATACCTCACAGCTCCGCACATCCGAATCACTCCATCGGCGTGTTGCAGCCTGCCAAACAACCTGACCTCTGCTCGTGCAGTGCAGCCAATCACAGCCTTCCTTACTCATCCACGTTTCCCATGCCCCTTCCCCTCCCCCCCTCTCCCACCCTGCTCACTCCAACCATTACCAGATGGGATAGCCGACTGAGTTGAGCATCCATCTCATGCTTTGGTAGATCGTGGGATTCTAATCCACGGGTCCGAACCCTGGTCGAGTGAGACCAATGACTTAAAAATTGATACTTGTCATTTCCTAGCCAGGCAATTGGCATTATTAGGGTAGAGATAGGCCTTGTTGGCTCAGTGTCGGGATAATGTGTCTGAGCGGGATATCAGGTCAGGCTGCTTGTGACCGGGTCTCCCAGTAAGGCAGTACTATAAAGTCGCCATGAGAGGCCTGGTCTCCAAGTGAGGCCGCACTATGAAGTCGCCATGGGTGCACGCTGTCACAAGTCGGTATCCGTTCTGGTATCACCTTAGATGTTGCCAGGATGTAAAACTCCAACAACCAACCAACCAAACTCCGCGACCATGTACAGTCAGCACCAGCCCCCTCTCCAGCCATCCCGCGGGCTGTGAGCCACACTCCTCCAGTGATGTATGTAATGATGCTGTCATCATGTGTTGCTAGGCTCCATTGCCCGTATGTACACACACACACACACCTCTCACCCCCACCCGTCCATAGTAACCGTCTCACCGTTAAGTTCCCTATCTCTGGCTGGCTGGGTGGTTGGTTGTTGGAGTTTTACGTCTTGGCAACTTATAAGGTCATATCAGTATCAGGACGGGTACCCACCTGTGACAGTGCACACTCATGGCGACGTTAGAGTGTGGCCCCCAAATGGAAGACCGGGCCGCCAGCAACGTGACCTGATTTCCCAGTCAGTCATATTATCCTGACACTGAACCAACCAGTCCTTGCCCTATCCTAATAATACCAATGTGATTGAGTGGGATATCAAGCCATGGTGCTGCTGGCCTGGTCTCTCAATGGGGCAGCACTATAAAGTTATCATGAATCCACACTGTCACAAGTCAGTAGCTGTCATGATATGACCATAGATTTTGCCAGGACATATAACTCCAACAACCAACCAAACTATGCCATGTATGTGATGTATGCAACCCTTGGAAGTGGCGTTATATATATGTGTATATATAACGTATATATTCTCAATATACATGCGTAGGTGAGCAGTGGGCGAGCCGCCAGAAAAATGAGCCCGAGGTTTTCACTTGCAGCCTGGAAAAACCTGGGTATGTAAAGAACATAGAACAGGCACCAGTGTCCAAATCTGCCATGCTACTCATTCCAAAAGAGTTTGTGTTGTTTGGGTCTTAAAGTTGCATAGTCCAATGGTTTTGCGTCTTGGTAATTTTTCTGAGATAAATATATTAAATTGATCGTTATAATCTACCTTATTTCAGGTTAAAGTAACTTTGATTTTAAATGGATACGTTTTGAGATATTTGAAATTCAAACATGTAAATATAGTTTTGGCAAGCATGCCAAAACGCTGACGCCATAGGGTTCAACAGTAACAGGTTCTATCAAGTTGTCTCAGCGTTCCCTTCTATCTGGAAATAAATGCTTAATATGTGCATCAATATCTGAGTTAGATATGTAGAGTTAAATCTATATAATTATTTTGCTTTTGAAAATTTGATGCTTCATCGGACTATGCAGCTTTAAATAACTGCTTCAAGTAGACCGCTTCAAACTATGCAAAGTATGCCTAGTCATAGTTGATTATCATAATTGGGAGTAAGTTTATTTAAGCAGAGGGTGTCGCATGGAGGACACACAGTGTTTTTAATAGGAGTACATGAGTAGTATATAGATGCGGGCATTTAACTCAGGAATTGCTGGGAGAAACTGAGCGTCAGGTCCATTTGCGACAAGTATCAATTTTATAATTCATTGGTTTGACTCGACCTGGAATCGATCTCACAACCTTCCGCATGCGAGGCCCGCGCTATACCGATTTGGCTACCGACTCATCTGTAATCACTACATGCAGCGGCGAGTGGCTCGGAGAGACTCGGAGATACTCGGAGAGACTCGGACATACTCTGACAGATTCGGAGAGACTCGGAGAGACTCGGAGAGAATCGGAGAGACTCGGACAGACTAGGAGAGACTCGGAGAGACTCGGCGAGACTCGGATAGACTCGGCGAGACTCGGACATACTCGGAGAGACTCGGACAGACTCGGGCAGACTCGTACAGACTCGGACAGACTTGAACAGATTCGGACAGCCTCGGACAGAATCGGACAGACTCGGAGAGACCCAGAGAGACCGGGAGAGACTGGCAGAAATTTGGATAGACTCGGACAGACTCGGAGAGACTCGGACAGACTCGGAGAGACTCGGACAGACTCGGACAGAATCGCAGAGACCCGGAGAAACTCGGATAGATTCGGAGAGACCTGGAGAGACGCGGGGAGACCCGGAGAGATCCGAAGAGACCCGGAAAGACCGAGAGAGACCGGGAGAGACCGGGAGAGACCCGGAGAGACCATGAGAGACTGGCAGAAACATTGATAGACTCAAAGAGACTCGCAGAGACCCGGAGCGATCCGGAGAGACTCGGAGAGCCTCGCAGAGACTCGGAGAGCCTCAGAGAGACTCTGAGAGACTCTGAGAGACCCGAAGAGATTCGGAGATACTCGGAGAGACCCGGTAAGACTCGGAGAGACCCGGTGATACTGCCCTCCTCCCTCCTCCTGCCACATCTAGTCCCCTCTCTCTGCCGTCCCTCTCTCCACTCCCCCTCCAACATTTCCCTCACCTCCCTCCATCTCCCAACCACGTCTCTTCCAGCTCCTCTCACCTCCGACCTCCTGATGATCATGTCCATCTCACCTCCTCTTTCTCCTCTTTGCTCCAACTCCTCCTCCATCACCCCTCCACGTCACCTCCTGCTCCTCTCCCTCCTCCATCTGACATCTCGCTGTCTCCTTCCATCTCACCTCCTTCTTCTCCTCCCTTGCTCCAACCCCCCCCCCCCCCCCTCAAGAACCTTTCCATGTTCTCTTCCTGTGCGTTCCATCTCCCGTTCCCCTCTCCCCTTCCCTCTCCCACCCGTCCACCATATTCCTGCACTTCCTAAGCTGTACCTCTCCCCTTCCTCTCCCACCTTAACCAGACGGGATGGCCGAATGAGTTAGAGCGTCCGTCTCCCATGCTGGTAGATCGTGGGGTCATGGGTTCGAACCCTGGTCGAGTGAAACCAATGACTTAAAAATTGATACTTGTTGCTTCCTAGCCAGGCGCTCGGCATTATTAGGACAGGGCACGGACTGGTGTGCTCAGTGTCAGGATAATGTGACTGAGTGGGAGACCAGGTCATGGTGCCGGCAGCCTAGTTTCCCAGTGGGACAGCACTATAAAGTTGCCATGAGTGCACACTGTCACAAGTTGGTACCAATCCTAATATGACCTTAGATGTTGCTAGGACATAACACAACAACAAGCAAACAAACAATCCTCTCCCACTCATATCTCCCTTTCCCCTTCTCCTCCCACCTCCCACCTCCCACCTCCCGCCTCCCACCTCCAACCTCCCACCTCCCCGTCCCCAGTTCCCCTTCTCTCCAATACCCTCCCTCCTCTTCTTACTCTCCCACCTCCCCCTCTCAAGTTCCCTTCACTCCCATCCTAGCTCCTCCCTCCTCCTCTTACTCTCCATCCACCTCTACATTCCGCCCTCCCAACTCCGCCCACTGGGTCTCCCTCCCCCCCCCACCTTCTGGCACATCCACACTCCCCCATCTCACCCCCCCCCCGCCCACTACACCCATCTTCTCCTGTCATAACTGACTGCTGAGCGTGTAAGGGTGAATCAGCTGGGCGGTGGGATGTGTGTGGGTAGGGACACGCGATCGGGGGGGGGGGAGGTGGGCGGTGGAGAAGTAGTTGCGGGTCGAAGATTCCTGGTGGGTGGTGGGACGGGGGATGGGATGGTGGAGGGAGGGAGTCAGAGAGGGAGGGGGAGCAGGGGTATCGACCCCTGGCCGCTGTTATTGGCTTCCACGCGTTCACAACCTCGTTTACAACGAGAACTCACCAGCTCACTACAGTGCAGCGGTCGGCTCCTTTAATCCCGCCTGGGCAGCGCTCTGTATATCATGGCTCGCCGGGGACCAGAGGCCACCTCGCCCGGCAAGTGGCGCCTGCCTGCCGGTCTCACTTCCCTACTCTCCCAGATCCCCTTTTTTCTTATTTTCCTTTTTTTCTTCTTTTCATTTAATGGTTATGTTTATGGTTATGGTTTTGTTGTATATGGCTATGGTTTTGTCAAAATATATCATATATATGTAGGCAGAAGGAAGGCAACAAGAGATGAAGTATGGGCGATATAATTTATTATTCAGTCAATCTAACAGGTAATAAGTACCATGGGTAATACTTAATAGCAGTGAATATATTGTAGAAGATATCATCAGTTAACAATAGGCAATATCAACAATAGGGAATCAGTAGGAGATCAGTGTAATTAAAGCCCCATTCACACTGGCGAGTTAAGTCGGCTTAACCAATTTGCCTCCTTTAGTTCGACTCAAATTGTCATGTGGACATGATTTTGGTACGACTTAGGCATGAGCCGAATCACCAAGTTCGCTTCAAGTAAACCACGTCGTGAGGTAGTATAGATGAAGTGAACTAGCTTAAGTCAGCCCACCTTGCCTGTGTGGACAGTAGCGGTTTACTTGAGGCGGATTAAGCATGTCACACTATATAATATAATTTGGTCTATGAACCGGCTAGAGGTGCACAGCTATTTTTGTCATCATTTATTTTTAGGGTTTCACTGCCCAGCAGAAGGTTTGACCATTCCAAAACAATACAACTCAGTCTATACATATCTAGGTCTAACCCACACTCTCTGGTGGTGATGTCGACGAACCGAAACTGGGGCTGGTTAGTATGGACTTGCTCATTCGCAGAGATCGATTTCCGCCTTAAACCGCCCCAAGTACTGCTTGTGTGGACAGGACGCCTAGTTTGCCTCCTCTAGTTTGCCTTATCTAGTTCGGCCTAAAGTTGTGCTGTGTTCACTGGGCTTAAGACATCTGGCTGGGCAACTTCCCTACTGGTAAATAATAGTAGTAAAGAAAGAAAAAAACACCGCAGAGATGTGTCGCTCTGCAGTGCGGAAGGCCGAGTGAAGAATCCAGTGTAAATTGGCCTATTGTCCAATGTCAGTGCACGACATCAGCACTGCACGTGCCCCTAGCATTGAACCCGCGAACCATAATGGTAGCGACCAGGCATAATATAGTTGCCGGAGCCCCTTCGCTCTATTACACCCGTATACAGCGCGCTGTATATGAGCTGTATGCAGAAGGAAGGCAACAAGAGATGAAGTATGGGCGATATCTTTTATGATTCAGTCAATGCAACAGGTAATAAGTACCATGGGTAATAATTAAAAACAGTGGGTGTATAGTAGTGTAGTAGTCTGCACTGACCTCTCAGGCAAGTAACCACATAGACAGGTAGGCATGGGTAGTGTGGTGATATCGGGGAGCCTAGGTGGTGTAATGGTTAGCACACTGGCCCGGAATGCAAAGAGATGTGGGTTCGAGTCACGCTCTAGGCGCAATATTTCCCATTTTCATCATCCCCCCATGACACTGGTACCGTGACCAGGATCCTGTACAAGCTACACGCTGTATGGTTGTTGAACCTACCCTGTGTATGAATGGGTTAGTGCATTGCACATGCAAAATCAGCTACTTACAGCAGCTTAAAGACATCAGCAACTCAAGGTGGCAAGCAGAGCCTAGAAAATGACGCATAGACACATGGAAGCATACATTGTGGGACTTGTATCAAAAAGTATATAATATACTTATATATACATATTATATATTGTATGATTATCAATCAATCAATAGTTCCGTCCTCTAGTCGAGGGTTGGATGCAATGGTTCTCCACTTGTCCCGATGGTGTGCTGTTCTGATAGACTGTGAATAATTCAAGCCTGTCCACTGTGAATATGATTATACTATGCCAGAGTTAAAAGAAAATGAAGAACAGGAATGAGATAATGAACACTCTCATCAATTGCATTTGAAGCCTTCATGTCGTTTAAGATGCGTTCCGATATGGGTAGAGCAATTTTTAACGTTCAAAATGGGGATTAGCAATATGTGTTCAGAAAATTGAATGGTTTTCGATTTTGCGGATGGATATCATCATCCCCCACGAAAAAAACGAGCAATCCGAATCAGTAGAACCGAATCGAAATCTGTTAGTTGGCACTTACGAAGAATGCCTCTAGAACCAGTTAGAGTAGCGACTCTGGTAGCATTATGGCGTGTTGAGTCAGAGAAGTGAGATGAGAGAAGTATTTGGGTAGGAGGGGGGGCCAGCAGATGGAAGCGACTGCCCCAAAATACGCTTAAGACCGCCTATGGTGGTCTTAATAGTGTGGTTTGAGTAATCAATATGGGTAACACCCTCAGAACGAAGAAACACATTAAGGGCAGATTAATAATTGGTCATAGAGCTGTATTGTAGTGAATGGGAAAGCTAGGCAATGTAAATAGGAACCTGCGTAGGGGGGACATGGAACAGTGGCAACTTTAAAGTACTGTAGTGGTCTGCACTGACCTCTCAGGCAACAAACCACATAGACCGGTAGGCGTGGGTAGTGTGTTGATATCAGGGAGTCTAGGTGGTGTAATGGTTAGCACACCGGCCTGGAATGCAAAGAGATGTGGGTTTGAGTCCCGCTCTAGTGGCAATATTTCCCATTTTCATCACCCCCATGACACTGGTTGCCATGACCATGATCCTGTATAAGCTACGTGCTGTATGGTTGTTGAACCTATCCTCTGTATGTATGTGTAAGTGCATTGCCTGTATGTATGTAATTGTAAGCATTAAATGACCATTTAAAAGACTTACAATTCCAGGGGGATGAGTGTAGTGGGCTGCACTGACCTCTCAGGCAACAAACCACATAGACCGGTAGGCGTGGGTAGTGTGTTGATATCAGGGAGTCTAGGTGGTGTAATGGTTAGCACACCGGCCTGGAATGCAAAGAGATGTGGGTTCGAGTCCTGCTCTAGTGGCAATATTTCCCATTTTCATCACCCCCATGACACTGGTTGCCGTGACCATGATCCTGTATAAGCTACGTGCTGTATGGTTGTTGAACCTATCCTCTGTATGTATGTGTAAGTGCATTGCCTGTATGTATGTAATTGTAAGCATTAAATGACCATTTAAAAGACTTACAATTCCAGGGGGATGAGTGTAGTGGGCTGCACTGACCTCTCAGGAAAAGTAACCGCATAGACAGGTAGGCATGGGTAGTGTGTTGATATCAGGGAGCTTAGGTGGTGTAATGGTTAGCACACTGGCCCGGAATGCAAAGAGATGTGGGTTCGAGTCCCGCTCTAGTGGCAATATTTCCCATTTTCATCACCCCCATGACACTGGTTGCCATGACCATGATCCTGTATAAGCTACGTGCTGTATGGTTGTTGAACCTATCCTCTGTATGTATGTGTAAGTGCATTGCCTGTATGTATGTAATTGTAAGCATTAAATGACCATTTAAAAGACTTACAATTCCAGGGGGATGAGTGTAGTGGGCTGCACTGACCTCTCAGGAAAAGTAACCGCATAGACAGGTAGGCATGGGTAGTCTGTTGATATCAGGGAGCTTAGGTGGTGTAATGGTTAGCACACTGGCCCGGAATGCAAAGAGATGTGGGTTCGAGTCCCGCTCTAGGTGCAATATTTCCCATTTTCATCACCCCCATGACACTGTTTGCCATGACCATGATCCTGTACAAGCTATGCACTGTTGTTTTTGAACCTATCTTGTGTATGTATGTGTAAGTGCATTGCCTGTATGTATGTAATTGTAAGCATTAAATGACCATTTAAAAGACTTACAATTCCAGGGAGACGAGTGTAGTAAGCTGGACTGACCTCTCAGGAAAAGTAACCACATAGACAGGTAGTCATGGGTAGTGTGTCGATATCAGGGAGTCTAGGTGGTGTAATGGTTAGCACACTGGCCCGGAATGCAAAGAGATGTGGGGTTGAGTCCCGCTCTAGGTGCAATATTTCCCATTTTCATCCCCCCCCCATGACAGTATTTACAAATTTACATACACCGTGCGGTGATGCTGTTGAGGGCGTAATAATGCGAAGCACATTTTTTTCGCTTCTGTATGCAGTTCAGACAGACCTAAAGGTAAAAGGCTGACATTTTAGGACCAATTAATGAAATAAATGTGAACAGCAAAGTAGTGAATCACGGCAAAGACCCTATAATACTAAGACGGCTCACTCAGCCTGTACTGTGTAATCAAAATGATCAAACCCACCACTTGGTGCGCTGGCTGGATGTGTATTCATACTTACCTATCTCATGTATAATATAATTTTATGTGTTTACATGTGAAACACTAACCAGCAGCTGGGCCAATCAAACTGACCACAAGGTGGCACTGCAAAATTTACATTACCATGCGAGAGATAGGGAGTGAGCCGTCTTAGTATTATAGGGTCTTTGATGATGGTCAGTGTTTTATCACTCCATCTGCTTAAACCATCACAAATAGTGTTATAATTGGTTTTAATATGGACTGAAGAAATATTACAATTGTATATAATGGAAACCCAGAAGAACCTTTTCAACCAGTTCATTATAATAGGATTGGAAGACTTTCCACTATTTAAGGTGTCGCGCATGGTTGTGCTGTCAGTTACAAAGGTAAGACAGATGAACCTCGATCCAACGGACACCGATGCAACGGATTCCGGATCCAACAGACACAATCCGCTAGAGTGAATATCTGAATTTGTTGCTACAATCCACCACGTCTAGAGAACTGTCTCGATTTCTATTAATTCAGAGCAGCTAATGGGTCCAAAGCCTATTATTATAGCTGTATCCTATGCAGGTATTGCAGGTATAGCAATACCTCAAGGAGTTTGACGCCCCTGCCTTGCAGAGTTGTAACGCACTGCCTTGTGGTACAGGTTCTTAAATTTTGTCACTACAATGGACAAACAGCTTTAACGGACAACTGCTCCCCCCTATTAGTCCGTTGGATCGAGGGTCATCTGTATTTTGTATTAAACCATGATTCCCACCAATGATCGCTGGCTGCAACGACAGCCCACATTTCTCCCACATTTATATGAGCATCAGTGCAGTCATTGTGAGAAGAAGAAAGGTGGTAGGTGAGTTGGTTAGGGCGGGATTTGTTGTAGAAAACTCCTACACATTTATGCTCATGCAATTCACCAAAACCAGTGTGTGAGGCATCAGAATATACAGAGAAGGTTTCAGTGTGAGTACCAAGCATTTTATTATAATCATTGAAGGAGTCAACGTATTTCAACGACCAGTTAGTTTCTTCCCCGAAATGCTGCGTGTATACAGAATTTGTGGAATGGGTGTCGGAGAGCTTTAATGGCACCAAATATCCGAGGTGAGAAAGACCTACCACGACGAACCAAGGTTGAGCAATGGGACAAGCGCCCACCGAGCCGCTCTAATTCTTTGTGAGTTGCTTTTCTTTTGATTAAAAATAATTGCAAATGTTTTAAAAAATTTAGTTACTTTGTCGGATGGTAGGCGGAGCTGGAGAGATTCCGTATCGACCTCAATTCTGAGAAAACGGTTGCATGTCGATGGAGAAAGAAGTGTGCTAAAGCTAACAAAAAAGCCTATTCGTCTGAGAATATTGATAACTATCAATTGATTTTTGGCACAATCGTCAAAGGAACTGCCTAGTACTGCAACGTCATCGAGATAATTGACTATACGATTAAGCCCTTGCTGGACAGAACAGCGATATATACAATCAGAGATTTTGCTAAATATATAGGGGATACTGGATAACTAGATTTGGTTATGCGGGTATGCAGGTATTGCAATACCTCAGGCAGTTTGACACCCCACCCTGCAGAGTTTTAAACCACTGCCTTGGGGTACAGGTTCTTGACAGAACCCAAGGCTAAGGGAGCAAACCCTGAACAGAAAAACCATGTCACTGTGGCAGCATCAAGGGCGGTTAATGTATGGAACTCCCAACATCTCCCGACCAGCCACTGCAGGGACAAATAGTTTTGCGACTGTCTGGACATGTTCTTGCTGGGTGAGACCTCTATTTGCTCCACGAGAGTGTGCCACTGGTAACTTGCAGAAGCCAGCAGCACTTCAACACTTTTGCAGCCATCTTTCATGAAATGGACATCACTCTCACAGCAGAGAGCTAAATGGAGAATGACAGTCAAGTAATGAAAGCAGTCTTTGTCGCATCACGACTGACAGCATGATGATGATGATGACTGGATAACCCCATAGAAAGTCTATTATCTAGGAATTACTGAGGTTTAGAATTTAAGTTCCATAATAAATCTTGCTTATATCTGTCAGCAGGGTGAATAGTAATTGCACGGTAAGCATTTTTAATGTCAATAATTGACAGAAAATAATTTCTTGCTAGCAGTTTAACTAGAGTATCAACGGTTTTATAGTTAAATTTGCAAATTGTTTCATCAACAAAATTATTCACAGTTTTATTAAATGGTTTGCTGCAATCTATGATAAAGCGGAACCCACCACTAGCTTTAGGTACACAAAATATGTTATGTGAGCATGTTGGAGGTATGTCGGTTTTATTCATGTAGCCTAGTTTTATTTCAGAATTTAATTTCTTCTCGATAAATTGTTTGTGAGATTCAGTAACAATAGTTTTAATTCTTGCTGAGTAAGATTAGGGAACTTTTGGTTAATAATCTTATAACCAAATATTGCACCGTGTAATATGTAAGACCAGTCAGGGTCAAAGTCACCGTGAAAGAATAAATCTACGAATAGACAACAAGGTTGAAATTGTGTTAGCTGATCCGAGATGTCGTGAGCGCAATTGCAACTGCCGTTGAAACATGCATATGTAACAGAAAAAGTGTTTACAATGCAGTCACAAGAATTTAAATCAATAGCTGAAACGTAATAAGATGAAGGGCTATATTCCACGGTCAACCAATTCAAATGTATGTTAGGCCACTGAGGTAAGGGTGTTACGTAATTTGTGATAGGCATGGGCCTAATGGCGGCAGCCAATTCGGGCGCCATGTGGTCGAGTGCGGGCTTGCTGCCCACCTGACCGACATCTAGTAGAGGGGGGAAAGCACATTCTACCCAATTCATACTAAATTGAAAATTAATACCATTAACCACAGAGGAATAAGCCTTGATTGCTAAATTATTATCAATATTATTATAATGAACCGATTTTGAATTGTCCGTGATGTTCGGCAACACGGGTCATTTGACATTCGGACACAGCCATAGCCTCATACTACGAAGGCCTTATGCTGCCACCTATCAAGAACTGGCCGCACTACGTTATGCTTTGTAGACTAGCGCCGCCTATAGTCACTTTCAAAATACAAAACCTGGTTACGTAACTAATGATATCGATTTGCCATCTGTAGTCGAATTCCTGAACTAACTAGCCTTCTGTGCCTATATAAGGCCAGGACGGGCGGCTGAGAGCTCACATCAACACGGGCATGAGGAGGACACTGACTAAAGATTGCCACCCGCCCACCCCTACGTGACATTGTTAAGGGATAGGGTTAAAAGCTTCTTGACCTCACTCTGATTGAACATGTTGTTATTTGAATTGAACTTTGTGCTGATCAAAAACTTACCTGCTGGTGCTTGAAAATTAAACCCAACTTTAAACTAATATGCTGTGTCGTTGTCTTATTATAAGTTACATGTGCTGCTTTTTTACGCTGATTAATTCAGTCGCAACGGCAGGTGCTACATTTGTGCGAATGACTACCACAACAAGAACACCAATGGCCGTAGCTGCATGTTTTCTCATCGCGAGAACACCCATTTTCATTATTGAAATTAAAGCATGGCTTTTTGCCATCACGGGTGTAGAGCTTAGAACTGGCACTTGAAGTAGAGTTTTTTTTCTCTTTAATATTCTCTAGCGCGTACTAGCTGGGCGCTAGTTCATTGTTTCCTGCAGTCAAGGCCTCATCGCCCTGCTTTACGACCACTTCAGTATCATATCAAATGTGAGAAGAAGTAGTGTATTTGTTGAATTTTGTTTTAGAGCAAACAAACCTTATGCGCTTAATTAGGGAGAGGGAGCCATTATAATCAGTGTCAGGTCTATCGAGAAACCAAGCGCAGGTTGCCTCAACAATCTCGTAAGCGTTCAATTCTTTTACTTGTTTTCTGTCATCGGTGTAGTGCTTGAGTGACCACTTACATCGCTTCCTCCGCTCGTTAATCAGAGTGTGGCTGCCTGAACTCGAGCTGGAGGAGCAGTGCCGGTGTCTGCAGTGTCACCACGAGTGCGCACTGCCAGAAGTCAGTACCCATCCTGATATGACCTGAGATGTTGCCAGGCCATAAGACCAACAAAGCAGTAGATCCGATTAAAGAGAGCTGACTGCACACAAATATATATATATCATCATCATCATGCTGTCGGTTGTGATGCAACAAAGACTGCTTTCATTACTTGACTGCCGCTCTCCATTTAGCTCTCTGCTGTCATTTCATGAAAGCTGCCTGCAAAAGTGTTGGAAGTGCTGCTGGCTTTTGCAAGTTACCAGCGGCACTCTCTCGGGGAGCAAATAGAGGTTTCGCACCGGCAAGAACATGTCAAGACAGGCGCAAAACTATTTGTCCCTGCAGTGGCTGGTTGGGAGATGTTGGGAGTTCCATACATCAACCGCCCTTAATGCTGCCACAGTGACATGGTTTTCTGTTTAGCGTTTGCTCCCTTAGCCTTCGGTTCTGTCAAGAACCTGTACCACAAGGCAGTGGTTTACAACTCTGCAAGGCAGGGGCATCAAACGGGGGGAGTGGTGTCGGAGAACAGTGCAGTGAAGATAATGACCGGAATTTGTCTGAGGTCAGGCGGGGGTGGAGTAAGGAGATGGTGGGGGGTGGGGCGACACACGGTGGGGGTTAGGGGCGGTGGGGCGGGGGTGAGATTACAGGTGGGGGTTGGGAGGGGAGCGGGACGTAGCTCAGGCGCTAGGGTGTCCACCTGTGAAGCCGTCGGTCATCGGATCAATCCTTCTCACTGCATCCATTTGCAGTTTGGGATATGTTCCGTTCCAACCGGTGGTCCAGAACTGGTTCATCAAAGACTATGGCAGATCATAAAGTGTAAAGAAGGAGAGAGAATCAAGCCCTCTGGTTTATTATTTATATGGCTACATGGATTCATTTTAGAGTATCACCCCACCCCTTTTTCCCCAATAGGAAACAAGCATTCTTGGTCCTACCAATAGGGATCCAGCATTCCTGGTCCCCATGGCTTCCAGTGGTCTGCCCACCCCGCCCCACCAACCTTGACCCCATGGCCACCACCAACCTTGACCCTTGAGTGTGGTGATCACTATCCCAGCAGAAAGGGGAGGGGGTAGGCCCTGAGTGCCTTCGCACCCAGACCTGCCGGCACCACTATGTGGGGCGGGGATGGGGGGGGGGGGGGGGATGGGTGGGGGGAGAACTACCGCCGGGTGTGTAGCGGATAAATGGGTTTGTCCCACCGAGTGCCGGACATAATGGTCCGGGTCGTCCCTTTCTAGTAGGTGGTTGCCCGATTTGATTTGTACCAATCCGGTATTGATGTCTTTAGGGTGGCCCAGCGTTCACTTGTCACTTCGAGTTCGGGGTGGGGTGGAGGGGAGCGGGAGCCACCTGACAGTTGTAGGGATGAGAGTAGACTGGGAGGAGGGGGCGGTGTGACGGGCGGTTAGGATCGACGGAAATTAAATTAAGCTGTCAAAGTAACACCTGGTACCTTCCCACTGCCCCTCCAACTGACCCTCCAACTGCTCTTCCCACTGCCCTTCCCACTGCCCCTCTCACTGACCCTCCCACTGACCCTCCCACTGACCCTCCCACTGACCCTCCAACTGACCCTCCAACTGTCCCTCCAACGGACCCTCCCACTGACCCTCCCACTGACCCTCCCACGAACACTCTCACTTACCCTCTCACTGACCCTCCCACTGACCCTCCCACTGCCATTCCCACTGCTCCTCCCACTGCACTGCCCCTCTCACTGACCCCCCACTGCCCCTCCCACCGACTCTCCCACTGCCCCCCCCCACACTGCCCCTCCCACTGCCCCTCCCACTACCACCCCGGCTGCCCCTCCCAATGCCCCTACCAATGCCCCCTCCCCCCCACTGACCCTCCCAATGCCCCTCCCACTGCCCCGCCCACTGACCCTCCGCCCTGCGTAGCCCACTGCCCACCCGGTCTCCCTGCCCTCTGTGGTCCCTACCTGTTCCCTATGTCCGCACCCCTGTTTCTACCCCTGTCCCTTCCCATGTCCCTCCCCCTGTCCCTCCCCCTTCCCCCCTGTCCCTCCCCCTGTCCCTCACCCTCACCCTCCTCTGCCTCTCCCCCTGTCCCTCCCACTGTCCTCCCCATGTCCCCCACACTATCTCTCCTCTGCCTCTCCCCCTGTTCCTCCAACTGTCCTCCCCATGTCCCCCACACTATCCCTCCTCTGCCTCTCCCCCTGTCCTCCCACTGTCCTCCCCATGTCCCCCACCCTATCCCTCCTCTGCCCCTCCCCCTATCCCTCCCACTGTCCTTTCCCACCCTGTACTCCTGACCCTCTCTCGTATGAACCCCCTTCCCCCTGTCCCTGTCCCTCCCTTGTCCCTCCCCTGTCCCTCCCACTGCCGCTCCTCCTGACCCTCCTCCTGTCCCTCTCATTTCTCACCCTGTACTCCTGATCCCAGCCCTTCCCGATGTCTCTCAACCTCATCCCCTTACCTGTGAATCTCTCGTCTCAACGTCCCGATCACCTTCCCCATTCCTCCTTCCTCCTTTCCCCTTCCTCCTTCCCCTGTTCCCTGTTCCCTTTCCTTCCCCTTTTCCCTTTTCCCTTCCCCTTTCCCCTTTCCCCTTTCCCCTTTCCCCTTTCCCCATTCTCCCTTCCCCTTCCCTTTCCCCTTTCCCCCTTTCCCCTTTCCCTTTTCCACTTTTCCCTTTCCCCTTCCCCCCTTCCCCTTTCCCCTTCCCCTTCCCTTCCCCTCCCCCTTCCCCCTTTTCCCCTTTCCCCTTTTCCCCTTTCCCCTTTCCCCTTTCCCCTTTCCCCTTTCCCCTTTTCCCCTTTCCCCTTTCCCCCCTTTTCCCCTTTCCCCTTTCCCCTTCTTCCCCCTTTCCCCCCCATTCTCCCCTTCCCCTTTCCCCTTTCCCGTTTCCCCTATCACCTTTCCCCTTTCCCCTTTCCCCTATCCCCTTTCACCTTTCCCCTTTCCCCTTTCCCCTATCCCCTTTCCCCTTTCCCTTCCCCTTTCTTCCCATTTCCCCTTTCCCCCTCCCCTTTCCCCTTTCCCCTTTCCCCTTTCCCCTTTCCCCGTTCCCCTTTCCCCTTTCCCCTTTCCCCTTCCCCTTTCCCCTTTCCCCTTTCCCCTTTCCCCTATCACCTTTCCCCTTTCCCTTTTCCCCTATCTCTCTTTCCCCTTTCCCCTTTCCCTTTCCCCTATCCCATTTCCCCTTTCCCTTCCCCTTTCCCATTTCCCCTTTCCCTATCCCTTCCCCCTTTCCCCTTTCCCCTTTCCTCCTTTCCCCTCCCCCCTTTCCCCTTTTCCCTTCCCCTTTCCCCTTTCCCCTTCCCCTTCCCCCTTCCCCACCCAGTGCCCATTGACCCACCCACTCGCACCCAGTCATTCTCACCTAGCCCCTCCACTTCCCCTACCCCTCCCCATGCCCACCACAGTACCGCTGGCTCTTCTTCCCCTCCTTGCCTATGCCTCTCCCCCTCCCCTAACCCCTGTTCTCTTGCCTCTCCCTCTCCTCCTCCTCCTTCCCCTGCGTCAACCCCTCCCTGCTCCTCGTATCCTCCTCCTCAGCACCCCCCCCCCGCACAAACCCCACCCCCATCCCCACCCCACCATGTCCACACGTGCCCTCAGCCCCTTCCCTATCACCACCACTATCCCACCTCACTCTCACCATGCCTCTCCCCAGCTCTATCCTCCCATAATTCACCTCCTCCACACACCCCTACACACCCTGCCGCCCCCACCCCCACCCCCCACCCCACCTTGCCTACCCCTGCCCTGTCACCGCCACTACCTTCCCCCGCTCAGCCCCCTAGCGACTCACCAGTATCCCCCAGCCGCCCACTTGGCACCTCCCGGCCTTAACATCACCTCCACCACCTGCACACCCCCCCCCCCCCCACACACACACACTCCTGCCCGGGCCCGCCCCTCAATCAAGTCCGGCCCTTTGACCCCTCCGCCGTGAGGACAAACCCATTCCTCCACCCGGCCACCTGTGTGACCTTGTCCCATCTACGTCATTCAAATCTATAATATAAGCAGCCACTCTGTCTGATGTCTGTATACAAACACATCACCAGCCAGCCTGCCCCGACCAGACGGGATGGCCAAATGAGTTGAGTGTCCGACTCATGTTATGGGAGATTGGGGGAACCAGACCCATGCATTCCTGGGTTCGAACCCTGGCCGAGTAAAACCAATGACATAAAAATCGATAATTGTGGCTTCATAGATTGGTGCTTACTATTATGATAGGGCAAGGACTTGTTGGCTCAGTGTCAAGATAATGTGACTGAGTGGGGGATCAGGTCATGGTACTGGTGGCCTGGTCTCCCAGTAAGGTAGCCATATAAAGTCACTATGAGTGCACACTGTCACAAGTTGGAACCCGTCCTGATATTACCTTAGATGTTGCTCGGACGTAACATAATAACAAACAAACTTCATCATCATCATCATCATGCTGTCAGTTGCGATGCGACAAAGACTGCTTTCATTACTTGACTTTCGCTCTTTGTGCGGTTGTACATTTCATGAAGGCTGCCTGCAAAAGTGCTTAAGTGCTGCTGGCTTTTGCAAGTTACCAGCGACACTTTCTCGGGGAGCAAATAGAGGTTTCACATGGCAAGAACATGTCCAGACAGGCGCAAAACTATTTGTCCCTGCAGTGGCTGGTCGGGAGATGTTGGGAGTTCCATACATCAACCGCCCTTGATGATGCCACAGTGACATGGTTTTCTGTTTAGGGTTTGCACCCTTAGCCTTTGGTTCTGTCAAGAACCTGTACCACAAGGCAGTGGTTTACAATTCTGCAGGGCAGGGGCGTCAAACTCCCTGAGGTATTGCAATACAAACTTACGCCTAGTAGATCTCCATGGAAACCACAAGATGTGGAGCCTGGTCACATGGCGACTGCGAAGGAATAGGTTTCCTGTGAGTTGCCTACGTGACAGGCAGCAGCGGAGGAATGATAGGCAGTTGGTTGGTCATTGGAGTTTTATGGCCTGGCAACACTTAAGGACCGGGATGGTAGGCAGTAAGAGGTGCGTGAGAATTTGAGAGTGTGAACGATGAAGAAAGGAACAGTAATGATTGGGGGGGGGGGAGGGAGGAATGGGCGTTCAGCAAATATTGTTTGTTTGTTGTTGTTTTACATCCTAGTAACATCTAAGGTCATATCAGGACGGGATCCCATGGATGGAGAGATGGTGGAAGGAAGATGCGAAGGAAATTGGTTGGTGTGTGGTGTGGAAGCTAGGCGATTCGCGGGGGAGGGGGTAAATGGATTAATTGTATTCAAGGATGCAGTGGCAGGACTGGTTTTGAATGGGAAATAATTGTATGAGCGTTTGGGAAATTTACAGAGAGAAGGAAGGAGGGAAGGCTGGATATGCACAGAAAATGGCCTAGAGAAAAGGAAGGTCAAGTGGAGGAGGGAGTGAAGGCTAGATGTAGAGAGGAAATGACGGAGAGTGACGGAATATGTTCCATGGCGTCACAATACCGTAAGTGGCAGACCACCAAACCCTCAGCCTCGGTTTCTCCCCCCCATGCCCCACTTTTTTAATTTGTTGCTGTTCCTCTGTTATCTCCAGTCAACCATATACGATGAGAGAGACAGTCTGGGTAAAAATGTAAAATTTAAGACCTCAATGCAGTGGGATTGGTCCCACTGCTTCACTGGTCACAGCTGGTCCAGTGTATTATTAACTACTAACAACCCCACCCCAACAACATAATTCATAAACTCACATAACTAACTACATTAGAGTTACACTAGAATTTTCCTAACAAACCAACATTTATATACCGCTTGCCTAACTGCAACTGAACATAAAACTTACTACAAGTTTACCAACTGAATACAGAAGATAACTTCTGCTTACATTCTAAATACTATGTAAATACTCACATTGATCTGACTAATATCGATCTGGTTATATGACACTACTGTACCATATTGTTATGGAACTTTTGGGTTTCAGAATTTCATTGTGTTACATGGTGCAAATTGTGTATTCAACAGGTATTGTACACCTTATTCTATATACCTTTTGTGTAAATAACCCTGAATTGAAAAATGGCTGGAAGACCAGTGCTTCGGCACTGACAAAAGACTTATTCAGCAGAATAAACATATTTACAAAAGGAACAAAAGGGTAAAGGAATGGTGGATGGGAAGGAAGGAATACGGAGAGAGACGGGGAGAGCATGAGGGAGGAAAGGAGGGTGGGAAGGGGGGGGGGGAGAAGGAGCGAAGAATGGAGAGCGCGAAGGGGTGAAGGGAAGGGGTGGGTGGGAAGAAAGGGAATGAATGTAGATGGTAGGGAGGGAAGGAGAGCGGTGAGAGGGTGGGAGGGATGGAAGGAATCAATCAATCAATAGTTCCGTCCTCTAGTTGAGGGTTGGATGCAATGGTTCTCCACTTGTCCCGATGTTGTGCTGTTCTGATAGACTGTGAATAATTCAAGCCTGTCCACTGTGAAATATTTGTAAACCATGATGTTCTTGGTCTCCCTCTCCCTCTGCTGCCATTTACCTTCCCTTCCAACAATGTACGGTATATTGAACTCTGACGAATGATGTGGCCAAAATAAATAACACCTGTATAGTGGCAAACAAGCGTTTCTTATTTTGAATTTTTCTGAGAACTTCTTTGTTGGTGATCTTCTTTGTCCATGATATTGTCATCATCCTTCGATAAGTCCACATCTCAAATGCTGCTAAACGTTTGTACATTTTCTTAGAGATTGTCCATGTCTCTGCCCCATACATTAGAGTAGACCACACATAACACTGAAGAATACGCTTCCTTGTTTGTATTAATATCTTACTTGATGTTAACACTCTATACATTTTGGAGAATGTTGTTCTTGCTATTGTTATCCTTCTTTTAATTTCTTCCTCACATCTCCCATCATTTGTAATCTTTTGTCCGAGATATATGAATTCGGATACTTGTTCTATGTTTGTGCCATCTATGGTTATATTGACATTTGGTTTATCTGTCTTTTTACTTATAACCATTGTTTTGGTCTTCCTGGCATTCATCTTCATGTTGAATAGTATTCCAGCTTTATTGATTCTATATGGAAGGAAAGGTGACGAATAAAAGGAGAGAGAGGAGGTAGGAATGAAAGGGCGTTGTGGGGGGGGGGGGGTAAATGAGAGAGGCGGAGGGCAGGCAGGAAGGAAGGGAGGAGATGGGAGGAAATAGAGAGACGGAGTTCAGAGGTAAAGGAAGGAGGATGTAGGAAGAGAAACAACCAGAGATGGTGAGAGAGGAAGGGAGGCAGACTGGAGGACGAAGAGGAGAGAGCAATTGAGGGTGGTAGGAAGGAAGGAGGGAGGGCAGGACAGCATGTGGGCCTGATGGTGGTGAGGGGGGCAAAGAAAAGGGGGGGAAGGAGGAGAGTAGGGCGTATGGATATACGGAGGGATGAAGGGGGTGCGAGGGAAAGAATGCAATATGGAAGGAGACATATAGAGGGAGGGAAGGAAGGCAAGATGGAGGAGACAAATATAGGGAGGGAAGGAAGGCAAGATGGAGGAGACAACTAGAGTGAGGGAAGGAAGGCAAGATGGAGGAGACAACTAGAGGGAGGGAAGGAAGGCAAGATGGAAGGAGACACATAGAGGGAGGGAAGGAAGGCAAGATGGAGGAGACAACTAGAGGGAGGGAAGGAAGGCAAGATGCAGGAGACACATAGAAGGAGGGAAGGCAAGATGGAGGGAGACAACCATAGAGGGAGGGAAGGAAGGCAAGATGGAGGGAGACACATAGAGGGAGGGAAGGAAGGCAAGATGGAAGGAGACAAATAGAGGGAGGGAAGGAAGGCAATATGGAGGGAGACAGCAATAGAGGGAGGGAAGGAAGGCAAGATGGAGGGAGACAAATAGAGGGAGGGAAGGAAGGCAAGATGGAAGGAGACACATATAGGGAGGGAAGGAAGGCAAGATGGAGGGAGACAAATAGAGGGAGGGAAGGAAGGCAAGATGGAGGGAGACACATAGAGGGAGGGAAGGAATGCAAGATGGAGGGAGACACATAGAGGGAGGGAAGGAAGACAAGATGGAGGGATACACATAGAGGGAGGGAAGGAAGGCAAGATGGAGGGAGACAACTAGAGGGAGGGAGGGAAGGCAAGATGGAGGGAGACACATAGAGGGAGGGAAGGCAAGATGGAGGGAGACAACCATAGAGGGAGGGAAGGAACGCAATATGGAGGGAGACACATAGAGGGAGGGAAGGAAGGCACGATGGAGGGAGACAGATAGAGGGAGGGAAGGAAGACAAGATGGACGGAGACAAATCGAGGGAGGGAAGGAAGGCAAGATGGAGGGAGACAAGTAGAGCGAGGGAGGGAAGGCAAGATGGAGGGAGACACATAGAGGGAGGGAAGGAAGGCAATATGGAGGGATACAAATAGAGGGAGGGAAGGAAGGCAAGATGGAGGGAGACACATAGCGGGAGGGAAGGAAGGCAAGATGGAGGGAGACAACAATAGAGGGAGGGAAGGAAGGCAATATGGAGGGAGACACATATAGGGAGGGAAGGAAGGCAAGATGGAGGGAGACAAATAGAGGGAGGGAAGGAAGGCAAGATGGAGGGAGTCAACAATATAGGGAGGAAAGGAAGGCAAGATGGAGGGAGACAACAATAGAGGGAGGGAAGGAAGGCAAGATGGAGGGAGACAACAATAGAGGGAGGGAAGGACGGAAAGGACAGAGGAGGGAAGCAGTCACCGGATAGCTGGGAGATGAGAATAAAGCGAGAAGAATATCCAGCACCAGCTTCCACCGGGAACCACCCGGGCCACTGCCAGGTATTGTGAAACTGTCAACAACATTCGCAGCTCAGCATCGCCACCGCCTCCATCACCACCATTGCCGTCTCTACACCGGCGCTAGAGGCACCTCAGCCGGCGGGCCGACCGCCCAGCACCAGCGCCATGTCGCCCTGGTTACACAGGCAACCATCAGCGTGGGGTGAGGGGGAAGGGTGGGGGGAGGGAGGAGGAGGGGAGGAGGGGATGGGATGAGGGAGAGGAGGGGAACAGGGCAGGTGAGGGGAGGAGGGGGGTGATGAAGGGTGAGGGGAGAGAGGGATAGGATGAGGAGAGGGGGGGAGGGGGAGGGGAAGGGGGAGGGGAGGGTGAAGGGGAGGGGAGGAGGGAGGGTAGGGGATGGTAGCTCCCTGCATGCAATGCTCTAATCCCCTGCGTGTGGCATGACACTCACTCGAAAGTGTATACATGTGTATTTGTGTATATGTATATGGATACATATGTAGGGAGAAGGGAGGGGATGGGAGTATAGGATGGGAGGGGGATGGAGGGGGGATGTGGGCCTGATGGGGGAAGACAAAGGGAGAAGGGGTGGGAGGGTGCGGAGGAGGGGGCAGAGGGGGGGGGAGATAAGGGGGGGGGCAAGGAAGGGAAGGGGAGGGGAGCAGGGAGGATGGGATGGGGGCGCGATGTGGGGAGTGGAGCAGAGGAAGGTAAAGGGGAGGGGAGGGGAGTAGGCGAGGGGGTTAACGGTAGGAGAGGGGTGGGGGGTTGAGATGGTGTAGGGGGCGAGTTGATGACTGGTCGGTTGGGCTCGGCCTGGCTCGGCATGGCTCCGCTTGGCTTGGCCTGGCTCTGCCTGTCTCTGCCTGTCTCTGCCTGTCTCTGCCTGTCTCTGCCTGTCTCTGCCTGTCTCTGCCTGTCTCTGCCTGTCTCTGCCTGGCTCTGCCTGGCTCTGCCTGGCTCTGCCTGGCTCTGCCTGGCTCTGCCTGGCTCTGCCTGGCTCTGCCTGTCTCTGCCTGGCTCTGCCTGGCTCTGCCTGGCTCTGCCTGTCTCTGACTGGCTCTGCCTGGCTCTGCCTGGCTCTGCCTGGATCTGCCTGGCTCTGCCCGGCTCGGCCCGGCTCGGCCCGGCTCGGCCTGGCTCGGCCTGGCTCTGCCTGGCTAGGCCTGGCTAGGCCTGGCTCGGCCTGGCTCGGTTTTGGTTCCGGCCTAGGCCTGGGGAACACCCTTTACATCGGCCCGCTGTGCTACGGTGTGGTCCCGGTGCCCCCCAACCCCCACCCCGAGGAGCATAGGGCAGGACATGACATAACTTATTAAATGCAATGAAGGGTTTATCACTATCAAAAGATACGGAAGTATATGTATATACAAACATATACGCAGCGAGGGGGTCAGCGATGCGTGCCAGACCACCCTCCCCCATCCGGATTGGTGTGTATGTGTGGGGGGGGGGAGCACTCCAGATGTTACAGTCTTGTCACTATCCATATACAATGCTGATAGTGTTGTGCATACTTCTCTAGACCATATATGTAAATAATCTAGCCAGATCTATCGATATCAGCAATATATGTCTGATATATAGATAATTAAACGAATATATATGTCTGAAATATATATATATATATTTGTTACTAGATACAGACACACACATATCCTTGTCATATCCTAGTAATGCCTAGCAGCAGGCTAGGTAGAGCTGAGCATCAATGTTATAAGTCATTGGTTTGACTCGGCTAGGATTCGAACTCCCGACCTTCCGCACGGGAAGCCTGCGCTCTACCGATTCGGCTACTGCGTCCGCTGCGGACACAGGTGATAATGGAGAACAGATCAATTCCTCTTTTTAGATCGAACCGCAACTGACCATAAGTGGTATGCACTGCATATCCTTTGTCCAATAACTAGGGCATTGTCCATAAACTGGCACATCCACCACAAGCAATAGCTTCGGCTCAAGTAATAAAAGCTAAGCTGGTCGACATTGGCAATGTGATTAGATGCACGCAATATTCCTATTGAACGTCGGGTAGCCACAGGGACATATAGATAAGTATATATATAAATAAGTATATATGTGGTGTATAACGCATTGTACGTGTATAAATACTAAGGGAACATATCTAATTTGCTACTTCCTCCATCGACGCATTGGTGGAGTGCCCACCTCCGCCCAGCTGTTGGGGAGATGTATACAGGTGGCCCCCCTCGCGCCACACACACTATACATATATATATATATATATATATATATGCGTATATGTCCCTGTGACTAGATATATACATGTATATGTATACGTATTATTTAATTTAATATGTGGATATACAATAAAAATGCTTCCTAATGTTTCTGTCTAGTGGTGAACACAAGTCATTAGACTTAACCGTTATGGGCAGCATAAATACACCATCACCAAACAAAAATAAAAATATGTGCATATATCCACATATATTTGCATGTATGTGTATATGCATATATACACACATATATGCATACTTATATACATCTGCATGCATATGTGTGGATATATGTGCATATATATGCATATACACATATAGACATGTAGATATACACATATATACATATATACGCATATATACATATGAAGAGTTCAGTCGCAAAACCATCTAAACCCCAATACAAAAATGTAAGAGAAACATTGGAAACAAACCTAGAAAAACGTGTTTTAATTTTATAATCCTACTGTTTTGTGCATTGCACCATAATCATAGGATCATATGAAAAGTGATCTGTTCATATTGCTGGTTATTTCTCATTAAATAGGTAGATGATTTTTATTTCAAGACACCTAATTATTAAAAGAAACCATGGTGGATCCCCAGTTAAAATGACTAATTCTATAATACAAGCAACACAATGCTATAGGCAACATAATAATTCTCAATTTCCATGTAATTTAAATTTAATTATGGACAAACTATTCATGGAAACATTGTTTCACCATAGAAACTGCAAAGGGCTGCTTAAGCCCTTTCCAATGGTATATTTTGTTAGGATATCTATTCAATATTAAACAAGTTGTAGACTGTGGCAGGGCACCCCTATTTGTTTCTATATGAAAACTTTCTTGGCGTTTAAATACGCCTCGATAAAGCAAGACATTTTGAATTCCTAGTCATGGTCCCTACATGTTATATTCCTATAATGCATTATACTCTTTCATAAGTTGTAATGGTACTCGCCAATTAAGTTGGAAAGTACCCGAATAGAGTGGTTCCAGATCCTTGCATACACACATATACATACATACATATATACTCATATACACATATACATATATACATATATGCATATATGTGTATATGCATATATGTAAACATATACACATATATACATAATTACATATATGCATACATACATGTATACATGTATACATGTAAACATCAATCAATCAATAGTTCCGTCCTCTAGTCGAGGGTTGGATGCAATGGTTCTCCACTTGTTCCGATGGTGTGTTGTTCTGATAGACTGTGAATAATTCAAGCCTGTCCACTGTGAAATATTTGTAAACCATGATGTTCTTGGTCTCCCTCTCCCTCTGCTGCCATTCACCTTCCCTTCCAACAATGTACGGTATATTGAACTCTGACGAAGGATGTGGCCAAAATAAATAAGTTTCTTTGTCTGTATAGTGGCAAACAAGCTTTTCTTATTTTTAATTTTTCTGAGAACTTCTTTGTTGGTGATCTTCTTTGTCCATGATATTTTCATCATCCTTCGATAAGTCCACATCTCAAATGCTGCTAAACGTTTGTACATTTTCTTAGAGATTGTCCATGTCTCAGCCCCATACATTAGAGTAGACCACACATAACACTGAAGAATACGCTTCCTTGTTTGTATTAATATCTTACTTGATGTTAACACTCTATACATTTTGGAGAATGTTGTTCGGGCTATTGTTATCCTTCTTTTAATTTCTTCCTCACATCTCCCATCATTTGTAATCTTTTGTCCGAGATATATGAATTCGGATACTTGTTCTATGTTTGTGCCATCTATGGTTATATTGACATTTGGTTTATCTGTCTTTTTACTTATAACCATTGTTTTGGTCTTCCTGGCATTCATCTTCATGTTGAATAGTATTCCAGCTTTATTGATTCTATTCACTATATCTTGTAGGTTTTTCTCACTGTCTGCTAGTATTACACTGTCATCGGCATATCTCAGATTGTTGACGTTCATGCCACCTATTGTCACTCCCTTGCAATCTTCAATGTGTCTGAAAATCATCTCTGTGTACAGGTTAAATAGACATGGTGACAATACACACCCCTGTCAAACTCCTCGTTTAATCATAACTTCATCCGATAGGCCCTGCTCCATTTTTATAAATGCACGTTGTGTCCAGTATAAGTTCACAATTAGTTTAATGTCTTTGCCATTGACACCAATATCTTGTAAACATTTGATTAACAGTTCATGATTGACTCGGTCGAAGGCCTTCTCGTAGACAATAAACATATATACATATATACATATATACATATATACATATATACATATATACATACATACATATATACATATACACATATATGCATATACACATATATGCATATACCCATATACGCATATATGCATATACGCATATGCGCATACACGCATACAGACATATATGCATTCACTCATACCTGCATACACATATACATGCATACACATCCACACATACACACATACATGCATACACGCATACGCACATACACACATACACACCTACACACATATGCACATACATGCATACGCACATACACACATACACGCATCCACACATACACACCTGCATGCATACACGCATACACACATACACACATACACACATACACACATACACACCTACACCCATACACCCATACACACATACGCCCATATACACATACACATACACACATACATATACACACATACACACATACACACATACACACATACACACATACACACATACACACACATACCCACACATACACTCTTACACACATATACATATATGTGCACAATAGCAATGTGTTAATTGCCCCGCAGAACAGTGGGATCCAATCATTGTCAGAACACTGAGCATATACACACGCTCACATCTATTCAGACAGTAGTTTATTTGACTGCAATGCATCAACATGCCTGGCACTAACGCATGCGCACATGGGCACCCATAACACACTGGCGGCAACCAGTATATTTCCCAGGGGAGCGGGCGTAATGATGGGTTTTTTGACGTACCCAATATCTGGTGGTGATCTCACGCACACCTCTCAGATATGGCTACACATACCCATCACAGGTTGTGGTGGGTGATTGGTTGGTTGTTGGAGATTTAAGTCCTGGCAACATCTAATACCCCTGTCACACTATGACGTAATGAGCGAACGTGAGCCTAACGTGGTGATATTTCGTCATTACGTTGATGTACGATGGATTACGTTATGATGCCGTCATAATGATGTTAGACTGACGTCGAGCTACGTCACATTACGTTGTGTTACGTCGAGTTACGTCGAGGTTTTGGACATGGTAAACAATTTCGACGTAGCTCGAACGTACGGGTTTACGTTCGCCGTACGTTCTGTTCACGTTCAGCGAACGTCAATGACATTAAACGGATGTTAGGCAAACGTTCCTCACTACGTTCCACTACGTTCCACTTGTTGACCCACATTAAAGCTAGTGGAAACGTCCATGCGGCATAATGGGAAAGTCCGGAGAATGTCAGGAGAACGTCAGGAGAACGTCAGGAGAACGTGCATTCAACATACGTTCAACGTCTCATGACGTAGCTAACATCATGTAACGTTCTTCTGGCGATGGAATAACGTTCATAATGTTCCGTGAGCGTCATTACGTTGACCTCTCTCGTTGAATGACGGTATCACTACGCTTTACCGACGTTACGCTCTCGTCCACTACGCTGCATCCACTTTCAACTTGTGCCCAAATTTGCATACTACGCCGAGAAGTTCAACGTTCTTCACGTTCTCCCTATGTTGACGTCGTCACGTCGTAGTGTCACAGGGCCATTAGCTCATATCTGGGCGGGTACCCAATATCCCAGTCAGTCACATTATCCTGGCACTGAGTTGGTTGGTTGGTTGTTGGAGGTTTACGTCCTGGAAAGATCTATAGTCATATCAGGACGGGTACCGACTTGTGACAGTGCACACTCATGACAACTTTATAGTACTGCCCCACTGAGAAATCAGGCCACTGGCATTGAAGTGTTACATCCTGGAAATATCTATGGTCATATCAGGACGGGTACCGACTAATGACAGTACCCACTCATGTCGACTTTATAGAACTTCCCCACTGAGAAATCAGGTCATTGTGTAAAAATATACGGATTTTCGGTAAAGAATTATATATTGGCAGAGAGCATTATTATTCTTGGGCTTTGGAGTGGGGAGAAGGTTATGTAATCTAAAAAGCAATGGTGCCCCCCACTCACATGATGACATGATATAAACTATGTGAGATATATGTTCATGCATGATGCCTAAAGTTAATGAAGAGATGTTCTTATATATGAAGCAGTTCAAGGTTGAGATATATGTTCATGCATGATGCCTAAAGTTAATGAAGAGATGTTCTTATATATGAAGCAGTTCAAGGTTGATGAAATGTTCCTCTATGTATTCATAAAGAATGCAATTGGAGAAAAAGGACATTTTTGGTATATACATATATATATCTAATTGTAACTATATGCAACTATCTGCCCCTACCGGACCCAGGGCCAAGCACACCAGCCATACTACATTCCTTAGAGCCACACCCTGCATGCTGGTTTTGGGTGGCAACCCCCATATTTGGGCATTGCACTGACCAGTATATATGGGAGTGTCTGATTGGCTGACTGTGGGAGATCCGGTCACCTGAGCCCCCTTGGCCTATCATGGCCACACAAGTCTCATTCTAATTAATTACTCAAGAAACTTCTCCAATTGGCACCATGACTCGATATCCGAGTCACTCACGGTATTTTGACACTGAGTTGGTTGGTTGCTTGTTGGAGTGTTATGTGCTGGAAATATTCTATGGTCATATCATGATGGGTACCGAGATGTGACAGTGCACACTCATGTTGACTTTATAGTGCTAGTCCTCTGGGAAATCGGGCCGCCAGCACCATGACCTGATATCCCATTCAGTCACATTAATCTGACACTGAACTAACCAGTCATTGCCCTATCCTATTAATGCGGAGCGCCTGGCTAGGAAGTGGCAAGTATCAATTTTGAAGTCATTTGTTTGACTTGATTGGGAACTGAACTCCCGACCTTCCGCTCACAGAGTCTGATGGGTGAATCATTAAAGCTGCATAGTCTGATAATACATCAAGATTTCAAAACCGAAAGTATTGTTTAGATTTGATTCTACCTTCATAACTTAGAAGTTTGTGCACTTATCAAACATTAGTATAGTGACCACATAGAAGGGAATAGTGCAGAGTAATTTAATATAAACTGTTACTGCAGAAGCCTTTGTTGTCAGAGTTTTGGCACACTTGCCAATAATTAACTTTGCATGGTTGCACTTCAAATAGCTCAAAATTTAACCATTTAAATGAAAAGCGACTTCAAACAAAACTAAGGTAGATTATAATGATCAACCTCATATATTTATCTAAGAAAATAACAACAATCCCAAACCATCAGACTATGCAAATTTAAGACCGATGGCTTTACATGCAAGGGATCGGGAGTCGGAACCATGTCTAGTCAAACGAATGGCTTCCAGAATTTATATTTGTCGCTAGCTAGTCTGGCACTCCACACAAATAGGATAGAACGAGGACTGGTTTGTGCAGATAATGTGACTGAGTGGGATATTGGGTTGTGGTGCTGGCAGGCTGCTGCTCCAGTAGCGCAGCACTATAAAGTCACCGTGACTGCGCACCGTTATAAGTCAGTCCCTGTCCTTATATACACTGAGGTGGTGCTAGAACGTTAACCATCAAGGAACAACAACTTATTCATCATACGAAGAGTTCAGGCGCAAAACCCCGTAAACAGCAATCCAAAAATGTCATTAAAATAAAGGATTGTATGTGAAGTTAATTTTAATTCTCACTAATTCCACTGTCCTTGTGAAGACATGGTTATACAGGAATGAACAAAGATACAAGAATATAAAAAAGTGAATCTTTTTAAGGTTTCATTCCAATGTTTATATGAGTTTTTGGATTGGCATTTAGAGGGTTTTGCGCCTGTACTCTTCATATGCTTGTATTCGCCATGCTGCTAGTATAGTCTCAGGTCGTGACCAGCGACAGCAAACAATAATATCTGAGATAGCATTATTTACCTCACTGCTACGTCCTAGACACAAATAGCGGAGTCTCTATAGGGTTTGCCTTGTTACTAATAGTGCCTCTTTGGGAATAGCGATGCTTGCCTTCTATATATGATGTATAGCGCATAACTAGGGGAACATATGGAGAGTTCAGGTGCAAAACCCTGTAAACGACATTCCAAAAATTGAGATGAACATTGGAATTACACATTTAAACAAATCATTTGTGTATATTCCTATTTTTGTGTTCATTGCTTCATAACCAGTTCTTCACAACCAATGTGGAATTAGAGGGAACTAAAATTACTTCCAGATAACTTTATAAAATTATAAGTCAATTTTTGAATTGATGTTTACAGGGTTTTGCCCCTGAACTCTTCATATATACTTTGCTACTTCCTCCATTGGTGGAGTGCTCCCCCCCCATCCCCCCACCCACCTGCAGCTGTCGGGGAGTTGTATGCGCGTGGCTACCCTCGCGCCACACACACTGGAGGAATATATGTATACAATATTATGCATATGAGTAATATATGTATATATGTGTATGTGTGTCTGTAATATCTAGCCCAACCACCATCCCGCTGCATATAACGAGACTCTTGCGATGTGGATTCATATATATATAATTCATATACATATATATATATATATGTATATAAACATATTTTCAGAACAAATTAGGGAGAAACAATGAGGTAGTGGCTTGAATAGTTTAATCCCTGGCAAGGATTATAGGCCCTTGCCCATAAAAGAAAAGAAAAAAGAAAAAATCCTCCGGTGTGACTGACACTGGTCTACATCCGGTGGAGGTGAGGAGGGTAGGTGGAGCCACCTGTACAGTGTTTGTCTTACGGAGTATAACAAATAAAGTAATAATTAACCCATACATATGTTTATACTTGCATAATTCGTTATACATCACATATAGATATAGTATATATTGTGTAAGGACTAGATTCTGGGAGCAGACAACATTTGCAGCAAGTAAACAGTTGATCGCCAACATATGGAGCCACCGTCGGACCGGCACTGCGACCGGCGACCGGGGCGGTGCAGGGCGGGCGTGGCCCGGGCGGCTGTGGGCGGGTCTGAGGGCTGCAGCGGTCCGCTGGGATCTGCTCTGAAGGTGGACGGGAAAGAGGGTGCACCATCAACCGCAAACAGAAGCTGTAGTACCAGCAGCTGTAGAACCAGCCCGCTGTAGAACCAACAGCTGCTGTATTAGGATCAGTAACAGCGGCAGATGCAGCGGCGGTGCCAGCAGAATAGGGGCGGCCGGAGATGCAGATGCAGCAGATGCAGCGGTAGTTGCGGCAGCAGAAGCTGCAGGAGCAGCAGTAGCGGAAGCAGAAGCAGCAGCTGCTGAAGCAGCAGCAGCAGCAGCGTCGGCGGCGGGAATTACCAGGTGACAGTAGTACACTGGAGTAGATTGCTGGAGACGCAGGAGTCGGAGGAGTAGGTGCGGGAGGAGGAGCCGGCTAACGTAACAAGGAGTAGACAGCGGGTTGTGTGTATGTATGTTAAATGCACTGGGATATATGATCGACACCGGGCGCGGGTGTTAAGGGGTGCGGGATGTGAATGTGCGTGAGGAAAAGGAAAAGGAAGGCAAGAAGGGGAGGAGCAGGAGGAGGAGGAGCAGGAGGAGGAGGAGGAGGAGGTGGTAGCGCCACCCCGTGGTGGTAGTTGATAGTAGAGCTAGCAGAAGAGGAATACATGCCGGGGCCATAATGTGACTAGATTAGACGTAGTCCGCCCTTAGAGGCCCTTCCGGTTGTGTAAGGAAGGAGTCGCGCCTCCCGCCCGCACGTCTGTCTGCCTGCCCCTCCGGCCCTGCCCCCCCCCCCCCCTCCCCGCCCAGCCCAGCCCCACATCGCCGGGCCCCCTGGCTCCGGTCAAACGCAGAGGACGCGGGGACGGGCACAGGAGGAAGGGAGCGCCGGGAGGGTCGCATACTCTGTTACCGTCGTCCCTACATCGAGCTCCGCCCCATCCGGCCCCGCCCCGCCCCGGCCCGCCACGGCCCGCCCCACCCAAGCCCGGTCCGGCCCCACCCCTGTGCCGTCCTTGTCCTGCCCCGCCCCACCCTTATCCGCGCTGGTCTTGCCCTGCGCCATCCTGCCCCGGACCCGCCCCGCCCCTCCCCATCTCCGTCCCGCCCCGGCAGCCGCCAGCATTGCCTTTTCCTACTGTCTGTGCCTCTGTCGCCGTCCCCGTCGTTGTCTTCAGTCCCTGCAGGTGCCAGCCCGTGTTGAGCGCCGTGCCGCCGGTGTCGGCTCTTGGCCCGTTAACGCCGGGCGACCGAACAGGCAGAGAGTGCGACGCACCACCACCACCACCACCACCGCCACCACCACCGCCGCAAACGACAACAGAGCCACAACCAAAACCACCACCACCACCACCACCACCACATCCCGACCGTCACCGCCACCACACTGCTGTGTTATAGCACTGGGCGATCAATGCACCACAACAACCTCGACGCATTGTAATTTATGTGGCGCCCTGGTTGACGGGGCGGGCCTGCACTCTCCCCGCCCGCCCGCCCACCCACCCACCCTGCCCACCACGCCCATCTGCCCGCCATGAGCGGTTAGTGTGGGACGACTGCATCAACGCACCGCCCGACTGCAGACGACAACGACGACGGCAGTCCACCGCCGCCCGCCGCCCGCCGCTCGCCGCCGACTTCCGCCGCCCGCCGCCCGCCGCCCGCTGCTAGCGTTTTGGTGATCGGCTAGCTAGAAGGGACGAGGAGGAGAGACGTCCCAGGTGAGTTGGTGTTGGTACTAGTTCACAAGTCCACATATATATATATATATATATATATATATATATATACAGTATAATCACGTTAAACCAAGCTCGGTTAAACCAAACGATCGGTTAATCCTAACTTTTTGTCGGCGGCCCGCCAAAATACTAACATTTATGATATAAACAAGTTGGTTAAACCAAAGTTGGTTACTCCAAACTATCATTTAATCCAAGCAACACGTTCGGACCCCAGGCCACATCCAGTATGGTTAAACCAAACTTTCATGTCTTTATAAGGTCATCTGTGAGACCCCACCAACTTTGTTATATGATAAATGGTAGTATTTTGCCAGGCCACTGAAAAACGTTTGGATTAACCGATCGTTTGAGTTGACCAAGCTTGGTTTAAGAGGGTTATACTGTATATACATAAATAAACAATAATCAAAGTGTCCACATACATATGTATATTACATTCATAATACACCCATGTGTTTGCCAAAGCCAAGTCAAAGTCGAAGCCAAAGCTCGGTTAAACCAATGATCGGTTAATCCAAACAGATTTCTAGGGTCCCTTCAAGTTTGCTTTAACGAGGTTATACTGTATATATATAACCTTACCCATCTCTCTTTATGTTTGCACTCCTCTGGAAAGAACTGCTTACATACAGCACCCATCACTATCTATATCTATCTAACATCTTTCCAAACCTCACACCCACACACTGCACCGCACTCCACCACAACCACCCCTACACACACATCCCTCCAGGGACACGATGTGATGAAGGCCAATTGGTGGCTTGTCAGCGGGGAGCCGCCGGACCGACTCTTCCCCGCCCAGCCCTGCCCCCGCCCCGCCCCGCCCCGTCCCGCCCCGCCCCGCCCAGCCCAATCCAGCCTGTCCCCGCCCCGGCCCCGCCCTGACCCGGCCCAGCCCCGCCCCGCCTCGCCCAGCCCGACCCAGCCTGTCCCCGTTCCGGCCCCGTCCCGGCCCGGCCCGGCCCCGCCCAACCCAGCCCGGCCCAGCCCGGCCCCGTCCCGTCCAACCGAGCCTGCCCAGGCCCGATCCGGCCCGACCCGACCCGACCCGACCCCGCCCCACCCCGCCCCACCCAGCGTGGCCCAGTCGGACCGGATGGATGGACGGACTGGGACTAAGGAAGAACAGGAATGAGGGATGAGGGATAAGGGATACGAGATCACGGATCAGGGACCAGCGAGTATACGGCGGTCATTGTGCGTATAGCACCAAGAAGGGCCAGTATAAGTGCAAGCAAAAATAGAACATGTACAAGGAAGCAGGCGGAGAAGACGGAGTAGAACATTGAAGACGAACAATGGGAGGATCAAGACCTTAAATCCTGATGCGAGCACAATGTTCAACCTCCTCCTCCCACGCCAAATCTTCCTTCTCAGCAAATCATGCAGGCCCCACTCAGTCTTCTCCCTCTCTGGTGCACGGCCCCACTGCCACTCACACCCACACCACCCACGCACAGAAGCACCACATCTACCAGCCATTCCATTTCATCCTGTGTCCTGTCGGCCTGTGGGGAGGTGTGTGTATGTGTGTGTGTGGGGGGGGGGTCCATAAGCTTACCCCCTTAAGCCCCAACCCGCATAGTCCTGCTGCTAGCTCTATTATATTAATAATAACCCCTTTAACCTGGTCAATTACTCAACATATATCTATACATACGCATGGCTTATACAAGTGATACTTCTCGCTTCCTAGCCTGGCACTCGGTATTAATAGTGTAGTAGTCTGCACTGACCTCTCAGGCAAGGAGCCGCATAGACAGGTAGGCGTGGGTAGTGTGGTGATGTCAGGGAGCCTAGGTGGTGTAATGGTTAGCACACTGGCCCGGAATGCAAAGAGATGTGGCTTCCAGTCATGCTTTAGGTGCAATATTTCCCATTTTCATCACCCCCATGACACTGGTTGCTGTGACCAGGATCCTATACATGTTATGCACTGTATGGTTGTTGGACCTACCCTGTGTATGTATGTGTTAGTGCATTGCCTGTATGTATGTATGTAATTGTAAGTATTTAAAGACTTACAATTCCAGGGGGACGAGTGTAGTAGTCTGCACTGACCTCAAAGGCAAGGAGCCGCATAGACTGGTAGGCGTGGGTAGTGTGGTGATGTCAGGGAGCCGAGGTGGTGTAATGGTTAGCACACTGGCCCGGAATGCACAGAGATGTGGCTTTGAGTCCCGCTCTAGGCGCACTATTTCCCATTTTCATCACCCCCATGACAATAGAATATGGCAAGGACTGGTTAGCCCAGTGTCAGGATAATGTGACAGAGTGAGATATCTGGTCATGGTACTGACGGCCTGATTGCCAAGTTGGACAGCATTATAAAGTTGCCATGAGCGTGCAGTGTGACAAGTCAGTCCCCGTCTTGATATGACCTGAGATGTTGTCAGGAGGTAAAACTAAAAAAACAAAAGACCAATACATACGTTATGGGAAGTGATGAAAATGGGAAATATCGCGGCTTGAGTAGGATTCATCCCCACATATCTTGCATTTCGGGCTAGAGTGTTAACCATTACACCACCTAGGCTCCTTGATTTCACCACTCTAATCAGTACACTCGTCCCCATGGAACTTGTAAGTCGTTTAAATGGCTTATGTCCATGAATCGTTTTAATGCTTCCAATTACAGAAATATAAAATGATGTATAACGCATTATAGGAGTATAAATGCAAGGGGAACATATACTGGAAGACCAGTGCTCCGGTGTAACAATTTCAATTTCCCCCCTTTTCAAGTTCCCGCGGGGGATTTGAAAACGTTTCTAATTACCCCGGAGGGAAATTAAAAACAGTTTTCAGATTCCTCCCCCTATTTTCAAATTCCCCCCTCCGGGAATTTAAAATTGTTAACAAACTTTAAAAAACGTTTTAAAATTCAGACCTATAATATTTTTTTCTTAGCCATCTTGGAGACTTTTTGTGTCATTTGGGGTGAAATATGCTTTGTTGTACTAGTAATAATTTCCATTATGCTATTTTCTGTGTATTATTATATTTGTCATGAACAATTAAAAAAAAGAAAATAACATAACAAAATTAAGAAAATTCCCCCAAAATGGGGGGAGGGAAAGTCAAAACGAGGAGGGAACTTGAAAACGTTTTCAAATTCCCCTGGGATTAATTTGAAATGTTTTCAAGTTCCCGGAGGGAACTTGAATCAGGGGGGGATTTGAAATCTTTACACCGGTGCTGATACTATACTTGTTCTGATGAATAAACACTTGTTTAAAAAAAAAAAATATATATATATATGAAGAGTTCAGGCGCAAAACCATGTAAACACCAATCCAAAAATGGAGATAAACATTGGAATCAAACCTTTAAAAAGTTTTTTTTCTTTTTATTCCTACTCTTTTTTCATTGCTCCATAACCATGTGATCTTAGGAAAAGTGGAATTAGTGAGCTTAACAATTATTTTCAAGCAAAGATCTTTTATTTAAATTACATTTTTGGATTGCCGTTTACGTGGTTTTGCGCCTGAACTCTTCATATATTCCTCCTTGGCGCATTGGTGGTGTCCCACACACACACTAGCTGTCGGGTTAATTGGTGGGCTGCCCCTCCGTCGCATCACACACACTGGAGTGGATTTTCAGGCAATGCAATTACATATACATATATATCGCAATTTCAACAGCCACATAGTTCCAAGATTGTATAGTATCATGGCGACAGCACCAGTCTCGTGGCGTAATAATATTGGGAAATATTTGGGCTAAGATCAGTATTCAAACCCTCATATCTTGCATTCCGGGTTAGTGTGCCAACCATTACACCACCCAGGCTGCGGATGGCACCAACCTATCCACGCCCACCTGTCAATGTGGCTCCTTGCCTCAGAGGCACATACTACATATATATCAAGTTTGAAGTGAGGGGAGAGAGACAGTTTCTTTCTTTTTTTCTTGAAGATTTATACTGCCTATCATGGATAAGTCTGAATAGACTTATTTTCACCATCAGACAGTTTGTCGATAGAAAGCCCGAGCCTACACTTTTACCAACCCAAGGGATTTTTAACCTCCCACACCATATAGTGGAGGAGAAGGGTGGCACTCACCAACCTGGACCTCACCGCAGGAGGCAATGACTATCAATGATTCTGAGCAGGGTAATTACGCATGGCCAGACAAGTTATCGCATTTAAAGACAGGTGGCGCCACACTTGATAATAATAAGAACACAAGACTAGATGACCTAGGCTAGGTAATAAATAACTCGAGTGAAAGCTGCCGATTAATTATTCTTCTTCATAATGTGTTTCGACCACACGTGTGCATATATATATATATATATATATATATAGGTGCTATATAATTTATTATGTGTATATATAAACATAGAATAATAACCTTATGTTCTTTGGTGTCCATGTCCGAATATTCTTGCTTCCCAACACCCGTTATTCTCTGTGGGCCCCTCAGTAACCGGGCACTCTCTGCTTCCCCCCTCCTGCTAACTGACTCCAACGGTATTCTATGTGGTGGAGTGGTTAGAGTGTCTGACATTTTTCTAGGTCAGACTCCTAATCTGAAGGTCAGTGGTTTGATTCCCCGTGCCCCCACCTCTGCCAATTTGGATTTCAACCGCTGTGTATAACTTACAGCGTCATCAAAGGCCAGTTGCTCTCATACCATGTCTATGTGATGTGGGAGGTTAAAAATCCCTTGGGTCGGTAAAAGTGTAGGCTTGGGCTTTCTATCGACAAACTGTCTAATGGTGAAAACAAGTCTATTTAGACTTATCCATGATAGGCAGTATGAAACTTCAAGAAAAAAAGAAAAAAGATATCGAGTATCAGAATATGTGTGTAATGCAATCAGTCACTCCAAGTTATCAAGGCATACCGTTAGGTACAGTTTCATGTTAATATGTATGGACACATCTGGTGAATCGTCTGTTGATCATCTGACTTCCTGGAAAAGGTAGCGAGAGAATTTAAATAAAGTAGTGTATCTTGAATCGTTTGTGAATTATCCTCAATGCTCATTTCCCCGAGCTACTATTTCATACAAAATTAAATATCTCTAGCGTTCAACTGTTTTAAATAAGTTTTAAATACCTCATATGATAGTTCTAATGTCAAGACGGGCGTGCACTGTCACAAGTCGGTAGCCGTCCTGATATGACCTTAGATATTGCTAGGACGTTAAAAAACAACAAACAACAATAGTCTTAATGTACACAACCTGAGACTGTATTCGTGTATTTCATTATTATTATTATTAGTATCATTATTATGAGTATTATTATTAGTATTATTATTAGTAGTATTATTATTAGTAGTATTATTCTTAGTAGTATTATTATTAGAAGTGATTGCTGAACACCAGGTTGTATGCAAAGTCATGCGGAGAAAGTGAGGCATACACCAACAAACTCATGACGTCATAGGAACTTACACACACCGGACATGGTGGCCGAATCGGTAGAGTGAAGGGACTTGGAGTTCGAATCCCAGCCGAGTCAAACGAATGACTTACAAAATGGATACATGTCGCTAGCTAGCATGATGCCAGGCATTACTATGATAGGGCAATGACTGGTTAGCTATCAGCAGTATTAGGATAATATGACTGAATGGGATATCGGGTCATAGTGCCAGTGGCCTGATCTCTCAGTGGGACCACACAAGTGATACTTGTCGCTTCCTAGCCTGGCACTCGGCATTAATATGACAGGGCATGGACTGGTTATCTCAGTGTCAGGATAATGTGACTAAGTGGGATATCGCGACATGGTTCCGGCGGCCTGATTTCCAAGTGGGACAGCATTACAACGTCGCCATGAGTGTGCACTATCACAAGTCAGTACCTGTCCCGGTATGACCATAGATGTTGTGAGGATGTAAAACCCAAACAAACAAACAAACAAACAAGCAAACCACCTTCCTCCCCTAATTAGACAACTCCAGCTGTCACTACTTAAACCCTGTGAGGTATTTTATAATCTCTCCAGCGGAGCGTTTGAACGCAATCATTTATGCTGCTCGCTGTCACAGATGACTGACAGCAACACCCCACCCCTCATCCCTCACCCAGGGAGGCGGTTCCAGCTGTCATTATGCTTATTCTGAGTGAGTTCTTTTATAATCTCTCCAGCGGAGCGATTGAACTGACTCATCCATGCTACGAGCTGTCACGCCTCATTGACTCCTTTGTGACACCTACTGACGCAATGATCATTGCATAATTATGTGTGTTGGCTGCCTGTCTATTCTTGTATATGTGCGACCTTGTTTGTTTGTTGATATTTTACATCCTAACAACATATAAGGTCATATCAGAATGGATACCGGATTGTGACAGTGCACACTCATGATAATAGTATAGTGATGCGCCACTGGGAGACCAGACTACCAGCACTATGACTCAATATCGCACTCAGTCATATTATCCTAATACTGAGCTACGCAGTCCTTGACCTATCCTAGTAATACCGAGTGCCAGGCTAGCTAGCGACAAGTATCAATTTTGTAAGTCATTGGTTTGACTCAGCTGGATTTTGAACTACTGGCCTTCCGCATGCGCTCTACCAATTGGCCCACCACGTCCGATGGAGGGAAGGGCTAAGGGGAAGTAGGTGTTGGGTCACTGGAATGAAAACGCTTCTCTTGGATTTCAAAGGTCTGAAGATGAAGGCATACTATTTTCGAAATTAAAACATTTAGCTTGATTTGATCCTAGCCATCCACATTGTCCATGATGTGCGCAACATGGGTAATTGAATGAACGAGACTGTGAATCTCAGTAGATTAGGGCACCATGGCGCCGACTATATTCTATTCTTAGAACTAATAACTTTGGCCGCTGATCGACGCGCCATCTACATGATACTTCTTGAACTACGCAGTTAGATTAAAATCAGACTGGTGGTGACATCTATATTCACTTTTAGAACTAAAATGGCCGCCGATTGATGCACCACCTATAGTGATTTCCAGTCAAAGCCGATGACGTGGCACTGGAGATATTCACTTCGACCAGACTTTTCAAACCGAGAGGACATACTTCTGCCGCCCAGATTTGGATTAAAACTGGAGTGGGAATGACGGCTTCAAACCCACGAAGGGATCCAGGGCAGATACTCTGGATCAACAAGCCTGGTCAACGGGAGGAAGAAACCGAAAACTAGGTCGAAGTCAGTGGCTCTATCATATAATATATCTCGATAAGACAGTCTCGTTCAACTCGAACACAGGATCGGGGTGAGGCACGGCGAGATGAAACAACAACAACAACAACAAATTGATGCGTCAAAGAAGCCTGTGGACGTGGGATTAACCGTGGCTCTGGCTACATTACAGAAACCACATCACCGATGTCAAACTTGGTATTAATGTACCTATCACAAACCGCAGGGAAATGCGGAACGACAAAAAAAAAAATTAGGTCCGTTACACCGCAACGGCAGTGTGCTGACGTCACGCCACGAGGAGGCGGCCATGACAGCATGCTCGACGGATCGCTATGGAGGCGACCGTTTGAGCCATCGCTCCTTCTCGCTACAGTCGGATGCGATTTCTTTTGATGGTGGCCACCGGAATGAACGACAAACTCATGCAAACAGTGGGTTCGAATCTCTTTCCTTCAATGGCGAGGAGCATCGGACGTGTGCTGGCAGGGGAGGACGCAGTTTCTCCGAGCTAGTGGTGTGCTGACATCATGGCACGAGGAGGCGGCCATGACAGTATGCTCGACGGATTGTTGTGGAGGTGATCGTTTGAACCGACACGCCATCGCTCCCTCTCGGTACAATCGGCTGTGATCTCCTTTGATGGTGGCCCCCGGCGTGGACGACGAACACGTGGAAATCGTGAGTTTAAATCTTATGTCTTCGATGGTAGGGGGCGTCGGATGTGTGCCGGAGGGGGAGGACATGTTATCTGCAATGCAGTTTGTCCGAGCAATGGGCGCGACGACGAACGGGGGATGCAGTCAACGAACCTTGCGTCGCAGCGGATTGATATTAAAAACTATTTAACATGCATAAGCTGGAGACATTTCCTTCCCCCACTAGACTGCAAATCATTCGGACATTACCTAACCACAGAACACGCTAATACTCAGGATGGCGCCATCCAACAACCATAGGTGCACACACAACCATAGGTGCACACACATAAAATATCTCCTCAATGACACTGGATATAAACAACCGATCCGACACACAATAAGTCAAGTAACAAAAGCTGACACTCCACATTCTAATTACACTGACCTGTACATAAGCGCCATGAACTAGACGCTGACCCAGATCTCGCACTTGGCCAGACAAAAGTTATCAGTACACAGAGTGCATGCGAAACTACACCCAGATCTTGTCTGGCTGCTGTGATGGCGACCGTCTAGACATTGTCGCAGACGCAAAGTCTCAGGGAGTGCCGACATCACCACGACCTGGAGGTCGGGCAGTGCATGGGATTTGAGTAATACATGAAACCGCAAAGCATTCTTCAATCACATTCTAATATGTCAATTCACCAAGGGCTCTGCATTCTTTTGTCTCATAAGCTTACTAGGGTGCCGAGCCTTATCATCATGGCGCACTTGGGCATTGCTTGATAGACAAAAGCTGACAACCCACATTATAATGACATTGCATTGAAATAACCGGTCCCCGCACGCTGTTGATGCACTCGTAGAACAAGTGACCCAGGCTTAAGTATACATAGCCACACTGAAGTCACGAGTATGGCAACTTCCTACACAAATTTGTTTGCAGACCATGTCAGAAGCTAACAAATCACAATCTGAGACGAAAAGGCCTACAATGCGTGATAAGAATCACATAAAAAATGTAATGACCCTGCATGGAAACGGCTCCCCGTACACTGTTGATGTACTCGCAGAACAAGTGACACAGGCTTAAGTATACATAGCCACTCTAGAGTCACGAGTATAGCGACATCCTACACGAAAGCTGAATTTGTCTGGAGACCATCTCAAAAACCCCACAGCTCGAGGCGATAAATCTGGTTGTCGCCCTCAAACATCTCTCTCCACATCAAGCGCACAAATACACCATCGCAATAAACACAGACAATGCAACCTCACAGCAAGTGCTCAGTTCCGGGGCAGGTTGCGACCCTGTCATCTGTGCCTGTGCCCGGGAGATCTGGCTGTTTGCCGCACGAAGGAGTACCGACATTCTTGTCCGACACAAACCAGGAAAGGACATCATTCTCCTGATGCTCTAAGTCGTAGGTGTTTCGACTTGCGTGCAAGGAGTCTAGCCAGAGACTTGTTGCTGAGGCCGGCCTGGAATCGGTGATTGTGACACATGACAATGCTTTGACCCCTAACCTGTAACCTGGATCGATATTTAAATTTTTTGCCTTCTCTCCCCAGGTTACTCACAACGTCACCTTCAGCGGCTTCTTGATGCCATTAAGGCGGGGCTGGCGATTGGGACCTGGAGGAATAAGGCAGCCCAGGCAAGGGAATACTACTGGTGCTAGCTACTATCATCGCACACTTCTCCGACAGACTAACCTTTCCTAAATTTGGCAGCTCTGACCCTGGCCACTATCTTCGGGCCAAGGATTTGAGGCTAACCGCAGTGGGCATCAATGTCCGAGTCCGGTAATCAAAAACAATACAAGTCATCGTCTCCAAGAGACATTTCTCGTTCCGGCGATAACTGGATCGCCCTACTGTCCACATCATGCGTGGAAGGATTACGTGTCCAGGACACCACTTCACCCCGATGGCCCTGCCTTCCTGACTACCAACAGATCACCTCTACGTGCAACCGCGTTGCCTGACACCATACGACTGGCCCTGTCCATGGCAGGTCATCCGGCCCCAGCGGCAATGACACTGCGTAGTCTGAGACGAGGTGGTGCACAAGCCTGTGCTCTGCAACGATCGTCAATCAGCAACATCAAACACTTGGGTCATTGGACCACTGACGCAGTGCATGATTATGTACCAAGGCAGTCGGTTTCATCGGCTCCCAGGACACTTGCTCTATTCTTTTGGTTAAGTGCCTGTAATCCTTGAAATATCTAAGGTCATCTCATCATGAAAGAGTAATGTAACAAGCTAAGATAGAAAGAATTAAAATTGCCACTTTATACTACTGTCTCGTTCTGTTTTCAATTGTCCATGATGTGCGCAACATGGGTAATTGAATGAACGAGACTGTGAATCTCAGTAGATTAGGGCACCATGGCGCCGACTATATTCTATTCTTAGAACTAATAACTTTGGCCGCTGATCGACGCGCCATCTACATGATACTTCTTGAACTACGCAGTTAGATTAAAATCAGACTGGTGGTGACATCTATATTCACTTTTAGAACTAAAATGGCCGCCGGTTGATGCACCACCTATAGTGATTTCCAGTCAAAGCCGATGACGTGGCACTGGAGATATTCACTTCGACCAGACTTTTCAAACCGAGAGGACGTACTTCTGCCACCCAGATTTGCCGTCCCACCCACCCAACTAATATGATGTATCGATAGGGTTAAGTGCCTGTAATCCTTGAAATATCTAAGGTCATCTCATCATGAAAGAGTAATGTAACAAGCTAAGATAGAAAGAATTAAAATTGCCACTTTATACTACTGTCTCGTTCTGTTTTCAATTATATAAGCTTGACCTAATGTCGCATCAGCTTCTCTGTAACAGGGGATACTCACTCAATGTCATACAACCTGTTACCGCTGAAGGTAATATTGTCCAGCATTATAGTCTCCAGTTCGAACATCATTTTTGCAGGTTTTCATTTCAAACATGTCTTAAGTTAGCAATATATAATAGAAATTGCTTCAAATTATAGCTGCATAGTCCGATGAAATATCAAATTTTCAAATCCAAACCAATTATCTGGATTTGATTTGACATATCTAACTTATGGCCCTGTCACACTACGACGTGACTACGTCAGCGTAGGCAGAACGTGAAAATAATTATATTACGTCGACGTTATGGGCGTAATATGCAAATTGTGGACGTGAGCGTAACGTGAAAGTAACGTTGGTGTACGTCGTGACCTTAGCTGTAACGTGACAACGTTAGGGGGGAGGTGTAATTGGCGACGTGACCGGGCGTTAGTGTAACATGAGCGTAACGTCGCCGTAACGGGTGCGACGTGGACGTAACGTGACCGTAACGCCAACGTAACGTGACCGTAACGTGACCGTAACGTGACCGTAACGTGACCGTAACGTGACCGTAACGTGACCGTAACCATGACCGTAACGTGACCGTAACGTGACCGTAACGTGACCGTAACGTGACCGTAACGTGACCGTAACGTGACCGTAACGTGACCGTAACGTGCAAAACGCTGCCCACACGTTGCTCCCACCCGGGCCGTCGGTCTGACGCGACATAACGTGACTCTAACATCATTTACGCTGCTATAACGATCGCGGAACGTCTACCTAACGTCATTGTCACGTCATCCCGACGTAACGGCTTCACGTTGAGATACGTCGAAAGTTTTGAACAGGTTCAAAACCTTGACGCGCGCCTGACGTAACACGACGTAACATGACGTAGCTCGACGTCACTCTAACGTCATTATGACGTCATCATAACGTAACCCAACGTACGGCAACGTAATGACGAAAAATCGTCACGTTAGGCTCACGTTGGCTCGTTACGTCGTAGTGTGACAGGGGTATAAGATACTGATGTGCTTATTAAGAAGGTAACACTGAGTCAATTTAACAGAACCTGTTGCTGCAGAAGTCTATGTTGTCAGACTTTTGGCAAGCTTTCCAAAACTAATTTTCCATGTTTGCACTCGAAATATCTCAAAAGTTTACCTTGTAAAATAAAAGTAACTTTGAACTAATGTAAAGTAGATACTACTGATCGATCTAATATATTTATCTCAGAAAAAATACAGAAATGCAAAACCCTCGGACTATGCAACTTTAAGCAATGGTATATTCGACCAATCCACCTAAGACATTATTGTGCGGTGATGAAAATGGGAACTATTGTACCTAGGTCGGGAATAGAACCCATAACTCTAGCATTCCGGGCTAGTGTGCTAACCATTCTACCACCTAGGCTCCAGTTTCAAGCAATGGGAACTAACTAGTATTAGTAATGACTTACAGAATTGATACTTGTCACTTCCTAGCCTGGCGCTCGGATAGGATATGGACTGGTCAGCTCAGTGTCAGGATAATGTATCTGAGTGGGATATTGGGTCATGGTGCTGGTGGCCTGATTTCCCAGTGGGGCAGCAGTATAAAGTTACCATGAGTGTGCACCGTCACAAGTCAGTACCCATTCTGGTATGACCTTAACTGCTGCCAGGACGTAAGCCTCCAACAAACAACCAACCAATCAAACTAAGTTAAGGTAGTGGTGTGGGAGGTTAAAAATCCCTTGGGTCGGTAAAAGTGTAGACTCAGACTTTCAATCGATAAACTGTCTAATGGTGAAAACAAATCTATTCAGATTTATCCATGATAGCTAGTATAAAACTTCAAGAAAACAAATTTCTACTAATCGAATGAAGTTATTTATTTAAAATGGTGGCATGGATTCAAAACCGTCACTGGTTATTGCGGTATATTGTGTCAAATAAATCTGCAAATTATTTCAAGAAATAAACAGAGAACAACGCCAGGATTATAATATAAACCACATTACAATTACTAAATTACAAAGAAAATACACTAAATAAATTAATATGTCGTTAGTCCTACGTGCCACTATCCGGCCCATAGGCTGGGGAATTAGTGACTAACTTAGTACTGGTTGTGACGCGGGAAACCAGCAGCAAACTGGCCATAACAATTTTGACGAATTGTCATCTGCTTCTGCACATACAGAGAGGCAGAGACAGCAGCGTTCTGTTGACACTGCTGGAGCGCCATCTGCTGGTATCTGGTGCTGGTGCTGCTGGTGCTGCTGGTGCTGCTGATGCTGCTGGTGCTGCTGGTGCTGCTGGTGCTGCTGGTGTTGCTGGTGTTGCTGGAGCTGCTGGTGCTGCTGGTGCTGCTGGTGCTGCTGGTGCTGCTGGTGCTGCTGGTGCTGCTGGTGCTGCTGGTGCTGCTGGTGCTGCTGGTGCTGCTGGTGCTGCTGGTGCTGCTGGTGCTGCTGGTGCTGCTGGTGCTGCTGGTGCTGCTGGTGCTGCTGGTGCTGCTGGTGCTGCTGGTTACTGCTGCTGCTGGTACTGCTGCTGCTGGTGCCCGGGCGGTGGTGCACCGGTCCCGCGACCACCAGCGGCCTCTGATACTCCTACTATTGGCGAATCCGCTTCGCTGGTTCTGCCCACACAACCTGCCTGTGCCCGGCAAGCAAGCAAGCAAGCAAGCAGCCAGTCAGGGCGCCAGCCATTCACCGAGGAACATGAGTGGGAGGAATCGTGGGTGGGACGGGTGGGATGGGAAGGTGGGATGCAGGGACGGGGTGGGGAGAGGGAGTGAGGGTGGGTGGGGAGGGAAGTAGAGTGGGAGAGAGAGAGAGAGAGAGTGTGAGAGAGAGAGGGAGAGAGAGAGAGGGAGGTAGGGAGGTAGGGAGGTAGGGCGGGAGGGAGGGAGGTAGTGTGGGAGGGAATAGAGAGAAGGATGGAGTGGGAGGGAGATGGAGGGAGAAGGAGGGAGAGGGAGGGAGAGGGAGGGAGAGGGAGGGATAGGGACGGGTGGTGGGTGGGAGAGGGAGGGGTGGTGGGTGGGAGGGTGGGTGGGAGGGAATGGGGGGGAGTGAATGGAATGGAACGCATCTAGATGGGGTGCGACGGGGAGAGGTGGTTGGGGGGAGGGGAAGGACGAGGTGTTTGTGTGTCGGGGAGACGGGGAGAGCTGGTTGCGTGGCATGGTCGAGCGAGGTGTGCTGGGGAGGGTAAGAGGAGATGTGTGTATGGCGGTTAGGAGCGGGGAGAGGTGTTTAGGGGTGCTTTGGAAGGAGGTGTGTTTGGGGGAGACTCACGTCAGTGGGTCACTTGAGGGACTACCCGAGGATATCCCCATCAACACCACCTCCTCGAAGCCTTCAAGCCTCCACTCCTACCCGTCCCCCAATCCCCCTGACCATCCCACCACCCACTCCCTGCCCCCTTCTCGTTGTCCCCGTTATTCACACTTCACATATTATCGTCCACCTCGCACTGGCAAATACACGCCGAGCTGCTGGCTCGCACAAAGGGCGTTTGAGGTGTGTGTACAGGTGTGTGTGGGTGTGTGAGGGTGTGTGTAGGTATGGGCTGCTGGCTCACACATGTGTCCTGTCTGCAGTTTGTGTAGGTGTGTTTGTCTATCTGTGGGAGTGCTGGGGGCGGGGTGTTTGTGTGGGTTGGTGTGGGTGTTTAGGTTTGCGCGTAGGTGTGGGTGTGTTTGATTGTGTGTGGATGTTAATGGGTGTATATGGGTGTGTGTGGATATGTAGATGTGTATCAGTTTGTGTAGGTGTGTGTAGGTGTGGGTATGTGTGTGTGTGGGTGTGTGGTTATGCGTAGGTGTGTGAGGGGTTTATGTGTTGAATGTGTTTAGGTGAATGAAGTTGTGTGTAAGTGAGTGTGTGTGGGTGTGGGTGTGGGTATGTGTATGTGTGCGCGTAGGTGTGGATGTGTGTGTATGTGAGCGGTTATTTGTGGGTGGGGTGTATACGGATGCTTGTGGACAGGTCTGGATGTGTGTGTTGGTGTGGGTGTGAGTAAATGTGTGTGTGGCTGTGTGTGGCTGTATATGTACGTAGTTCTGTAGGTGTGAGTGCATGGGTGTATATGTTCATGTATGTGTGCAAGGGGCTATGTAGATGCTTGTGAATAGGTATGAATGTATGTGTGTAGTTGTGTGTATGGGTGTGTGTGGCTGTATATGTATGTATCTGCATAAGTGTGTATGAGTGTGTGTGTGTGTGGGAGGGTCTCTGTGGACCCACGGTCCCCACAATCACCATCACGGCCTCCACCACCTCCCAGCTCACGCTTAGCATAAATTATGAGACCCACCTTGTATGAGAGGTTCAGTACCGTATAGGCCTGGCCTAGCCACCGCGATATCATACACTCTGTGCAACCTCCCCTGTCCAAGGTCGACTTTAATGGTTCTTTCTGCGCCCAAATATGATTCTATATAGGATATCTCCCCCACACCCCCCGCTCCCACCTGCGCGATCCACTCAGCCCCCCCCCCCCCCACCGTGACCGGATGACCCACATTACTAACATAACACTGGTAACCACCCATTATCGCTCATAGGGAGAGTCTATTGGCCACCGACCACCCCTATCTGAGAATAGGCTCTTCCAGTTGGTTTAACCTGGAGATGGGTTCCACAGGTCTGCAATTTTTCAATTTCTATATGTTTCCGTAGCATTTGTATGGCTGTGTGTGGTTGTGTGTGTATGGCTGTGTGTGGCTGCATATGGATGTATCTGTATAAGTGTGTATGAGTGTATGTGTATGTGGGTGGGTCTATGTGGACCCACGGTCCCCACAATCACCATCACGGGCAATACTGTGTATTATATCACCTATATATGCACTAACTAATACATTATGTGTATACACATTCAGAATGCATATTAATGTTTCTGGTGGGTGTCCTTCTGACACTGATCCTCACATACCAAACTAACTCGATATACTGATAGTCAGTCATTGTCTGCGTCCCGCTAACTCTGACCTTTGACAAACTGACCCCAAAGGTCACTCATGTCTCACTTAAAAATATCGAGATTTAAACCTATACATCCATATACGTATATATAACGAGATTTATATATACATTTTCTGCGGTACTGTGAGTGGCTGATACAGTGTGAAGCAGGTGGTGGTGCCACCACCAGAGCGGACATTGGGGAGGCTGGAGCAGCAGATGACTAGGCCAAACTCCATCAGTCCATGAGCTGAGTGAGTGCTGGAGGGAAAGGAGGGATATTATCGGTTATTATACTCGCATAATTACTATACAGAATATCTATATGTATACACATGCTTAAATACACAGTTCTAATCATTCCCCTTTCCATTTGCCTCCTTCTTCGACAACTTCACACTCCATCCCATCTGTGTCACTCTGGAAACCTCTAATGGTTGTATGAATTGAGTGAATCATTTATGTGTCATACATATGTGTATATGTGTCACCAACACATGCTTGCCTGGTTGTTCGAGTTTTACATCCTGGCAACATCTAAGGTCATATTAGAACGGGTACCGACTTGTGACAGGGTACATAAACCACCCCCCCCCCCCAAAAGGAGAACTTATTGTTATCTAACAAACTACTAACAGCTAAGATGACAAGGCTACTAGCAAATTGAGACTATTGGTATTCAGCGATGAAAACAAGCCAAAATGCGACTTATTCGTTATGACCAGGGTAAATAAACCATCCCCCAAAAAGCAGACTTTACCCCCCCCCCCCCATCCCTCAACCACATTACCCACCCACCCACACTAGAATCACCCGTGTACACAGTCACCTACCCCAACATCCTGCACTAACCCGCTTACCCACCAGATCAAACCTCAATGCCCCCCCCCCCCACCCCAACCCCACCCAGTGATTTCTGCACAATGAGGATTACAGATATAAAGATTCCATATTCATGTGTATGAAGAGTTCAGGTGCAAAACCATGTAAACGCGAATCCAGAAATGAAGATAAACATTGGAATCAAACCTTCAACAAGTTGTTTTTTATATTTCTTCTCTTTTGTTCATTGCTCCATAACCATGTGATCATATGACAAGTGGAATTAGTGAGAATTAACATTATTTTCAGGTAAAGAGCTTATATTTAAACTACATTCATTTATTGGCATTTACATGGTTTTCCGCCTGAGCTCTTCATATAATTATGCATCTATAGATCTTAGATGGAATATATCCCGCGCCTACACCCTCACAGTGAACTTATGTTATTCCTACACTGCTTCCTCGTTCATCATTGCCCTGGTCAATGATGGGCAAAAGTGCCTGTATTAATGCGTCTTTTGGTATGCAGTACCATGGGGGTGATGAACATTGAAAATATTGTACCTAGAGCAGGACTCGAACACACACATCTTTGTATATATACTGTCCATAGCATATAAGCCCGGGTATTCAGGCTTGTTTTCAATGCTGGCCAGCTGTAGTGTTGGAGTTATCTTATCATAGAGGAGCTGCTGACAAGGCATTTGATTGCCTGCATTTCAGTTGCAGATAGATAGTTGGTTGTTTTGGTTAGTAGTCTATGCTAGTTTTTTGGATTTTCTTGGCATGTATGTGCTTTATTGTTTCTACTCTTACTATTAGACTAGCCTACTCCTATATAACATAGGCCTGTACGTAGCTGTGTGTTGTGCTTGTCTGGCTACTTTTGGCATGGTTACCTTCCACTAGGCACCCCGCTGGTGGGCCATGACATATCAAATGCCCTCTTGCAGTGCAGCCTAGTGGGGGCTTTCTAGCCTTGTCCTGCACGATATTTTTTATGTTTCTATGTCAGCAATTTGTTGTTCCTTTATCGTTATGTTAGTGTTTTCTTAGGGTTATATTTTGGGTTAACACTCAACACTCCAGGATATTGATCGCTTTATTTTGGTCCCAAACGAACACCCGTACAATACCATTGTAATGATTATAAAAGAGAACTCCCTAATCCGACCATCTCCCTAAATGGGCCATTAAAATTCGGTTTCATGGTAGGTCGATTTAGAGAGTTTTTACTGTACTTTACCACCACTCTACTGTACTGTACCACCATCCACCACCGAGAGCACGTCCCACGAATAAAGATCATACCTCTGCTCGAAAATCCCTTGAGATAACTGGTGGAAGGACACGATGAAGAAGCCTGTACTGCCAGTACCACTTGTTCCGGCTGTGTGAATCAGAAGGCAATTCTCAGTGTTTATGTATGCTTTATTGACGGGATAGGAGTGAGACACATCAATTGTGGGTTGTCCAATTCGTCATCCTCTTGGCAACAGTATAAGGTCGCATGTTTGTGTTAGCAAGTGCAATTATCTTCGAGAGTGGAGTGGGATTGTCGCCTTCAGTGCAAGAATTAAGGTTGGGAGTTCGATTTCCAGGCCGACCCAAATAAAGCCAAAGAAGCACAATACATATAATAAGAGAAGACATGTTGGCATTTTGGTCATTACTAGCCCTAGTTATGCCAGGATATTCAAATGTATGTATTGTGTTCATTCTGAGTTACTCCTAGTGTCTGGGTTTTGCTATTTAGCGGGATATATTACAAATACATGATTAAACAATATTAACCTACTAATGCCAGGTACACACATACCGTTTATCCGCACCCACCTACCGTTTACGATCTAAAACTGCCCGTTTCGCGCACAAAAATCGCTAGGTATGCGCTCCCCGCGCACACCTAGCGATTGCGATTCGTGATTAAAAACTCAGTTTTAGGGCTAAAACGGGCCAATTACGATTGCGATTCGCGATTCGAAAAATGAATCGGCCCGTTTTCAGTTTTAAGCGGGTCGGGTCGAGTCGTGAGTTTTAGTGCATGAATCGTATATGGTAGGTGTGTACTTGGCATTACTCACTCAATAGGTCCCACCTGAGATTATCGTAAAGACCGGTTCAAATATACCAGCCCACCCTACATCCCACCATCACCCTTTCAATGAATATGTCACCGCTGGAATAATAATTAGCTATGCCCCCCCCCACTATTAACGATTACCATACAAGTCTAGCATAGTTACCTCCCATTATGTTTTGTTTGTGTCTTATCATCTTATTTACCTGTCCTTCGATGCTTTGCTTATTATCTTGTAATTGTCTATCTATATTGTTGTACATAATTTACTGTCTAGTGGCAATTGTCATTAGGGCTGGAAGACCTGGGCACGTATGCATTACACCATGTTAGCTTACACTCGGTGTGTTTACGTTAACCACGCTCCTCGCGTAATGAGTTTTCGCTGCTAACCTAGAAATCTCCGCCAAAACCAGTTTTGGCTCGCTAACACTGCGTCATGCATACGGGCCCAGCCCATTAGCACTAACAACATGTTATTCAGAGGAATAAAAACACTTTAACAACAGCACAAGTACCACATTATTTCATATTATCTTAGTGGAATGCAGGTATTGTTGTTGTAAACCACTGCCTTGTGGTACAGGTTCTTGACAGAACCGAAGGCTAAGGGAGCAAACCCTAAACAGAAAACCATGTCACTGTGGCAGCATTAAGGGCGGTTCATGTATGGAACTCCCAACATCTCCCGACCAGCCACTGCAGGGACAAATAGTTGTGCGCCTGTCTTGACATGTTCTTGCCAGTTTGAAACCTCTATTTGCTCCCCTAGAGAGTGCCGCTGGTAACTTGCAAAAGCCAGCAGCACTTCAACACTTTTGCAGGCAGCTTTCATGAAATGTGACATTAAGACCGACTCATGGACGCAACTCTCACAGCAGAGTGCTAAATGGAGAGTGGCAGTCAAGTAATGAAAGCAGTCTTTGTCGCATCACGACCGACAGCATGATGATGATGATGATCTTAGTGGAGCAGTATAATAATACTCCTAATAATGATACTTGCTTCTCTGACCCTTAATGAGGTCAGGGCTAGTGAGGAACGATAGCTACAATATATGGCACAGTATTGTGGTGCTTATATAATAATACAGACAAAGACCTTTCAATTCTGAACACAGCTACAACACTGTCACTTCTGCTGATACCGAACCCTGTGGCCAAAGCGGTAGATCGCAGACTTCCTATGCTAGAGGTCTGGAGTTCAATTTCCGGTCGAATCAAACTAATGACTAACAAAATTGTTACTTGTCGCTTCCTAGCCTGGCACTTGGCATTAATAGGACAGGGCAAGGACTGGTAGGTTCAGTATCAGGATAATGTGATGGAATGGGATATCGGGGCATGGTGCTTACTGCCTGATTACCAAGTGGGGCAGCACGATAATGTTGCCATGAGTGTGCACTGTCACAAGTCGGTACCCATCCTGATATGACCTTAGATATTGCCAGGACATAAAACTCCAATAACCAACCAACCAATGTTCTGCTGATTAATCATTGTTAGTTGAGGCTGCTCACAATTATACTTCTAATAGTTTTATCTCAATATATAACTGCTGACTAGTCATGTAGTGCTGCCTGCTGTGCCTTCTCTTCAGCATTGTCTTGCTCTATCGTATACTCTCTCACCGTCTATTGGCATCACTCCCTCTCTCACTATCTCTCCCTCTACATTTCCATCTCACAAGCTCTCTCGATATTTGTAACTCACTCGAGCTCTGGCTCATTCTATCTGTCACGCTCTGTTTCCTTCAAGTGATCTCTGTTTTTCTCGATCTCTTGCTCTCTGTTGCTAACTGTCGCTCTCTCACTATTTAGCTCTTTCTTTCTCTCATCCTCCATGCTCTTCTTCTTTCTCCCTTTCACACATCATTTCTCTCTGGCACTCCCTCTGACTTTCTCTCACTCACTCTCTTAACCTCTCGTTCATTTCTCTTCCTAGTTGGGACCAGCCAGGATGGCCAAATGAGCTGAGTGCCCGACTCCTGTTTTGGGAGATTCGGGGAACATAAACCATGGGTTTGTGGGCTCGAACCCTGGTCGAGTCAAACTGATGACTTAAAAATGTATATGTGTCGCTTCCTAGCCAGGCACAGGGCATTATTAGGATAGGGCAAGGACTGGTTGGCTCAGTGCCAGGATAATGTGACTGAGTGGGATATCAGGTCATGGTGCTAGTGTTTTCCTCTCCTAGTGGGGCAACACTATAAAACCACCATCAATGCGCACTGTCATAATCCGGAACCCTTCCTGAGATGAACTTAGACATTGCTAGGACGTAAAGCAACAACAAACAAACAATCTTCCTAGTTGTCTTTCGCTATATATAGCATTCTGTCGTGCTCTCCTGCTCTCTTATTTTATCCTGCGCTCTCTCCCACTCTCTCACACCCCCAGGGTTGGACGCAGTACAGTTCTGTCTATTATCTCTCACTCTTTCATCTTCTCACCCTCTCTCACCCTCTTTCCCTCTCGCTATCCCATCCTTGCTCTCACTTTCTGGACCTCTCTCACTCTCATTCTCCCATATTCCATCTGGCGCTCTTTGACTCTTTATTTAACTCTTTAACACCCCCACCCCATTATCTCATGTTCTCTCACTCTCTGATTATTCCTCACTCTTATTTCACGCTCTCTTGTCCTGACGCTTTTTCACTTCCTCGTTTTTTCACTTCCTCTCTTCTTGAGCAGCTCAGTGTTGCTCTCCAGATGTTCGTGACGAACCATTGCAGGCTCCTGCTAGCACCCGGACAACCTGCTCACTCACTGCATTGATTATTCAGATTACATGTGTAGAATCATTTCCAGACTCATTCCTTTGTCGATGGGTATCTAATTTTCAAAACCAAAACAATTATCTAGATTATATTCTACATATCTTCCTTAGCTACTGGTGCATTTATAAAGCATTTCTTTCTGTACAGAAGGCAAGTTACCAGCGGCACTCTCTAGGGGAGCAAATAGAGGTTTCAAACTGGCAAGAACATGTCAAGACAGGCGCACAACTATTGCAGAAGCATATGGTGTCAGTGTTTTGGTGTGCTTGTCAAAACTAATTTTAAATGTTTGTATTTCAAAGATCTCAATAGTTATCCATTTAAAATAAAAGTTTCTTCAAACTGTAGTAAGATAGATACTAATGATCAATCAAATATATTTATCTCAGAAAAATGACAGAAACTCAAAACCATCGGACTGTGCAACTTTAAGGATTTGATAGGAAGTTATACCCTCCAAAAAAACACAAAAAATCTAACATAGATACTATCTACTTGAATAAATGATGGTGGATGTCGCAGATACCAACCCGGAACCGTAACCCGGGCATACACCATAACATTCCTCACAGCTGTCCAGCATTGAAAACAAGCAACCTCATGGGAGCTTACACACTATGGGCAGAATAAATACTGTATCAATAAACAAATTAAAGATTTTTTTTAAAATCAGGCCGCCAGCACCATGATCTGATATCCCACTGAGTCACATTATCCTGATAATGTGCTAACCAGTCCTTGCCCTATCGTAATAATGCAAAGCACCAGGTTAGGAACCGACACGTATCTATGTTTAGGTCATTGGTTGGACTCAACCGGGAACCGAACTCTACCGATTCGGCCATCGTGCCCGGTCACTATAATTATTAGTGATAAACATTTTCAATTATGATTCATAGAAAAACACATATACAACTGTGTAACCATTCCTTGCCTTTAATCGCTGTGAGATCCGAGAATTATTACGAATACTTACTGACCCTAATCACCACATATTACTAAGTAACCGCCAGATAAGCTTACTTCAATGGCATCAGAGAAGTTTGACCTGAAGATTAACATTAAGAAGATGGAGGTGCTGTACCAACCTAACTATACAAGAACCCGAGAGGAGGATATCATGGTTGAGGGAAACAAGCTGAACTCTGTCCGGAATTCACCTACCTCCGAAGCACTATATCAAGTGATGGACACATTGATGCTGAAATACAGAGGAGGATGGCTAAGGCTAGCGCATCTTTCGGCCAACTACGCCAGAGACTCTGGAACAACCACCATGTGTCCATGTGGGTCAAAGGCAAGATCTACCATGCAATCGTGCTATCCACCCTACTATACGGAGCCGAGGCCTGGACAGTGTACAGACGACATGTGAAAAAGCTGCATGCCTTCATGATGCGACATCTGCGTTCAATCATGAGGCTAACCTGGAAGGACAAAGTGACAAATAAGGAAATACTTGACCCGACGGGGCTCCCCTCTATGGAAGATCTTCTGATCAAAAAGAATCTCCGGTGGACTGGACACCTTATGAGGATGTCATCAGACAGGATACCAAAGCAGATCCTCTACTCTCAATTGTCTTCTGGCTACAGAAAGAGAGGCCACCCTCGTCTCCGGTTCAAGGATACAATCAAGAGAAACCTGAAGCTGAGAGACATTAAGACCAACTCATGGACATCACACTCAGAGCAGAGAGCTAAATGGAGAGCGGCAGTCAAGTAATGAAAACAGTCTTTGTTGCATTGTGACCGACAGCATGATGATGATGATGATGACTTCAATGCACACACACAATACATAGTCACAATTTCCCCATGATAATTATTGATAAGCAAAGTTGTGATGGGCATGTTACTGTTTCCTTAGTACTGAACATGAGGACATTACAACTTTTTGCAACATGGTGATATGAAGTGAATTGATTGGGTTGAAAGGGTGGGTACGGATTGTAAAGTGTATTGATTTCCTGCTTTGTAATTGTATTCTGTTCACTGTAGCATTGGAAGCATCCACGTACACCCCCATATGTCATCCCAGTTGTGTGTGTTATCTAACGATTTACTTCAATGCACATTGCCTTTCTTTTAATTGAGCGAATGGAGTGCCCACACGGTACAATTCCAACCATGCTCTATCAGGAAGTAATGCACGCTAGTTCAAGGTGATAACACCATGCTCTATGTTATTGGTGTTTTGGGTGTATCCAATGGATCAGACCAACACAAAAAAGCTTGTTTTATTTAATGACGCTTCTGTAGCGCATTGATTATTTTGTATCATCGGCTATTGGACGTCAAACATGTGGTCATTCTGACATATTTCTTTGGAGGAAACCCACTGCCGCCATGTAGGCTACTCTTTCCGAATAAGCAGCAATGGGTCTTTTATATGCGACAAGTAATAATTGCAATAATAGGTGTGCTTAGGCATCATGTTATGCTCTACATCAGGCTAAGTAGTGTTGCGGCGTACATAGCTCTACATATCAAGTCACATGATTTTAGCTTGTGCTATTTGTTCTCGGCTAAATTGTTGTTAAGCCAAGGAGGTCACACCTACCCGTGGCGATCCGGCATGATCCGTGGCTCATCCGTGACTGTTCCATGGTGAACCTTGGTGATCTTTAGCTGGTCCGGCCTCATCCGGGGTTGGCCCCGGATGTTTTAAAATGTTTAAAACATCCGGGGCGATCCGGGGAATATTGCAATCCGGACTCGATCTGGCATCATCCGGCATCATCCGGGTGTAATACGGGGGTGGTCAGAGCAGTGGGGGTGTGGGGGTGTGTGTGTGGGGTTGTTTTTTGGTGGATGTTTTAAGGCCCTGTCACACTACGACGTTTCCTACCAACGCGCGTCGACGTGTTGCCTTTTTGGTCGAAACGTCGGTACACGTCCGGTACGTTACCGGCGCGTTAACGGCGCGTTACCGGCGCGTTACCGGCGCGTCGGTACATAACAACGTTTGAAGGAACAAGTCGGCGCGCGTCTGCGCGCGTCGGGGCGCGTCAAGGTTTTGTGCTTGCACAAAACTTTCGACGGGCCGCAACGCGCGGCAGCGTTTTGGGGGGCGCGTTACGGACGCGTTAGCAACACGTCGACACGCGTTGGCGGCGCGCAGGCGGAACGCTAGCAGGACGTTGATCAACGTCGGTTAACGTTGGCTTTTTTTTTCCCAAAATGCGAGCGTTCTGTCGGCGCGTCGGGAACGTCAGATCGACGTGTTGTGGGCGCGCCATTTGCGTTGCTCCAGCGTTTCTCGGCGCGTTGGACGTGTTGCCGGCGTGCCTCGATGCGCGCCGACAGCGCGCCGACAGCGCGCCGACAGCGCGCCGATGGCGCGCCGATGTCACGCTGGGAACCCGTTGGCGGGACGTTGGCATTCTGTTCCGCCGCGCGTCGAAGCCCGTTGGCCGCGCGCTAATAGCACGCTACTAACACGCTGTGCCGCGTCAAACTTTCTCCCAAAGCGCCGAAAAGTTTGACGTTTCTCGACGGGTTGCAAATATTTTGCGCGTTGCCGGCACGCCGGGGGAAACGTCGTAGTGTGACAGGGCCTTTAGCCATGGTTTAACCCGGACCAGCCCCGGACCAGCCCGGACTAGTCCCGACATAGCACAGCCAGGGACCAGTCCCGGACTGCCTGGATAAGACCTGGACAAGCCGGATGAAGACGGATTAGCCACGGATCCGCACGGATAGCCCGGTTTACCACGGATCAGACCAGGATGAACCCCGTTTTTGTCTATTAATAGAAGGAGCAATTCTGGGACTCATCCGTGACTACTCCGTGGTAGTCCGGGGGGTCATCCGGCTCAATCCAGGGCGATCCATGGCTAGACCGTGGCGCATCCTGGTAGGTCTGAGAGCAAGCCAAAGAACAACCAAATATCCGGGGCTGTCCGGGACAGTCCAGGGGAATGGTCAGGGGTGGTCCGGCTATAAGTCCGGGGCTAGTCCGGTTAGGTGTGACTTGGCCTTTACTTCTTAAACTAAAGCTACATTACCCAATGAAATTATATACTTTTCCCACACCAAAAGACACATACCGGAAATTGATTTTAGGTAGTGAGGTTAGGTTCTGGTGAAGTCATTGAGCATTGAACCGGTGAAAGAACCACAATATTGGTTGGTTGGTTGCTGGAGTTTTACTTCCTGGCAACATCTAAGGTCATATCAGGATGGGTAGCGACTGGCGACAGTACACACTCATGGCAAATTCATAGTGCTGCCCCACTGGGAGACCAGGCTGCCATCTCCACGACCTGTTTTTGTTTGTTTGTGTGTAATGGTGTATTAACCCTGTCCTTAACAAATAAGTTGCATCATGGTTTGTTTTTATTGCTGAACAGCAACAGTCTCAATTTGATAGTAGCCTTGTCATCTTAACTGTTAGTAGTTATGTAGTCTTGCCAGTGTGAGACCTCTATTTGCTCCCCGAGAGAGTGCCGCTGGTAACTTGCAAAAGCCAGCAGGACTTCAACACTTTTGCAGGCAGCTTTCAAATAGAGGTTTCAAACTGGCAAGAACATGTCAAGACAGGTGCAAAACTATTTGTCCCTGCAGTGGCTGGTCGGGAGATGGTGGGAGTTCTATACATCAACCGCCCTTAATGCTGCCACAGTGACATGGTTTTCT